>MBPM02000026.1:0-600000 GCA_001695595.3 Plasmopara viticola
CCACCACCCAGATCAGCCAATTTCTGTCTATCATACCTTCCATTGTAGCGTATATACGCCACGCTCACCTCAGCCACATAAGGGAAAGACATGCGTCCCACAATACTGCGTTAGCCGCGAGCAATATAATTTCAACACACTGCGTACCCTTCGCGCTTCGTGCTCACTCTCTGATCAAAAGTTTGGCCTTGATGATTCAAGGTTTAAAGCCAATAGCCTCGATGAGATGCGAAATACGACGTGCAGTCACAGCTAAATGAAATTTACTTGATTCTTAGTCCGTGAGAAAAAAAGCTCGTGTTTGACAAGCTTGCTGTGACCTCCCGAAAGGCTACAAGAGTGCCGACGGCATCGGGGCTTTGGCCTTGGCAAATGCTCAGAACATGCAGTTGCCCATCGAACGTCTTAACCTATTCAAACAAACTGTCGTACTATGTCCAAGTACGTATGTGAAGTAAAATATTCTTTGTGAATTTAAACGAAGTGGGTTAGTAAATGTGCGGGTGATTCCTCAAGGCAAATACATTCATTGCGGCAATGTGACAAAATCGCTTTGATGTCATTGTTTTACATAAAAATGTATGTATGGAGTGCTTTTGGGTCAGGGCAGCAAAGCATTCTACTAATAAGTTGCTGCAGACTGCCTGGTTGGAAAGGCAGAAGTCGAAAAAGTGACGGTACATGCGTACCGATCTTTTATGACTTAGTAATTGCAAAAGGAAAAGCTGTATCTCCTTAGAAGCCTTCGAAGGTTGCTCTAGCAGCTTTTTTAAATGCGGCCCCAAATTCGGCTTTCCTCTGTTGTACACAAGCGCCACGGCGATAATCGTGGCAATTAGCAAGGAGTTAAAATTAGAGTCAAGAATTATGTCTTTTTATTAGGCTGCTTGGCCGCGTTCAAGCGGTATAAAATTAGCGGCGTTACTTTCGAAGTAGCAATCAGCTACTATGTTTTTTCGTTAATGCGTAATGCGAAAATTAAAAGAACCATCCACATCATGTCCAGTACTGCTCGACGCATTAGTGCGGTACAGTAAGCGGAAATTAGGCGTTATAAATCGAGATCAATCCGGTTTTCTGTGGAGGGAATGATGAATAGAAAATATTTGAGCGGCGTGGGTACTGAGTTAGGCTATCGCTGTTTCGCATCTTATCCGGCTTCTTCGTAATAGAGAGACACGGAAGTAAGACGAGTAGTTACAGGCACGAAAATAGCGAGGCAATCTTCAAAATAGCTACGTAAAAAGAAATCAATGCAGCCCTTAACACAGTTTGTAAATGCGCTCTAGTGTCTTGGCAGCATGCTGTTAAGTGCAAATGCAAGCAGCGGAAAGCTTAACGAAAGGGAATTGGACGAGTTGGCAACAGCAATAATTAATGTGATGGGTTGACATCAATGATAAATTATATATGATCGAGCCGTAATTTTAATACGCACCAATCAGATTCTGACAAAGTGAGCGCTGACCCGCTGTAACATAACTCATAAATTTGAGCAGTTACCGTATCACCGCTTATAACGTCGTGGGATCAATCCAGCTTCAAATTTCGACGACAGTGTTCTCGCAGGTGATTTTTTTTTATTTTGGGAAAGTTGACGCAATTGTTAAGCGAGATCCACAACCTGCATGGCTTGATTGGTGCCAGCTTCTCGTGATCAGAATTTGTAAGAAATGAGGACTAACGGCAAAATTGAATTAAATATTGTAACTGTATAGTGTCGTTGCGAAGAGTGCGATCGATTTGCCCAAGCTCACGGCATCGAAGACGTAGAGGAGGAAGAAAAGACAATTTTTGACGTGCAAGGAACACGAGCAGGTTTCACTGGTGCTTGTCTGAGTTCGTTACAGATAATAATTGTTTTAGCGCTGATAACGGGTATTACACGCGTAAAATAAGGGCTTGCGTACCTAGGTTATTCCTCTAGATCGCACACAATTCATCTAGAATACACGGCCTGAGTGGAAATGTACCTTGAGCAATAAGGTGGGTTATATATGGTAGTACGATTGATGGTTGCCAATCATAGACCACCAATCCTGTTTCTACGTACAGTGCACTTTGAAGTAGAACGAACACACTTGATGTTTGCTCCCTGTCTTACTCGTAGACTTTTCTCCAACTTGGAGAAAAAAAGAAACGCACACATAATGAGCCCCTTGGCGAATACTGGCGTGTTTCCTTAGGATAATTAGCAGTCCACGGCACACTGTGTGATTTAAATCTTGCAAAATTTCGCAAGACTTTCTCAATCGGGAAAGCAAAGTGTAACGCTAACTTGGAGATCCAGAACTCAGGCAAACGTTGATAATAACAAGCGGCTACTTAATTCGCAGATTCAAACTTTATAAATACCGTATCCAAATTTCGAGCAGAAATACTTTCGGATGAATGAAAAGAGCAAAGCGTTGCGGGAAAAATTCCACTAATCATTTATTACACACAAGCGCTCAACGTATCTGTTTTGTACACACTATTAACAATGGCTAAGCAGTCTTTCATAGCTTGAAGCCCTAGAAAGCGACAGAGTCGCGCGCTAAGAAAACGTCCTTTGACTTTCTGTCTTGAACAACATATGCGAACCATCTGAGTCGAGCATTCCATCATGGCGCATCATCCACCACCAGGCTCTTCTTTACGCAGGAATGCCGAAAGAATAATGATGCGATTTGTCCAACGTCGCCTTGAAAGAAAAGAGCGGAAGCGCAGTTAGGATCTGGTACGTGGCCAAAAAAGCCATGGCAATACATGTTGGACGACAGGAACACCACGGAGCAACCATGTCATCAACAACCACGGTCACAATTCAATTTGCACTTTGCCACACATCAAGGTATTACCAGTGACTTGCTCATAGCATGCCTGCCACCCACCCAACGAGAACATTTTCTTCACCTTTGGCCAATAACGCTATTGGTTCAGCGCAATGCGTCTTACCGCGCAAGTGTGAAATCAGCGAGGGAGCCACCTCACCGCTGTCGTTCAACGAGACCTTTATCAACAGCCCGAGCGAGCGAGTGATTTCACCAAAGAAGAAGGCACAGCCTGATGAGTGCGCCAGTGGCGAAATAGGCAAATGGGAGAGTCACGTCGTCGCTAATGTTGCCTGCGCGCTGGACTGTGTGACTGCCGACGAGTGTACCAAGTATTGCGGCAGCACAAAACTCGAGCCTATTGCGTTTTCAGCAACACCAGTGGGCGACCTTGCTGCGTATGAGTTGCATATCCTGCAACATTTTCTTGCATGAACGCGATTTTGCTATTATGACCTCGAGTGTCGTGTTGATAGCATGTTCTGTATCGAGATAAATGCTTCTCATGCTGCAGCAGGACATTTAGCGATAGCAAAGCTACCAATTCGCTTGCCGACTACAGCCGCAACAACAGCCGCACATCATTACGAAGCGGACATTAAGTCTATTAGGACAAGACCTTCGGTACAATTTTCCGTGCGTCTATGATTGTTACAATTAACGAGACAGCAAGTAGTAATAATATATGGGATCGATAAGTTAATTGACCTTAGATGTATTATTCTTCATTTAAATTATAAACTAAAATTATCGTAGAGCAAATCACAAGATCATCCGATTGCACAGCTGTCTGTGAAAAGTTGGTGAGGGAAGAAAAATTCATCAAGCTTTCTGTAAGCCTTAAACTTTTGATGGTAGTGCGGTTCGGTCAATTCAACTGCTGCATGTACGATTGATTGATTTAGGTTCAAATGGCACTTCAATGAAAGTGTTCAAGTTGTTATTTACGGATTTATCTGAACAAAAGAACCAAATTCAACATGTAAATACTATATTAAAGCTCAAATTAAACTGATCACTTCCTCAAGAACCAGCAACGTTTATTCGTTCAAGGATTTAGCGGAGCGGCACAATCACTCAGGGATTTGGCAATTTCGCCATTCAAGACATTTGGACTGGATAGCACCTACTTGAACGAAGAGCCGCCAAACCTTTGCTCATTACCGCTCTTGACCAGCAAAATTCACACTTTCATTCGATACGATAGAGGGTAGTGCAAATGCTCGATCCTTAAATCCATGCGGCTCCTACTCTTGATTTTACTGCCATCTCGCCGAAATACGTCGATTATCACAGGTTACACTGAATTGCGAGAAATTTAACAGTTTCAAGGATATCCGAAGCGGACGAATACATGTCTTTTAACCCTTACGACTCATATATCCCTATAGTTACAGCGTTTGCTACTAATGTTGTTGCGCCTGCTACTACTGCCAATATAAGTCAACTTCGGAAAGACTTGCACAGTGCTTTGGAATCAAAGCAGTGGGGCAACAATAACTGCTTCAGCACGTACCTGTGTATGCGTTCCCTCAACGATTACAGCCGACTTGATTGTTGCTCCATGTGCTGAAAATGAAGTCAATTTATCGTAATCACTTACGTGTTTCTTGTTTTAACATACTTGACTAACCAAGTGCCGATCATGCGTTGGCTTAAAGTCTTCGATAGAGCAACTTTAACGGCGGGTGCTACTTTGTCGGATACGATCGATCTGTTGCCTAGCCCATTATCAACGGTTTCAGCCACAACATCGAGGCTTGCTACATTAACGAATTTGCCGAACACAGATGAAAGCGTCCCAAACTAAGTTAGGATTGAAGATAGCTTTACGTACGTACAGATGTAAATTCGGGTGCTAATTATGATTTCGATAATGATATTTTGGCTGGATTGCTACCTCATTGTCAATGAAAAACCATCGAAATCAATTTTTGGTTGTTTCTTTTAGTGGGCATGGTGCTAGTAAGAGTATGATTGTGTCTAGTATTTGCAATTGAAACTACGCCCTCACAACTTATAACCCCGTATTGTTCTCCAAGTGATCGATGTGTGATGGTTTTTAAAGTGCAATATATTCAATGATATTTAGAGCCTTTTGGCGAGGTTAAATTTGCCGGCCACCTAGAATCAGGCAAGACTAATATATCTTGCTGGTCGCAGCCATAACAGGGGATGTTGCTTTTCTCGGCATAAACAGCTGCCCACGAACACCATCTTGTTCGCCAAAAAGTCATGGCGTCACCTTCTTGTAGAAAAATAATTCTGTTCACTACTAAACATCTCGTGAGAAGCAATTCAAATTGTTTATTTATTGTCGCTACATGACTCAAAAGAGCGCGGGTGAGGTGGTCTTTCTTTCGGGCCATTTTCACTTCAGTTTGTATGGAGAGTGGCACCAGTAATCCACTTCCTAAGTTCATGTAAAGTTTTAATAAAATTACGCCTCCCCTGCTTTCACGTGAGCGCTAGCGAAACTCTAAGCTTACCGAAACGAGTGCTGCTTTCAGCTGCCCCTTCATGCGTTTCCATCAGATAAAACACATCAGTGAAGTAGTTTTACGGAAGGGTATCCAATTCTTATCCCGATCTCCAAGTAAGTGGTGCAAAAGTAGCTTGCAAGTGATGATCTGTAGTCGTGAACTTTATGACCTTCTTGATCCAAAAAATGCTTTCATTTTCCTGCTTACAAATTAATAAATTATATATATAGCTAGTTAGTTTGAGCTGGTGACGAGTGCAAGACTTCCAACTCAAACACCATACTAGTCGTTGCCTATTAAGCTCAAAATATTCTAACAAGTTTACATTGCTCTCGTCGTAAAAGCCAATGCCGGACTCCTGTTGCTCTTACATGAAAAGGACTTGGTGTCCGCCTACTCCTGCAAAAATAAAAATATTGTAGCACATTTCTCAGGTCTGTCGCTTCGAAAGCAAGCATGAAAGACATAACGCACTACGCTACTAATCAGTTAGTACAGTCTCGATGCAAAAAGCCTGACAATCTTCTGAGTTTTTAGGCTTTGGATGATACTTGCAGGCTCTCACCCCGCTTCTCCAATCACTTTTTGCCATTAAGTAGACGAAAGAGGAAGCCACATAATAGGAATACAATCCTGGTGATTATAATGTTGCAAAGATGATAATTCTGTTAGCGACGATCGGATGTAAAACGTCAAGACTTATCTGACTCAGTGAGAAATTTGGTAACACAAAGAAGAAGTCGTTGTCGATGATGATTTTTCTAGATCTCATACTACCTGTACTAGCTGATTACAAATCAGCAACTTTGTGTAGCTTTTGTTGGTTGGTCAGCTTTACCTTTACATACGAAGACTTGCTCGATGACGATTGTGGTCCAAGTGACAGTACAATGTAAGCTGACGATAATGTGTTAGCCTTCCTTACGAACTCAATTTTGTGGGCTCAGTTTGCATTTGAAAAGCAATTGTAACCATGCACGTTCACTTCCAGCGAGCCCAAAGCTATATGGGCATACAAGCGCTTTAGTAGTGGAGTTTCGAAGATTTGAGCGACACCGGAAACCACCTGACATTGAGCCGTATAAAGTCCTAAATGGCATTGATTTTGCTATATGCGCGATGCAAATGCCCGCACTCAAAGGCGTCGAAGTACATCGGTCGTATGAACGAAAATAAAACGCCACATCCAAAGCACAACGTCTTTTGGGTTATTGTCACTATTTTAATGCATAATCTCCTGTGGAAAGGTTGACCGGTGAGAGTAGCGCTTTGGGGAGCTTTTGCTCGTGGGCGCCTGTCTTACCCAAGTAATTGGCAACCAGGCAAATCAACAGGAGCAAGTCTCATAAGTCGGGGTCATGACTGCACTTGATATATCCCCTTTGATACGTGAAATTATCACTGTGATAGACTTTGGTCTTGTCGTAGCTATTTGAGCGCAAGTCCTTCTGTTTTAAAGGTAGCATTAGAGATCAACAAAGGCAGCACTTACTCTAACTTTGAATGTACTGCTTCTGTGATTATGTGTTTATGTTATGACGCTTCAGATATCTGAGCACGGCTTCGCGACAGAGCTTACAATCAAACTAGCGTTAGAGATCTAAGTTTGACGTTAAAATTTAGACCTTAATACATCTGTCAAAGCAAAGTCTTGTCATTTGTTTCATGTCATTCTTTCTTGAGCATCTGGCTTTCCTTTAAAGAAATTTTGCCTCAATTGGCGTCTGTACCGGCATTTATAGAAAAGTGTTTTGAAAGATCATTGCACATACTGTCGCATCGAATATGTATGGACACTTGCCTGCATTATTGCACCTTTTGTTAGTAGGTAGTAAGCAGTCATTCACCAGAAATTTGTAAAGTTTCTGTGCCATGACCGCAGATAGCCAGGTGTACGACACTTTCCTTCTGTCTTGTATAGATGGGATAGGCTTAAAGCTGCGCTTGTCTGGATGAGTGGGGCACATAAAGAAGCAGCTAAAAAGCCTTTCTTTCGGCCAGCTCCAAGTCAATCCAGCGCAATTTTACGTTAGGGGGGCGACATCTGTATGATTGTCTTCAAAGATTAAAAACGTTCAAGGTCTCTATTGGTGGAGCACCCTCTCTAGAGTCAATGTAAGAAGGGTTGACTAAAAGTACTACCGGGTGTGACGGTACCACAGACACTTTGCGCAGAAAAGGCGATCGGTGTGTGCATGAGAGGCCTAAGGCTAAGCACGCCTTACACTCAGATCTTTTAATTACAGATAGGTACGATAAAAGAAACGAGTCATATCGCTTATAATAGTAGCACATCGTGCTTTCGTGAATGCCACGGGCATATTATTCTTTAGTGTTCCGAGCCCCTCTTGAGGCTACTGACTTTAAATGTAGACAAAATGGATTTGAGCGAAGCAGCATCGGCAGCTGCTTCGGCGACAGAAAGCTAGAGTACATGATTCGTGCCTGTTTTGGAGGTGGTCAAAGAAGTAGGCGATTGTCGTACCCAGAGATATGAAGAATCGCTAGCAGTAGCCTCGCTCTAGATATTAAGAAATCACTGCTTACGCATAAAGATGGGGCACCCTACTGCGGCGAAAGCAAATTTTTATGGTGGGTGTTCTGACTACACACACCAAAAGAACTTAGCCCAAAGAGCTTTTAAAAGCTTTATCCAGGTGTGTGGTGCTCAGAGAGCCACTTAAAATCGAAAGTCATCTTGTACAGAGATTTCTGACACGAGGTTAACTCGTGTTAGGCGCGAAGTACTGTACCACCAGCCGGCAATCACCACTGTTGGCAAAGCAATGTATGCTTGATAGTGCCGTTTTAACAAAATAGCAAAAATGTTTGGAGTGGTGCGGAGTTACATGTCACCGAATTTTTGTACTGGAAACCCCAAACGGAAAGGGATATTGGGCTTATACTAATAGCAAGCTGAGCAGTTTAAAGGCACTGCTAATACACGCTATAACGTAATGTGTTCGGTTAGGAAAGCGGCATCGAGCATATGCGTACAAAAAGCTTAGCAGTTTGTTGGCACTACTATTCCAAGCAAGGATGACATATATCCTAATGCATTGTACAAGGGCACTAGGAAACGCACTGGATTTCAAACCTTAACAAATAAGGAAGCCTTCGCGACGGTTAGTATGCTTAGTCGCATACTAGAGAAGTAGCTACAAGGGCTAACAAACACCTCAGAGACGTTTAATTGTCTGGTCACACAACGTTTCGAGCACTATGGGTTTTGCCCAAGCACACTTCGATAATATGTTCCTCAAAATGATACGTATATATGCTTGAAGTACCAATTGTAAGGTTTCGTGTATGCGCATAATCTGGTGCTGCACTTAACACCCATACTGAAAGCAGGGGGAAAGAAAAAAATCTCATTTAAGCATCCGTTGCGGTTGTGACATCAACAGACGTCGTCACTTTACATTAGGGGTTCGCACCAAGGTTTTGAGTTTTTTAACCAAGTACTAGCAGCACCTCCTGCTATAGTAATGCCAGAATTGCATAATTTTGCTGGATCGGACAATCAAGATAGTTGGTTGTTGTGATCATTGCACCAATGGCATCCGAGGTATCCATTCGTTCTGGATATATCGGACGCTGTAGTAGCCCATTGTTAAGAGCTAAAGTCGTACCTGGAACCAGAATAGTGGCTACCGCCGTCGCAGCATTGACTGAATTATTGACAAAACAAGTTCTTTGTGTGAAAGTTGCAGTATTACTTCCATTTTGTGGGAAATTAAGACTGCATGCATCATCTGGAGATAGATAGCAATCTGCGCCGCTTTTTGATAAATTATCACAACATTTAGTTTGAGCTCGCAAAATGTTTTAATAATTTTTATAGTCGTTGCTGGTAATTTTACTTTTACTGTTAAGTTTGACCGTTTTTGTTCCATGTTTCAGCCCTTAATCCTACCGCGAGACAATTTAGAGTATCATTAACAGCAGAGGCAGACGAATTTCAGGTCGTCACTACGTAAGGAAGGCCTCATTAAAGGCCGCCATAGCCAGTCGAAACATTTAGCTGCGAAATTGCACTTCCCAATTGATACGAGCCGTAGTCATCATCAACGGCATTTACGGCACGCATGTCTATGCTAATACGGATAACCGGATCAGGACTAGTCGTCCTGTAATAATGAATATGCTAATTGCGTGCTTTCAGTCGTTATGGAAAGTGTGAATCATTGCCTCCATTTTCAAGTACGCATCCTATACTGATTTCAAAATTACATTAGACTGAGCGAAGCTCGTGAGTCCTTGACGCGCGAGCAAACTCTTCAGTTCTCGAGCAATTCGGTGATATTGTAATGTAATGTATTACGTTATCGCGTTGCCAAGTTCTAGTCTCAGTCTGGCTAGTCCACGGCATAGAGTAGTGTCCGCATACGTCGGGTCTCGTTCGGCGGGCAGTGCATCCACCACCGAGGTCGTGAGGGTCTTCCATTATTTTGCTTAGCTATGACTTGGTAAGAGCCCCGAAGCGCGCGAGCATATAGCCCCCGCGCTTGGAAGGAGGGCGTCACCCCAACCTTTTCCAAGCGCGATTCGGTGATATGGCCACTAATAAACTACAAGAATTCGCAGGTCAGCTAAATGTGCATATCAAAAGCTCGAGAGCTCGCCCTAAATTAATTTATAGGTTTGATTGTCCAAAGATGAATTTGTTACTAACAAAGAATATCGCGAAAACTCTTCAACGATTTTGAATCGTGTTTATAAGAATGAGAGTGTATGTTGCGCAAAGCGATCATAGACGGCACTTAGAATGACAAAGTCGGAGGAATTGTTTTCAACTATTATGACGGATGCGATAAAATACGTGTATTTTTAATCAGTGTGCTTCTTTTTATGACAAATCTTGATACTTGCACTGATAAGATCAATTTCTTTACGATGTCAGATGCTGAGTGTTTTTCGATGTTCGGGCACTAATCGGTATGATGGTATTCAAACGGGTTCATGTTTTTCGAGATCTTGAACAGAGCCATGTCAAAAACCCAGCGTTGAGTTGCACCGTCTGATAAGCTGAAATGCGAATGAAGAGAACGTCCCAAGCTGTTTTGCGCTGTGGTCGGGGAGTGAGGGGATGCGTTTCCCGTGACTATCGATGCGAGCAAAGTTGTGGAAAATTTGACGAAGGCGATCAAGAAGGAGAAGGCGAGACAAATCACTATAAAGCTTGGGAATTGCAGCTCTATTTCGCCCGGCAGTGCGACAGCACGTGGCTCAAATCAAGCACAGATGATGTGAAGCAGCTTAAAAAGGGGAAAAGACTGCTCTGATCGGAGAGCTGGCACACGAAATCCAAACAAATCCACGTGTTGGTGGTGGTTCCGTAGCATGACGACCTTCGTTCTCGTGCCATGACTCTTTTAGAAGCACTTGTGCCCAATGTTGAGTTCGCAGCAGTGTGTCTGCTCCGCGCTGAAAACTTTGTTGCCATTGCGGATTGCAAGATCAATAAAAAGGGCTGCCTCGGATACGTGGTTCGAAGAGCGTCCATGTCGTCGCGAATATGCCGATTTGAAAATGATCAAACGCGTATTTCAAGGCTAAAAAGCAGCAACTCATTCCTCACGTCGTCAATGTCATCATCACAAGCGACAGATATTCCTTGGCGCGACGAAACAAATTCGACGCAATCACGAGCGACATCGGAACAGCAACATTGAGCAGCATGCATCACACCCACGATTTCGTTCGGCTGTAGCATCCACAAAAGCTGTACAAATTGTCTTTGGAATCTCTGTTTCGGTCAGTGAGAGTCCTTGGGGCAAGTGTGACGGCTTGAGGCACACGCGCTTCAAAAAAAGAGTAATGGCACGAGGACGAAGGTCGTCAAGCGACAAAACCACCAACAACACGTGGGTTTGCTTGAATTTCGGTTCTGGCATCGCCTCGATAACCTCCCCAAGGCCAATCTTTCCCATTTGTTCTTTGTCTGTGTCAGTTCTACGATAAGAGCAGTCTTTTCCCCTTTCTCGAGCTTCTCCACATCACCTGAGCTTGATTTGAGCCACGTGTTGTCGCAAGGTCGAGCGAAGAAGAGCTGCAGTTCCCGAGCTTCACATGTGATGTACTTTGCCTTCTCCTTCTTGTCCACCTTTTTTAAAACTCCCACAGAGTCCCTCACATCGATAGTCACTGGAAACGCGCTCCCAGCCACAGCTTGAGTAAGTCTTTTAATTGGTTAGGGACGATGTTTTTTTTTCGTATTTCATGCAATCGGTTCAGCGCTGGGTTTTCGGGGTGACAAAACCAAATGTCGACCCGGACCGCATCTAAAAGAGAGTACTTCTCTATCATTTGCTTTGTTACATAACAGTATCAAGGTAGGGCTCAAGTGCCTATAAGGGATTTTGAAGCAGGTAGAAGCGATTCCAGTCGCTTGAGCAATCGTGGTAAAATGAGGCAAAGGACTCAAGCGACAATGGCGACTTGAATGCTTCCGAGATGGCAGACAGTGACGACATGTAAACAAGGAAATGGTGAAGGACTGAAATGAGGAATACAGCACGTGAAATAAACCCACGATTCGACTGCGATTGTGGTTATACATACGTTCGTAAGCACAGGTTAAGACACTGAGAGAAAGCAACATCGACTTGAAAGTAAAAGAGCAAGAATAAATGTCCATCATTGAAAGAAAACTTGAAAAATTTCTCATTTTTAAGACATTGATCAGGTTAATTTTTCAATTGTAACACATATGCATCAACATCCTTCAACAATGTGACGTATGAAAGATGTAACCACGAACGCGATTAGTTAGATATGCGTTGTTTATAGGATCATATATGCCGAGCAAGGCTCGTGCACCTACTTACTCGATTTTAATGTGCTACGCATGCTGCATTGATATTGATAAGTGAGAGATTGCTGCAGTTGTTGGGTATTTGGGTATCACTTTTGTTTCTCGGATTCAGCGGTGAAGATGATGCATGCGATGATAGTGACGGTGCTGCAGATGATGGTCGTGGTATTGATACAGGCGACGCAAGTGCTGATGTTGGTACGATTGTTTTGTGTGCTATCATATATGTGAAGGGTTCACCGACAGAGGAAGGGATGGTACCGACTCCTGCTCAGATTTATGCTGCTTTTACTGCTGCCTTCAAACCAGCCTGCGCTTTTGACTTAAGAGATGAAGATGCATCAACGATCGCGTGTGGTGTGATGAATGCGATTATTTACCGGAATCATGGATGTGAGAAAGCAGTCAAGAGTGTATTGGAGACTTTTGCGCTGATTAATTTGAGTTGACGGACGAAATGAAAGGTGCAGTCGAAGATTCAAGTGTAAGACTCCCTATTCGGACGTTAATTATCGATAATGTGACTTAATTAATGGACTTGACCACAAACGGAAGCAGCGTCTGGGATCATTGGAATAAGCATCAACCGAGACATGCAATTCTTGAATACTATCCATGAAGTTGACATGCTTTTCCATGGGTATGCCATCTCTAGATATGGTGGTGTCATCCCCATCATGCCAAAGCAGAGGTTGAATATTTAGTCTAGGAAGTCAATCATTTGACACCGATTGAAAATCTCCCACGCATCACCATCTACAAGACGTCAGTTGGAATTGATCAAATTTTATGCGCTGGCAGTGGATGGGGTAGAAGCAAAACACTTCAACCGGGCGTCCTACCAATCTGCCCACTCCAAGCAGAGCACTTCGACAATGTGCGTGGATAAAAAGTCATCTTTGCTCTAGAGACTCATGTTCTCGAATGATGTCGCGAACACGACATCATTGAAGAAACGAATCAGCTTACGCGAGAGAAGGTTTCGGCAATTAAACCAGAGCGAACGAATCAGCATTTAAAAATTGACAATATAGAAGCGGGTGCCGACAGAATTTGGAATTAGTGGCGACAGTGATGTAAACTCAACACTCAGTAGTGAGTATTACTAAGATAGTGTAAAATTTTAAGGCACATCCATTCGAATACTTTTAACAAACACATTTAACGCAACAACATACTGCTTCACACTCGCTAATGTTTCTGATCTCTGGCGAACTTCATTGGTCATGGTTGTAATCGTTTGCTTTCGATAGTGGGGCGCTAAGTTGCTTGGAACCACGAAACTAAAGTAGAGCTGATACGTGGGGATGCCAATGCCGTTCAGCCAGAGCAAAAAGCTACGCACTGGTGCAGCTTTGATTTCGTGATCCAAATTAAGGGTCATCTGCAAGCCATAACATCTAGTGTTCTTGCCATCCGAGATGAAAGCATCCAACGCACAGAATGTACTTGACTTTGGCTGGTAGTATGTCAAGCGTTGAGGAAAAGAACGAATCTCATCAAGAGTGGAGAACCGTACCAGTGGCATGTTCTTTGGAACGATCAACCTAACGCGTTTCTTCGAGCACAACGAACGGAGCTGTTGATGTCCTTGTTTGTGCACTTTAAACCATCTGTGGCAAAGCATCTCGTATATTTTGTTTTAAACGACGGATGTACTTCCCGAATCGTCATTGGCGAGTGCAATTGCAAATTCCGATACTCTTTGCAGACTGTCTTCGTTTACTTGGGCAACGAACTCCTCGACAATGTACTTGGACAAAAAAACAAGATAGAACTTCGCTCGAAATTGTTCTTTGCTCGGTACCATCTCGAAAACGCGGTGACTATAATTTCCATCTCGCACAGCATGATTCCTTTTGGCATATGAAATAATATCCAACGCACTGAATGAAGCGATAGCCTTCTGAAGTTCTGCGTCATCCTCAAGCTCTGTCTCAGTGACGATAAATCTTGGAATTGAAAAAGCTTCCGAAGCGTTCATCTCAATAAACTCCCTGCTTCCAGCATAAACTTGTGGTATCTGTTTCCAAAATTCAACACCAAATCAAACGAACACAGCTCCTTGACTTTCTCTTGATGTCCCACTAGAAGCCGAAAGAGGCAATAAAGGTAAAAACAACTCTTACCAGTGCCTGGATTTCCCGTCACGAGCGTGTTAGCGACTTTTTTAGCTTCGAAACACGTATTCACCTTGCGCATTAGCTCTGCAAAAATCACAGCATATGTATCTCGTTCTACAATCTTCCTGTATTGCTTCATCAGATGTGCCAACGGTGAAAATCTGGCCATCTCAAAGTACCTTGTGAATTGGTCACTTTCGTCTGCATCCAGCTTTCGTTTCTTCTTTTGGACGAAAAATGCGGCTTTAGCAAACCAGTCATTTACCCGAATACGCTTTCCGCCGTCGTCATGCGACGGAACCACGACCAACACGTGGATTTGCTTGGTTTTCGGTTTTGGCATCTCCTCAAGAACCTCCTCAAGGCCAAACTCTCCCTGTAGTTCTTAGTCTTTGTGTGTCAATTTTTTGATAAGCACAGTCTTTTCCCCTCTTTTAAGCTTCTTCACGTCATCTGTGCTTGAGTCAAACCACGCAATCGCCCTTTTTGGCGAGGAAAAATTGCAGCTTGTCCGCATCGACCGCCTTGAGATCGTTCTCCTTCTTCGCCTTAATAGCATCCTTCAGATGGCCAATCAGCTGACTCGCCTCGATGTCTACAGGAAACATGTTTCCCTTCACACCAACGAGCGTGTACACCAGCGTCACCATGTTTCTTATAGAGAAAGGGACGTTCTCTCTATTCGTATTCCAGCCAATCCAATGTTGCAACCCAGCGTTGAGATTGCCTACACGGGTGATTAAACAACTGTAAAAGATATTTTTTCTTTCGCTCGCTGTTTGTTGAAAGCATTCAAAGGGATGTGCCTAAAACTTTTATAACTGTCTGAGTATTACTCACTACTGAGTGTTGAGTTAACATCACTATCGCTTTAAGAGAGTGATTATACGCCTTGTTATATCTCTATTGCATCTGTGCACGCGTAACGTGTCTGTCGTCGCACATCATCTCGGCGCTTTAGAAATAGTATGTTTTAATCATCGTCGGTGTTTTTGACCTAGCTTAGAATAAATCAGAGAAAAAGCCCTTTTTCTTTAAAATTTCTCTGATTACACCAAGCAAAGAACATTCGATCGTCATTACAACGCGATCTGATTTGCTCAAGGTAAAACTTGACCGATTCAAACACTGATTCACTCGCGAAATTCATCTCGCAAGAAAAGGCTAGATTTCGGAGTTGCGACGATCATGAATCACAAAGAGCTTCAATTAGGGCCAATAGGCCCTTCTGAAGCTATTAAAGGTGATCAAATGCATGTCCAAATTCAGTTAAAAGAAAATGACATACGTCACGTAGCCACGGACACTAATTCGAAACAGTTTAGCTTGTTATAGGGCAAATGACATTGCCCAAATGGCCATCAATACTCAAGCGTACAGTTGAAGAAGGAAAGTCCAATGCAAAAGATCATACGAAAAAAAGTCGACTAGATTTGCTGGTGAAGGCATGTAAGAAGCAGTGCGTCTTACGAAATGAACATAAATTTACCCAAGTTTTTACTGACAAGAAGCTGCTAAGAGAGCTGGGGAAGCGCCATCAACTATTCGATGACAACGTCACTACTCTCATAAATACGGATGCTGAAGATTGGTTTAATATCTTGCTTTTTTTGTTTGTAAGATATTGTGTACCGCACTTGACGAATATAATAAATACAGCAATCGATCATAAAGGGCCAATCGTAGAAATAATACCATTCGATTTGAATAGTACGAAACGGCAATGTATACAGTCGATAGAATCACTTGAGAAATCCAATTCCGCCGAGGGCGATTTAATTATAATACCAACGCAATCAACTGAAACTACTGTTATTATCCCAATCATTATGCTGCTAGGGGTAGCTCTAAAATATGCACTAATAATTAAAATCGCAATCGCCGCATTACTTTGTCGTAAATCTAAACAGATAGTCATGGTTTGAATCATTTTTTCAAAAGGGTCGTATCGTAGTTAGCAGACCCACCAGGGAAGCTTTGTTGTAAAATGAGTGTAAATCGCGCTCACGCTCATCGAGAAATTCAAACAATGGCTTGTCATACTATTATTCTCTACGATTAGCCAGTTATCCACGAATGCACGATACATATGCACACTTTCTTATTGTTTCAAGTTTTGTCAGGCTCGAGGTTCATAAAGCTTTTAATGAAAACACCTCGCTTTACGGTATGATCACTTTTGTTCTTACTCTTAAATCTCTGTGTATGTGACACCAAACAAATTATTATTTGTGGATATCAAATCGAAATCCCATCAAAAAATGTGTTCCCGACAGTCTTTCAATTTACTTAAAAATGTCACAGTTGGCGTGCCAGCTTTAGCAATGCGCCTGGCGACACACCGAAGATGTCGACAAAGTTTGCTTATTGCCTATAGTCATATTCACCAAAGTGTCTACTGATAATCTGCCACAACAACATACTAGGGCGCTCTTCAAGTGTGTATATTGAAAATCTAATATATCTTAATCAAGCTAATCGTTGTGCTACCTAGCTGATCCATTTGCGGTCTCGTAGGCCAAAAGTTCTCAAATATATATTATCTCAAGATGTTTAATACCGTTCTCGAGGTACACAAGAATGCTTGGCCATACCAACAATAGCGAATGATACTCGTTTAACCGAAGTTTGATGTGACAAACACGAGCTTTATCTTTGTTTTTCTTTTCTTCCGGCCAGCTCCTTAATCTCAGGTTGAGATAGAAATGCTCTACTAAAAGTATAAGCTAACGGGCACCATTCAACATTAAAAGAAACATATATCAACTCTTCACAGCTTATACATATGCTCTCTTTCTCGGGTGTTACATTATTATAGTGAGCAAATGGTTGTGACATCTTTTCTTGACCATTTCAGGCATTGCATATAATGTCAAATTTAGTTTTTGTTTGCTCGTCTTAATGCTCATCGTTAACGCAACGATAATGTTATTTTAAGTTTTAATGCTCCTTTTGTCGTATTTGGTTATATACTGAACATTTGCCATAAAATTACTCGGGAACCATTGCTCTTTTGCAACGCCGGCCTAATAGAGATTGATCAGCTGCCTGAAATATGAAATAGCAGTAGTCTCTGATTAACCGCCTCACTCACTTACTAGCTTAAAATAACGAGTAACATATCTTTTGATTTCGTCATTAGGCGGCTGATCAAGCTCTGGACGACTGGCGTTGCAATAGAATAAGTATTCATCACTAACTTCTATTCTTTAAGCAGATGCAACGACGCTGCGTTGTAGAAGATATCTAAAGTGTTAATCGTTGAGGTATTGATGAGCATTTATACGAGAAAAATCAGACTTATTGAGCGATAAGTAAACTGGGAAGGAGCATATAGCAGCTTGCGTTTTGATACTATCTGACAAACTTAAAGTGAATAATCAAGACAAGGCTACAAAGCTAGATAGCGAGCTGACGCCCGAGGAAGAGAAGAAACACATCACCCATGGAGAGCTACTATATATACCCTTTTAAGTTGCAATCGTGTAATTGACCAGAGGAAAGAAAATTGATAATTGAGCTTTTGGTTGACTACGTCACGTCGTGGCTAAGCACGCCTTATCCATATTTGCCAAGCGTTTTTTCAACACCCGAAGACGAAGCTTATTATTTCCAGAGAAACATATTCGCTTTGAACGATTTCAGAGGCATTTGGTTTGAAAGATCTTGTAGCGTTTGAGCTAGATAGTATGGCGATAAGTGTTCTCAAGTACTACCTCAAATTTTGACGAATACGAATGCCTAGTAAGCTCTAGTGGTGCATTTGTTTTGGCAATCAAGTAAGTATATTCTTCAGTCAAAAGTAGCCAAAGCCAATGAATATAGTCCTACACAATGCCTAGTCCGCTCGCTAACATATGCTAAGCTGACCAATCGCGAAGTAGATGATGTTCATGCCAAGCTGCTTCACAAAAGCATGGCTACCAATAGCAGCTGTAGTAAGATCGCAAATTGACCAAACTCTCCTGAGAAGCAAGCGAAGATTGTTGATTCCTTCGATGTGTATTGTTTGAGTCTCGATCAATTTCTGATTTAATAACACTGTAGCGCCTCTCAACAAATCTAAAGACGTCGGAAATGGGGATCTCACTATGACAAAACGGTTAAACTTCACGTTCAATAAAAAAAATTCTTCGCTAAAAACTTACTCAGCGGTTGTGGAGAAACATAGAAAAAAACCCAGAAATTGGTGATGGTCCTCACAGACCTCAAGATCTTTTGAAAAACGGCAGATCTCAGTTTGGCACTAAAGCTGTGCTTGTATATCATACAATTGTACATCTCAGACGATATACATCAATGGAATTATTGGTTCTCTCGTCAATACTGAGCGCAACTCTATGCAATACGATTTGGGCAATGCAAAATCACAACACGCGAATTTAAAGTGCATGTAATCAGCTTTTGGCTGGCTTGCTCAAAGGCTCTATGAATATTAAGGATTTTAAGCCATCGATCAAAATTTAATTAGGACTTCTCCATGCGAAAAGGCCTCATACAAAAATTGATGCATGCATTTGAGGAAGCTGTTTTGGATTCAGTAGTAGAGGTGCATGCTTGTTGAAATTGTCAAGAAACTCACTTATGTAATTTCGATTTTCTATACGATCATTTTTGGTTGCACAGGATAAATCAAAGCATGCGATTGTACGCTTTAACGCAATCACAAGGCCGTTTTATTTTTTGACGCGAAATTTTGTAAGTTCAATAATACAAGTTGGGTTCGTAATGACATCGTACATGCTGTTCGTAGTCTGTATGCGAAAATAAATTGAGGGTGGCTGTCTCGCTAAAAATAGTCAATGTTTTGTACTTTCGGTCTTTTCTAGCCAACTGGACAGGGTTTTTAACTTTGTCGACCTTAAATAGCACCGTGTAACGATCATACGATTCTTCAATGACTCAAAGACACACAGCATCCTTCTTCTCTATCAATACGACGCACGCTTTATTTATTTAGTTGATTTTGAACATGTCATGCATATCGCTTTGTGTCGTAGTTAGTTAAAGCTTGAAGACCATCATACAACACTTTTCTAATTCACTCATTATTACAATGGCCAAGAGCACTAAATTCGTGGGATTGTCGCCTCAGCGGGAGTGTGTCTAGGTATTGTTTTTTTCAAAGCTTGGTTGAAACAGTTTTTTTGCAATGTTTAAATGTCAGTTCGAGAAATAACTGTGACGCAAGGATAATGGAAGTCAATTAAAGCCTAGAAGTCCAGCTTTTCTCTGCCATTAGTGCAAGGACCCCTCCCGTTAATCTAAATTTATAACATCAGAAGTAACTGATAAAACCATTCCCAAAAATGACAAAACACCGGCGGTTCCACATCAGTACTTTCCACTCCACTTATAGCGTGGTCTAACATGATAAGGAGTCATGTAATGTGATGGTGATGTTGTTGTGCCGACAATAAATGAAGGCTTTTCCCTTTGGTTATTTACGTGTAAGGTGTCGAATGATTGTCTCACTGCTTAAAAATGCTGCAAGTAGAAAAGATCGAGTAATCCTGCATCACCTTCGTACAAAACCGATGGCATTTGCAGACATTGTCAATAAGATTGCTATTCGTCAAGCTCTGATAGCGGCCCCACAAACAGCTACATAGTCAGTGACTGACTCTGGTAATTGCGCAAATGCTGTGCGGTAAACTGAATAGATCGCACGCTTGCATGAACCATGCTAGCCGAAGTGAAAAATTCATCTGTGACAATTGTCCCGATTGTCTCGACGTATATATTATACTCGTTCCAAGCGTTGCTATTGCGTCAATTTTTTGTGCCAACACCAATCTGACCTTGCCAACGCGGACGAGGCGGAAGACCATCAAAGAATCTTTATCACTTGAATTAGGCTCTTATTCATGTGCTTGCCTTTTAATCCGATCAACGACAGCGTCAGCGTGGCATCATTGGCAGGAAAGAGGTGCGGGTCCGATGCGTTACAATATTGATCTTCGTATCAAAATCGAGGATAAGAAGGGCCAATTACAGGACTTGTAGGCTATCGCGTGGCTTGATACCACACCCGCTTATCTTTATGCCAGTTTCCCGCGTTGCGTTTGCTATCCAGCGATGGACGTGAGTTACTAATTATGCTTTTGTGGCAGGTTTCTAAGGAATCTTCGCCAAAATTATTTCAAAAGGAGTTGGACACAAGCAGTTCAAGATTCCCAATCAATGATTTTGAAAGTGGATTGTATGGCGTTGAGGGGCTGCTTCTTAATTTATTGGTACATTGGGCGCCTGAAAAAAACCGTCATACTTCTACCCCCTTTCTTAATGCACTGTTATTATTTTACAGAGATATGTGCAATAAACTTAATTGGTTGATAATCTACAGTGTAGCTGGTCGTTGAAAACATGCAGAGCATCTTGACACAGATTGGTATAGGAAAGAAGCATCAAGCATACTTCCTTACGTCAACGATTCGTTTGGGTTTAGTTTATACACCATCGAGCCGAATCATTACTGCTATAGCGTTGTGCATTTTAAACTGGATGGTGTACAGTAAATTAACAAGATCATTTTTTCAAGTTTAAAAAGCTTTGACCATCAATGATTTCTATGTAATTCGAAAAAGAACAACGTCGGTCCTCAACAAAATCCAGATGGGGTTCGTTAAATAGAGGCGGCCCAAGCAAAAATCATTGTGGACCTCCTTTGCACCAGTGAGTTCATTATCAGCTGTATGGAAACGGGTGCGAGGTGCGTCATCTACAAATATTTACGAATGAAATGAGGATAGCAAATAGCCGAATGGAAAAGAAGAAATTTAGACAAGGTAAAAACGTGGGTTCTAAGATTGCTGCTACTGCCTCACCTTCTCTCGTCTCTAATCTTTACGCAGACAGGTTGCGCTATCGCAAATCCGTACGTAATTGTTGAGAACACTTTCACGTACGGAATAAAAAGTATCTACCTGATCACAAAATATAAAAAGGTTCAAGCCAAACCAGTGACACGTCTAAATCAATGAAACCGGCAGCAAATAAACTACATCACAGCAGCATCCACATAATAAAATCTTGTGGCAGCCTGCCACGGTGAATCCAGTAAGGACTGATACATGTACACGTACGGCGTCTTGACTGGGTTCGCATCTGGTACTGCACTAGCGTAGTGACCAGGAGGCAATGATTTGCCGAAGCAACTTTCGATGTGCAGATGATTTTATCGCAGCCTCTCTGGCGTTAAAACGAACGCATTGGGAGCAGCAGCACCTTATAAAAATACTTTAAAGTATTCCGGTCTGTGACCGGTGATTTTTCGCAGATATGTGTTGCCTCACCGCTGGGTAGCTAGCTAGCTGCACGGAAATTTTTCATGTGCTGGGCTCGCGCATCTCGTAACTCGTATTCCGCAACTTTCGTTGTAGTGACGCCCGCGAGCACGTATAGATAGAGTTTACAGTACAAAAAGGTAAGCATGCTTATGCCAACACGAATTCTTTGCTCCACCCTATGTCTGTGCATTACGTACTGTTGAAGAGCTCGATTTTTACTGGTGGTTTGACCGTACTTATCTTAATGTGCGTTGCACGGCTGGGATAGGGTGGCTTTTCCATATTGATGACTCGCGGCACACCCCTTACTTGTCCTACTGTAGCGTATGGTGCATCGTCCCGTCTCGATTCGCGATAGATCTTTGGATTCATTGACCTTCGATACAGTACCGTTCATGTATAAAAGAGCTTTCTGATTTTGTAGCTAGTGTCCTACAATAGGTACACAATAGAAACTTTATGCAGTGGACAAATCAGGACCAGGCTTCGTTCTCCTCACACTCATCGGTCGACAGAAGTATTTTGGCTTTAAAATTTGTATTCGTAGGGATGGATAAGTTTTTTAATTGTATCGAACCATGAGGTTAAAAATAAGGCGACAAGCTCCACAAATAAGAGCTCCACCTACCATAGAGAAAAGGCTAGACTGCTGAAGTAGCCGAGGAGCGTTGCTGAAAACGGTTAGACAACAGTTACAACAGAACGTGCCAAACATATTTATGTCGTGAGGAGAGGCATCTATGAACCTTATCGAAAGCAGAGGTGACTAATTGACCAGCAGGGATGGGTACCTACCTAGCCAACTCATATAAAAAGGACTGAAATGTTGATATATGAGGATTTATCGATGGGTATGCCTACGTAAACGCAAGCTCCACCCGCTCGTCTTACCATAACCAGCCGTGTCGCTAGCATTACATGTTTATGAAATCACGGGCGAGAACCAATCAAAACGGTTTTGCACAGCAATAGACGCGGACGAGAGTCAGGCGCGAAGCATAAAAACACCCGAAACGCCTCATCTGCGCCACGTTTCACCAGCCACTCGAACCTGATTTGAGCATCCCGTTTCGGGCGGAAATTCAGCACCCTGATGCGACAGCCTGCTGTCCTGCCACCAAGCCCTTTTACTGCCGAATGAGTTTAAATGCGATTTGTCCAACGTCGCTTTGAAGAAAAGAGCAGAAGCGCAGCAGGGTCTGGTGCGTGCGACCAGAAAAGCCACCGCAAGTTCAAACATGACGACAGGGGCAAGATCCAGCAGCAAGCTCACAATTCAATTTACATCAGTGTCATCACAACAACTACCCGCGTCAAACCTTTACACACAGCCATGCCCGCAACAAGATCGACGACGACCGGCTCGCCTTCGGTCGCCATCCCCACGACTTTGCCACTTGTGGTACAGCGTCCGACACTATGCAAGCGCAAGCTAAGCGAGGCTTCAGTCGCGTCTCCTACGTCACTTGACGAAGTGGCTTCGAACAGCAGCGCGGACGAGCGAGTGATCTCTCCGAAGAAGAAGGCGAAAGCCGATGAACGTGCCAGTGGCGTCTCGAACAAATGGGAAAACCACGTGGTGATCAGTGTCGCCAGTGCGCTCGATATGGACACCAAGGACTGCAGCAGGAGGAGTTTGGAGCTTGATCCTATCGCTTTCGCTGCGGCACCAGTGAGCGAATTTGCTGCTGACGAGCTGCATATCTTACGTTATTTCCTGTCATGAGCGCTCGGTGTACATGTATCTCTGTCACTATCGTTGCAAATCGAGGCCAAGTGAAACCTGCCAATAATTTTGTCACTCCAAAGATCTAGACTAGAGTTTCATATCGCAGATACGCGATAGCGGCATCATCATCAGCTAGCAATGTGCTTGTCAGCAGCTTTAAAGTTGCTGCAGCGACACTACTTTCTCTGACCGCAACGCTCGAACTAGTGTAGAATAAGTAGGTATAGGTATTTAACAAATCGAAAATGTCATTTCCATCTAGATTTTGCTATCGATTTCCATCAACGAGAAATTGGGTAAGCATAGTTGCAGCACCGAAGCTTTAAAGTAGCTAGACCCCTCATCCAGTTAGGGCAGGTTCATGTAGTGCAATATTCGGTATTATCACAAACCGTGCATGAAGTGTGGTCTAATCATTATTCGGTCGGAGATGCGGCTAGTTGCCAAAATGGAAACAGTACATTTGCAAAAGGGATTCTGTGAATGCTTGGCACTTAGACCGTGTTGTCATGCTTTTACGATTTCGTTCGACCTTGAGAGAAAACAGACTATCTAGCCTCTGGAACAGCACACATACATGCGTATTACTTATAAAGCGACCGGCCTTTTATACTATTTTATCGAGCTTTGAGTGCCTTCCATTTCGAATTTAACTATTTTAATTCGTCAAGCGTTCACGTCCACGTAAATATAATTAAAAAAAACTGCTTGTGTTGCAGATCGCCAACATTGTAACGTTACCGACGAGCCCAGCGACAGCTGGAATGCCGGAATTGGATGCGTGCGACGCAGTGCAGCTGCTGGGCAACCCTGTATAGTCGCAAATTGTTCGCCCATCGCCAGACTGTTAGAGGTCTACGCCTCGCGACACTTCAACATCCGTGCGTCGATGCTCACTCCCATCTCGATCCTCAGCTGGGTTCTTAAAATGTGCCAGAGTACATCCGCGCTAGATGTCTAAGTCGACCATGCTCCGTGGCGTGCGACTCAATTCTCCCATAATATCCTTAGCATTGTCCGTATAAAAACTTTGGCTCTAAAGAGGACAACGCGACGTATAGACGAATTTTGTTCGAGTTTTTAATTTCGGACAAAATTCGTCCATCGTGCAATATACGTCGCGTTGTCAACTTCAGAAGAAGACGATCGCAGAGTATATCTATTGTGATTATATCCATTGCGATTTATACCTGTAGCGTAGCGTATGTACAATCCATTCATCAGATATGAAGAACTGTCGCAGTAGGTTACTGATTAGATCGACAGACTCAGCTGTGGAGTCCATACTTCAGACCCCTCATTCAAATATGAAGTTAGGTATACAAGCGAAATCTGAGATGATTTAGATCGATAAGAATTACGGTATGCGTAGAAATTTACAGACGCATGCACAGCTTCTAAATGGGTGGTAGAGCACGAGCTTAATTTTCATATTGAATATGTAAGGAAAAAATACCTTCACGTTTCCTTTAAAGTACATACGCCCTCTCATTGATGGATAGAAAATTTATTTACGCAGATAAAGACTGACGCAGTCGCTATCGCCCATGCTGCATCTACATACTGATCTCACGTAATTTCCCAAATAAAAATAACATTGACGAACTCTGTGCGTCTTGTGGGTTGCACAAAAGTACACGTTGCGGCTATAAAATGAGTGATGTGAGTATTTCGGATTTGACGGTGAAGCGAATTGTTTGCGTGGTATTTGAAACTGGCAAAAGAATGAAATGGACAGATTGAAGCGTGTACTAAGTAGTGCTTCAAAACCTTAATAACTATGGTACAGACGCTCTAAATGGTGCTAGTTTCGTTTGCAACGAACAATGAGCTGAAGTCGGCCCAATCCTGATTTCAACACATTCAAAAGAATTAAACCCGCATTGATTCTAAGTGTTACTATCTTTTGGAGTCAGACAGGTAGCGATCTGTGAAATGGTAAAACAAGCTCACAAATTAGAATAAAGTGCTGCATTTCTTGAGTAACGTCACGCGTCTACTTTTAAGATGGGGCGCATGTTAGTTTCGAAGACGGCAGTGATTGTGTGTGATAATTGTAAGCACTAGATATGTCTAAAAGCTATCATTTTAAATATTTTGGCTCTTGGCTGTTTTGCCTCGTACGTGTCTTGTAACACGAAAGTTTTTGGACACTAAGTCTTTGACTTGCAGTTATTTGGTTAACTCGTCTCCTTCGAGTATGGAATCCCAATGTAATAGCGCTAGCAAAGAGTGAGGATGGGCTAACTTATTCATGTAGAGCAGCACGTAGCGTTCTGAAAATCGAATGGCATTGTTTTGTGCAAGCTTAACGAGTAAGCACATGCTGTGGCACACACTGCATAGACAGTCTACGACAACGCGATTCGCTCGCTCTGTTTACCTTCGGTCTTGGAATGATCCGTTGTGAACATGTCCTACTTAACGCTTAGCTTATATAGAACACGTTTGAATAAGCTCGAAAAGAAAGGCCTCGTACGAAACAATTAACCCGAGGATCCATACTAACCATAGAAGCGTTCGCGGAATAGTGCTTGAATGCAAAGTACTTATAATTTAATTGTCGCCATTTCTTGAGCTTTTTGTATGATTTTGATATTGTATTGTATTACGTTATCGCGTTGCCAAATTATGCACGTGCTAGGCTCAGTCTGGCTAGTCCACGGCATAGAGTGGTGTCCGCATACGTCGGGTTTCGTTCGGCGGGCAGTGCAGCCAGCACCGAGGTCGTGAGGGTCTTCCATTATTTTGTTTAACTCTGACTTGGTAAGAGCCCATGTGGCGTCCTGGTGCTGGAGACCGTCGCGTCGATGGTGAGACTCGTTAGAGACCTGCAGATGCCCGAGAGCACCTGCTCGAAGCGCGCGAGCATTTAGCCCCCGCGCTTGGAAGGAGGGCGTCATCCCAACCTTTTCCGTAGCATGAGTTTGATAATATTACCAATTATTTTTTAAGACCAAAATAATCAGTATACGCTTAAGTAAATTTAGTAATTCAATGAGTAGTTACTGTTAAACCAAACATAACCATTCTTATTGAACGGCAACACAATGACATGACAAGATCGCTTAGAACTTGGCACACTTTGCATCCGTAACGGCCCACATAACTAAATTGGTCCACCGAAAGAGGGTTCATATCAACTTATACGCCTTCTCTTGACCATAATAGCGCCAAGCGGTGCAGAAGATACGAAGTTCTAATACATCACCACGAGGAGCTATTACATTTAGTGGGAAACCTTATTTAGTGCTGTAATGCAACAGCTCGACTTCTATCGGTAGTTAAGTAACCTCGCGCTATATCGCACCAAAAATCTATGCTCCATTTTCTTGATCTCCAGAGCCTCAAACATAGTCACACATGTCATCTCCGGGCTGATTTGATACAAATAGGTCACTGGTGTTACACGAGTTGTCTTTCAGTCTGGGCGACGGATGCAACATCAACCAAAGGATTCTGTTTTTCAAGTATGTACTTCATCTTGGAGCCATATTCTACTTTTAGAGGAGCCACATGTTTGTTCCCTGCGAAAGGGAGCGCGACGAATTTGTGGTGCATAGTGACTCATGATTCACATACCCAACCCTGTGGTTCGAGTGATAAGTCGCTCGACCCGTGTTCTGGCCCGATACTTATATGATCCAAACTAAGGCAGCTGGAAATAGGTTGCTAAAGTGGACGAGCAATCACACCCAAAGAGCGTAATTGCCCTACCATCCCGAACTTAGATGGGTGCGTACCAGTTTGGTCGTCTGGACTCCCACTGACCAACAAATCTCCGTAGGTTACGGATTACAAAAGGATTTGGATTGCTAGCAGTGTCCCGCGGTAGAAACATCTAAGTTTAGCATGATCCGGTTGCTATCAGAATTTGGACATATCACAGATGGCTCATGGCTAGCAGAGCAATCTATCGCATAAGGACTCATTATGTATACAGATCGCGCATGGCTCAAAGTCTACCTACAATTATTAAGACCATTGTAGATAGCATTTTCTCACAGATAGATTAGCCTTTTACAGCAGCTTTAAGCACGATCACCCTAACTCGCCTTGCAGCGTCAGTTTGTAGTAGAGCCTTACCAAAGCCAAAGTCCGGCGCGTAAAGCAGTAGATGTGGTACCGTCATGCCAGGGCATGCACCTGTTTAGTTTTTTCTTGACTCTGTCAAGCGTCTTCTGATGCCTAATCTCCAAAATCATACTGTGTCCCTAAGAAGCTTGAGCAGTGAACCAGTTCTACATTATTAGCATCGTACTTGTGACAATAATCAGCCAGTCAAGCCCTTTCATTAGAATTTTGGCTCGAACGAACCAGCCAATCCACAGGGTTTTGACACTTAAAAATCTACCGAAAGGCTATGCTTTAATAGACCCACCCTTTAAAGGATTTTCTTTCGTGCCTAAGGAACACGCATCTGCATCAAAATAAAGTGTTCACTCGCGTAAAGTGCGCATGCACTTGAGCGCTGCTTGCAAATGGACTATGTAAGTTTTAACATTTGTATACACGTGATTTGTACGACGAACAAAACATGCTTTTATCGAGTATGTCTTTATTTTTTTCTTATGGGCTGTAATCGATTACGGCACTAGACAGTATTGTGTCGTTGGCGTACTGTATAGCACTTGAGGCATGATCAATCACTTCTAGAGCATATCATTTGGAGTGCTGATTGCGATCAATGGTTCTCCACTTCCTTGCATGTAGAATTGATATAATATGTCGACTTAGTCAAATGCACCTTATATTGTGAATCACACCAACTCTTTTGCAGCACTTCCTTCAAATAACCGGCGTCTGTGCCGGTGCGGTTGCCAGATTTGGCTTAGTATTATCGTGTACATTGCGCCGCTTGTACCTTTGTCCTCTGAAAAAAAATATTCACGTAAATAAGGAATTGATTAATAACTTAATGCATCGCCGATCCACGCAGTTTTAGATTTTTAAAAAAAATTCAATCTGTTCACCTCTACCTGGAGGTAACGCAAAAGGCAAGTTCCGTGGTACTAAACTCCATAAAAACATGATACGGATGATTCAAAGGATAAAAGAACTGTTTCGTACATGAAGTGTAAGCTCTGCCATGAACATTATGTCCAGTTTAAGTAGAGCATTCACTGACAATAAAACCTAGGCTCTGATTTTCTTGAACCGTAACGCTGTTTCTCTTCATCAGTCTATACATCTAGAAGCTGTAGCCAAGTTTTGACCTGTCGATCATTGTTTAAGACGAGTTGTCCTGCACTGCTCAATGAGCGCCATGCGTGGTCGATGTTTTCTTCTCGAGCTGGCGAGACGCCCCGCGCCGTATTGGTCTCTCCACGATTATGCATTTTGGCACAAGCTTTTTACGTTGGTACTGAGCAAAAAATAAGTTTAAAATATCGAAATATGCATCGCTCCATATGCATTGATAGGGAATTACCTTGGATGCTCCGGCCTTTCATCTACGAAGTCACGCCAGACATACACTAAGTGCTGTCTTTGACGAGCGTTAGTCAGTGAGCTCCGTTTCACTTAATGTGTATCGTCTGGGTTATGCCTTTGAAATCTTTGCCTACAACCCACCACACACCTTGAACGGTACGCAGTGAGCGCTATTTTATCTTTGGTGAGTTATGCATCAGCTTTACTTGGGTGCAGAAGCGCTTTTGGTGCGGACACTGGACCGATTAGAATAGCGTGTTGGACATTGAAATGTCGGTAGAGAACACTAATGGTACTGGGGAAAAGCGTCTGTAGCCTGCAGAGCCACATCAACTACTAAGGGGCGCTTGTTAGACACAGTACTTGCTGCAAGACATGGCTACTTTTTTTAGCTTTAAGCTGAATCAAAATGGGTGAGCCCTATCAGTGGCACCCAGAAAGAGCGTCGGTCCAAGTCAGATACATCACTCGCTGGATTCGGTGGAAGGTGTGGTCGATTTTCTGTCGAGGTGTCATGGGTGAGACTTTGCCCTTTCACGTAGAAAGAACAAGGCTCATCTTCGCGAGAAGCAAAGCGGGTGGCAATCGAGGTGTTTGATCTCCAGTTAGCCTAAACTTCGTGACCCTTTAGCTCCGCCGAACCAAGAAAAAGGTCAAACCTCGCATCCAGATCCGGGATCTAAAAGCATTAAGTCCTATTAGAATTAAGGAACCTCACACCAAAATCTACCGAGTGTAGGTACAGTGCCTGCTTGGATAATTGTGTAATTACCATACGTAGCGCATTACTTATGAACAAATTTTTCGACAGCGGCATCCAGGTTAGAAGTCCGACGCCCTGATAGTCTATGGCTAACAAAAATTCTTCACGGTTGCCTCAGCAACGAGCACACCAGGTTTGGAAGTATAATTCACCTTAAAAATCACGAATCTTATATTATACCCTACAACATCTGTAAATTCGATAAATTCAGTTAATGCTGGCATCCAAGACGACTGGTCGGCTTTGATTTCGACTAAGTTTTGTACGATAGTGACGATTTGCGTTTCTCCTACCAAATTTAAAGCAACGACATCCATTAGACAGGGTGGCCGTTGCATGCAGCCAAAACTTTTTTTATAAAATTCGGCTCTTGCTGAAAGATAATCAAAGAAATGGTGGCTTCTCGTGCACGACAGGCACTTAATTGCTATTTACACCACCGTGCCCCACTCACAAAATAATTTATGTGCATTTTACGAGTCATCGATAAACACAGAAAAGTGAAATTCGTATTAGATAAATTCAAGCTGCCTTCTATTGCACAAGCCAATCCTTTTAAAAACGAAGTGAGCCCCCGCTTACCGGAAGATTGTATACCTTCGTGCACGACTCCTTTGTGCAAGGTTTAATAAAATCGTCACAAAAATTACTGAAAGAAATTTCTAGCTGGCTGACAAGACTGGTCACTTCGATTAAGTCTTTAAATCAATGTTTGCGACACTTACGTTCGGGTCCACCCGTATAATATAAGCGCTAAGACATTCAGTCCCATCATACCTGGTAGCATTTTCTTGTTTCTCGAACATGAAATTTTAAATGTCTGACTTACACCCAATTAGACGAAGGTCTTAGATGTATTGCTGGATCATGCGTCCTTTCGATCTGACGATGGTCAAGCGGAAAGTCTTGCGCTGCGGAAATTGTCAGCGAAGTTTCTTGTAACACATACACTGCGTCGGCTCAGAACTGTCAAGCTAATTAAGTACTAATGGCACGCGCCCTTACCGACATTGTTTTGCGTGGGCAACTCTCTTGCGCGCTATAGGGCTAAATAGATTAAAGCAAACATTTTATTGTACTCGATACGCACCAGGATCGTCACCATTTTTATCGGTCAATTTGCAATCTGAAGCTTGCAATTGCTACAAGACTGCTTAAAGCATTGACAAATAAAATCTGTTTTCTTGCTGTCTTACCTTGATAACAATGCAAAGAGTTCTTTAGAGGCCAGTTAATGATCCTGATTTGCTTCATACTCGAGCAAGAATCTTAATTGGACTTTTCCTGGTGTTTAAAATACCTCAGAATAAGTAAGTTAGACTAATCGACTTCTTTGCTCTATAGTGGGGTCTTAACACCATGCGTGGCTAAATGTAAAAGAGTTTTTGTCTGGTTATGGCATCGTTAAGCAAGTTCACAACTTCGTCTTTAATATACGCGAAGTTTACGCGCTCTTGTTTGTGCGCGCGGGCCTTAAATTCCTTGTATAGGTAATTGGTCTTACGTTACGCGAGGACTACAAGGTGTCCTTCTCAAGAGCCGGTGCTTGAGCCGTGACACTAAAGATCGACGTTATCGCTGATTTACAGCCGTTAGTTTCCTACTAAATTGCAGCATACTCCTACCAACCTGAATGCATTGAATGTGGTAATTGACACTCCTTACCGCGCGCCTCCAAAACTGTCCATCTTTGCTACGATGCGTGTGAGACAGATGATCCGAAAGGACTAAGGCCAGTAAATACAAGCTTCTTATTGGTTTAACCGAAAAATGGTGACTTCCAATTTCTAAAATCGATTGCCACCGTATCGCGGGCGGGGCGGCATTAACTTTCGCTTCACTATTTGTGTTATCATGTTTGCGATAACACGGTCAAGTAGCGGTTCTCGTAAGCTCTTAACTTGTCGGTCACGCAATCAGTCGAAGCTTTCTTTATGTTCAAATAAAACATAAGCGCATACTTTTGACGCGATGGCTCTGAGCACTGCTTGGTATGCTTTCCAGTATTTACTCCGTATCTCTTTTTGCCTTTGCTACTTTAACAGCGTGAATGGAGTGTCTTGGCTGAACCTTTTATCAATCAGTCGATCTAGGACGCTTTGAAGCAAGCAAGTAAGATCTATTGACAACCGCATGATCCTTGTTGGGCGATAAACCAGCGCGAGAGACCATTTTGTCCTCAAGCACATAAATGAAGGCGCGAGGCTTTAGAGTAGCGATCTATGCTCTCAAAGCTTCGCCGGCTATTTGTCTACCAGCGCTATTTCGAATTTAGTCGAGTACATAATTAACCCATGTCAAATTTAGCAAATGTGCTCACGCAATTGATTGCGGCTTCAAGCTTAGACTAACTCCCGGAGAGAATCCAAGGAGGAGTACCCAGCGCCGGAATCCACAATAACCCGAGCTAATTCCTCGTCAAATACGAGAGTCAATTTCTTGCCGGAGTGTAGTGCCTATCTCTGTGACGCAAAGCGGAGCAAATATAAGACTACAACATTATGTAATGAAGCTGTGATCAGTATATATAGCACAGTTAACTTCATAATTGAGTTTAGCATCTTCGTTGTATCAATGGAGTTGGGTTGGGTAATAAATTATAAAATTTGGAACCGTGCACGCTTGCAAGCTCAAGTTGATTGCATTACAAAATGAAGTTGCGTGGACTGTATAAGGAGCAACAAATGTCTCGGTGTTAAGCTTGCAAGATTCGACTTGACCGCGAAGAGCTCGCGGTATAGCATTAAAAGGATTGAACTTAGGCCCACAGATTAAAGTTTTACACATGCAGCTAGCTTAGCGAAATGCTAGAAGCAGACATCCTACATCGTCTACGGTGCGTTGGCGCAATTGGTAAGTACTTGTTCAAGTACTAACCAATTTTGACAGCACACAGCTGATGAAGAAAAGAAGGGGTGCAGAGACTTAACGCTTCTACGTAGGAGACCTTAAGCTATATAATGTCCAATCGAATCAAAAGTTAACTTTTGTCAATTGACATATGCTGCTATATACTCTGTCGTACCGAGATCACACTGTGGATTACAATGAATAAGCATGTTGAAAAGTATTCAGTCCTCATAGATGACTGCTTACTATCTAGTTTTAAGGGCGCCGAAGTTTGCACTAGAGTGGAAATCGTAAGTTCGATGTGGTTTATCATATTGATCAATCAAACACCTTTGCTATCGCAAATGTTGTAGCAATAGTACCCTAACATATATATGTGACCAACATTCAGCTTCGTACTATCTCACTTCATTGCCAGTAATAAAAGCTTGTTAGGTACTAGAAGCCATCCTTGTTTTGTAGCGAACCGAATTTTAGTAGAATACACAGTTTCTTGTAAGGCCCTTTGCATTCCCCATTCTGATCTAAGAGCGATGGGGGCAACAGTCAGCATGCCATATCTTATGTGATGAGCTTGGCCATTGATTTGTCCACGTGAAGTCATCAATGCGTCTTGTGATGTTAAAATACGAATTTCTCGGTTTGTCATATTACAAATTCTCATCGCTGAAAGCGATGAATCAGGTTGGGTCTTTCTGCTATTGCCGCCTTTACCCACGATGAGAGTTCAAATCAATGGCTTTAAATTAAAGGCTCTGTATGTTCCACGAACGCTTTCGTCTACAGCGCTGTAATCACAGCAGACTAAAGCGTGGATTGCTCAAAAGTGCGTCGGCAAGTCCATTTAGCCTTATTGGCTTTTACTCGGAAGTTGTTTATGGCAGCCATATTGCCATGCATTGCGACAAGTGAGGTGTATATCTCGCCGTTCCCAAGGATGAGTGGTCTTAAAGGAATACAAGAGCCTTAAGCTTGCAGTGACTTTAATAGTGTAGGCAGGTATATCCGTGTTGTAAGCAGGGCAATTACGTTCGGCAGCCCTCAGTAGCCTGGACTAGAATGAGATGGCTCGTTCTCATCGAGCTAAACTAATGCGCAGCCGATAGCAGTCTGAAGTGTCGCAAATGACGCCAAAAGGCTTTGTCATCCAGCAAAGTCAAAAGTGGTGTGACACCGAACATTTTTTTGAAAATGAACAAAGCGTTCTGGTGCTGGCTTTGCTGACGTCGTTTCTCAGAAAATCGGATAAACACTAATTAATGCCCGTACACCCAGCACTATGTAGTAATGATTCTTGTTTCAATTTGCTGAAAAAGACCAAGCCGTAATGGCTCTTAATATAGCTGCTTCAAAAAAGTATGTCAGCGATTACAGCCTCCTTTTCCGCAGGAATACATTTGTAGATGTTGACATAAGAGTAATTCGCCCACGCAACCTAGAAAAATTGCTATAGGTAGCCAAAATGAATTCTTATACTCGACTGACCACCTTTATGCATAACATTTGTCTAAGTCCTCTTGGTTGCGATTTTTAAGGTCATAATAACTGGCTCACTGGGCAATTTTCCTTACTACGTCCTTGCAGAATCACTAGCTACTCCCAAAGTATCTCGGTAGTTGTACTAAGCGTCAAAAAGGGTACATGAATTTGTCGATCCATGTCCATCTTCAAATCTAATGCGCTTTTAAAGGTGTCGTCGTACATGTTGTTCGATGGCAAGCCTTCCTTGTAATCGATGCCTGTTCTGGCACAATCATTCTGTACGCACGACGTTTTACTTGAAAGTCAATAACATAAATACAGTGACGAGTGCTATTGCGTTATGGTAATCTTTGTTTTCTTGACGAAAAGGTAATTTAATCGGTCGCCTGGGAACTGAATTGCGATTCTTTCGTGGCAACAGCCACTGCATGTTGACATAACTTCGTAGGGCAGTTCTTTACGAAACCACGCTTTTAGATGAAAACCTCAATGTTGGATCTATATATCAGTTTTCGAGCAAAGAATTCCGGAGCTTTGACAAACGCTGATCCAAAATGGAAAGGAAGTTTCCTACAGGGAGAATCGATGACATCTTCGACTTAGACAGAAATTTTATTTGTGCTTTCAAGAATCTTTTTAAAAACACTACCTTTGAGCCAGGAATTTATAGCTTCGACTTAATGAAGGCTCAAACGCTCTCACATCTTTGGCAATGTCTCTAATTGTAGCGGCCTACCATGCCGGCGCAATCGCTTAAGCAATGAATATTTTTCTGTCAGCCGCGACTGTGTTCGTGACAGCGAGGGATCAACATAGTAACGCATTTCGGCTCTCTTCTTGCAGAAATGCGCCACACGTTTGAGGTAGAACAGTATTTGCGCTTTTGGTAGGTGGTGCATCCAGTAGTAATTGACTGCGCACTGATATGTAATTTCTGAGTTGTCTGTGTACCTGCAAATCCAGCTTTTGGAGAAGCCGTGCATGACTCATCATAATAATTTGAGCGGGGTCATGTGGCAAATGCTTGTAAACTTTATGCCCAAATCGAATCGAATCAGTTCTCGTCCTCGTCTTTGCATATAATCAAACATTGCATGTCGATGCTAAGAGCGACATTTTACTCCGTTCTGCTAATAAAATCATATTCAAATATATTTAGGTCGTAGAAATGCTTAAACCGTCTATAAGAGTACAAACCGACATTCCGCAAAACCTGTTCGATCTATGAGATCGACCACTATCGTTTGTTAGAGCTCAACACTTGCTCGATGCGATAGAGTTTGCTACAACTCAAAGTTTGGTCATGATTTCAACTAGTTGAGCATACGACCGACGAGCCACTAACAATTGTTTTCCTTTGAGAGCTACTAGGCTCCCAAGGAATAAGTTACTAGGGCGTAAATCAACTACACATGTACCAAAAAAGGGGGTCAGGCACGAGATCGGCATACGCAATACCGTGCCATCAGCAACGATGTTTGGCACGAGGGCAAACACGCCGAAAAGGCAAATAATGACATCACGATACCCGCACTCATTACTGTATTTCTATGATCAAAAGTCAAACAGAGAAATGATGAGTTGCCAATGCGGGTAATAAGCCCAATAGTACACTAGTACTTGCATGCACGTGAACTTCATCAGATAGAGCTCAGCAACAGGATTATTAAGCTTTGTATAGTGCATTGAATTTGCCTTATCCGTACGAGGAGCCCCTTACCGCGGTTACTTCGCCTAGAAGTATACTTTATGAGTGGATAGTGATGTTGCCAAAGCCATCTCACTCCAGTGAAGCTTTGCCCAAAGATCTTTTAGGGTAAACTCGTACATTGCCGCCGAAAGAAATTGGTCGGCGTTACGTGTAGCAAGAAAATCGCGCAGGTCCAGTGCTGACTCTGCGGTCTCGCGCACTCTCTGGAAAATTTATTGAGAGAGTATATCGGTGGTGCTGACCAGGATGCTTCTGACAACATCAAGGAAAGCCTTGCGACTGTTTTTCTCTGGCGCGTCGGCCGAAAACACCGGTTGGAACTTCTACAACTTGATGAGAGCGGTCATGTGTGAGTCATCTTGCTCCTGTCCAGCTTAGAGCTGATGAACAAAAGTACTCCATTTATGACAAAAAGTTGCTTGCCATCAAACACACACTGGTAAAATGTTGAGTGCATCTTAAATGCTTCTAAATTCTAGTGCCATACTTTAATCGGGATGGCGATGAATACGCCCAACTTGCTTCGTCGAATGACTGAATGGTTGTATATCTTTGCAAATTATAATGATGCGCTACATTATAAACGAAACAAGCTCATAGTGCACGCCGAAACTCATTTGCTCAGACCTGACGATGGCTAAGCTCATACCATCCGGGCAAAAAGCTCTTTACATATACGCTTTGTCCGGCATACAAAAGCGATACAAACTAGAAGCTATAAGTGTGATCTTTAATCGCAGAAGTTGATACACAAATTGATTGGCTTTCACCTTGACAGCGATCGCAGTTGCTTTGCTTGAGTGGGCAGATATCCTACTCTACTTAGGATGATAACGCTCGAGCCGTTGCTACAAATGACAAGAACCTGGAGTGCGGCATACTTCTGAGGGCACATAATGCTCCAATAAATTGTTATGCAGGTTGGAAATAAGTTTTTTTTTCTGTCTTAAGCATCTAATAGTGATTCGTACGCACAACCGAGCGGCGGAAGTGCTAAGATCTGTTAGGTCTACCGTAGAGTCAAAGTCGCAGCTTGAGCCTGCGGACGTTTAAGATTTGTACTTTGTCTATGAATCGTCAATGGCGACAACGCATGCTGATATACCACCAGGGTGACATTTGGCGCCTTTTCAATTAGTATTACTAAATATCAAGCAGCATGACATATGACATAGTTTTTGATAGCATATTCTTCTGGACGTGATGGAGTCGAAAGAGACCCAGGGGCAGCCACAACGTCTGGCAAACACTGCCTCAATAAAACCACTTACAAGTACAGCTTGCTCTGGGAAGCACAAGAAATTTTTGTAATTTGTAGACAAAAGTTCGGTCACATACGCCATTGTGATCACTAGTTTTAGCCCTCTTTTTACAATTTTGCAAGTATTCAGCCTTGCGCCGATAGCAGTTTAAGAAATGCAATTGCAGGTGTCCTAGATGAAAACTTCCAGCAAACGCGGTAAAGACAATGTAATTAAAGGGGACGCAGTACTATAACCTTCTGCTCGGTAAGGAAAGCTCAGAAAGTACGAGCAAGATAAAATACCATTACATACTTTACGGCCCTGTAATGAAATTAATTGGCGTACATCACTGATCTTCCCGAGACAATGACGCTCTACCCAAGATGGGGCGTCATAATATAGTTTTAATCTTCGGCGACATCGATCTTCATGAAAGTCCTTATGTTCCCCATCACCTTCTCAAAGCCTTGTTCTTGCACTAAACCTTGTTTGTAAGACAAGTACAGGTGTCCATAGGCGGGTAATAGCGCCGATGGCCATCAACTGATTAGCCGTATATCCAAGAAAGTGAGCACTAAAGAGCTGTGCGCTTTGAATTGCCAGCTAAGTCAGAAATTTATTGGAAAATGTAATTTTCTGAAATTATTGGTCTACCTCGCGCTATGACGCTCGAAGGTTAATCTGATCGTGTAGCCCATCAGTAATGAGTCCAAACGATTTAACGTCCTCCATGAGGGTCTCAATGGCACGGGAAAATACCAAATGAACCAGCATCTTGATCCCCATTATTTTTAAGCTCGTAAACATACACTTAGTCGCACAAATGTTGTTGCTTCTGACGAAAAAGGCATGTAGCCGAAGTGGGAGCGGCATCAACCGACCGCTTGGTAGTCTAGGCCGGCTGCACTTCAATTTGAATCGTGTTGTGAAGTAAAGGTACTTTCTTACGAGAGCGTCGAGCGTATTTAAGCTGGCTTTATACTAAAGCCGAGATATCTTTGAAATGACCTGTCTTTACTCTACTAAGGATACTCTTATCTCACAGGCGCAAGATCCGTTGTCAAATAGAATTGAGGCTACCCTGCTAGCTCATTAGTCACAAAATTGAGGTCCATGTACACTTAATTTTGGTCATTGGCTTCATCCTCTTCATAGTGCTCTCCGTTGAGATTACCATCAGCGAAAATTCCCATCGCGTTTTGCCGCTGGGACTTGCCGTAGCCTTGTCTGTTCTGAGAAGTGAGAGCTTTCGAATGATCAATAAGTCTGACGACAAGCCCAACATACATACCGCCGGCTAATAAAGCTGTTTCGACAACGGTGTATTTGGCTTTGTACCTTTGCTCACGACTCAAAGCTTAAAGTGCAGGAGAAGCCTTTGGCTGAGAGATAGCATTGTTAATAGCCTGCTTGATTGTCGTTGAGTGTTCGGGCCCACGAGCAGCTTGGTTCGTCGCCTATTTGGTCACCGTCGGAAATAAATAGACGTAAAACCAAGTCTTACTCGGAAAGGCAGTGATAGATCATTACATAAAGCGGAGCTTTATCGTTAAAATATGGCTCTCTCTTTTAATAAACAATGGCACGCAACAAGCATCCTGACTGTATCTCTATAATGCGGCAATTTATAGGGTAAAAGCTTAGAGCCTCTGCCGGTCGCAATGACGAATTTCGATGCTTGTTACGAATTAAAGGTGATAACTACATAAAATCATTCTAGTAAATGAACCTTTAGTTTGTCTTCTATCGCACACTCTGATTTCTTACGACACGGTATTGTGAATAGTCGTTTACCGGAAGATCGCACGTCTTCCTGCAAGCCTTCTATTTTACGATGCTGTGATTAAAAACGGACTGGGCAACGCTCACTTGAAGCACGTGTGGTCTGCTGAAGGCCAGATACGTAATGCAATTCGGATGAGAGCTGTGGTCCACTTACGGCGGACTGTTTAATTTCAATATGCCTCGACTTTATCTTCGGCTTGGTGGAGGTTCACAAAATGTGTTGTTAGTCTTTGTTTCTAAAGGAAGTCACTTTTCCGAATCCGGGCGTAAATAATATTATATATCTCATTGGCAAGCTGTTGTCATCTGCTTGGATATCTAATGAACCAGCAGTGCGTGTTTGATTACATCGTATATCTCATCGCTCAGCAATAACGAATCATACATACTAGCCTTGTTGCTCTCCCAAACCGAGATATGAATATAATAAAACAAGTTCATTGTTTATAACATGAAGAAACATGTTATAAACAATGAACTTGTTTTATTATATTCATATCTCGAGTAGATTCCAAACCCATTGCTACTTTCCTGTACCTCTGGCTTTGGAGTCGAAAGTTCTTGTAGTCCTTTTGCAGTAGCTGCGTCGTCGGCATGAAGATCGGGATGTTTTTCCATTTTCAAACGTTTTCTCGCAGCAGCAGGAAGCGCTTCACCCTTTACACTTTCTGGACGACACCACATTTCAACTTGGGCTGTTTCATTTGCGTTTGAATGCGTTATATATCATAAAGTGATGCCAAAGTCTATGGTACAATTCTTTTACGTTGGTACCTTTACCGAATGTTCATGCTACTTACCTCGTGTCAAGCACAAGCTTGTCTGCTCAAGCTCTATTCTCTTATAAAATTGAGTGCGTAGAGTAGGAAAGAGCGTATGCGGAGCATGAAGTCAATCATCTTGACACCGATCGAGAAGTTCCCACGTCAGACATACTTGATCGAATTTCATGCGCTGTCAGTGGATGGGGCAGAAGCAAAACACGTCAACCGGGCGTCCCACCAATCTGCCCAATTCCAGCAGAGCACTTCGACAATGTGCGTAGATGAAAATTTATCTTTGCATAAGAGACTCAAGTTTTCGAATGAAGTCGCGAACACGACATCATTGAAGAAACGAATCAGCTTACGCGAGATAAAGTTTTGACAATTGAACAAGAGCGAAAGAATCAAGATCAAGAAATTGACAATGGAGAAGCGGGTGCCAATGCTGAGAGGTTTTATATTAGTGACGATACTGGTGTAAACTCAATCATCTGTAGTGAGTACTACTTGAAATTTTAAGGCACACCACTATAAGTCTTTCAAAGCGAAAGTAAAAGTATCTTTTGCAGTTGTTTAATCACCTAAGTCGGCAATTTCAACGCTTGGTTGCAACATTTGGTTTAACGTCTCATTCTCTACAAGAAACATGATGACGCTGGTGTGCGCGCTCGTCGGTGTGAAAGGAAACATGTTCCCTGTGGACATCGAGGCGAGTCAGCTGGTCGGCCACTTAAAAAAGGACATCAAAAAGGACAAGGAGAACGATCTCAAGGCGGTCGATGCGGACAAGCTGCAATTGTTCCTCGCCAAATAAAGAGACAATGCGTGGGGTTGACTCAAGCACAGATGACGTGAAGAAGCTTAAGAGAGGGAAGAAGACTGCGCTTATGAAAGAGTTGACACACATAGAGAAAGAACTACAGGGAGAGTTTGGCCTTGAGGAGGTTCTTTAGGAGATGCCAGAACCGAAAAGCAAGCAAATCCACGTGTTGGTCGTGGTTCCGTCGCATGACGACGGTGGAAAGCGTATTCGAGTAAATGACTAGTTTGCTAACGACGCATTTTTCGTCCAAAAGAAGAAACGAAAGCTGGATGCTGACGAAACTGACCAATTCACAAGGTACTTTGAAATGGCCAGATTTTCACCGTTGGCACATCCGATGAAGCAACACAGGAGAATTGTAGAACGAGATGCATATGCTGTGATTTTTGCAGAGCTAATGCGCAAGGTGAATACGTGTTTTGAAGCTAAAGAAGTCGCTAACGCGGTCGTGACGGGAAATCCAGGCACTGGTAAGAGTTGTTTTTACCTTTATTGCATCTTTCGGCTTCTAGTGGGACATCAAGAGAAAGTCGAGGAGCTGTGTTCGTTTGATTTGGTGTTGAATTTTGGAAACAAATACCACAAGTTCCATGCTGGAAGCAGGGAGTTTATCGAGATGAAAGCTTCGGAAGCTTTTTCAATTCAAGATCAGCACCGCGTGCTTTGGCTCATCGAAGGAAACTCATCGGAACTTACCGGCTGGGATGGAGTATCAATCTTATTTGCTTCCCCGGGACTTGATGGCATGAACGACATCGCAAAAGTTGCCTCGTACAAGTACATCTTGCCAGTGTGGAGTCTGAAAGAGCTTCAAAATCACAACCTACTGCTTGATGTTGGTATCGAACTAGCAGAAGAAATTTTGATCTCGCGATACGACAAGTTTGGTGGAATTTCAAGATTTATCTTTACTGAGACAGAGCTTGAGGATGACGCAGAACTTCAGAAGGCTATCGCTTCATTCAGTGCGTTGGATATTATTTCATATGCCAAAAGGAATCATGCTGTGCGAGATGGAAATTATAGTCACCGCGTTTTCGAGATGGTACCGAGCAGAGAAGAATTTCGAGCGAAGTTCTATCTTGTTTTTTTTGTCCAAGTACATTGCCGAGGAGTTCGTTGCTCAAGTAAACAAAGACAGTCTGCAAAGAGTATCGGAATTTGCAATTGCACTCGCCAATGACGATTCGGGAAGTACATCCGTCGTTTAAGGCAAAATATACGAGATGCTTTGCCACAGATGGTTTAAAGTGCACAAACAAGGACATCAACAGCTCCGTTCGTTGTGCTCGAAGAAACGCGTAAGGTTGATCGTCTCGAAAAACATGCCACTGGTACGGTTCTCCACTCTTGATGAGATTCGTTCTTTTCCTCAACGCTTGACATACTACCAGCCAAAGTCAAGTACATTCTGTGCGTTGGATGCTTTCATCTCGGATGGCAAGAACACTAGATGTTATGGCTTGCAGATGACCCTGAATCTGGATCACGGAATTGAAGCTGCACCATTGCGTCACTTTTTGCTCTGGCTGAACGGCATTGGCAAACCCACGTATCAGCTCTACTTTAGTTTTGTTGTTCCAAGCAACTTAGCGCCCCACTATCGGAAGCAAACGATTGGAACCATGACCAATGAAGTTCGCCAGAGATCAGAAACATTAGCGAGTGTGGAGCAGTATGTTGTTGCGTTAAATGTGTTTGTTGAAAGTATTCGAATGAGTGTGCCTTAAAATTTTACACTATCTGAGTAATACTCACTACTGAGTGTTGAGTTTACATCACTGTCGCCACTAATTCCAAACTCTGTCGGCACCCGCTTCTATATTGTCAATTTTTAAATGCTGATTCGTTCGCTCTGGTTTAATTGCCGAAACCTTCTCTCGCGTAAGCTGATTCGTTTCTTCAATGATGTCGTGTTCGCGACATCATTCGAGAACATGAGTCTCTAGAGCAAAGATGACTTTTCATCCACGCACATTGTCGAAGTGCTCTGCTTGGAGTGGGCAGATTGGTAGGACGCCCGGTTGACGTGTTTTGCTTCTACCCCATCCACTGCCAGCGCATAAAATTTATTCAATTCCAACTGACGTCTTGTAGATGGTGATACGTGGGAGATTTTCAATCGGTGTCAAATGATTGACTTCCTAGACTAAATATTTAACCTCTGCTTTGGCAAGATGGGGATGACACCACCATATCTAGAGATGGCATACCCATGGATAAGCATGTCAACTTCATGGATAGTATTCAAGAATTGCATGTCTCGGCTGATGCTTATTCCAATGATCCCAGACGCTGCTTCTGTTCGTGGTCAAGTCCATTGATTGAGTCACATACGAAAAAGGAGTTTTATACTAAATCTTCGACTGCACCTTTCATTACATCCATGCTTTCGGTAAAAAATCGCATTCATCACACCACACGCGATCGTTGATGCATCTTCATCTGTTAGGTCAAAAGCGCAGGCTGGTTTGAAGGCAGCAGTAAAAGCAGCATAAATTGGAGCAGGAGTATGTATCATCCCTTCCTCTGTCGGTGTACCCTTCACATATATGATAGCACACAAAACGATCGTACCAACATCAGCACTTGCGTCGCCTGATCTTCACCGTCGCTTGCGTCTGGATCCGTGAAACAAAATTGATACTTAGATACCCAACAACTGCAGCAATCTCTCACTTATCGATTTCAGTGCAGCATGTGTAGCACATTAAAAATCGAGTAATTAGGTGCACGAATCTTGCTCGGCATATCATCATCATATGAACAACGCATATCTAACTGATCGCGTTCCTCGTTACATCTTTCATATGTCACATTGTTGAATGTTGATGCATATGTGTTACAATTGAAAAAATAACCTGATCAATGTCTCAAAACTGAGGAATCTTCTAAGTTTTCTTTTAATGATGGACATTTATTCTTGCTCTTTTACTTTCAAGTCGATGTTGCTTTCTCTCAGTGTCTTAACCTGTGCTTACGAACGTATGTATAACCACAATCGCAATCGAATCGTGGGTTTATTTCACGTGCTGTATTCCTCATTTCAGTCCTTCACCATTTCCTTGTTTACATGTCGTCACTGTCTGCCATCTCGGAAGCATTTGAGTCGCCATTGTCGCTTGAGTCCTTTGCCTCATTTTACCACGATTGCTCAAGCGACTGGAATCGCTTCTACCTGCTTCAACATCCCTTATAGGCACTTGAGCCCTACCTTGATACTGTTATGTAACAAAGCAAATGATAGAGAAGTACTCTCTTTTAGATGCGGTCCGGGTCGACATCCTGTTTTGTCACCCCAAAAACCCAACGCTGAAGCGATTGGATGAAATACGAAAAAAAACATCGTCCCTAACCAATTAAAAGACTTACTCAAGCTGTGGCTGGGAGCGCGTTTCCAGTGACTATCGATGTGAGGGAATCTGTGGGAGTTTTAAAAAAGGTGGACAAGAAGGAGAAGGCAAAGTACATCACATGTGAAGCTCGGGAACTGCAGCCCTTCTTCGCCCGGCCTTGCGACAACACGTGGCTCGAATCAAGCTCAGGTGATGTGGGGAAGCTCGAGAAAGGGGAAAGACTGCTCTTATCATAGAACTGACACAGACAAAGAACAAATGGGAGAGTTTGGCCTTGATGAGGTTATCGAGGCGATGCCAGAACCGAAATTCAAGCAAACCCACGTGTTGGTGGTGGTTTTGTCGCTTGACGACCTTCGTCCTCCTGCCATGACTCTTTTTGAAGCGCGTGTGCCTCAAGCCGTTACACTTGCCCCAAGGACTCTCACTGATCGTAACAGAGATTCCAAAGACAATTTGCGCAAATTTTATGGATGCTACAGCCGAACGAAATCGTGGGTGTGATGCATGCTGCTCAATGTTGCTGTTCCGATGTCGCTCGTGATTGCGTCGAATTTGTTTCGTCGCGCCAAGGAATGTCTGTCGCTTGTGATGATGACATTGACGACGTGAGGAATGAGTTGCTGCTTTTTTCGCCTTGGAATACGCGTTCGTTCATTTTCAAATCGGCCTATTCGCGACGACATGGACGCTTTTCGTTTGAAGCTCTTCGCGTATCCGAGGCAGCCCTTTTTATTGATCTTGCAATCCGCAACGGCAACAAAGTGTTTAGCGCGGAGCAGACACACTGCTGCGAACTGAACATTGGGGCACAAGCGCTTCTAAAAGAGTCATGGCACGAAAACGAAGGTCGTCATGCTACGGAACCACCACCAACACGTGGATTTGTTTGGATTTCGTGTGCCAACTCTTCGATTAGAATAGTCTTTTCCCCTTTCTTAAGCTTCGTCACATCATCTGTGCTTGATTTAAGCCACGTGTTGTTGCACTTCCCAAGCTTCACAGTAATTTATCTCGCCTTCTCCTTCCTGTCAAATCTCCCTCCCATTCGTTTGCATCGATAGTCACGGAACGCGCTTCCTCATTCCCCGACCACAGCGCAAAACAGCTTGACCATGTTCCCAATCGTGAGGGACGTTCTCTTCATTCGTATGTTGGCTTATCAGACGGTGCAACTCAACGCTGGGTTTTTGACATGGCTCTGTTTAAGATCTCGAAGAACATGAAACCGTTTAAATACCATCATACCGATCAACACCCGAAAATAGAAAAACACTTAGTTTCTGACATCGTAAAGCTCTGTAAAGAAATTGATTCAATTCGTGCAAGTTTTGAGATGTCATAAGAAAAAGCATACTGATTACGAAATACACGTATTTTGTCGTATCCGTCATAATATTTGAAAACAATTCCATCGACTTTGTTTTTTTTTCAAGTGCTGTCTATGATCGCTTCGCGTAAAATACAATCAATGCATCATTCTTGTAAACACCCTTAAGAATCGTAAGATGAGATTTCGCGATATTCTTCGTTACTTACAAATTCATCTTTGAGTAAGGTTTTTTAACTTAGAAATTTGAAAATGGACAATTAAACCTATAAAATAATTCAGGGCGAGCTCTCGAGCTTTGGCCATATCACCAAATCGCCCGAGGACTAAAGAGCTTGCTCGCACGTCAAGGACTCTCGAGCTTCACATAGTTTTAACTAATGTTGACATCAGTAAAGGATGCTTAATTAGCCAACCATTTTAATGGAGGCATTAACTCATACTTTTAATAACGACTGATAGCACGCAATTAGCAGATTCAATTTTATAGGACGATCCGGTTATCAGTATTATCAGCATAGACAAGCGTGCTGTAAATGCCGTTGATGATGACAACGGCTCGTAACAATTGGGAAGTGCAATTTTCCAGCTAAATGTATCGACTGGCTTCAAATAGTATATGTAACGTAGTGACGACTTGAAATACATTTGCCTCTGCTCTTAATGAAACTCTAAATTGTCTCGCGGAAGGGTTAAGGGCCGAAATATGGAGCGAAAACGGTCGAAATAAACAGTAAAGTATCATTACCAGCAACGCCTATAAAAATTATTATTGAAACATTTTGCGAGCTCAAACTAAATGTTGCGATAATTTATCAAAAAGCGGCGCGGATTGCTATCTATCTCCAGATGATGCATGCAGTCTTAGTTTCCCACAAAATGGAATTGATACTGCAACTTCAACACAAGGAATTTGTTTGTCAATAGTTCAGTTAATGCTGCGACGACGGTAGCCACTATTCTGGTTCCAGGTACGACTTTAGCTCTTAACAACGGGCTACTTTAGCATCTAAAATGTCCACAACGAATGGATACCTCGGATGCCATTGATGCAATGATCACAACAACCAAGTATCTTGATTGTCCGACAACTCAAAATTATGCAATAATGGCATTACTACAGCAGGAGGTGCTGCTAGTACTTGGTTTGTATGCTGGAACTCAAAACCTTGGTGCAAACCCCCAATGTAAAGTGACGATGTCTGTAGGTATCACGACCGCAACTGATGCTTTGACGATATTATTTTCTTTCTCTCTGCTTTCAGTATGAGTGTTTAGTGCAGCACCAGGTAATGCGCATACACGAAAACTTACAACTGGTACTTTAAGTATATATATATATGTATCATTTTGATGAACATATTATCGAAATGTACTTGGGCGAAACCCATAGTGCTCGAAACGTTGTGAGACCAGATAGTCAAACGTCTCTGAGGTGTTTGTTAGCCCTTGTAGCTCCTTCTCTAGTATGCGACAAAGCATACTAACCGTCGCGAAGGCTTCCTTATTTGATAAGGTTTATAATCCAGTGCATTTCCTAGTGCCCTTTGTACAATGCAATAGTAGTGCCAACAAACTGCTAAGCTTATTGTACGCATATGCTCGTTGCCGCTTCCCTCACTGAACACATTACGATATAGCGTGCATTAGCAGTGCCTTTGAACTGCTCAGCTTGCTATATGAATAAGCCCATTATCCTTTTCCGTTTGAAGTTCCCAGTAAAAAAAATCGGTGACATGTAACTCCGCACCACTCCAAACATTTTTGCTATTTTGCTAAAACGGCACTATTAAACATACATTGCTCTGCCAACAGTGGTAATTGCCGGCTGGTGACACAGTACTTCGCGCCTGGCACGAGTCTCTGTACAAGAAGACTTTCGATTTTAAGTGGCTCACTGAGCACCACACACCTGGATAATTTTTTAATTAAGCTGTTTGGGCTAAGTTCTTATGGTGTGTGTAGGCCGAACACCTACCATATATATTTGATTTCGCCGCAGTAGGGTGCCCCACTTCTACACGTGAAAGCGATTTCTTGATATCTAGAGCAAGGCTTCTGCTAGCAATCCTTCATATCTGTGGGTACGACGATCGCCTACTTCTTAAACCACCTTCAAAACAGGCACAGATCGAGTACTCTAGCTTCCTGTTGCTGAAGCAGCTGCCGATGCAGCTTCGCTCGAATCCATTTTGGCTACATTTAAGGTCAGTAGCCCCAAGAGGGGCTCGGAACACTAAAACATAATATGTCCGTGGCATTCACGAAAGCACGATGTGCTACTATTATAAGCGATATGACTCGTTTAAAAGATCTGAGTGTAAGGCGTGCTTAGCCTTAGGCCTCTCAAGCATACACTTATCGCCTTTTCTGCGCAAAGTGTCTGTTGTACCGTCACCCCGGTAATACTTGTAGTCAACCCTTCTTACGTTGACTCTAGAGAGGGAGCTCCACCAATCGAGACCCTGAACGTTTTTAATCTTCGAAGGCAATCATACAGATGTCGCTCCCCTAACGTAAAATTGCGCTGGATTGACTTGGAGCTGGCCGAAAGAAATGCTTATTAGCTGTTTCTTTATGTGCCCCACTCATCCAGACAAGCGCAGCTTTAAGCCTATCCCATCTATACAAGACAGAAGGAAAGTGTCGTACACCTGGCTATCTGCGATCATGGCACAGAAACTTTACAAATTTCCGGTGAAAGACTGCTTACTACTCACTAACAAAAGGTGCAATAATGCAGGCTAGTGTCCATACATATTCGATGCGACAGTATGTGCAATGATCTTTAAAAATACTTTTCTATAAATGCCGGTACAGACGCCAATTGAGGCAAAATTCCTTTAAAGGAAAGCCAGATGCTCAATAAGAATGACATAAAACAAATGACAAGACTTTGCTTTGACAGATGTATTAAGGTCTAAATTTTAACGTCAAACTTAGATCTCTAACGCTAGTTTGATTGTAAGCTCTGTCGCGAAGCCGTGCTCAGATTGAAGCGTCACAACATAAACACATAATCACATAAGCAGTATAATCAAAGTTAGAGCAAGTGCTGCTTGTTGATCTCTAATGCTGCCTCCATGAAAACAGAAAGACTTGCGCTCAAAAAGCTACGGCAAGACCAAAGTCTATCACAGTAACAATTTCACGTACTTCAGGGAATATGTCGAGTGCAGTCATGACCCCGACTTATAAAACTTGCTCCTGTTTATTTGCCTGGTTGCCAATTACTAGGGTAAGACGGGCGCTCACAAGCGGAAGCTTCCCAAAGCGCTCCTCTCACCGGTCAACCTTTCTACAGGAGATTATCTATTAAATGAGCTTTGCCATGTAGATGCTTAGATATTATTTATATGTGGCGCTTTGATTTCATTCATACGACTAATGTACTGCGACGACTTTTAGTTCGGGCATTTGCATCGTGCATATAGCAAAAACAATGCCATTCAGATCTCTATATGGCTCAATGTCAGGTGGGTTTCAGTGTCGCTCAAATCTTTAAAACTCCACAACTAAAGAGCTACGATGCTCATATAGCTTTGAGCTCGCTGAAAGTGAACATTCATGGTTACAACTTCTCTTTAGATGCAAGCTGAGCCCACAAAATTAAATTCGTGAGGATGGCTAACATATTATCGTCACGTCCCAGAAATTAGACTATGCCAAGGCATCCACTTAATGCTTTTTTTCGCCATGAAGCAAGTCTTCGTATGTTAAGGTAAAGTCGACCAACCAACAAAAGCTACACAAAGTTGCTGAATTGTAATCAGCTAGTGCAAGTAGTATGAGATTTAGGTAACATAGCTCAATCATCATCGACAGCGACAACTTCTTTGTGCTACCAAATATCTCACCGGGTCAGATCAGTATTCCCATTATACATCCGATCGTCGCTGGAGATAATAAATTTGCGAAGATGATCGCATATTTGTTATCGTCAAAATTGTATTTTTATTATGTGGCTTCCTCTTCGTCTACTAAATGGCAAAAAGTGATTGGAGAAGCGGAGTAAGAGCCTGCAAGCATCACCCAAAGCCTAGAAGCCTAAAACATTCTCAGGCTTTTTGTATTGGGACTTTATAAACTGATTAGTAGCGTAGTGCGTTAGGTCTTCCATGTTTGCGACAGACCTGAAAAATGTGCCATAATATTTTTATTTTTGCAGGATTAGGCGGACATCAAGTCCTTTCCATGTAAGAGCACCTAGAGCTCCGGCATTGGCTATTACCACAAGAGCAATGTGAGCTTATTAATGTATTTTGCGCTGAATAGGCATCGAGGAGGAGGAGGAGTTGGAAGTCTTGCACTTGTCACCAGCTCAAACTAATAAGCTATTTGTAAGCAAGAAAATTTAAGCAATTCTTTTGAATTAAACCGGAAAGTCCACGACAATTGACAATCACTTGCAAGCTACTTTTGAACCTCTTACATGGGAGATCGGGATACGATTGGGTACCCTTCCGTAAAACTAGTTTAATGGTGTGTTTGATCTGCTGGAAACGCATGTAGGAGCAGCTGAAAGTAGCACTCCTTTTGGTAAGGTTAGAGTTCCGCTAGCGCTTACGTGAAAGCAGGGGAGGCGGAATCTCATTGGAACTTTAGATGAGCTTAGGGAGTAAATTACTGGTGCCACTTTCCATACAGATTGAAGTGACCATAGCCTTAAAGCAAGACCACCTCACACGCACTTTTTCAATTCATGTAGCGACTATCTATAAACAACTTGGATTGCTGCTCAAGAGGTGTTCAATAGTGAACTGGGTTGCTTTGCTAGAAGAACATGACGCCATGACTTTTCGGAGTACAGGATGGTGTTCGTGGGCAGGTGTTTATGCCGAGAAAATCAACATTCACTGTTATGGCTGCGACAAGCAAGATATATTAGTCTTGCCTGACCCCAGGTGGCCGGAAAATTAAACTTTGCCGGAAGGGTCAAAATACCTTTGAAAAATTTGCACTTTTACACACGTCGATCACTTGTAGAGCAGAGCGCTTTTCTGTGTGAAATGTGAGTCTTTATTATTAACATGTGACTGATCCATATCATGTAAGTTTCGACCCTGAGGACTCAAAAACACGCAAGTGAGAGAACTGCAGCAGTGCGTACACGAAGACCTTTGTAGGATAAGTCAAGCGTGCCGAGGTCACACGCCGGCGAACAATTTCGGTCGTCCAAGATAAATTGGCCGATACAAGACGGCACTGGTCAGTCTGATTTCGACCGGCTAATTGGACCACTGAAAACGTGGTTGTGAAGTCGGATGATTTTGACAAAGTTGAGTCATCCTTGTCCTCGATATGAACAGATGTAGCCTACCCGTGGGCATACCGTATTTAAGAGAGTACAAGCCAAGTTAATTGATCCTATAGGTACTGGCCACGCAATGCCACGCAATAGGAATGCTGTAAACCGTAATATTATCCCAGATGCACCTACTGCTTTTCCGGAGGAAGTACATTAACGCGAAATATCAAAAAAAATATGGAAGTCGTGACGATGTCGTTAAGACCATTTCATTGGCAAAAGCGGCTGGCGAAAACGCTAAAGATAGCATTTTAAATTGAAAATAATAGTTTCGAAGGTAAGCAGGCACCAGATTCGGGTAGTGAAGCTACGCAAGCGGAGCCCGTCGGCTGGAAAGGCAAAGTGAGCAGCATTGCTCCACTAATAGAGAAGAAGATTCTGCTGAAAAAGGTGTTAACTTAACTCCGTAATAAGAGAAACAAAAATGCGATCCTCTCGAGTCATAGACAACACCGTGGGCATCGAAAACGATTCAGCTCAGAAATTATTAAGAGCTGTAATGGACATCTCGTCACGGTAGGTGTGCTTCGATTAAATGCACTTCCGGATGTTTCCGAATGAATGGGTCTTAAAAAATTTCCGCTACTTATTTATTCAGTCAATTTGTACTAAAAATAAGTGGATGTAATTTAGAGATTGAGCTTTTAAAGGATAGAAACATACTGAACGAATCTGTCTTGTCAAGCAGCGAACGTTGTCCGCAATGCTACCTACAACAACATGTTGCTAGAAACACAACTAGGGATTCAGACAGGCCACGGCAGCATTATGGCTCGTCGTTTCAAAATCACACGAGCCACCGCTTCGGCTCATGCCGAGTTTGGCGTAGAAGTACGTCGTCGTTTGGTAGGGCGCTCCGCCAAATGCTAGTAATACATATATATTGGTACAATCCGCAGGAATTTGTGGCTGCAAGGTTCTAGAGCATTAAGTAAGGTCTACACGTCCAGATGTTTCATACTTATCATAGAAGAGTGACAGGCTTTGGATTATATAATGAGATGGCTGAAAGCTATCAGTCAAGCGTTGGCACTACAAAATTCCGTTGATTGCTCTCCAATCAATATCTTTTTCGAATTTGCTTCAAGTCACACATACTCAGTCGCTGTATCTTGGCTATAGGTGGTGTTATGACGTTGTAAAGGAGCAGTTGCTCAAGTTCGCTCGCTAAGAAGGTAATTGTTATATGAGAGAAAGAGTCCATCCACAAAATCTGTGCCATGCTGGCAACATTGCTACAGCCTTCCTAACACATATAGATTAATATAAGTTCATATCACGTAGCAAGGCGTTCTAAAGAAAAAAAATAATTTGGCAGGACTAAAGCTTCAGATCGGTAAGGTTTTGCTTCAGTGGCGTCGCTGAGAGATTATCTTTCACGCCAAACTTACAAATTTACAATATTGTGATGCGATCTTGATGATAGAGGTCTACTATATGTGCGACACACATTTTTAGCGGTAATTCAGAAATCTAGAGCACATATTTTTGAACCTTAGAGTTATTCCCTTTATTTCATACGTCGGTTGCATGGCGGTTAACATCTTGATGACAAGGCGCAAGATGTCATTACTTGTCTCTATAAGCTGAAAGCGACATTCAACGTGAGCTAAACGTGTCGCCACTGGCCTTCGTGTCGTCACGGTAGATGGACGAAGCGACTGGCGGGACTTTGCAGCCTTTGTCTTCCCAGGAAGTGCAAAGATTCTACCGGTCGCCTCCTTTGCCAGAGCTCGCGCTTGAGCTTGATGAGCTCGTGCATAATAAAGAGCACGTTGAAAGCTGCGATGGGGACGACGAGTACAAGAACAACGACAGCAAAACCTCTCACAAACAATGTCAACTAATCGATCACGATGCACAGCGCATGGAACCACCGTTGCAGCGCAACTTAAAGCAACAACTCGCCCATTACGAACGTCAGTGCCAGATGGTTAGAAAATTGCAAACCGAATCGCTTGCATCGTCATTCGAAAGTACTTTTTTCCATGATCAGAAATCGACAACGTTCGAAGACCATTTAGATTGTCCGTTGTCCGTATCTGAAGATCGCATCAAAGGACAGGCTTGCACAGAGGCACAAAGCAAATGTGTACTAAAATCTGAAAAGATTCATTCTGACGCTCCAGCAACGTCTTTTGAGAGAATGGATCTTCAAGAATCATCGAACGACGCATTAAGCCGTCAATTGAAGCTTTTTAGTCGTGTACAGTTGGAAAACAATCGTTTTTGTCAAGAAATGCGGGTGTTGCGAGAGCAAAATGAGGGTTTGAAACGGCAGAATGAGAATCGAGAGGAGGAAGTCAAGCGCTTACGAGAGCAAGTATTTAAGGTTAAAGTCTTTAAACAGCGTAGCCAAGTGTGTCAAGCGACGGCAGGACAGATGGAAAAGAAAGTGAAGATGATGCAGAAAACAATCATGACAACACAAGCTGAGAATTGTGACTTACAGGCAGCTCTTCAAGAAGCAAGAGACTTGAACAGTCAGTTGCGATCCGAGTGTCAATTGGAGGTTTCAGAGTTGAAGCTGCAAATAAAACGCTGGAAACGCAAGACAAAGCAACTTTATCAACAGGAACATCACACGAATGAAGACATTGAGTGGTACAAGAAGACGATTTTGTCTTTAGAGCAAGATGTGATTGAGACACGATCGATAGTGGACGAGAAGAAGCATGAACTTGATCATTTTGCTACCTTGATTAAAGAAAAGACTATTTATGCCGAGTTTGTAGAGACTTCTGCTGCGCATCGTGTTGCTGGATTAAAAGAAAGGATTGAAAAGTTGCAAGAGGAAAAAGATTTCGAGTGTAGGAAGCGCAGGGAGGTGGAAATTGTACGCTGCAACTTGGGTTCGCAAACGGAACGCATGCAAGCAGAGAATGCATTGCTCTTGGAAAAGCAACGAGAGCTTGAACAACAGAATGGATCTCTCCAAGAGCATTTGGAAGAGCGTAAGCAAGCACTTCAGCATCAACTCGAAAAAGAAACTATGCAAAGAGAAGAACACCTCGCTAAGCAAAAAAGTGACGCTGCAGTTATGAAAAGTCTACGTGACGATTACGCTATCCTTGACACTCGCTTTAAAGAAGTACAAGCAGGAGCAAATGAGCTAAAAACACTAGTTGCGGATGAAGCTCGTGGCATTTACAGGCATGCTGAGGCGCTGCGGCAGTATGTTGAGAAAGCACTTGATGACACAGGCCATTGTGATGCATTTTCGCTGTTAGATCAAGAGGATTTGGACCAATCGTGTCGTGAAGCGCAAGTGCCTGAGCTTCTTGTCGTGCGAGATGCAGTCTCTAAACTGCAAGCTGAAACGACGACTCTTGTGCTCGCGTTTCAACGTCTGCAACATGTGGTTTGTCAGCAAAAAGATGAACTTGTGCTTGCAATTGATCATGCCGCTAAGCTGGAGCAATTGCGGGCACAAGATGCTGAAAAGAAAAAAGAGCTGCGGGAACAGCGCAAAGTGGCTGAGGAGGCACGCGAAATTGTCAATCAAGAAAAGCGTGAGATTTTAAATCGGAGTGAACAAAATTGCAAGCGTGAGAAAGAAGTTAAGACCGAGCTGACAAAGTGTGAAGGACTTGTTTACACGCTGCGAAAGATGGTACACAGTGCATTAGAAACGGATCACACAACACAAAGTATTGATTTTGATCGTGGAGAATCGCTTGTCGAGTCATTTTCATTGCTTAAGAAAGAAGTTGATAATCTGGTGGCCATGAAATTTCACTGGCGAAGTGTAAGTGAGAAACATTGTAACGACGTCAAAGAAGTGCAAGCACAGATGCAACGTTTAGAAGAGGACATTGCTACGAAAATGATGAGAGATGAGAAAACAGTGGACGAAATCGAGCGTGTTTACAACAACAAGACGCAAGTGCAACAGCTTTACTTTGAAAAATGCGTTGCTCATTTGGCAAATGAACAAACTTCGCTTCAGGCGAAACTTCAAGATGTATATGTGAAAGTTGCCGAAAAAGAGAGAAGAATTGCAGAGCTGCAGCAAATGCTCAATACGATAGAGGGAGATCTTCCTGAGTTCGTTTCAATACTTCATCTCTTTAGTCTCGTCGTGCAACCACTACTTCTTCAAGTTGGTGATTTACAAGCACAAAAGCGCTATCTCTTACTCGAAAACGCCGAGTTTGCACAAATTCATCAAGAGATCGAGTGTGTTGGTCACGTGCTGAGAGATATAATGCCGGCTACGAAGCAGGAGGACGGAAAGCTTTTCAAAAGACAGCGTCGACGAGTGTTTCGACGTGCAGTTTTTGCTGTGTTTGCTGTAAATCGATTTCGTACTTCAGCTATTGATCTCCAGAGCCCGTACGGACTTTCTGCTCCGGTTGAAACGTCAAGGAGAAAGGCTTGTGCAATGATCGCACAATGTTTAGTAATCAAGGTGTTGCTTCCACGGCAATCCTTATCAATATTTGATTTTCGTCCGCTGTTGGATCGGTTAAAGAAAATAGATTTTTCGAGAAAAATGGCAGAAGTCACCGACTTGAATTCGACACTATCGAGGAATTTACCAGTCTATCTTGGTGATCTAATTTATAGCGTTGTGGTGGTCTTGAATCCCGCGTTGAAGGAGCTATTTGCGGCAACTGACGACAAACGTTTCCATCGCAAAGAGCGGCGTGCTCAACACGATGGTTTACCGACGACGGCTCTGATCCGAAAAGGGATATTAGCTCTTGGGAAGCAAGTAAAAGACTTGCACTATCTGCGAAATTCGTTACAGCAAGAGAACGACGAGTTTCACTCTCAACTTGATGAGCAGACCGATAGCTTAAAAGAAATGCACAATTTGTTAACGAGGACTGAGGAACTTCAACATGAAATGGCGGCTTTACGTAGTCAAACCGACAACGAGTTACACGAAGCGCGAGGCAAATTTGAAGCAAAGTGTCAGGAAATACAACTTAAGGAAGCCGATCTAATCGCCGCGCAAGCTAAAATCACAACGTTGCAGAGCGAAATTAAAAAAGTGGAAGTTGACAAGCTTACGTTGCAACGTGAGTTTGAGCAATCGAAGAACAGCTGCGTGCAGGAAGAAGAGAAAGCGAAGAAATTGACATTGGTAGCACGCCGACTAGACGAGGAGGTTCGTAGTCTTAAACAGGCAATTAAAACTGCACACGATCTTTATCAAAAGGTGAGTTGGCAACTGGAACAGGAGGTGCAGGAGAAGGCAACACTGCACACCATGGTGAACCAATTTCGTCAAAAAGAGAAAAAAACAGCTTGCGGTTTGCGTAAAGAAAGATTACAGGAAGTGGAAAAAAATGTTCAGGACGATAAATGTGCTGAGAGATTATATACCAAGACATCAATATCGAATAAAACGTATGATGAGAAAGCCACAAGGCCGATGATGAAGTCAAGAGACCACGATTTTATTGCACATAACTTTGACCCTTATGCATGTGATACGACGCAATCTCCACACGAACGAAATGGTAAAGATAACGTGCATGACGGAATTTATGAATATGGTGAAGACATACGTCCGTCATCGTTAGTTTTGCCTCTGCCACCACAGGAACTTTTAACCAAGTTTTCTCGTTCCAAAGATGTCGAGGGCTTTATGAGAGACTGGCAGCATTTAAATGTATCAATGGCGTTTCTAGAATCACCAAAAGAAAACCTTTTGAGCGAGAAACGAAGGCGTGAAAAGGAGAGTGACAAGCTCAATGCCATAATGTTCGATTACATGGACAAAATGGACAATAAATTGAACCAAGTGTATGGCATTCCGCCCTCATCTGTGATCCAGCGCTCCACGCTTCGTCTTGATACCAGTGCGTCGAAAGAATTTAGATCAAGTGATAAAGATATCGAGGGCTGAAGGAACGATGTTTTGTTAAATGATCCTGTTGTGGAATCGAGTAAGTTGTGCGTGAGTTATCGTGATTAATTATTTGTGCAAGCTATCTTTTGTATCAATCTCTTACAACACTGTCCTCACGGAGGTCGATTACGTCCAGCAAAAAGAGCGTATTGACAATTGACAATTTAAAGCCATTATTGTGAAGCCGATTGTCAATCTGGTAGACATTTCCGTTTATAATGGGGACGAAAGCTTGGAAAAGGTTGGGGTGACGCCCTCCTTCCAAGCGCGGGGGCTAAATGCTCGCGCGCTTCGGGCAGGTGCTCTCGGGCATCTGCAGGTCTCTAATGAGTATCACCCTCGACGCGACGGTCTCCAGCACCAGGGCGCCACCTGGGCTCTTACCAAGTCAGAGCTAAACAAAATAATGGAAGACCCTCACGACCTCGGTGCTGGCTGCACTGCCCGCCGAACGAGACCTGACGTATGCGGACACCACTCTATGCCGTGGACTAGCCAGACTGAGCCTAGCACGTGCATAACTTGGCAACGCGATAACGTAATACAATACAATACAAATGGGGACGAACAATTATCTTTTTGGGTAAATTGATACTTTATACTATTGAGTTATTAAGCGGCGCTTTCTCAAAAAATTAGCTTTACTAAGTTGTGTACATAATTACTATAAAAGTGGTCGATATAAACTCGCAAGTTCGCAATAATAATTGCTACTTTAAACAAATGCTTGGCAAGGCTCGTTTGTTTACAATAATTATGAAGCATCCTCCTATCTGGCCGGCAACTAGACAATCTCAAGCTGCCGCGGCTGCGTTAAAGTTCCATCCTTTTCGCTATTGTATGCACTGTAGTCTTCACTCTCGACACAAATTTGCTCTTTTGTTTCAGACTCCATCTCTGCTGTCGACTTCATCACGTCCTGCTCCACTGTCTCTATCCCCAAAGTCTTTTTATTCGTTGTTGCCTCCGTCTTTGCTTGCAACGACTCTGTAGTCTGTTCTTCAGCACCTCCTAGGTGCAAAATCTGAGCCAGTGACGGCAAATTATTGTTACTGGGCGAGCCTTGTGTACCTGCATCGTCCACTAATGCTATAGGATTCACCGTCACACATGCTTCGACGTCCATTAATTCCGATTTTTCCTGATTTATGGTGGTGGCTTGTTGCGCGAGGATGTTCAGGAGCTGGTCATTCGTGACGCCAGCCGCAGCTGCTGCCGCGGCTACCGCCTCTGCATTAATCTTAAGCTGCAAATCGGCCACGCCATAGGGTGATACAATCGTTTGAGGTTCGCCGATAAAGTCGGCTCGGATGTCCACAGGCGCTGGACCGGAGGTCGTCGGACTGGCATTCGTACTTGGTTTCTTTTGGTTACGCAACCCACGCTGACGTCGGTGGATCTTTTGACGGTACTTTTGAGCATGGGTCATCGTCTGACGCGGTGTTTTTGTACCAATAAAGTCGGCCACTTTCTTCCAAGGACCGGCTGGAAACTTTTCAAGCGCCGCAAGGAAACGCTCGTGCTCTTCTTTCGTCCACATTTGGATCTTGTTTTTGGCTGACATGACCACGGCGCCTGCCTTGGCTTCTGTAGGCCGCAAACGAATGATCTTTTCCTTCGCAGCACCATCCGCAGTATCGGGCGCTTGCTCAAAGAGCTGGTTGTATACGTTGCGTGAGATGGTCATGACGGGCGTCGAGGAAGGGCCTGGAGACTGGCTCGCGACACGACACTACTAAGGTTTGTATGGCATTATGCCTGCATGTGGTTGGTAGAAATGAAATCCTGACGTCGTACTGGATCTTAGGATTAGGACCTTTTTCCATTATAAGCAAGACAAAGATTATGTGATAAGAGAGAAGGCATACATGATGTGAGATCTTGGGTTCAAGAGCGCAATAAAGTGGTGTGTATTAATAAAGTATTATATATGCGTTTGACATCCTACCTTTAGTTCAAAACAAGCGTTTACAATAATGGTAAGGATCTCTCACCATACGTAACAAGTATATATTTCGTTTGGGGCGCCATTGTTCCGTTTAGATGGAAAACCAGCTATTAACTTGTAAGCTCAGCTTTGTGTAAGTACCAATAAGAGTTCCCTCCACACAGACTAGAAGGACAAAATATAATATAGAGATATAAGTGTTGTTCATTGCTCTTGCAAAAAGTCTCACAATGACCAAACAGGCAGCAAAGAAGGCTGCTAGTTGGGTGATTTTTGTAAGACGACCGATCCAGCTACTAAGGAGACCGCTTTGGCGCATTTGCACCAAAGGTGCCCAAGGCTGCCCTCGAACCAGCATGCTTCTAGGGCTGCGAATTAAAAGTGGCCCACACACCAAAAATTGCTCGGGCAAAAATACTGGAGGAGCCACTTGACAAAAAGTTGTCGCATTCACTCGGTGGCTCATAAACACGTGCACCTTCGTGCAGTGAGAAAGAGAACGAGGTCCACCTATACGCCAGCAACACTCGCCGAGCTCTCTCCCACTTAGTCGGCAAGAGATTCGAAATTAACAAACGTTGCTGCTAATAGGTTCTATAAGCAGGAAGTAAATTCTTATGAGACTTGTCATCAGGCTTGTCGGCCATGCTAAAACTTCACCCCTCAAGACGGGGACGTCCACGGCCCAGGGGTGAAGACTAGACGTGGGGTGCCCCAATTAAGGATGTCATCAGCGTAAGATACAGACGCCAGCCCACGGTATATCCTCGGTACCGATGCCATCAGTGATCTTGCGACTCACCTACCGCTACAAGTCGCCGTCCCTTTAGAAGTCCGCGCACTTTCGAAATAATGAGCTTAATAGGAAGAAAAAGTCTCGATCCGACCGATGCAGGTCATACACTATGCAGCACTCCCATCAGCTCTGCGCGCCGCGAGGACGTTAAACGGCCACTTCTTGTGCAATAATAACAGAAATTATTAGAATGAGCCGCTGCTTCAGCGCGAGCTTTACATAGCATCAAATGATCATACTCTACAACACAATATATATCGATTAACAGGGTTTGTTTACACTCAATCTGGCGACACCCTTGGTTGCCGCAATCATCACAATTAGATCAAGGATACAAATAATTTATTAATTATCCTAGGCAAAAGTATTCAAGGTCATAAGCTGGAAGTGCAGCTTGCTCAGTTATCGGGTTGTAGATAATCTACCTAAAACATGTCTCCGCTTCAGCCAAAATGCGAATTTAGACGCTCGGAGCTTATCTTTCAAGCGCGGTTTGATATTACTTTCAACATGTGGCTAAAAAGCCGGAGGAAACCAAAACAAATTCGCTTCTTTTTTTCTAGACCGCAGCAGACCTTCGGGCAATCTTATCAGATATAATCAAGAGGCTCCCATGACTTCAGTAAGTTAAGATGAATGCTTTACTTTACCTCATGGCGCACTCATCAGCGCTTCTACTTTACGACACACTCCACATGAAAGCACAGCTATAGGCAGTACAAAAAAGCGCCGCTTCCACCTCAGCTTCACAATTTACCTATGAGAAGCGACATCTTCTGCGTGACTGATTGAGATTGCTCTCTTGAACATCTCTAACAGCCACACCGAGGCTTGCTTGGGTAGACAAGTTCCTTGAGGATAAAATACACCTCCCTGGCCATGTGATCAATGAAGTTCAGTAAATCATCAACCACCGCGCGTCTCATTGTGAACGGTTAGACTGCTTCAGATCGCTGCTTCCTCTGATGTGGGCTTTAAGCTTGACCGGCTGTTTAAAACACACAGGCTTTTAGTACTCAGCCTCTTATCCTCGAATTTGTTGTCGCGATTGCTAAAAAAAACTTGTCCTATTTAATGGACTTTCTGTATTTCAAGCACGGGTGGGGCTGCGTCATAGTTACAATTTGGGGGGAAGCCAGCTGGTAAATTAACTTATCTTTTGTAGCTGTTGCTCTACGCAAATACATTTATTTGCAGGAACAGCAACAGACTATCTTGCTGCTGTGCATCATATTTTGTAAGCAATACAAATCCTGTGATTAATGTTCGGATAGTGCCAGGATAAGTCAGCAATATGATCGTTCAGTATAAAGTGCGATTGAGCTGAAGCAAGGTTTCAACTGAGGTGGGATGAGTGGATAGTTAACCCTACACTTACTTTATTGGAGTATGCAAGAGTAAATTTGGTCATTTCTCTGATTAATCAAATAAAGGCTTCGACAAAATGTACACTCGAACACTTGTTATAAACAGCGAGGAAAGAAACTCTTTCATAGCTGCTTTATGTGAGTGTTATTTTCTTAATTTAAAGTAGAAAATCGTGTACTTAATGTGGTTTAAGTTGTTGTGCGGCATTAATATTGTATGAATGGCAAATTCCTCTGGCCATGGTCAAATCGACGACATTCATGTAGAAAACAAGAAGATTGGTATTTCTTTCATTGTCGCTAAATCCATCGTGCTACGGTTTTCGTTGCATACGTCACAAGTTTTTATAAGCGCAATGACATAGATTGAGAAAGTATTATGCTAGACTATTAAGCCACTGGCTTAAATTGGATCATGAGTAAGTCTATGCCGAACCGATACATGTTCGTTACCTCTCCTATCAAAACACTGGCTCAAAAGGAACCATTTAATGCATTTGTCAATGCGCACGGCGGCCCGATCGATGGCCTTGGTCTTTTCGTCCGTTGTGATGCTGGCTAGTGTGCATCATTATAACATCTATATTGCCGCAATAATATGTTCGACAAAGTCTAAGAAGCATTTGTAGAAATAATAATTGGATCAAGATGAAAGCCGTCCAGATGCCATTTCAAAGTTTAGATGTTAAGTCTAGAAAGCATGATGCAGCGACAAGGTGTAAGAAGTCTATTTTCATAACAAATTTCTCGATTTACAGATCGAAGACCCTCCGCCAAAATTCACGATCTTTAATCGTTGCAAGAAAAAGCTGCGTTTTGAATACATCGCCTTGCAAAGCGCTTGTCCGAAAACCAGGCTGCAAAATATACTGAAAGAATGCCGAGTGCAAGTGCAGCATGATGGAGCTGCGAAATGTCAAGACGTACAATTTCTTAAGGAATCATACTCACATCTAGATGTACAATCAAAGATTGATGTATGAAACGTTAAAATTGAGTAAACCGATGTGCTCTCGCGAACGTTACCCGCTAAAAAGCTAGCCTAGAATGCGTTTGCGAGCATCAAAGAGGTCCTATGTGACCTCCTGTTCTGCCTATTCCACAAGACACAAAGCCGTTAAGCGTCGTTTGTTGCGTTTCCAGCTACTTAATTGGGTGCGAGCTACTGCAACTCATCTAGAGTGAAGATGAAGTGTCATACCTGACAGCTTGAAGCATTCGAGCTTAATATTTCACTGATCGGTTGCCTTGTAGTACGCACTTATACAGCTTCGTATGCACTTTCCAGGTTTTCAGCCCTTTTAAGTCTTGACAGACTATGCATCATCAAAAGAGGCAATAAATACGGTCAATTCGTTTCAATTGTAAACTTTCCGGAAATAGGCTTGCGCGTTGATGATAAATCTGGCAAAGTCAATGTGCACAACGACGCGATTTCACGCAGGCCAGAATATGAGCTTGGCTTCATTCAAAGCTCTATCGACGAACATATTTGTCAGACATACACAAGGGATTAATAGTCCTCGTGAACAAAGATCCTTAGGTCGAGTGTTTAACATCCTAACGGCGATTGGTGCAAAGTGAGTGGACGGTCTGCTGTTTTAAAATTCGCCTGTTTAGTTTAATGACAGATCGCTTGCTGGCAAATGATCCGGTAGAAAAGTTAAAAGTGTGATTGAGGTCATAAATGCGCTGAATTTTTGCATCAGTGGGTCGATAAACTTTCTATATTTTACTTTGCACGCAAACATGCACTTCATCTATACACGAGTTTAACGATCGGGCTTGGCCACCCAAGACTTGAGCAGCCCTTCTAAGCACGAATGCGTCTGAGATTAGTTCGGGAGAGGCTAAATAATTTATACAGTTCTCTAATCCAAGTCGAGTTTTCGAGCGAAAAAAATGAATACAACTTCGCCAAAAGTGAGCTAAGCGTAGTTAGCAATGAAGAGCCTTAGATTACATCTGCTTAAGATAATCAAAAAGCATTCCTTGTAAAAAGAAAACATAGATATCCTTAGTTGCGAAGGTCAAGTACCAAAAATCTACGCATGAGTCAATTATCTTTAACATATGATATATCTTTTATCGGTCCCGAGTAGGCATGAATCGTAATACGGTGTCGGTTTATCTTTTATAGGGGGTGGATCAAGAGGCACTACAATTGCCAATGTTCAAAGCTCCATATGAAAATGAAGGGCCCTCGCATTTTTTAAATAATTTGCATTTGCGCTTGACAGGTAAGCCGAGTATAAACGACGGCCGAGACAATTCATAGCCACTACCGCATTGGTTAGATGTCCAAAAAGCCGCTTAGCCATAAGACTGTGTGCTCTAATCGACAAGCCTAGTTTTGGAGCTAGTACAAAGAAAAGCAACTTCCCAGAGCCTTTGAACTCATCGTGCTGAAATACACGGCAGTCAACTTAATAGTGTGGATCATGTCAAAGGTTCTTTTTAAGGCTCTCAAGGGCTCGCGGTAGCCTTAAAAGTCGCAGCTTGACCTAAATAACTACTCATAAGGAAGTTGGCAGATCAGCCTCCTCTGAGACTCTTTGACTTATAGAGTCAGCGGCACTATTTTATGAGCGCGTTACGATAGGATTCCTTGTAAAGTAAGAAAGGATTTTTACTCTAAAGAACTCTTATGAACCACTGGGGCGGCTTCGGCTGCCTGAAAGCCGCCGGGTTCTAAGAATTGTAGAAAATGAGGCTCAGTGTGTAAACTATGCTCTTTGCTCGCGCGTTGATGTATGATAATGGTTACTAAATACAAATCCTAGTCTTTCAGCACCCGGCTTGGTATTAACCTGAAGCTGAGACATCTCGGAGGTGAGTTGTCTTCGAAAGCAAACTAAACACATAGCTCATAGACGTAAAGTACTTTGGCTAAGGTAATTAAGTCTCAAGCTTAAACACCCTGGTAGTCACCCAATCAAAGAAATAAAATTCGCTTAAAATGCTTGAACGATATTAGATGAGGTGCTTGGTTGTAATTGGTTATAAGTTGTTGCGTTCACAACTTAACTATATAGCTCTCGTAATTTACAATATTCACATCTCAATGTTGGTGATCAAACTTTAGAGATGTAGTCTGATTTTGTGTGTGTAACAGACAAAACTTGTTCACCCGAATGCTTCCATTGATCAGACTTTGCCAGCTCAAACTCCCATGATTTACTGCTAGCTCGCCAACAAAGACATAACCCCCTTTCCTTTTCGTTTGCTCTTTGAAATTAGCTCTGTTGCATCACGCACGCTGGTGCTCCATGTAGAAGATCACAAAACCTTGATTACGGTTTCTATCGATCAATCGTCACAAAAAATTACCATTATCTCCATGTATCGATCGACCGCCAATAATAGTAACACACACTATCAGCCTGACTGAGGCTGTGCTAACAACAAGGATGCACCCGATAAGGTTGATTGGAGAAACGTGATTACCAAATTCATCATTTTAATAAATAAATATCTACTCTCGGGCTCGAAATGACAACCCTCTAAATGAAAACAGACTAATCGCTCTACCAAAATCAACAATGAGATGATAAAACTTTTCGAGCCCTATTTGCCAATTAATTGATACCCACATTGCAATCAAAGCTATACCTACTAAGTGCAACATGTCTACCAAATCCACCACTTTGATGAATGATAATTTACTGATAAACCCGAACCAACAACCTTTTCAATAGGAGCAGTTTTTGACACTTCTAGGCGCTATGGTAGCATGTTTTTTATGACTTTTTACAGACAGAAAATAAGAAAATTCCTTTTTCTAAATTTCTTTGTTGTCGAATCCGTCGGCTTTATTTGTGCGTGGGAAATCTAACGTCGCAATTCTGTGCCACCTAACTTTTCAGCTTGCTTCGTACAAGCTGCTTCTATCCCTTACGTTTGCGATGCTGTAGAGCTGGCTGCTACCGTTGGCATTATGGCAGTATAAGCAATTAAGTTAGTTTGCAAATTTATAAGAGTGGTTTAATCCCCGCTTGCACATGTTGAAGCCTATAAAGATGTTTACATCTTATTAAGGCAACACGCGGGGGTCAAAAAACCCGATGGCTGCATTTGCCTCTTACTTGTTGACCGGTCATCGAGCGGCAACAACCATAGAAGCTAGAGAGGCGATTGCTATTAATTGCCATGGCATATCCTTCACAATACAATACTCTTCATACAACAAAATGCAGAATACCGTCTTGAAAGGGCTATACTACCGGAAATTAATTAGCTGCTGATACATCTATGCTGAATTATACTTTTCGCGCTACTAGTCGCTCAAAGTTCGGCCGCGTTTCGAAGACGCCTCAGCGGTGTTTTCACTGGCTCGCTTTTTCTTCTTCTTGTTCGCACGTTTTTTCTTAGTCTTTTTTGGTTTAACGTCATCTTCACCGGCGTGATCCACGTAAAATATACTATTGGCATCAAAAGCCGTTTCCTTCGCTGCATCAGCGGATGCTAACAAATTCGCCCGATTCTTTGGCTTGTTCGAAGTGATATCAGCCAATTCACTGAGGTACTCATAGTAGCTCTGTCCATAGAACACGTAAGAAAAACGCTTTTAGACACGACATAATGCCAAATGGACCACATTCACTCACCTCTTGAATGAGAGGAAGCTGCTCAGTCGTCACGTCAGTCGCATTCAACAGAATGTTCACCATTCTATTCTGGCCAATACAATTCTTCCACAGTCGCTGTACAGCCTGCTCAATTGCAGAGATTGGATTTGCAACGTGCTCGTGATCCAGCCATGACACGAAAGTCGCAGGCAACGGAACGCCGGCCACATGAGCCATAGCTGTGGTGATAGCTGATAGACTCGACTTGCGTTCAACGCGCATGAAATGGGCCGCGTGGCGCAAGCACACGATAGCGCGAAACAAAGCACGATCCTGCTCGGCAATCGTTTTCTCGACAATCCTTTCTTTCGCTGGTTCAAACAGCTTTACGCTGGCAAATGCACGTGAGTAAACTTGACCTAGACAGTCGAGCAGAGCATGCCGAGCTTGCTCGTCAAGAGCATCGTCTCCATCTTCATCGAGGTAAGTCACTGGCGTTGCCAAGCCATGCAAGAAGGTTAGAAGTGAAATGAGCCACTGTCCGTTCTGTTGAAGTCCACGCTGGCGCATTTGGGCGGCAAGCAGCACTTGGCGGGTTGTAAGCTGAGTCTGAGTAACGACACTCAAGATCTTTTGCTTGTGCGACCTTTGTTCCAACGTGCGTTGTTCCTCATCTTCTGAAGACTCATTCGACGTTTCTTCCTCTTTACTTTCGTCGTCAATAGGGTAATAAATCGCCAGCACGAGTCGTGCGCCATAGATTTTGGCCATCTCTTCATCAAACACCACCTGTTGCAATTCTTTGCTCTCTTCCGGACGGTAAAACGTTGTCCACGGAGCTTGTAAATGTCCGGTAGGAAAGCTCTCGCCATGCCGTGCATGACGCTCTTGAGCCAACGCCACCACGTCCTGCCCTAGAATACGCTCCAACAAAAGGCGTAGCCGTTTCACCTGCTTGGAAGCATCTGCATTTTCGCTGCAGCTCCACTTCTTTGGAAACGTTTGTATCTTCTGTTGCACACGAGTTGCCAGACGTTTCAGCACGAGACCTCGCTTGTGCTGCTGCTCGTGCGGTGCCTCATATGCACGTGCTGCAATAAGTGCAAACGTCTCTACAAGCTCTTCAAATTCTTCAGTCTGAGTGTCGGTCGTGGAACTCGCAAGGTCAATGCCCGCGTCCAGTGCCAGCACTCCTGCAAGATTACGCTGCTTGTCACTGGAGAGAGCTGCGTCTGCCTGCGACAGCGCCAACTCCGTGACCGCCTCGTTCAGTGGCACAGTGAACGATCGGTTCGTGTCGATTTGATGCTCCTGTACGTAAGTGGCATACAATTCACGCAGCAGAGTGGCCAGCGACGTCTCAAGCGGCGTCAAGTCGCGTGTCAACTGCACTTTGAGCTTCCCGCTCGGCAACTTGGCCACCGCTTCTTTTAAAAGCGAACGAAGAGCGGCGCTATCCTCCCAGAATTTTTCATTTTTGGAGGACTGTGTCCACTTTTCGAACACCGCGCGAGAGAACTGAGTCAGGAAGCGCGTCGTCTTGGCCTCCATGGTCCAGCGAATCAGTCAAGCGAAAATACTAAAGCCCAATTCCCTTTTTTTATCTTTTTTGTCAATTGAATTTTATAACGTCTATAATTCAGTCAATTGTTTACATGTAATAGTGTTTGCGCGGCTGTAGGGCGATTTGAGCCTCTTTGTTGGAATTTTTCCATACTAGCGCAGTCAAATATCGCAAATTACGTAGCACTGAACCTTGTGAGGGTGGTGAAAGTAAAATCTACTAATTTAACGGTGGAGGCCACAAATTGAAAAAAAAATGATTGAGAAAAGACGATGATCAGAGAAACAATGACTGTAATTTAAATTATACAACAAAGGCAAGTGAATGTGAGGTCGGGTAGCCGCTTAAAACTGCACAAAGTGACTGCAAAGCATCGCCGTGTGGTATTTGCGAAGGCGGAGTTAGCATAGAGATTATCAGCAAGCCAAGTCTTGTCCAATCCAGATACGAGTTGATTTTGATACAGGAGACTAACAATTGCCGTGGTGATGCGCAGCGGAGTAGATCTTACTGGTGTGTGGCCGCACGTCTGAGCGCTTCAAAAAAATCGTTATCTGTTGAATCTCGGCTCTATTGCGTCTTTGCACGTTTAGATAGATACATAGGGCTACTGATCAAAATGCCATTTTTTGTTATCGTTGGAATGTGAACAATAGTTTGGATCGAATAGGACCAATGCTTTCCACCAGAGTGTAGCAACCAAAAGCATGTTGACCATATCCGCACATTTGCTTCAGTGAAAACCCTTCATAGTCTGTCCACTTGATTTCGGCAGCCGTTGCTCTGGTATATCGCTCTGGCATTATTGACCGCAGGTATTAGTTATGAGCACCTTGTATGCATTAAACGAACCACTTTTGAAAATTTCTAAGCTGTAAAACAAAGCATTAGACGATGCGTCATACGATGATCGATAGCAGTTCTAGTTTGCGTTCAATTCACGTTAAGACGAATGCGCGAGACTAGAGACAGCTTTGGTGGCTGGTAATCCGTGAGGAGCTGCTCGTAGAGCTTTCCTTCCAAGATGTGCGCTTGTAAGTCTGCATCAACGCATGGTAAATGACAAAATGCGTGACGTTAACGAAAGCAGCTATTTGCTTGGAGAAAGTGTGAGTACAGAACCCTAACGTGACTCTTCAATTATAGCGAATACGAGATGCATATTGCTATCGCCCTAATTCCAAAAGTCAGTACTTTGTCTTAATAAATTAGTTTGATGTAATTCTTACCTCTCAAATTGCAAACTGACGTATTTGGATTCATCGATTAAATCTCGTGTGATACAGCAATTACTAATACTTCTTACTAGCGTGCCTTTTCTTAGCTCCTCAGTGCCAAGCACCGCATTTCACGTACACAATATGGTGTTTGCGGCGGGCCACCTACTGGAATAAAAGCGTCTAATTGCCGTTACAGTCCAGTTACTTTAAACTGTATTATAAAGTACGAGTCATTCGAAAACATAAATAAGATGGAGCACATAAAAGTATGTGCAAACCGCGGCAATTCACTTGAAGTTGCAAAGAGTTTTTTCTCCAAAAGACCTGAAAGTCGTGAAAGTAAATATTACCTCGCTACTCACGCGTCTTCCAGAACTTTTTGAAAATACCATTCTGCTTGTGTTGGAGGCAGGTGATGTGAAGCAAGTGTGTTCCATCTCCCAGGATGTACTCGCAGATGACAATGAAGAGTCGTAGTCGCGACCAGAAATGACCGAACACGAATCGGCGCGCGACAAGCATTCCGCTGCTCAATCATGGGAGCACTTCTTGAGTCTGTTTGCGAGCTCGTAGTCACGCCATGACAAAATTTCGGCAGGAGGAGGCGTTTCCAGCGAAACCAATATCGTAATGTAATGTAATGTATTACGTTATCGCGTTGCCAAGTTATGCACGTGCTAGGCTCAGTCTGGCGGTGTCCGCATACGTCGGGTCTCGTTCGGCGGGCAGTGCAGCCAGCACCGAGGTCGTGAGGATCTTCAATTACTTTGCTTAGCTCTGACTTAGTAAGAGCCCAGTTGGCGACCGGTGCTGGAGACCGTCGCGTCGAGGGTGAGACTCGTTAGAGACCTGCAGATGCCCGAGAGCACCTGCCCGAAGCGCGCGAGCATTTTGCCCCCGCGCTTGGAAGGGGGGCGTCACCCTAACCTCTTCCAAGCTAACCAATATCGTGTTTTTATAAAAGATTTGCTCGAAACGCATGGGTTCTTACAATACCTTCGAGAATATATAATTCTTTCGCTGCAAAAAACAATTTGTAGATGCAGACATAGAGCTTACGGGCTCCATGACTTCACGACTATATCAGATGTGCTCCAATTGACTATTTTAGAATAATTGTGAACACGAGAATGCAGTGACCAACTTTGGTTATCATATCAAGGACCGTGAAAATACATTGCCCTACCAAAAGCTAAGAAGAGTCCAAATGAGAAACCTGTCTTGGTGCCCTTAAAAAATATATGCTCAAAGCATTTGTGAGGTCGAATCATCAAGCACTTTCAGGGCTTATAGAGCCGTTATGACAGCGCTTACCACTCTAAATGCATACCACTGGGCGAAGTACCGCCGCAGTGGGTGTATTCGGCTTCCTCGTTCAAATTGATTACCTTTTCTAGGGCACTGTGCGATTTCCAATAGGGTATGTTAATACGAAACGCGTCTCTTTCTTAGATATAATGTTGTGCAGATTTCGTTGCGTGTTCATAATATTCTATACAATAAGTATTTACCACTTTTTGTGCAGTCTTTGCGCACAAAATATCGGTAACGAGTACGATGATTTATCCCTCATGTTTTGTCCTTTCAGCATCGGCAACATTATTGGGCCCAAGCTGACCTTCTGCTAGTAAAGATAGCCTGAGATGAGATCAATTATGTGCTTTATCTCTCTTTCTTGAATTAATGAAGGGAATAGCTCGCCTCAAAGTTAACCCTTAATTAGGGTCATGCCGAACAGGTAATGATGTATGAGGCACAGCGCACGTTGTCGATATGGCTGATTTGAGGCCTTTTCTAAAACAGAGGTTTTGTTTATGTCCTTGGGAGCTATTTTAATGTTGAAACAACACCTCTAAGGTATGTCGACTTTCAACTTAGTCTTTTTGTTTTCTTATAACGCCGACACCTCTGTCAGCGCCTTCCATTGGAGCTCACGGAAATGTAACACAACTTTAACCCGAAGTTTTATTGAAGACCCTTTGGCTGACAAATAAGGCATCTCTACAGCGATAACCTACCAGCCAAACGGTCGATAATTGCAGTAGTTAAGCCCGTTTCGTCCACCAAAGGGTTTTCAATGATACAAAGGGAAAAGTTTGTAACGCACCCTTATACTCTCTTACCAGATCGCAGCTACAAGTACTTCGTTACCCATGTGTTACTTACTATGGCGGGAAGCTCACTATTTATTTTTTTATGAAGCATTGTTACCCGTAGTAGGTGGTATTATATTGTCCACTCGTGAAACATGTTCCTTGCAGACCCGTGCCGTCCTCTCTCCCTTTACCGGCATTGCCTTTCTCCTATGATACCAACATTTAAAACGCTATCTTCAGCGGCTATGGCATCAAGTGCTACCAAAGAAGCCTGGCTACTCTTTTAGACGGGTTTATTAGAAATATTTGCCCTGGCTTTCTTCTCAAGAAGCCGTACGCAAATCAAGGATGCGAATTATTTAAGCCTATTCCGCCGAATTTGATGAGTGGATTCTTTAGCCTTGCCCCGCATACCAATCCTATGCTCGCGAATATTTAGCCATTATATGTTCAGAACTTCTTCAAATTAAATATGAAAAATAATTATTTTAATATCACAGTCAGGTCTGTTCTGACTCGAGGGCTGTTAAAAGCCATCCCAATGCTAGTCAAATTGAACTGATGTGTTTCCGAACTGATGTGTTTCCGTTTTTTGCATTGGAACGCCGGTCGTTTCGTGTTGACGGACGCAATTGCTCACGGCGCGCAAATTATTGCAATGCACCAGAGCTATCCCAACTCGAAAAAAACAGCCTTGCACTCACTCCCGTACGCTGACTTTTAGCACACCGCAGCTGATTCTTCTTTATGAGATAATACGTCTTAGCCTTACAGCCATCATGAGGACATCAATCGTCCCCAGACGACACTTCCTGCTTTGAAGGTGCGGCTGTTGTTGGCGACTTTCTAAAGCACTCGAGCGAGACAAAAACCCACGTCGCTGACTCCCTTCAAAATAGGCACTGATCTTCTGGCCTTGCTAAGCGCAGTCAAAGAAGCAGATGCTACTATTCTCGACTATACTTAAGCCTATTGGGGCTGGATATAACTCAGGGGGCCTATGGACATCGCTACCTTGGACTTTATAAGGCGAAGTGCTGCTCAATTACGGCTTTGCGAAAAATTAATTTGTTTGTTGCTTAAATACACTTTAGAGGCAACTTAAACCTCTTTTTGCAGCTTTGATGCCTTCACTTTAAGGAGATTGCGCTTTATTGATGGAAGCCGTCAACTTTTCTGTCTCATGAAAATTTGATTAGAAATCACATTTCTTCCTGCTCACAGACAAAAAAAGCTTGAGTGCTGGTGAAACTTAAGCATGCCGGAAGGAAAGCTGCTTCTAACTGTGATTTTATATGTTGCCAGGCCACGAAACACTTCGGTGACGTGGATCTAAGCCTGACCTACTAAGTATGCGAGTTCAAACATCACGCGCACATGATCATCCAGACCAAGACCACATTTTTACTTCTTTATAAGAAAAGAAGGTCTTTGCTTTTCTTTCCTTTAGATATAGCTTCACTGGCTCAGGCCACACAGTAGGTGTTATCGTTGGGCGTCCGGAGCGTGTGCTGCTTGAGCTCAAGCATTAGCTTTGGTCGTAGATATCGAGAGCCATGACGCTTTCATCTGCTTGGCAGCAGATAAACGCAAATGCAGCCGCCGCCTCAGGCTTAAAGAAGTCGTCAAGTCTTCCGACTAGTGAGGGGGCTCGTCCAGTATCTTCGGAAAGTTGATTGTTAGACATTCATCCATGTGGGCATAATATTGACTACAAAGTGCAACTAGATGTGAAGAGGTCACACAGCTTCTTGCACAGTGGGGGCGTCAGGGATATGTGCGAACTTTTATCAAATGACAGTTAACTATTCCTGGCCTTGAATATGTCGACGAATACAATTTGAAGACCGACTTCTTATCGTAATTCCTCATATGCCACTTTGTATTTTGAGCTAGGACTGTAACGATGGAAGTATCCAAACTGCATAGTGTTCGCCATTCCTTTCTATATCAAAAGCACTCTTGCAAATACATTTAATTTATCGCACCATCGACGTAGATTGAAAGTGCCACTTCTTTCGACTAGTACAGGTTTTTCCTCTAATTCTAAAATTCTTAGGGATCTAATAGTGGCACTGGCACCTAAAATACTTTGCACAACAGCTAGTGAATGCAAGCTCAGGCATCGAGAGCGCGAACAGGGTTTTAACAAACAACGAAGTCGCAACATGCCAGTGCCTATCATTCATTTCTCGCTTAGCAGTCCGCACGATGAACACATTCCTCACAATAACGCATACCTTATCGTTTGTACGCGTTCCAAGCCGACATTGCGCCTTTTTTTTCAAATTCACGCTGTCGGCTGCGAGAAGGTCGCAAGATGTAAGTAGTGACCAACCGACCAGATCAATTCTAAGATTCTTGACTCTCGCCGACCTGAGGAGCTGCTGACAAGTTTGCTACAATGCTATTTTTATTATGTTATCCCATATCGTAATTGACGGCGATGTCCAGGACAACCCCGCTAATTTGCTAAATAGTACCATCCTATTTTGTTCAAATATTCTAAGAACACAATCAAAAGTTTGCACACATGTCCATCCAATCGTCCCCAAGTTCCACTTGCTTGTAGACAAATCGTCCTACTGCTCGCAGTTGCAGTTCAAACACTTCTTGACATGACCCGAAGCTTTGCATTTAGCGTTCCCACTCCATCTCAACTACGAGGAAGCAACGTGGCAGCAGCAAAAAACGCTTTGAAATGCGACACCCCGTCTTCCCACTCGTCGGCTCAGCCAGCTGCAGTCTTATCTTCCTCTTGCTTTATTTTTTTCTCGTCTTTTTGTCATTAATTTCTCGTCTGGCAAAGCACCAGCCGACACGGTGGACTCGACCACCCGCCGTCTGTTTCGTCACGTCCGTCCTTCCCTGATTCACTGCCTCTCCCTCCCGTCCATTAGTTTGAGGGCGTAAAGTAAGCTTGGCCATTCAGCACGCTCGGGTCAATTTTCGAGCGCAGGGGTGGGATATAGAAAACACTCGGTGCTTGGGTACTCACGACATTAAGCGGCGGCAGGCGAAATGCGCCACCCAGCTGCTGCTGCTGCATTTTTCGTTCCTCGGCGCCTACGACACGCATGGGCGACAGTATGGGTGCAGACGACAGGGGTAGAGGCTGGCGGTTCTGGGCATTCTGATATGACATCCCAGTGATGGCACTGAGCACGCCGCCAAACTTGCGGGTTGAAAACGGGGTGCCATCGGGGGACACGCGCAATGGGCTGAGCCGCACATTGGCATCTCGCATGCTCCACTCAGGACTGGGTCGCATGGCGCCACTTTGGTTGGTGCCCCATTCCATCTTGCAAATCTTGTCGCTGGGTTCCACCGACGCACGCGCTACAACTGGAGTGGGGCACTGTTTGATCACGACGGGACTCGACATGTCGGCCATCTCGACGTCCGGAGGCGACGTTGGGACCAACGACACGGTGGGAACAGGAACAGGCTCCTGTTTCATGCCTTCAACAGACGCAAGCTCGGCCAAGCGAAAGAGCTCACTGCGAGGCGCTTCGTGGCCAGGCACACCCGTGAGGGACCGTGTGGGGCTCACAGACAAGGTGTCGTTCGCCTCGACGCGGCCGCAGTGACCAGCCATCTCGTCGCCTGACGCATACTCGATGGCTTTAAAGAGCTTTTCTTTCACCGAATACTCTTGCAAGTCGACCTCACTGTGTGGCATGCTGTCGTCCCCCGCCTGTTTGCGGCCTTTGTGGCGCAGTCCACGACGCCAGCGACTGATTTTCTGCCGATACTTTTGCGCGTGGGTCATGGTCTGGCGGGTTGTCTTTGTCCCAATGAAGGCGGCAATGACCTTCCATGGCCCCGCGGGATACTTCTCCATTGCCTCGAGAAACTTTTCATGCTCCTCTTCAGTCCATAATTTCAAGGGCTGGCTCTGTTTGGACGAGTATACGGTCGTGCCTGCCTTGGCCTCGGTTGGCTTGATGCGGATGAGCTTGCCCTCATTGCTTGTCATCTCGAATAGCTCCTTACGCACATTGGCTGAAATCGTCATATTGCTCAGCCTGGTGTACCAGGGTAGTAATTAAGTGAGGAATTGGCTTTGGTGGTGGAGCGCCAGTCCAGCGATGGGGACTAATCGCACTTAAGCGAGACATTACACCTCATGGATACAATGTGGATACATTTTGCGTCGCGGCTGCGCGCCATAACGGCAAAGTGTGCCTATCCAAAGCAATCCTATCCAGAAGAAATAAAATCGGTCGTGATGTAGCCAACATTGCAAATGCACTCTGAAGGAAGTATCAGAAGTTTGCCACGCATCGTTGAGGATGAAAGGGACTTGACCAAAGGACTACGCGCAGGACATTTAGACAGATAGGTAGACCTGAGAACAGATCAACTGCGCAAAAGCCGTCTTGAGCAGTCTGGACGTCTGGCGTGATTGTTATAATGGTAGAGGCTCTCATGGCACAAAGCCATGCGAATGGGAAAAATCGACAGGGAACGCGAGAACTCATAAAGACGTCAAGTAGGAAGCAAAATCGTGGCGCAAACTGGATGTTGTCCACAGATTCAAGACACGATCAAAGCCATGAGGCTTATAGGATGCTCCCAAGTTCACATGCCACCTGGCGAGTCGCATTAGCACAGGAGTTGCATATGTGGCGAGCCCATCGAGATGGTGAACGTTGGGTATTATATCGAGCAGAGCGAATAACCCATTTGTTGTTGCCAGCTGTTGCCATTCAAGCGCTAGCGTAAAGTCGAGGTATTAGCAACAAGCGAGTCAGTCCATCCTTTTCAAGATTTACAACGTCGCGACGCCTTTACTGAAGCGGCTTGTCAGTCACAGTATTCAGTTTGGGAGGCTGCAGAAACAGACGTTCGTACCCAAAAGGATTTGCTGAGAGGAATTATTAACATTGCTGATCCATATCTAATACTTACAAGCTCTACGACGGTAAATCTAAGCCATAAGTCTAACGGGAAGCCAAGATAGATAAGTACTTATTACTAATATGATCGAAAATGTAGATCATCATCCAGCATGTGCGACCGAATAGACTGTTTAATTAATCAAATAGCCTATCAGCTTTGCATAGTGCGTTATTGGCTCGCTTTTATCGTTGCCAAAGCTACTATTTATAATCTCCCACGGGTACCCTATAATACTGTGCTAAGCTCTTAATGACTTGAAATCTGAGCTCAAGATGACCCTAGAATAGACTGTAGCATGCATTGTGCCATCTTACCGCACTGCTATATGAACAAAGGCCATCGGCTCGGCCGCAAATACGTCTTGGTGTAAACCTTGGCATTTAAGACTATATTTGCTCTAAAAAATGTAAGCATTTGAAGTGGTTGAAGAAGGGTGCAAAGTCGTGGCCCTTTTCCAAACAATCTGTCGAAAGAGCATGAACCAAACACAGTAAAGACCGATGTTGGTCCTTGAAAATTATTTAATTTTGCTGATATCGGCTCGTGTGTTTCTAGCACCAAAATTGACAAGCACAAGGAGGACTGCAGAGACAATCATTGTAAATGCAAAGATTGAGCTTTATATGAAAAATGTGACCTGAGACTTCAGTGTCAAAAGTACTTACAGTTTTATCAAATAATTTGTAAATTTAATACAACAAAAGATAAGATCGTACAGGCACTCGCCGTAGCGCGCTTTGACCTTATCTACGGTGTTACTCGTTGCCTTCTCGACCCGCGTTATGTCAGCCTCCGCGTGAAATACCAGCGTGCGTGATGCAACAGAGCTATTTCTTAAAAGTGACACGGAAAGGAAAGGGGGTAATGTCTTTGTTGGCGAGCTAGCAGCATACCGTGGGACTTCGAGCTGGCAAAGTCTGATCAAAGGAAGCATTTCGTGTAAGCGCAAAGTTGCAGTACTTGATTTTTAGTGCGGAATGAGCAGATTTTGTCTGCCACAAAAAAGCAGGCTACAGCATTAAAATATAACCACCAACATTAAGCCGCAAACAATAACGTCACGTGAGCTATAAGCCACAGACCGCTTTTGTGCAGCTACTCCAATACTAAGTCACTATCAGAGAAAGCATCGAGCAAATTTTTTGTTTTAAGCGTTTTCTCCGTAATACCGACAAAGAAAACACAACAAAGCAGACGGAAGCAATGAAAATAATAATCACAATACATGTGACGTAATTAGGGGGGGTTGCCGGCAATGGCAACCTAGCTATGTATTAAGTCTGCTTCAAAATACATATGCGTTGCAACTATATTCTGGATTCATTGGCCGCATAGTTTAAGACGGTCCAGACGTCGAATTAACTGGAAAGTCAAGAGACATTATCAGTTGACATGTGTATTTTTTTGGTAAAGGATAGGAGAATGATAAACTCTAAAATGGTGAAAGTAAAGGATTGAGAGTCACCAAATAAGCTGGAGCAAGAAAAGATTTTCTCAGCGTTCTCCATTTCAAGTAACTTCTTGATTTGTTGTGAGCAATTAATCCTTCGCCAGCATTGCTCCGCTCGACAATCGACCTCCCAAGAAGCTTTTTTTCGTTACTGTGTCACATAGTAGGACCAGCCATGACAAGTTTAAAAGTTCAAGGCAAGAGCACTCAAGGTCACATAGTGAAAAGTGAGTCATTGTGTTATTTTTGGTACAAGACACATGCAAAAAATTAGAATCCAAAAGCTAGCCTTTCATCACGGATAAAACATTCAGTGGTTGTTTAGTGTGGCTGCACGCTAATGAGGTACAAATATCCGACACTCCTTCAGTTGATAAGCGATTAATAAATGTCGTGAACTGGATCACTGGAAAAACAGGAATCCCCCCGGAAAGTCGGCTTATTGGCTTTGCTTGATCAGCATTCTTTACTACTAAGCTGCTTCGTTCGGCTTCGCTAATGAGTGAACAAAATACAGCGAGTTTACAAGCCCGTTAATATACACTACTAAGCTCTTATTTAGCGGAAACAAGGAGCAAACTTTTAGGTATCAACGGTGAAATAGCTGTATCTCATTCGACAATATTCCGAATTGCAAGAGAATAAAGGCGAAAAGTTTGTTTCATGGCATTACTGGAATACTAAAGCGTCGTATATAGCAAACTTGTTAGCTCTGAAATGTTCGGAAGAACACAATATCCATTTGTACGAGAAGTGTTGACGGTAATTAAACTTAAATCGCTTTCGTTTTATTTTAGGGGCAATTCTGAGCATTAATTAAAAAAAAGATAACATTGTCAACAGAGCCAAACAAGCGCTCTCGACGAAATCGAAGCTTTAGGGCCAACCTCGCGCTCGAGAGCATAAGCGTCGTCTACGCAAAGTGTTTCGACTTCCAATGGCTAAGCAAATTTGGTTTTTTCAAGTTCATTTTTCAAAGTCTGCAGCGACAAGACAAGACGCATTGTTCATTCTGCAACTATTGCTGTATTCTACTTATCAACAGGATTAAAATTAAGCCTAGCTGCAAGATCGAATGCTTGCCCAGATGCAAAGGACTAACGAGCTCTTCAAGATTTCTGTCGCTTCAAAAGGAATGCTGCAGAAAAAGGAAGATTACTTCGGATCTTCTCAATGTATTTGCCACGTCAATAGGGGCAACTTCATGGAAGTCAGAGTTTGTGGCGGTAATATTGGCAACTGCGTGCTGTATCAATATCGTACCTTTACCGCCAACTTCGAGCGCATGAATGTGCGAAGGCCATTATACCTCAAATGCGCATAGGCTCCAGACCAATAGACTTTGAAAATAAATTTATAAGTGGATGTTAGAACTACAAATAGGAAATAATCAACCATTACGTCTGTAATTTCCAGGACTTGATGCTTTAAATTAAATTGAGACCAGTAAATTTAAAGAGCGATTAAATATTGGATTTATACACTCAAAAAGACCGAGAAGAAGATCAAGGAAGGAAGTCCGATTGCTCTCCAAAAACTCATTAAAATTGCCACTTTGCCCATTGCTCAAAAAAATCACCGCCGTGTATCGTCCAAGGCGTTTGGAGCTGTGCGAATGGATACACGTCATGTTACGATTGAGTAACGACTATGAAAATCAAAAATATTCAAATAGTGGGAGGATAAATTTGACGACTGGACAAAATCCAGCAATACGCCTTGTCGGCTACATATCTCTGAGATGTACCACAAGGAAGCGTTTTGTTAAATAAGAGGCGCGCAATATGCTATCATCGAAGCGAAAGTTTAAGCTCTCTAAAACGTTGATCAAGAGAGACGCGTCACCGTATTCGTTTACCATGGTAGCAGTCTTAATCGTGTATCCAAATATTCGGTGTAGCGACTTGAGCTCGAAGTGAGCAAGGGTGAGATAATGCAAGCTACGACTAGCGTCTACGGCGAACCGTGCACGTAAACGTGATATACGTTGCTATATTATAGCATCGGGAGCGCTTCAGATTATGTTTGTTCCTGGGAACAAACATATTTTCACCGGCATAATGTAGCTCCGTGAGCAGAATTGAAATTTTTACTGGAGCACAGAACGCATGACTCCTTTCGTCAGCGCGAAGCATCGCGAGACAGCTAAACTAACTGCCAAAGCAATGTTCGGCTAGATATGTTGCTAAAAAATGAAAGACTTGTATAAATCAGATCTGTCGATATCTAAACTACTATTGACCGCACGGCCACCGTAGTCGTTTAAAAAGGACGCGGCTAATTCTTCTCTGCAATCTTTGAGAGCGTTGCGTAAAGACAAAGGCTTGAAGCTGTCTTTGTTGTCATTTAGCATGATCCTGAGAAGGCAAGTGCTTTAGGAATTAATCAAATAAGTTTTCATAGGGCAATCCGGCGTGTGAAATGCTGCGCAAACAATTTTTGGGGCAGAGTTTACACGCGAGACGCCTCACTATAGAGGTAAATTTGGCACAAAGTTTCGCGCAATCCTATTACCGAGCCTATATATATCAAACAATGGTGCCAGAGTCCTAGAACAAGCAGTACAGCTTTCGGGTAAACTGAAGTGATGGTTTAAGTAGGCGATAATCAGCCAATTTACTTCTGCTTTTTTGTCACCACCATTCCCTGGAAAGTAAGGTGGAGGTAGGCGCAAGTGCACGACCTTTGTCAGCTGTCTAGCGATGATCTTGCCGGCGATACCGATGTCGCGTTAGAAAGACACCTTTAACGCTGTTTCTGGAAGTCATTGGATTGCGTGCATGGATCTTCATTGAGGTTTGTACTACAGGTTAAACTGCGTGAATAGGATATCCCGTTCTTCGTTTTTCTTAGCACAAATGGTTTATTCAGTGTTATGCTACTAAGTGGAGCCTCACTTACGTCAAACGGGCTTCTGCAACACTCTTTCAGAACTCGAGGAATACGATGAGAATTTTACTTGAGAGACATCTACTTATTCACACAAAGTGCAGATATCGCAGACTACGCTACGGCTTTTGACTGTTTACTCAAACGATCTGATGGACTGCAACTATACTTTTAGTCGTCCAAGTGTCTGCTCTGTGTGAATGAGATTATATGCTTGGGGACATTGTCGGAGTAACTGGCGGTAAAATGGACCCCTTCAAGGTAACGATCATTGCAGCATGGCTTGTTTCCGAGATAAGGACATACAGTGCTTTTTGGGCACTACGTATGCGCAATTTGCAAGACCACAACACGACAGTATTACTAGAGAACGGCCTCGAGAGCCGATCAAAATCTCGGACGACCAACTACGCTGCTTAATTGAAGTCGTGCTAGACTTTTCGACCGGGTCGAACCTTGTAAAAACATTTGGTATCCGATTGGACGCCAAGAATTTGCGATCGGAGAAGTTTTTTTCAAAATTAAGGAAAGCCAAGGAATCCATATTCATTCACTGGTTGATAGATGAATCCAGCCGGGCTGAACTACCACATTCACGAGCAAGAGCTACTTGCGATTATGCGCTAAGAAATCACATGTGTATCTTCACGATCGACCATTTACGGTCAATAAGATCACACGAGTATCAAAATGATCCTGACGTAGAAGACTGCAATCCGCATACTTGCTTGGTCAATAAGCTTGCAAAGTATAGATAGCCTCAGTTCAAGTAAATATTCATTGAAACAGACACCATGGCTGATGCATCTTCACGCAATTAAGAATAACTGCCCAAAAGATACTTGAAGCGGCCAATAATCGCGAGATTGTCAAGACAAACAAGTTCACAATAGCAATAACCGCGCAAATAAAGTATACTTGGAAGTGTTGAAATAAAAAGGATGGGCTAAAGTACTCATTGCAGGATGGCAATTCGTATCACCAAAAAGGTGAAGGTTGACTCCACGACTGTGCAATCCTGATGACGAAGATCTTAGAAATCGGGTCATGTGTGGAAATCAAATTCTATATCGGCAGGTCAGCCGAAACTTCCTAAAACTTCTCTGGACGCTGCAACATCTACTTTTCGTTCGTTGTCTCCGAAGTGATGAGCTTAGCTTTTTCTTGTTAAGCGATCAGCAATCACCACGACGGCATTGGAATCATTATTTTATCCAATGACGATACGATGAAGTCCGTCAGAATGTCGTCCTCCTGGAAGATCCAAAGACTAAATTATTTTGGTGGATTCTTTGCCTAGCCTTGTTGTACTGACACGTTTTGCACGTTCGTAATAGCGCTGGATATACAACGTCATTTTTCGCCAGTGTACATTTGACGCACACCCAAATAGGCTTTGTAAATTTCTAAGCGGCCTACCGATACAAAGTCGCGGATTTATCGGATGATGCGGTTATTCAGATCTATGACCTCGAAAAAAAACAGTCGTGGAGCATATTTGGTTATACGAAATACCATCCTGGAATGAGTTCTCAAGTACATCCTCTCTTTAGGTTCTTGATGATCCGCTGTAAGTCTATTTTACACGAGCACGTTGTTCTACGTTTTGAGTCAATCTAAGCTTGTTAGTCCTCGCAATTTTTGGCCGTTTCCAGATGCTCTTACAGGTCAATTGGAGCAGCTTTACGCTCAACTTTTAAATTGCGTGACAGTGCATCAGACATGGTGTAGTTCACCGATTTTACTTAAGCTATAGATGATTCAGCAAGCTCATTATCTGTGCTTCGAAGTCTCATGCGTCTTGATCATCTCGATGCTTTTGTGTTTCGCTTCGACCGTAATTAGTCGATCGAGAAGATACACACGCCATAATTTTGTCGTATGCCTGATTTAAATAGCTACTGTTCACAACAGGGTACTTCAGCTCAGCTGGCTTCACCTTCCGACCGGTAAAAGCAGTGGCATGATTTGGCTCTTCCTCCTCTTGACACAAGACTATCTCGATTGCATAGCTCGAGGGTCCATTCCGATACTAACTTGTTTTGTGATATCTGGAGAAATGAAAATATATGGAATTGTAGAGCGAAGCTTGAGTTAGGCGAAGAAGCGTAGTTCATTGTTCGAGCCATTGATCACTTCTTGCGAACGCTTTTTCTTGATATTGGCGTGGAATGGTTCTACAAAATGCAAGCCCTTCTTGCAGAACCTCAAAACATAGATATTAGTGACTACATTTGCATCTAGTAGGCCTATCTGCGATCATCTATACCTTGTAGAAGTCCAACGGGCGTCTATTTTCGTCCAACAGAGTCTCCCAGACATGAGAGCTAAATTGCGCAGTTCTGACACCCAAACAACTTGGAGTATAGTTGCAATTCTTCGCACCGTTCGAAAAAGCGGTCCACCGTCGTAATGTGTTCTGCGATTTCTTATATTGGGTGAACGCGTAGACGGTGTAAAAATAGATTTTACCACATATTTTTAATCCGAAAAACTCTTTGGAAATCCAGTTGAATGTACCCGGTCTTCCGCTTGATCGTATATGAGAAAGCAGATACTCAAATATAATCTGAGGTCAAACAGTGGTGGATAGAATATCATATTTGCAAACTCTAGCCTCTAAACCAGGTTCATGCATGAAAACAAAATTCTCCCGGACATGATGTCAAAATTGTCTTCCTTACGCATCGTTGGCATCGCTGACAAAATCGTCGCTAGATTTAGCTGATGATTGTCATGCATACTGCACCATCCTACCGACAGAATGTTGGTACCGGTAAGATAGACGCACTTGGTCGAATGATTCTTGCTCGAGCAATTTCTTTTGTATTGTCCTGCGCTGTTCGGGACTCTTGTGCCCTTCCTTAACAGATACAGACGTGTGTACTTAATTGCTTCCTGTGTCGGATGTGTCTCACTAGGCAACTTTTGCAATAAACACTCTCGAAGCATTTTACATGGCTTACTGCTCTTGAGATATCATTCTTAATTTTTGAAGCTCTCGGCCTTCTTAAAACCGTGCGGATTGAGGACAAAGGCGGTTTCAATGCCTTTGTCGTGACGCAACATTCACACGACTGGTGCGAAGTAATTAGCTTCGACATTTCCTAGCGATCATATTGGCCCTGTTGTCAAGAATAGTCGAGTCTTGCGGGACAGATTTATGCGAACCTTTATTTGTCCAACAACCCGACTGACCGGAAGATTCTTTGGCAGATTTGATTGATATACTTCGTAGTGCTTGGTGTTGATGCGAGATTTCATGCACCCTGTCCTCAATTTGATCACTGGATTTCGCTTACGAAGCCATTCCATGCCTGCATAACATGGAATGCTCCCGATGTTAATAGAGAAGCAGATTTCTGTAGAAATTGTACATGGTTTGTTGAGGACGGTAGACAAGCTGATCGTACAACTTGCATCATCTCACCATTGGCTCAAGTTATTTCACCGAGCCTTTGAGCACACCGTAAACACTGGATTTAGTGTTGATAAAGACGATGTAGGCCTTGTGATGACTAACGTCTCTAAAGACTTGGCTTCTACTTCGAATTTAGCATATAGCACATCTCTGGTACAACGATGTGGCTCTTTATGTCAAAGAGCGGTACATTTTGAGAATATGTTGGCCAACAACGCATCTGCGTATAGGTATTTGTCACTCTTGTCCTTCTACTGTTCGAATAATTTTGAATTTAGGGTTGTTACTTGTTCACACGATGGCCCAATTCCATAGCTTGGACGATACACCAGGTAAATCTCTCGACCAATGGGCAAACTCGAAGTTAAAGACAATTTCGATGATGCCCTGAAGAGCGCTCGGACTTTCTACCTTAATCTTGTTTGCGATCTCTTCCAGAAATTCAATTCATAAAGAACCGCTTGTTGAACTCACTGGTCTACGATTCAATTCAAAGCATCAAACCTGGAGCTGAGGGACGTTGTCGTAGATTCTTTTCGTCTTCGCATGGACAGCATTTGCTCTTAAATATCAAACTCAAACCGCTTAGTTTGTGCGGTTTGTTTTTCAGCAGTACCCAAGTCTCGTGCAGATTTATATGTTCATAGTCGGCTATAAAGGCTCGATTACAATTCAGCAAGGACTTGCCTCAATTTCTCGAGATATGCCTCACAGCGCCTGGCGATTTTGCTGCCATTTAGTGGCACTTATTGACGTAGTACCGCTTCGCTACGAAGATCCATAACTTAATGTCTTCATTCTTTATGGGCTTGATATTGCTGCTGTTGCTAAGTGAGAAGCAACAATAGTTGCTGCATGGAAAATGCGTCTTATCTAGTCGTCGCAGAAAGAGTAGAATGTGCCTGGATAATTGATTCCGCTTAGCTATTAACACTCGGCACATCTTGCAAAGCCGACGCTCGTACTCTCGAATGCGACGTTTGCCGTAAAGTTTTGATATCGTCAAGTGCACTTGTTTTGCTCTGTTGACGAGACTATCTTTTTGGAGAAGAACGCTCAGCCGTACGGCCTTGAAAGAGTTTTAGTCTACCTGGACAAACTAAGGCGTCTCTTTGGCGGGTTATACTTGTTTGATTTCTCGATTATTATTGTAAAATCTGAAGAAATCTTAACTTATGGCTCAAAAATTTGAGGAAAATCAATTTATAGTCAACGCAATTTGCACAAAAATTAGAAGTGCCTAGTGAGCATTTTTATAAATACGTTGTGTAAGCTTTTCCAATGATGTCGAAAATTGATCTCCTGGTGCGCAAGGCTTTGCAATCTGGGCTTTTACTTCGGATGAGTTAGACGCTTTTTAGCTGATTTTCTGCTAATTAAACCCTAATCATCAAAAGTCTTTAATGAGGTAATCAAGCTGCTTGTAAAAAAAAGTGATGTTCATTAACAGCTTTAAAAGCTTGTGAGTATTTTGATTACTCATAGAACGAAGGTAACCAAAATTTAGAACTAGCAAATATTAGTGGGTTCTTACCCGAAAGTTGTCCTCTGCCGGTTTTCAATCCAGCAGCAGGACATTAATTTTTCAAAGGCAAAAGACACCAGCTCAAGGAGCTTCAAGTGTTTCTACTACACCAGCGTTCAAACCCACTGACCAACCACTGCAAGTAACAATCGGGCCAACAAGGCTACCCAGTAATCCCCGCTATGTGGCTCGTACGTAGTAGGATGACCAACTTCTCACTATGTGACCTTGAGTGGACTTTACACTTTTAGAGACAAGCGTGTTGATTATTTTTTTCGTGCATTCCTTTATAATTGAGAACATTTGCCAAAACTTGACTTCCAAAGCCATATGTACTCTGTGAGCCCTAAACATCACTAAAAAACTCTTCCTCACCTCCAATATCCTCGTCTTTTATTGACCATCTGTTCTTCATTGTCGATACTGCCTGCAGTCGTAATGAATAGTGTCGTATGTATTTCCATCGCTATCATTGTAAGCTGCTTGCATACACACGATTGTCATTTATAAGGAGCCCTGTACACCTTCTGGACTCACTATCGAAGCTTCTCTCTTTGGCAATTGACGATGTTCCAAGGTATCTATATTGGGGGGTCCAGATCAATTGTCCATTGTGGAGGTTTGTATCGATCGTTCCATATGCGTGCTTATTAAGACTCCTTACAGTCCTTTGCCTCAACTTATCTGTTTGCATTGCGAACAGACTTGAACCTTATAAACATTATCGATTACTGATCAGGGTACGTTTGTCCTATTTCTTACCTCACATATATCAGAACCGATATCGTGATTAAGAAATTACCCATAACGCATTAAAAGAAAAATAAAGCACTTTATCAGATGCGAAACATTTCGATCCGGTCTTGGCATATGAAGGCTAAATGTAGCTTCATGCAAATTCTACTCGAAGCTTTGAAAAATACATAGACATTTTCCAAGCAGCAAAAGTCGCAAAGGTCGGGATAAAACTGAGAGACACAGAAAGCATCTAATATATACTTCTATTCTGAGTAATTTAGTTAGTGGTATACAGGGATACACCATCCGATTTAAACATACATGTCTATTATTGTAATGTTCAAAAAATACGAAGAGAACGCTCTTGAGGAAGTGCATGATTAAGATGCATCAAACTGTCGATGATTGCTCAGCCAACAATTGGAAGACGAATCAGTGTTAAACGACTTTTACGATGCAATTTTAAGATGTAGAAACTAGTTATATCACGCGTTGGGGGGACTTTTAAAACTAAACTAGCAAGTTAATATTTGATAACGAAAAGCAACGCTCTAGTTGAGAGTTCTTTTATGGTGAAGTAAAAGTAATTGAGTTAATCTCAAATGTCCATCGCTAAAAAAGAGTTCAGATGAGGTTAATACGAGGTGAATACTGGAGAAGAGATCTTCACAATATATCGTTTTTATGAGCCTTTTAAGATATTTGAGCAGTAACATACAAAAAAGGACAAATGCATCGAAATGCCGCTGGCAATCTCAACAATCAATCAATGGCTAAAAGAAAAACAGTCAGACGTGGCTATTTTATAGTAATGGTATCGGTCATATCAAAATTAATCTAATGAAGAACACAATGTGAAGGATAGATCAAATTAAAAAGCATTTGGGCAATTTTTTTTATATAAGCTGCGTGTAGTAAAAAAAACAAGCATTTGATGTAAAAATAACGCTAAGAGCTTTAAATAAGGAGTATCGAAGTAAAGGCATAAAACTTATAAAAACATGGAAGAAAGTATTACGAGACGCTAGACAAGGAAATGGTGAAGGATTATCACAAGAGTTACGATACGTCAAATAAGAATAAATCATACGCAGGGAAGATTGTTGGGCAAGTTCAAGAGGGGTGCTCGTGGTGAAAGAGTGAGAAGTAGACTATCCTGTTGTTATTGGAACGAGCTACATAGTAGAAAGTAAAGAGTAGACGTTTGAGCCCGAGCTTTTCGGTCAGTGGTTAGTTCGTGTGGTAGTAGTAGAATTTTATGAAATTCATTTTGTTAGTCTGTGGCTTAGTGCCTTTGACTCGGTAAATCTTTGTTGCTGAAAACACAGCAATAACTTCCAGATAAGTCACCCACTTGGCTTTGCTTGATCTACATTCATTACTACTGAGCTTTTTCATTTGGCTTCGTTGTATGGTTGATCGAAAGACTCGTGACTCCAACAAACCTGTTCATGAGTACTACTAAGAAACAGCCGTAACAAGTAGCTCAACAAGCTTTATAAGGACTGGTGGTCTATGATGGTGAAGATACAGAAGCTTGTCCAATCTTATCCAAAGCAAAATTCAGAGTTGTTAGCGCTCAGATGTTAGAGATTCTGTGTGCACGACATCACTGAACACCTAAAGCCCCGTATTTGGCAAGAACGTTTGTAAGGTTCAGCAGACCAATCTATGCATCCATAGACATTAGATCACCTTTTACCAGTTTTGCTTTTATTCTTTAGGCTTAAAATCGGGCTACAAAGAGCGCTGCAAATATGGCCCAACAAAGAGGCCGTACGGCTGAACACCCATCCGCAAACATCAAACATTGTCAATATAGAAGAACAAGCACGCTCGACAACATTGAAGCTTTACGACCAATGCCTGCCTTAGTCCAAAAGCGCCGACTCAGCAAGATGCGCCGAGTGCCAATGGCCAAGCGTATTTGACGTCTTAGGTACGCAGAGTCCAGGCAGCAATTACTGCTGTATCAACAGCAGCAATACCAAGCCCAGATGCAACCGCCTTACAAATGCTTCGACTTCCTCGTTGCATTTCGAGGCGAGCAGGTGAACAAAGATCCTTCTGTTAATGCTTTTTTTGCGAAGACATTAAGCTATAAGTATTCGCGGTTGAACACTTTCAAATAAATAAGCGCCACTTCATGGCAACGGAGCCATCAAAATTTGTGTTGTGTACCTCTTGGAAGTCCGTGTCGAATTATTGCTGTGTATTTATAACAGATATCGAGCGCATGGGGTATTGGCACCGTTAAAAATTAACTGCGCACACACTGCAGGCCGAGAAGCAGCGAGTATGATCTTCGGGAGCGGATGTTCCGCTTGGAGGAAAGGAGAAACTATTTACTAGTACGTCTCTTGGTTATACGACTCGATGCCTCATACTGAGCTTGATACCAGCTAATTAAAAAGCAATTTATTATCGAACAAAGTACGGGGAGAGACCGTGAAGACGGTCAAGAGCGAAAGTCCAAGTACTCTCCAGGATGCCAATGAAGTTGCTTTCAACTTCAAGTTTGCCCAATACTCGAGTAAACCACCTCGTGTATCGGCCAAATCGATCGTGGTGAATAAAACCATCAGGCGAACATCAATACTACAAAAACAAAGCGTTTCGAAAAGAGAATGAACAAGAACAATGACTGGTCGAACCTTGCGGCCTGCAATAATTGTGGCGTTGTCGGCCACATATCTCTGCAACATACCGCTTCTTAGTGTAAGCGAGTGCATTGATACGTTAGTGGCGCCCAATATATGCCATTACCGAAGCGAAACATTAAGACGTTGGTCAAGAGAGATCAATCACCGTCTTTATCACTTACAGTGATTGAAGTCGTAACGGTGTGTCGAAAATTTTAGTGAAGCGACATGAGCTTAAAGTGACAAAGGGTGGGATGATTCAAGTCGAATGTATTTACGTCCAGGTTGTTTCTGACGAACTGTGCACATGAGTTTGCGGATACCTGTTTTTCTTTTAGAATTTAAAGATTTCCAAGTCATAATTGTTCCTGGGAACAAGGATGCTATAATCGACATGGTGCGGCTTACAGAGTGAAACTTTATGTCAACTGGAGTACAGGACGAAGGGACTACCACAAGGCAGTTCAACTAAATTTGACAAAGCAACGCCCAACCGGATGGGTTGCTGAACAGCGCAAAGCTCGCACAGTTTGGAGCAAAAAATTATTGGCAACAAGGCAACCAAAGCCGTCATAGAATGACGCAGCTATTATTTTTTCATGGGTTCGTAAGAGTGATGTATCACTACAAAAACATTGAAGTATCTTCGTCTTCAACTTGCATCATTTTGAAAGAGACCAAGCGCTTCAACAACCAAGTATGGGTATCTCAGGCTAGGACAAGGACCACGCAAGTATGAAGGCACATTTTATTTCGCATAGAGCTTACTTGCAAATTGTCTCCACTATTAGAAGAAATCGAACGGCCAATACGCCATATTATCACGTTATTATTTGAATACGTATGCATCGGTAATATACATAGGAATCGGCAATTACATAAATTGAGACGAGAAGCAGGGTTCAAATATCTCGTAATTCAAAATACTTTACTCATTTAAAAATATTTAGGAATGTGTAAACATCCTGATGCCTTTTAAGCGTCAGCAAGAGATAGCTGAGAGCCACCACTTCGGCGGTAGCAAGAAAAGAATCCGTAATAGCTCTCCATTCATAATAATTTCTTGATGTGTTCTAAGCAACTAATCTCCACCAACCTTACCGACTTCGTCCCGCTCGCTGCCCAAGCCTTGTCCGAACACCAACCTTCAATGGATTGTGTAGCATAGTACCTGTTGCCATCTTTATCAAATTTAAGACAGCACTGAGATCATGGGCTCTTACTGCCTTTAATCAGTCGCTCATCATCAAACTCCAAGCCCTTTCCTATTAGTAGTACCGACCCAGCCGGACGTTTTGACGTATCTGACCTCAAGTCAAAGAGTAGTTAATCTTTTTACATAGTTTATATGGACGGCATGTTATTGGATACGGCCTTGTAATTGAAAGTTGTTGAAACAGTGGCTGTTCAAGTAAGCTAACTCGCTCTGATGATGTTCTTTCCAGCTTAATGTCAGTGACAGGCCCCTAGCTAGCTTTCATCGGGGTATCACCAACTTATCGGTGCTACATGTGAGCTAAAGCACTTTGACATTACTATTCATCGTCACGTAAATTACTATTTTTTGCTCGGGCGAACTTGAAGTGTGTATACCATTATTATCATACTCATGAAGCATTCTGCTTTGACCTTCTTATGCTCCAAGTCAAACGCGTGAAACGTCATCACGGTCTCAGTGTAGCCCAGATACATACGTCAGAAGCTGGCTCGAGCGTAGTTCTGCTGCATCATTCACATGTGCACGTCTGTGAGATCCAAAACAAACGGAGATGACTTCTTTATAAAGACAAGTTTACATGGCGTCACATTTGTCTTTGCCGTGGTTTGACAGTTGATGAGATACATAGCCGTAACCACGGCTTCCGTTTACCTTTTCGTCGACGCTCTACTGAAGTAGAGCATTCTGTGTTGTTTCTACATCTTTTCCTGTTGGCAATAATGAGCAATTATGTCTTTTCGTTTTTCTCTTCCAACGCAATCGTGCTGCTTTGGTCCAAAATGAAAGATAACGAGCGTTAGATTCTTACGTCTATGCTACGCTCAATAAATTCTCTTCTAAACCAACTATTTGTTGAGTCCCAAAAGTTATAGTACATCTAACATCATTAAGTCGCCAAAGTTAAGCAATCTGCTCACCTCCGAGTTGTATCAACTTATCGCACAAATTGAAATTCCTTCAATCACTCGAATTTTGGCGATAGCGTCGTTGAGGTAATCGTGAAGTGTCTCATTGGTCTATGTGCATATGACAATCTTCGTGAAGCATTTGCTTAAAACGGCTGTGATATTAAACTTAGAGTTTATCCTATCTGAATCCTTAAAAGAGGCCGTGAACTTTATAAAGGGAAACGTAAGGTTCTTAATACCAGTAAACATTTTGAGCTTTGAACATAAGAACAAGTTATAGAAACTTTGCATCATGCATATTTTAAGGGATCGATAATTTTTTTTTGGCGGCAGCCCTAATATTCAATAGCTATTGACTCAACGCATCAACGGGCAATAAAAGATACATAAAAGCAAACGGACCTCAACTATAAGCCGGCGATCTCAATCATGGCTCACTGACTGTTAGCAGGTCTTGCTTCTGTTTGTAAAGTCACCCCTTTAAGTGTCAGCGCAAGCAAGGCGTTTTTTCTTGATTCAAGCTGCAACATTTAGTGTAGCAATTTTACTCCAGATAATCTTTGTCTTTAGGATGTTCAACTCGAAATTACATAAAAGCAGCTAGAAATCACATCTCTTTCAAATTTGATTTCAGCTGCCCCATTACCAACTACAAGGGATCAATGGCAATAAATTACGAAATTGAACGTTTGATGAAGCCGGAGACATGAGCAGCACTGCAACACGTCAGGTAGAATTTAAAGAAGAGGAACCCGTACATTGACTACTTTCTCTAAAAGCAATGTTAGCTTAGCCGACGCTGCATCCAGTCTGCAAGTAGATTTAAGAAGCACAGGAGTTGGTCTAAATGCCCTTTCATTTTTCGAGGAACAACATTGCACAACAGCTGCTACATTCGAGTCAAATCTTGGTGGAGCACTAACGTCAAATGCCGGTGTATTAAATTTAGCGCTTGACTACTCCGACGTTCGTGATTGATCTGTTATAATTATTTCTGCCTCAACATCAACAGCTGCACCTTCTATCACTTGTAATGTGATATGTGGTAAGCATGTGATGGCAGCTTAAGACTATGACCTGTTAATATGCATTGAAGCATAATGGAAGTGCTATGGACATACATGTCATCAAACGCGTTGGGAAGCCCCACTAATTGCATCAACAGAAGATTAAACAACACACTAAAACCACTTCAAGGTACTTCAGCTGGAGTGCTGACCGCGGTAAAGGGTATCTTAGTCTCTCGTGTGAGATGTTAAACTTTTTCTCAACTAAGTTGATGCACTAAATTATTTTCTAACTCCAAGTACATTGGACTGTTGCAGAAAAACCATGTCTTTTGGTACTTTATTTAGAAATTGTTTATACTATTATGGAAAAACTCCAAAGTAATTATATAATAAGACCTTCGCACTTCTTACTTTCAAATTTTCGGCGCATTTGAAGAACAAATTAGTACCCTTATCGCAGGGTGAATTGAATTTACAAGTCACACACACCAACTTTGCTTGTAAGTTGGCAGCCTTGTTTATTTGAGTACCCTCGCATTCGGAATGTTGGCTTCACCTTATTGCCTACTCGTGTTCCTGACCAGAAAACAATCACTAAGATGCTATTTAATACCAGCACGCCGTATAGCAGACTGCACGATTCATTTACATTAAAAGCATTATTTCAATATAGCTGGCATCCACTTTGCACTGAAGCCATTAGTATAGTACCATTAATGAGATCTCATTGAACTTTAGGTGTTAAAAGTATGCCAAATTTTCCCTTAGTTTACTAATATATACATGTCGGTAGGCAGAGTAGATTTTGGTAAAAAATACGTTCAGTCACCACAAGTATTCTACGGTCCAGACTTTTACGGTGCAAAAATAAAGGCATTGAACCCTATACGTTCAGCGACTTTTCATAGTCCTCGATCGACTTGAACAACGCAGTGAAGTTGCCCTTGCCAAAACCTCCGCATCCCGCGGCCTGCTCCAATCGACCGGCAATGTCTTTCATACAACCCACGCGCTCGATAATTTCAAAAAAGACGGTAGCGCGATCACCTAGAGGCTTGGTAAAAATTTGTAGCAAAATGCCTTGATCATCCTTATCGACGAGCAGTCCGAGGTGTTCAATCTGTTTATACTGCTCCTTGGTCAAAGCGTCACCAATACGTTCTGGCATCTGATCGTAGTAAACTTGATTGGGGCGAGGCATAAAATCAAAGCCCCCCAGATTGCGACGCTTTTGCATCTCTGCCAGCGTGTGAAAAATATCGTCCGTCTTGAGTGCCATGTGCTGTAAACCAGCACCGACATTTTGCTCCAGGTATGTTTGGATCTGACTCTTGCGCTTTGTACCGAACGTCGGCTCGTTGACCGGCAGCAGCACCATTTCGTTATTGCTGGCTAGCACCATACTGTTCAGTCCCGAGTCTAGCGTGCCAACATCTTCTGCCGTGAACTCGGCAAATTCGTGGAAACCTGTAAAGCCTGTGATGTACTTGACTGCCTCTAGTAAGTTAGGCACGTTTCCCACGCAGTGGTCAAGGCGCTTGATACCAATGCTCACATCAGGACCCTCACACTTCTCGTAACCAGGCACAAACGGTCCCTCGACGTGGCCACTCACCCAGCGGATCACCACATCACCGTATAACTTAACTTCCGATACAATTGTCGTCGTACCCGACTCCTTATCAGTCAGTGTATGGGGTTCTAGCACTCCCACGCCGCCATTTTGCACTGAGATCTCGTACGCAGCCTTGGCATCCCCGACAAGAATTCCCACTGCACGCACTGCTAAACCGTGTTTCAATACAAATTGTTGTGCGAACGCTGGGTCATAACCGGGCATTGGACTCACGGCATCAGGTGCCTTCTCTGTCTCGAGCGCATACGGTGCCGTGAACACGAGCTTGACTTCGCCACTCTGAATGACGTAGCTGGCTGATACGTGGTTGCCTGTCGACTGATCAGACTTGCCAATCTGGCCCATGCCTAGACTCCAACCAAAGCGGCGGGATACGTTCGTTGCATCTGCACAGTAAAACTCAATGTGGTGGAATTTGTGCACATCGAAATGGTCGGTCTTGGCATTGTGGCGCACAAAGTTCTTGCAGCCCACGAGCTTGATGTCACTATTGTTAACTGCAGGAGTCATTTGAAGCAAGGACTGAGGAAGTGGCAAGCAAATTTAATTATGATTCACTGATCATCGGCTCAGGCGGCACATGGGCGTCGGATTCTTATGATGTCTAATCCGCAGGATTTGACGCCCTACACATGTGTCGCTTCGAAGTAGTAGAAGTAATCAGTAGTGTTATAGTACTGCTAGATCGCAATACTATTCTACATTAACGAGTAGAGTGTGCTACTAGTATATGCAGTCGTATTATGTGACCTTCTGATAACAAAATACTATTACCTTTTAAGGGACCGTATAGTATAATTCTTTTAATCAAATAAGGATGAGGCCCGTGCGTTCGTACACAATAAACAACACCGTCGAGATTAGCACCATAATTCCTGCACCGATCCACAATTTGTCTTGTTTTGCCTGCCACTCAAGTGCCTTGAGTCTCTTTCGTACTTCAACGATTTCGGCGTTCACGTTGCCGTACTCCTGGTGAGAGCTACGTAAACTCTGACGCCCGTCATCCAGCACTTTGGTAACAGAGCTCACACGCTCTATCTCCTGGGACATGATCTGTCTCGTGCGTTTAAGCGATGCTTTCACGTCGATAGCCGATCCTGATAAGCTACCGTTCTTAGATGTATTTTCCTTCTGCAAACTCTGTGGCAACAAGCTCCGGCGCTGCTGCTCGAGACGCTCAATTTTAGCGCGCTGACGGTAGGCTACAAGCACCTTCCTGCAGCTGGCCATGTGGCTCTGTAGCTGTGCATTGTGCTTCTCTATCGCTTCGATAGCCTCCTTTTCCTTTTTAATGTCCTCCAATTCCTCGGTCCAGTCTTGCGCTTTAGTGAGCGCGCGTCGGTACGCGGCAATGGCATCGCTCACTTTTTCCTCAAGCACCTGCTCCTCCTCGATTGAAAAGTTCAAGCGCTGATGCACTGAGGTGTCCTCCTTGCGAATGGACAAATTCGTGGATACATAGCGCCAGATACCGCCGAGCTCTTGTTCAGCTTGTTGGAGCTCTTCCATCATTAAAACCAGCGTCCATACAATCTCTGATTGGTGGAATCTTATGTGTTACCGTGATCAATTTGCAGAGGCTTTTACTCAATGGTAAATAAAGTCTAAAAAGGGTATATTGGTCCTACATGCTCTAACAGTCAAAACGAAAGAGCAGATTGCCAGGATAGCCTAACGATCCGGCAAGTTTGCCTGACGGTTTGCGGCGCCACCTCAGAGGGCAACTTGGCGTTTGAGTCAAAGACAATTAACGACCTAATATGCTCGGTGCGTACAATCCAGAGATCTTTGTAAAAAATTACAAAGAAAATTTGGCGGCCAAAATGGGTATAAGCACTACTTAGGTAAACAATTTCATCCAGCAAGTTGCCTATGGTATCTAGATTGTGTCCAAACTATTCTAAAGTAGGCTACAGTTGTATGACGTAGAGTTGTGGTAGGCATACAAACTATAAGTCACATAGTGAGCTGAAGATGCATCCAGAGGAAGCACTGAAGTTCTTTACTTTCATAACGGGTCTGTTGGTGCAGTGGAGTTACTAGTTCGTGACGAATCCCACCGTGGTCGACAACTTACAGGTGATGCTATTTGGGGGGATTACAATTACGAAGTCAAAAAGTGGATAGTAAATGCCTAAGGTGTCGTGAGGAAATCGTTCAACACGACGTCGGTATGCGAAGCCCCTAATTAAGAATAGACAACACCTTGCACTACTTAGGTAAGTACAATCTCATTCAGCAAGTTGCCTGGCTACTCTTATGGTACTGCTCAGGCCAGATGATTTGGAGACTGGTCGGAATCAAGGAAAAATGGGTTTGGAGTTTAATATGAGTGCTAGAACTCATGTTAATTGATTCACACTTGCCCCTAGAATTACATGCACGAAGATACTTCTACGCATGCTCCGCTTGACGATTTTTAAAGGAGATGAGGCTCAGCTGCTTAACGGGCCAGCTCGCTTTTCCCATTCGAGAATGTGGCTAGCTTGGAAGGTGTATAATGTTGTAGCTGAGATTATGGCAGTTGTAAGATTTAAATACACTATGCGTATATGCACAATTGTTCGATAGCTACAATAATGAAATTGCAAAAACCTGTCGCCAAGTGTAAATCTGTATGATATTTGGAACTGCAACAAATCTTAACAGAAAGCCTCTTTATTAACTAGACACGAACCAAAAGCTACTTCGATGCACCTAATCGTTTCAAAGAGCAAGCAACGCTGTCATGAGACCAAGCGCCACCGTCGTCGCAGTGAACGACAGAGAGGCCGAGGCACTAGATTCACCAGCACCGGGTCCACTTGCGCTGCTAGTACCATTGCGAGACGAGGTCGAGGTCGAGGTCTTGGTTTCAGCGTCCGACAATGTCGTAAATGCCTTTTTCAATTCAGGATATTCAAAGCCGTCTTCACTAGTGGCACATCCTTCACTGGCAGTGCACTCAGTACACAGCTGAGAGTAGCCCACACGCTTGCATCCGTTGCCTGACCCACAAGCCTTTACAGTCTTATAGCATGGCGGATTACTAGCAGCGAGCTCCTCTGGTGTAGGCAGCGCACGGAAAGCAGCAACAAGATTGCTATCAATTTGCGTCGATCCCGAAGAAAGCGTCTCCTCGTACTTTGTAACCACAGCCTCGGCACGTGCAGCGTTTGCCGTCTCGTTCAAAGGGTCTTCCCAGAACGGCAGTCCCGAGGTCATTTCGCCAGACTCAGCGTCTCCCGAAAACTCCGTGTTGTTGGAATCAGCCATGCACCATTCAGTAAAGTTTGCATACGTTGAGTTCGAGTCGGGGTTTTCAATAGCAGTGATCCCGACAATGTCGTCAATAGTCACCCAACCCATGACGTTGTACGCAAACGTGCAGTCGACACCATCGGGTCCTTCTCCGTAAGTGCACAATCCTTTGCGTGTGCTGCTGCGACATTTGTCCGACTTTTTACCCCAGCTTTCAAGTGGACACGTGTTTGGGAAGGAGAACCAGTAGGTGTCTGGGTACGGCGCACGGACATCGTCGTCTTTAATGCCACCACCGACAAAAGGACCGACGTTTGGCTGTTCCTTGTCACCATTAAATTGAAGACAACCAGCGGGAAAGTCGTCGTCTCCCGAAAGAGGAGTACAGCGACCACTGTCCATAGGAATCATGGGTCCGTATTCGGGAGTCAGTCCCCACGAATCCTGGAACTGAGCAATCGTCTCGTTTGTTTGGACAATGAGGATCTCGTAAAAGACAATGTACGCCATCCCCGATTTTCGCTCACAGCGCTCTTCTTCAGAACGGACGTTGACGTTAATGCCTTCGGCTTGCACGTACATTAACGCACCCTCGACCGACGCAGTGTTGACCGTGTCCATGGCACTCAAGTACCCTGCTTTCAAGTCGTCCCCTCCAAAACTCGATACAAACACGCCATCTACAAGGACCGGAGCGTCACTCTGTACACGTGCGTGTACCACACGTACCGGTGGCATGTGGTACGAGTCTTCGGGGTACGTGCGTGTCTTGAGGTTGGCAAACACATCGCTTCCCGACGTTTGGCTGGTACTGGTACTGTTTCCAGAGGTGACTGACGTCGTGGATGCCTGATTCATTTCATTAGAGTTCGACGTATCGGCAGTTGTACTAGTAAGGTTCGCACGGCTCTCGGACGTCGTAGTGGAGGAGGAGGAATTCGCTACATTGGTAGTTGATGTGCTCGGCGTGGAGTTCTCAACTGTCGTTCGCGCAGAGACGTTTAACGCCATGCCGGCTGCGGCGATCAAGATGGCACTGAGTTTCATCGTCACGACGTACGCTATCAAAGAGAAGAGGCTCGAATGCTTTAACTTGAGTAGGGTGAAAGGAAGAATGAGGGCGAACGTGAGTGGGAGCAGATGAACTCGCAAAAAAACGTCCAGGCTTTTCCTCTCTTTTCTTTTCTCGCACCTTTACCGTGTTAAAGACGTGCCACCAGACGTTTTGCCTGCGGTACCGGACGACTATTCAGCACTGCTGTCGCCAACTATGCCACCGGGGACACGAAGTTATCGACCGGACGGTCTCTGATATACGATACGTACTGACTCTATTTGTTGCTTTGACGTAGAAGCGTATCATGTGGACTATAGGTGTTTGCGTCTCATAGCTTGATCTTTCCTGCTGAGAAAATGTATTTACCAGGTCTTTCCTCGATGACTAAAACTTAAACGCAGCAAATTAAGCACGACTTTTTGTTGTACACATACGGTCGCATGGTGTGCTACTTGTGCTGAACCGTTACGCACGCACTCCGATGTGCAAAAATATGTAATATGTATTGCCGTAAGGTGGAATAATAAGAATAATCTCTCACATTCTGCCAAAATGATGGCTAAATCTCCCATATTCTTTTGCAGAAATTCAGCAGTGCATGGCTCTAATTTCTTTGTTGGCATGCGACCCGTTGCACATTTCCTCGTCGACACTTTATTAAACAGAATATTTGGCAGCTCCACTTGATATATTAATGCAACACTTGTATGGCCAGAGGCCGGGTTTCGGAATTAATGATGTGCGACAATCAGGAAAATAGACTTCAATAGAGTGATACACTTAATCGTTTGTTAGGATAAGAAACATTTCAAATAAACTATTCGGTGGCCGTGAGCGGCAGCACATTGGCCCGAAAGTTTACAAAGAAGTTGATTGCCGGTATTCTCCACCTGCAAAGCCGGAAATTATTCAAAGAATGCCGTGCGCTGATCATGTCATTTTAGAGAAAATTAGATCTGTGACACCTATATCGACACTTAGGATGTCATCGCTCTTGCCCGAATTTGTCACTACCGCCATCGACCAATTTAACGCCTTTTCTCCGGCAGTGTAGGATGAACACGTTTTTAGGTTTGATAGGAATCGGGATTGATCCCTATCTGCGTTCAAAAACATGTGTTAATAATACATATGCTCCATCCGTGCCATTCAGCTGGGTTCAATCATGCGCTCTGTACCCACAACGCGACCAACCCCCTATGCATGCATGATCTTTCTTATAAGAAAAGAAGTGCAGGTGATAAGAAAAGCACCAAATTGCGCGCTGTTCCTATACACTTTCAAGTATTTTACAGAAAGGGTGATGACTAAATTTTGTTATGCGGAATTTAGCTATATTGAGAATTTCAGAATTTAGGTCCCTAGACCCCTACGCTAAGGTACCGCACCGATGATCGAGGAGTATGCCTTTCAACAACTCGTGCGACATCACTGCCAACAACGATTACTCAAGCGCCTGATCGTACACAAAGCGGAGCTCCCAGTCGTCCGTAACTAGAACTTGCGGTTTACGTAGCACAAGGCGATCGCTAGCGGCATTGTACTGGATTTCCACAGCACGCTCACCGCCTACCCGCACTTGTTTAGGCAAATTAGCCTCGGATTGAAAGCCGTAAACCTCGATGCGTTCTACCCACATGAGCGACGTGAACCGCTTACCCTGTAAAGTAGCAGCAGCTACCGTCGAACGCAGTCCTTCTTTTGTCTGCTGAAACATTACCATCGTACCCTCACCCTCGAGCTCAGCAGCTAGCGAACGCTCATCATCAACGTACAGCTCACCACGAGCCTCCAAGTGCTGGTCGAGCGCCACGACTAGCGTCAGTGGATCGTCCCGCATCAGCTCCGAGCTACGACGCACTCGCTGTTTGCGCGGCAAAATTGTACCACCTCGGTGGAAAACAGGGATCGCGTCCAGCGGGGCTGGCACGTTTTCATACGTTGTACCGCCCATGAAACGTTTGTACCCATCCGTAACGTGGTACCATACCGTCGTACCCTGTGTTTTGTCGGACGGAAGAAACACGTGCGTAGCTGCAACGCCCTCTTCCACAATCGGTTTGACCAATAAAGCATCTCCCAGCAAAAATTCGTCTTCTTCACTGAAACTTTGAGGTTCGTGTGTAAAATGAACCCAAAGCGGACGCATGACGGGCATACCACGCGCATAACACGTGTGGAAGAGCGTGTAGAGATATGGCAACAGAGCGTAGCGCTCACGAATAGCAGCACGAACACGTGACGTTGTTGGTTCCCCAAACACCCACGGCTCACGACGAGCCGAGTCATGATGAGCATGACCTCGGAAGAATGGCTGGTACACAGCAGCTTGGTTCCATCGCGTCAATAACTCGGTGGAGGGGTTTCCAAAGAATCCACCCACATCTGCCCCTACAAATGTCAGTCCTGCAACAGACATGGACAGTAACATTTTCGTGGCGTAACGTAAGTGTCCCCATTCTGCCGTATTGTCGCCCGTCCAAACCGCACCGAATCGCTGGGAACCCGCCGAAAATGCACGCGACAGTACGAATGGACGTTGCATATCCGACGTAAGTTGCAGCTTCTCGGCAAAAGCGGAGAGAGGTACAGGGGGAGGCTGCTGACGAACAAGTTGTCCTTCCATACTCGCTTGCTGGAACAGTGTACCATAAAGATTGTGCCACTCCCGATGCTCGACCCCGGTAATACTCGTGCATCCCTTTCGCATAGAGACCTCGGGGCCGTTAAAGACGGAAGGTTCATTCATATCGTTCCACGTGTACAAGTGGTTGGTACTACCTTGGTACTTTTCGTACCGGAATTGGTGACGCCACCACGCGCGAGCTTTGGACGACGTAAAGTCAACGTACGATGACTCTCCTGGCCAGCACCAGCCTTTGAAATCATTGCCTTGTTCGTCCTTGATAAAGACTCCAAGCTCTTCTGCTTCAGTGTGAATATAGTATGGCTGTGCGTCGTTCGGTTGACTCACCTTAATGTGCGGATCGACAATAGTCACCATCTTACGACCAGTACGTGCTATCGACTCTTGCATGTCCATTGGCGTTGGGAAAGCGTGGGCGTCCCACGTAAAGTACCGCTTCCCATCCGTATGTTCAATGTCAAGCCATAGCACGTCGTATGGGATCAAATGCTCGTCGAAACCAGCATCCACACGCGCCACATCTGCCTCGTTCTTGTAGTTCCAACGGCATTGATGGTACCCTAAAGCAAAGAGTGGTGGCAATTGAGCACGACCCGTGAGGAGGGTGTACTGCGCAAAGAGATCCGCACTACTTGGTCCTGCGAGCAAAAACAAGTCAAAGACGCCAGATTCACTGAGCCAGTGACTTGCCTTGCTGTTCGTGTCTTCGTTGGTCCAAAGGTCAACAAACGTCTCACTGGGGTTGTTCCAAAACATTCCGACGGTATTCTCTTTGTTAGGCGCAACGAGCACAGGAATTCCACCATAGAGTGCCATCGGATTGTCCAATTCATACTCAAACACATCGAGGTTGTATAACCGGTATGGGTCAGTCACAGTCTTCCATTTTTCCCCGCCTTCCTCGTCCGATTCGATTGTGTCTTTTAACACGAAATCGGTAGCATGTTCAGGTATGCCATACAACGACCGCGGGGCAACCATTGATCCGTGGAACGAAACGTCCAATCCAATAGAACTCGGACCAAACTTCTTCTTGTCCGTATGTCCGTCAAAGGATTCTTCCCACCCCTCTACGTCTCCATTAGCTCCCACCGTAGCTGTCGTCGTGACCAAGTGCTCCTTTTTCTTTTGCACAGAACCGTCTTCATAGATAGCAAGTCCATCTTCACCATAGTCGACGATTTTCTTGCCCTCGTGAGCATCCACAGCCGCTTGGTCTGCTGCTGCTTCAGCCTGCGCCACGGCGTCAGCACGATCCTGTCGAATCTCGTAATGGAACATGCCTTCGTCATTAGTTGAAACCACTTTTTCTCCATCCAAGTACATATCCACACCAAAAGATTTCAATTTCAAAGCGACGACAATCTGCGTCGCTCCCTGCGTCTCGGGGGCGTACAAAAGCACGTCTTCTTCGTCAATGTGCGTCTTGAGATTCGCTTCTTGGGCCGTTAATTGACGCAAAGGACGCGTTTCATCCGCCGCGGGGACGAGAATGTCGTCGCTGATCCAACGGATTTTGGGATCTTTTGGATCTTCGAATTTCTCCTCCAGCCGCACACGCACTGCTGGTACTGCCGCTTTGTCTGCATTCAATACAAACGCTAGAGACCCAAAGAGCGGAACATTTCCCGGTTGCATAGCGTCGTTTAAAAGAAAATGCACGATCTTGGCGTCCGAGTCGGTGCTAATACTAGCGCGCACCACGTGGAACTTGTTGGACAGTTCCTGACGCTGCACATTGCGGTACTTGTTGCAAAATTGAGTCTTTTCACACGTGCGAAACTTGCTGCGATCGACCGCGTTGACGTTTAGTGCCACACCCGCGGCCGTTAGCAGCACGAGCACGAATCGACTAAGCCTCATACAGATCTTTGCGTAATACTTGGTGGGGGAGCAAATAGAGAGCGCTAAAGTGACACTTAAGTAATGTTATTAAGTAATAGTTGGATGAGGAGGATAAAAAGTAACAAAAACACGATGGAGATAGTTCTGACGTCCACCTCGCCTCTAGGACAGTACCTGGCCGGTAGGAGATTGCTACGATGTAGTGGCAGTTTGCTACTTCTTTTACTGATTGGTTGACTTTAGATTTAGAGGCGAATGGAGAGGATACTAGGGCGCATTTGCTGTCGGTCCATCGTCCTACAGTTGCGCAAAAGCGCTCACGACGTCGCATTGGATACGTAGTTCGATGTAGGAGCTTGTTAAGATTGATTCGAGGCTTGCAACATCGCATCGAATGGGTCGCAATGCAACGACTCCTTCCTGCACTTTGCACTTTTCACCCAACGATCCGGTAGGCAGAAATGTGGTGCAATTGGTGCAGTTAAGAGTGGACTAATGTTTTTTGCTAGTGAGGAGCTACAGCAGGTGACAAGTAATGGTACAGTATACGCAGCACCATCAAGAGGTCGAAGTTGTTGGTGGATACGATATATCGCAGTCATTGAGGTGCTGAGTGGTCGTGGTAGAGTTTCGACAGTCAGTACACGTGTTGCAGGTGTCGTGATGGCTGCAATTGCTATACTATCTTCTTTAAATGAAGACACAAAGATACCGATACTGCAAGTGATGAAAGGGGTCGTGGCAGCCATCGTGATTATATTTTTCGGACTCGAAATTAGTGTACGATTACTTTTTGCTTTGTACGCCCGTCGCTCGAGGCGCCTTGTGGGTTCACTCAATGAACTTGGAGCTGCGTTAAAACAATTTAACGAAATTTACACCGAAAGTTTAGCAATTGTGAAGCGTGCAGAGCTGGCGAGTCAAGGCTATCAACTTGGGGCTGGGATGCTGCCGCCCATCGGCAGATTAGAGGCAAACATTGCTATGAATTGTATCGACGATGAGAATGCCGATATGTCTGTTTTTAAGACTCAATTGCGTTGTATACCACTCCGAAGAATGTTACGAATATTGAATGATCGACTACTGGAACAAGCGTCGGCTTTCACACAGGAAGGCGGAGGGGCGGCTGCGAAGCGAAGTCGAGATGCTATCGAGGAAGGTGATACGATAGATGACCGAGCTCCATCGTTACTTTTGACGGCGCTGGTGAAACAGCACAATCGAGGTATTTTGTTGCTGGAAAATGCTGTGCGTACAACACTTGTACGAACCTTGGCGCGTGCTTGTTCCCGTGATAGCTCGAATCGTTTTAGTCTATTTGGTAGTTTGGTCACCCAGCGACAAGCAGTCGAGCATCTGATACAAGATTTGAGCATATGGACTGGGGATCTCGAGGCATGGAATAGAACAAAAGATCCTGTGGATTTATTTACATCGAACGTTGATTTAGAGTCATCCAAACAGCAAAAACAACATCAACAGGACACACTATCCAGTATGAAGGATATGAATTTAAACAGCATTGCTATGCAGCTTCGAGAAATCCGATCGTTGAGTGAAACTCTCACTGCTTTGTCGATTGCGGCACAATACGAGCTTTTATCCGGCGATCCTGTCGAAGAAAGGCTCTGCAACTCTCAAAAGCGTATGCGATCATTAGTTCTATATATACAAGAAGAATGGACCAAATTCGATGGTGCATTGAATGCTTTGAAAAAGGACGGGACCCCACAAGACACGAGTGTCGATAATGAGCGAAAAAGAGAAGCCCATTGCGATTCACAGACGACCGAAGTCACAACTTCTTCGTCTGTGCGACCGATTGAAGATCCCAATTGCACACTCGTGTTCACTGGAACGAGCACTGGTGATGACAACTTTGATTTACCATCAATGTCAAAGCTGCAAGAGGCCGAAGATTCGACTGTAGCATCAGTACCAACATTACATCTTGTTCGAGAGCTACGTGGTGTGCTAGCCCACCGCGTGGCCCACGCACAAACAGGTTTGACGAAACAGATAGATCATGATTCCCCAAAACTTTCGACTCCAGTGGTATTGCCGCTATCTCCGTTATCAAAATCCGAGTTTTCGCTACCCCCTGCACCTTCAAGTAATAAGTCAAGTCGACTTGTCGCTTCCACAACTGCTTCACTTAGTAACGAGCCTAACAGGATCTCGGACGCCATTGCTAACACGTTCAATCTTGAGCTCCAGGCTTTGCTACAGCGAGCCCGATTGTCTCAGTCAAAATGAAGATTGTGGATGTAGATTGAAAGTTGAGTATTAGAAAGGAATTATGTATTTACACCTTTTTTGTCGTACCAGAAAAGCTGGCTTCGGGGTGTATATAGAGTTTTGCTTCATTGACAGACTTAAAAAATAGAACCTATAAAAGAAACATAGATAGGATCAATACGCATGAATATACTAATCTATTGCACACTTCGATCCCCTTAGTCGTTCGCCGAAAAATCTCATACCTTCCTGCACGCATCCTCTATGCAGCGAGCTGTGAGACCCCCGACAAACCTCGTAACACTAACTATGCGGGTTGATTTCAGCTTGAACTTTCCCAGAGCTTTCAGGAGGGATACGGCCACCTTCCCGCATTGGTCAAGCGGGTGATTTAAAGGATTGCTGGCTCCTATGGGCGGCCGCGTTTGAACATTTAAGCAGCTGGAACGCATCATGGCATACAAGGTCTACGAACAATGTCTATACTTCGAGGCCAAGGTAGCACAATCTCAACTACGCCCATTGTGAGGTCCAAGCCGTTAAAGCTCAAAATATCTTTTCAAGAAAAAAAGAATGGGACCTTATCGTCTACATCAAGGAGTCGAAATGGCTACTGAGCAGCCAATCTGCTTAGCAGACATTTTTTTTTCCCCTTGCAAATAAAGATTGGACAATTTTTTGCATAAAGGGAATCTTGAAGTGTTGTGAAAAAAGAACATATTTAAAGAAGGAATCATCTAACAGAACCTCTTCATGACCATAATGGACACAGAAAGGTAGAAAGTTACCCACTGTTTGCTCCCCCATTTAAGCTGCTATTGTTCGCCAATTCTTATTTTGATTCACTTATGATTGATATTAAATAAAAGCGGCGAGGTGGGGACACGTTGCGCAAGGCGCGCTTTTGTATACGCGTGGTGCCTTAGGATAGTGATGCATAATCGTTTCCATTACTGTTGATAATCTTTATTAATGGCCTAAAAAGTAGACCCTATTAATTTTGGTAGAGAGAGACTACAATCATCTGCCTTTTTACTATCAGAAGCCACATCAAATTAGATACACGATTAAAGAATAGCGTGGGAAAAGATTGGCCGTGATTAAAAAAGACTCCGAAAGCATAAAAACCTGCTGATGAGACCTTCTAAGCCCTAACAAATGTTTTTTGCCACGAGGTTGCTTTTGATGACGATGACCCACGCAATGAAATGACCATGCAAATTTGGTAAACAAACGGGGATAACCGTGGCCATGATTGAAGAAGATCGAGTGCTCGTGGTGTTTGCACTCTCATACCCAAAGGCCACGCTAAAATTCCTTGAAAATTGCTTTACCGAAGTTTTTTGTCTTGGAAACAATTAGATAGAAAAGTGAAAGAACAAAATCTTCCGGCGGAATTTTCGCGCTCACGTATACTTTCCGAAAAAAACAGGAAGGTGTAGACCTCATTTTTTGGGAGCTATTGGAGTTGACAGACCTCATCACTGAGACAAATACGTCAAAGTGACGGTGCCCATAGTAGCTGGTCAAGGGTAGACCCGGTTTGCGCTCGATTTCTAAATGTGCAGGTAGCAGCGAAGGAAAAGGCTATCCATTTCGCTAATTACAAAGAGTAGAGTGACAGACAGGTTCGCCTAGAGTGGTAATATCTGTGGACCCGCTGTCTATACCCGATATAAAGAAAAGCGCTGCCGAGCAAAGCAACATTTATTGCTTTAGCTAGGATACATGATCCGCGTTTGTTCAGAAGGGCGGTAAAATACCGTCGTTGGCTTCGTCTCGGCCGCGGGTTTCGTAGAATCGCTGGCAGAAGCTGCGCCCTAGAAATGAAATTGCTGGCCAACAGAGGATGGAGTGCTCTAACGGGGAAAATATGTGTAGCTGACTAGAGCCATGAAAAATTATCAAGAATTTGCAAGCACCCAAATGAGAGAGCAGCAGCGGTAGAATACGGGTTGTACATACCTAAACCCTTAACTCTAGAAAGTTTCCATATAATCTAGAGCGTCGCGAAATTCTGTGCGTCGACACAAAAGTGTGGTCAGCCAAAATAGGTTCACTAATCGGTTGAGAAAGGGCAGCGAAAGCGAAAATACATTATCTTCTGTTTGACTAGCAAATTGGACGGCTTCAAAAGTCCCTATGGTTGGACTAGACAAGGAAGTCTAGGCAGGTACACGGCCGGAATACTATAGGACAAATTCTGTCTCCGTTATTCAAGCTTTCTTAGCGAATTCTCAAGCTTAAATAGTAGCACCAGTTACCAAATGTGCTAGTTATAGCGCTTTCAATGTGGGTAGGGGTGCACTAGCTGCGAGTTACAAAGCTCAGCAGAAGGATGCAAAGATCCAATGGACACATTGGGTATCAACAAAAACACTGAGAGCAGGCAAAACAGATCCACTCGAAGATAGCGTAGGTTCGTACAAAATTGATCCCTGGGTGACAAAGAGACATTAGCTACAAGGATAATTGACGATTGAACAGTGGTTGTAACCCGGCAAATGCGCTTCAGTGAAATACACTTTTGAATGTGTCAGCGCAGCTAATTTTAAATGAGCGTCGAGCTTCTGAGGTATTGATGGGATAGAAGACCGAAAAGTGGTACTGCTAAGGACAAAAAAACCCTTCGAGGGTATAACACGTCCTTTGTTTACGACAAAAATACCTTATATTAGCCATGCAGGCAGCGATCGATGCGCCATGCCTCAGAGAATCCATGGATTAGGTATATTTTAAAAGAATGCTCACGCGTAGTGATCAGAGAAGACCATCAAGCTCGCAAGTATGGTACGATATTTACCTGGTGCATGGCACAATGTACTGGGTTACGAGGTAGTCGCCACTGCCATATGAGCAGTGTGAACTCGTTAATATTTCCTCACTATAATTCAGAGTGCGAGAATCAAAATCCCTGCGCATGTTACCAAATATTTGTGCCTAAAAATGCGATATAGCTGGCGGGAAGCTCATGCTTATAGCAGGCAAGAATTGCAGCTACACAAACACTTGTCGACAAAATGTCTGAGTGTACGTCGTACAGCACATTGCTTTTGAATGTGGCAACTGTTAAATACGAAACAGAGTCAGACAGAATTCTCGTGGTTAGTATGCTTAGCAATGTGCTCAGTGATATCCTAAAGGCTGTTGAATGCTCCAGCGACACTAAAAGCGCTTGTTTACATAATTTTTTCAACGATTAAGAGCATTTGCCTGAACATTTCATTAATTTTTATCCATAGCCACATGATGGAGACGATTCGACTAAGAAGGTATCTAAGGCAAACTTGCGGCTGATAAGAGATTGAATCTACATTGATAGACGTATCTCTGCCGCAGACAAGGCCTCAACTGCTTCATGAGTAGCCATGAGGTTCGAGTGGGTTCAGAGAAAGAGATGGCAGTCCCGACTTCGTCAGGTACACGTCCTCGCTACCAGGCCAAGTATTTGCACAAGCACAGTGTAGATTATGCAAGTCTCGTAATGGCTTTGTACGATTTTTAAAATAGACATTTTGCTGCGCTGGGAGAGCCAGCTGCAGGGCACGTTCGATAGCATAAAAAGCCTCGAACATATTCTACTTCTAGCTATTTAGGGCGAAATAAAGCTTTTTGGCACCTTTGTGCCGCTTCCGACTATTCTCTCGGGTGCGAGTTGCTGCAACTCGATAAGGATGATGGCGAGCAAGTCATTTCGCTACGAGCAAATTGCCTGACTGATGGCAAAGAGCTGCTTGTCATGAGTTACATACTTGTTAGGCGTTAAAAACTTTCGAATTCTTTGGTCGATTCAGATCTTTCATCTCTGAGAATGGATAAAAGTACGCCGAAATTGTCAAGGTTGCTGTCATTCTCCGTGAACAATTGTTTTCTTGCGAAATACAAGCCTGACGAGCTCAATCTATTTGCCAACGCACTATAGCACTGACATCGCGCTCATCTTTGTTGGTACGGTAAAGACAAATAACCACAAGGCAGCTGACGAAATCATCGTATCGGCCATTAGAGAAAGGAGCCGCGTGCCCATAAGGCTGTCCATTATATATGGGCGGCCGAGCCACTGATAAAATGCGACGATTTGTCGGAGTTTGGAGACCTTGCGTTGATGGGCGCGGCGGTCGACCCGACTGTAAAGCTCATGGGTCACATGGCCAAAGGCGTTCATCCTCAAGGGTATTCATAGTCGGGTATTACCGCTAAATAATCGCGATTTGACCGCCAGGTTGACCCAGAGAGCAAACCCAACGAGTACATTAGAAAGTTTAGGAATCGTTGATTCTTAGAAAGAAGATGCAAGGTTGAAGCGGAAGAGGCCTTTTCCTGTGCTTCACATCGTTAAGACTAACATAATTTCAGGTGAAATTCTTCGTATCGTATGGTGCCAGAAGCTTCTTGTGAAGTGGCGCTTTCATAGCCGTTGTATTTCGGTCGCGCATTGAGTAAGTCCCCTCATCCATGCTCGAGACTCACGCTCACAGCGTCTAGCGTGGCAGTCTTCCGAAGCCGAGACATCCTTGTCTCCGTCTCCTCATGTCAGCAGATTCTATAAATATAGCCTCACGGACGAATTGTCGGGTTGGACAACTAAAGGGATTTCCCAGTTTCCAGACACTTCCTTCAATTAAATTGGAATAATGACATTTCCAAGGATGCCCCCATATCGCCCTTAGCTTACAACGCCATAAACAATCCTATTGTGCAATTTGACACGACAAATTGATACGACACCTAGGCTACTTGCATAGCAGTCGTAATTTGCGCTAGTACAAAATCTATATCAAGCAGAAGCTGTTGCGCGGGAAGTGGTCTTTTGAGAGCCCCCTGAGCGCGCGAAGCAGCAAAGTTAACATTTTGGTGCCGTGTCCTGCATCGGCTCATTAAAGTCCACTAGAAATTCCCTCAACTTTCTCATCCGAATTATTGTCAAGGAGAAAGTAGAAGTCTCACGAAAGGGCGACTTATCGATGATGAGTGAGGCATATAGCCCCTCGTCCGCCGCACAAGTGACTTTGTTTACTGACCTTAACCAACGGGATGTTGTTTTTGACCTTACTCACTTCCTCATGGCTCTCGATGTTGGTGACTTAATTAACTAGGGCAACTCAGGTTGGGTATTTACCCGAGAATCCATGATCTTTAACTATTTTTTGATTGAGACTTCTTGCATGACCGGTGAGTTTGGCAACAAGTCTAGAATCTTTAGGGGGCTTTGATAGCATTGTCATCAACTTGAGACTTCTGTGCATCGCTCGTAGGCAAAGAGCAAGACGAGAGATCGCCGGATCGCACGCATTCCTCTCCTCACGTGGAGGCAGAGGCGCCTGCGGACCACCGAGCGAGGAAAAGCAATAGACGCGTGATATTCGCTGCAATGGAGTGAAAGGCTTTTCAAAAGTCTTCTTTGCCTGAGCGGCGGTACACCGCCCTTTAAGTCTTGATCCTTTGCAAGAATTATTAGATCACTGCATGCAAGCTATTATCATTATAATTGACATATAGTCTTTGGGAAAACTGTACCTCGAGGTTTCCATTATCGCGTGGGCATTGCTCACTTGACACCGATTTGCGCATAGCCATACGCCGTAGGGTTTAAAGATGTACACTTAGCGACCTATACACTCCTATTACTTTCACTTAACAAGGAACCTTGCATTAAGAATACTCTTGCGTGACCTTTGCATGTCCATGTTTGTCAAGCTTCGAGATCCTTGATTTATATCAACAAAGCTGTGCAAGCACTAAGAATGGCGGCCGTCCAGATGCCAGTGATGATGTCAAGCCTTTATCAATTTGACTTGCGCAACTGTCCAACAACATTAGCACAAAGATGCGCAAAAATTCCTTATAAGAGGGAATGATATAGATTAAAGGGAATGATATAGAGGTTGAACCTTAATCATCTAAAGCGCCTTGAATTCCGCGCCGGCATGTTCCTTCAGCGCTACGTGCACGTGGTGTTGGACGCTGTTCTGGGTAGCTACGTGAAGAATATTGATCCTGCAGCACTACAGATCAGTGTATGGAATGGCAAAATCGAGGTGGAAGCCGTGGAGCTTCAGCCAGATGCTTTTCCCCTGCCCAAGCAGATGCGCCTTGTCAAGGGCACGTTGCGCCAGCTCCGCATCGAGCTACCCTGGAAACAATTAGCCAATCAGCCTATTCGCGTGGATATACAAGACGTGAGTCTATTGTTCGAGGTCTGTGCCGACGATCGCGCGGCCTCTGGCAGCGATGTGAAGTCCAACCAGCAGCGCCACCAGAAATTGCAGCGCAAACGCGCGGCACTTGACGCCGTAGAGAAGGCAGCCGAATTGAACGAAAACGACAAAACACAAGGCGAGAGCTGGACGCAAAGTTTTCTGTTTAAATTAGTGGTCAAAGTGCTCGACAACGTCCAAGTTCATGTGCAGCACCTTCATTTGAGGTTGGAGGACGCCATATCCGAGCCAGAACACGCCTACGCAGTGGGTATGACTCTGGAGGCGATTATTATTAAGTCAGCAGATGAGGGTTGGAACTACACTATGGTGGGTCGAGGCCAGCAGGCACAGTGTAGCGTGCCTTTCATTAGAAAGAAGATGGACATCAACAAGTTTGGCATTTACTGGTCACTCCCTCTTATGCCAACTCCAAGTGCTGTGCTAGACGATGCCGAGGCGTTTGCGACTTTAATGAGGAGTAATTTTGTCGCTGAAAATCCTCAAAAGGACGTGGCACCGTTCTCGTCACCGCTGATGTCGATTAAACCCGAATCAAAGAAGACAACATATCTACCGCTGTTTAAGTCTAGCGATTATATCATACATCCACTTACAGTGTCCATGAAATTGACGGTAAATGACGGAAACGCCAAATTGCCTACCACGCACCAAGAGCTGAGTGAGCGCGTGTTACTGAGACTTGGAACGCCCTGGATGGTGGAAACGATTGATGCGATTGGAGACTCAGCTTGGAGCGAGTTTTTGGCTATAATGCCGAAGATGGCTCGAGAGCGCAAGTATACGCTAGGTTTTGTTTTCTCCGAAGCTTGGTCCGTGGCAAGGGAGTTAACGGAGGAAGAGGATGAGATTCCGACGGTAACCCAATTCAAGGAAGCCTTTTCAAGCTGTATGCAGTGGTCAATAAAAGAAGTCGACCGTGTTGAACCCTGTATTGTTAAATACCGTGAGGCGGTTGTTCATGTGATGGAGGAAAAAAGCACATACATTGATGCACAAGCCAGTATTGATGACATCAGTTTAACGCTAAACCGCCAGCAGTACTTGAGTGCAATTTCCCTAATTTCATTCGTGTCAGTTAAGCGTCGACAAGCCCGGTTTCTTAGTTTTCGACCAAAGGAAGTTTGTGTCAAAGATAATCCGAGAGCATGGTGGCGATATGCAGTAAATTCTGTGCTGCTAGAGGTTCGTGAGCGTTTGGCTCATGTCGATTGGGAGGCGCTAGAAGTGTTACGACATCGAAGAAATCGATACAAGGAATTATTTCTTGTGTTGAAACACGGCGATACATTTGCAGCTTCCCTTGTTCCATCGAATCTGCGCTTACTACCAAAAGAACTGGCACATAACGAGTTTGATGATCTGGAAATAATTTTAGACATTCAGGATATAATCAGACTTCGCCGTGCTGTACGCAAAGACATTGCTGATAAGGAGAAGGAAAAGGAACAAATAAAAAAATTACAAAGGCATCGTGACAGTAAAGAAAATTTGCGTGGTCTTCAAGATTTAGAAGCTCCTGCGAGCTCGCGGATCTGGTCGTACGCCACGTGGCTTACAGGTGCTGGTGGAGCAGTGTATGATAGGAACTCCGGTCAAACTGGATCACGGGGGGATGGTTGTTCTCCTGTTGCAGCCGTGAAATGGAGTGACCAGGATACTAAGGATTTATACGAGGCAATTGATTATCACCCAAAGGAAGACGGTCTTGAAAGTATCGTATCAGAAAGTGGTGAAATTGGAGATGCTGCTGCAAGAAAAAAGGGCATACTTCATAAGCACCAACACATACTGTATCGATTTCAGCTTACTCTTGCTAAAGCAAGCTTTAGATTGAGCCTCGGAGACGTCTCTACGGATCACAACGACGTCACTCTTTTAAAAGGAGTGGGTAAAACAATTCCTACAAAGACTTCTTGTTCGTCTCACTTAATTGCGTCACTAGAGGACGTCGAGGTTCAATTTTTAGTGCGACCGTCATGCGTGGAGGTAGGTATTCACCTTCAAGATGCTCTCTTATACCAAAATTCAAGCTCTTCTTCACTGCATGACAACGTATCTCACAGACGCCGGTCCGACGATTCTTCAGGAACCGCTTTCTTTCTTCAGCGAATGGATATAGATGAAGTACTGGAGTATCATCCTGTTGGAGTGCGAAATCAAATGAGCAGCGTACGGCTCCGCCATTGCGAACGGAAACTGCCTCTGGTGCATCTAAATGTTGAATTTGAGTGCCATCAAAAAGTTGAGGAGCAATCGGATCTAAAAAAAGAGAATGATTTTGATGATGTTGCGGTTGCTGCTTACATACTGCGGGTGTCATTCGTCACCCAACCGATAAAATGTAACGTTAACTTGATGTTCCTTCTCGATGTGGTGGCCGTATTTTCGCGTCCCATTTACGTAGACTTATCGAGTCTTGAGCATAGTGCATGGGTGCGAGCACAAACACTACGACGATATAGTGCCGCTCAGTTGCGTGGTGCATTGGCTCGAAGGACAAAAGTAGACATACGATTGGACGTAATTTCGCCGCTGATTAATGTAGTGCAATCGCCACCGTTAGATACTGGTGTTCCTACTGGTAATGAGGTGAGCTTGCTGGTATTTCTTGGTCATTTAAAGGCGCAAACGAAGCATCCGGGTAATTCTTTCGATTCCGAAAAAAAGGTTTCAGTCGCTAGTCGAATCAAAATTAGTGAAGAAAATCTTTACGATGTTTTGGAGATCGGCATATCGGGTATCGAAGTGCAAATTATTGACGTAGGAAGCAGTGACGTCGTGAGAAATGTATTTCGATTGCGATCGTACACAAGCATGAAAGCTGCTCGGCATCATCTTCTTGAGAAAACTTCGTTGACATTTAGTTTCTACATGAGTGTCACACCTGATGACCCGACTATTCCGCTACTCAAATTGTTCGGTGGAGTCGACAACGTTAATCTAAATTTGTCGGCTTCAAGTTTTCGCTCCTTACTTCAGTTACTTCACTCATTTGGCGAAAACGTTTTAGCTCATGCTCAACGGCAATTTGACAGGAATGCTACCACCGCTGAGGTAGTAAGCCAGTCTCCAACACGAATTGTACCTCAAATGACACGACGTAGCAAGCCAAGACTCATACGAAAGGCTTCGTCTAACAGTAAGGCTGGCGCTGCTAACCTTTCCAGTAGTGGATCAAGTGGCAGGAATATTGAATACAGCCCCTACCTCGGTCTTGCAAGAAATATTCAACTCGAGCAAAAGAAGACCCACAAAGAAAAAATAGTCGACGATCAAGATTTGTTGAAATTGTGGAATCGTGTAATTTGCCGGCTTCAATTTGGAGTAGGTGAAATTCTTTTGACACTTCGCCTTCGAGGATTGGAAAATAATTTCGGTAAAATTGTTCGCGTGCGTGTAGTGGACATAAACACGCAATTAAAAGTGAGGTGCTATGATAAAAAGCTAGAGTTTAAACTGGGCACTTTCTTTGTGGAAGACATTTGTCTCTCGAGACCGTCGCGTTTAGCGGAAGTAGTGGAAAAAAAACGATTTCTTGTGAGATCCGGAGATCAGGACGTCTCGACCCATTTAGAAGAGATTTTGAAATCAAAGAAGCCCCCCCCTTCATCAAAGCGGTTAATTCAGGTGGCCATCACGAGTATCGCCTCTGACGCCGTGATGCCGAAGGACTCTGTAAAGTGGAAACAAATTCGACATTCACCACTTTCCGCGTCTTCTGACGAGCACTCTGTCTGGCAAGACCCACTAATTACTTCGCTTTCAGCTGATGCAAGTTTGCGGCTATTAACAATTGATATTTATCAAGATACGCTGGCTGAAGTATTTTTGTTTTTCTTCACGCATAATAGAGAAGAAAGCGCGGGTAATGCACAGGAACAATCACTCCCTCCCCCTGCACTATTACTGCGAAGCACTAGTGAAGCAAGCGCAGCGAGCAAAAATAGGTATCCGCGAGATATGGAGGAGCAGTCCGTCTTGTCTTCGGCAGACACGGAAGCAAATGAAGGTACTCTATCAAGAAAAATTGGCGTATGGGTGGCGTCTTCGCTTTTAGAAAACATTTCAGGCATTAGTCCAGAGACAAAAATGATTGGTGATGACCCAGCAACTACCGATTTTAGTATTTATGCCGAGGAAGAGCTGCCGGCATCCATGCAACTACGACTTCACGTAGAAGGTTTGTCTCTTTTCATACACTTAAATGATAAGCAGAGATCCAAAGGAATGTCATCAGCGCTCGCTTCATTGACAGCGCAGCAGTTTTGCTGCTGTGTACAACAATTTCCACGCTATTTGAGCACATTTGCTTACTTGACGTCACTGAAAATCTGTGACATGTCTTTGCCCGACCAGTACTTCAGCGAGATCGTATCACATGGAAGTGCGTTCACAGAAGCTCGGAATGACACTTGTCAATATGATGTTAAAGTTGCTGTGGGCCACGTTCCAACTCTAAGCGAGATATTAGCCAAAATTGACAGTGTCCCTGCGGTGTTTTCATGCGCTGCGCAATTTTATGGCGCAGATGCTATACAGGAAGCATGGCATCCAGGCTATAGTAGCCGGTATTCGGTGCGACTTAAATCACCTCGAATTCGATTTCTTTACAATTTTGTCGATGACGTACGTAATTACTTTATGAAGGGTGTTCTATTGGAGACAGTTTTGTCAATCTTGTCTCGAAAACAAAATGATATGCTCTGGGAGGGTGATTTTCAGCTGGAAAATATTCACGAAGACGCGGCACTTGCAAATCGGGACGACGTGATAGGGGAAGACGTAGAAGCTGAAGCTCAAATGAGCGATACCTTGGGGTCTGATGTTGTATCTATGTTTCCACTCGTTGATATACGCCTGGAAGATACAGTGGTTGAGATGCCCCCTCACCGAATGTCGTCTGAGTCTCTATTGCTACGCTTTGATAAATTCCAATGTTCTAATGAATATGTTGTTAGTAGCTTTTTGGGAATGGAAAATCGTATTGTGGCCAAAGTGCTGCTAAATTCTTCACTGAAGCAGGTGCAACTAGAAATGAACGCGCTTAGGATCGTCACTGTGATTCTTGTGGATCGCAACGATGTGGCTAAGGAATTGGGCAATGGAGGGTTTATCACACAAAGCTTACTGGGGCTGAACAACTACATTCTATCGGTGGATTTTCGCTCACATAATGATATCAAACTAAATTTGAGCTTTGATCCTGTACGTTTGGTCTGCAATCAAGAACAGTACGCTTTTGTGCTAAGAGTGCCTTTGCAGAACTACCGTGAGCGCACTCGGTATCATTTTTCGCAGCCAGCCAATCCGACAGCTAGAATATTGTCTCGTCAATTCTCGTTTGCTCAAAAGCTCGATAGAGTTTCCTCTTCCAAAAGGTTTCAGGAGAGCAGTGACGCATCAAGCAAAGGGACTAGCGCATCTGAGGCCCCGGGTATATCCTTAGAGAAACAACTGATTCTTGATTTTCACATTCCAGAGATTTCAGTAGAGCTACTAGAGGGGCAACGCGGCTACCATCCGTCAAACAGTGGCGATCTCGATATGATTGAGACAAACAATACGAACGTTGGCTCAATTTGCGGTCTGTCTCTCTCCGTGCTAGCAGGGCGTGCACGTTACAGTTTAACAAATGGTAGATTGACAGCAAGTGTTGACTTGGAGGGTGTTCATATTCGGGACTCGCGTGTCAACTCAAAGATGTCTGTCTCGTATCGCGACGTTATGGTTTTCGAGCAGTACCAGGAAGGTCTACCAAAGGCGATAAAACTTTATTTTGAGCGTGACAATTGCAATGTAGACGTGTCGACAATAGGTTTTGATCCAGCGTTTAATCGTCGTGGAAGAGGAAAGCAAACGCCTAAAACACAATTTAAAAGTGTGTCATCTAAAACTATTGTAGGCCTTTTTGGATCCGAGTTGTCACTACGGCGAACAGATTCCGAGATCTCTGCTTGCTCGCCATCGTCGTCAACTATGACAAATCGTCATGCGTATTCGACCATATCTGACGAAGAAAAGACATCTTCCTTGACGGTGGGAACAGAAGACAGAATGGAGCTAGCAATTGAAGTGGCGGGGTTTAAAGTGATCCCGTCCAATATTTATTATGACATTATCAATTTCTTGACAGCTCCTCCAGAATTACGTGTAGATGCTGAAGATCCTGATAGTGGTCGAGACAAGATTCTGGATAATGCTTTTTCTGACAGCTTAATTCCGGTGCTACCCTACTACCGCCGAATCAATGTCGAAATAAATTTAGGATCGTCCGCTTTGTTGCTGGTGGAAGACCCTAACAAGTTAAAGTCGCGGGCGTTAATGTTATCGTGGGAGGCGTCAATTAATTTTAACTCTTTACGTCAAACAAACGAAGACGAATGCCCAAATCTCGAGGATAGAGTTAATGAATCTTCGGCAAACAGTCGAAATCAGATTCACTTCTGCATTTGTCTTGACAATGTCCACGCCACCTCACGACTATCGGAAGAGAGCGTCTGGGCGGCGGAGCATGCAGCGACAGCTGCATCTGCCGACTGTTTAAAGCCTATTGATATGGAGACTGTCATTCAAATGGACCTTCTTGCCCATTTCCTCCGCTTCCGGATGACGTTTGATCGCGTAATAGAGCTTCGTTTTGGATATTTGGATTATTGTACCATGGTTGCAGCTGTCAATCATATCCTTTGTCAACCATTTGTCTCCATGCAGCCAACTTCTTCAGGTCCGAAACAACGCTCCGCGTCTGGCTCTTCCATTTCGTCTCATTCGTGCGGGGGCGAAGAAAGCGACGCTTCACTTTATGTCGGGCAACGGCGCAACCCGCTCTCAGGTCTGGCTTCAAAAAAATCCGAGCGACAACGTACAGCTGCTCTATATGGATCATCCTTAATCTATTTGGTTTCTGCTAGCTTCCGAGGACGTCTTGAGACGCGGCCTGTGGTTGGCTATTATAGTTCAGCTTGGCGCAAACGATACCTTGTGTTGCCGTATACAGCACAGCAACGACAACTGGTTCAGAGTGTAGCTTTTCGTATTTTGCCGGCATCTGGAAGTCGACGACAAATTGGCGATGAAGTCTACTACGGGGATCGAATCATTTTGGAGGGTGTGATCGATTACAGCAAGGACGATAAGACCGCAAAGGAAAAATCAACTGTAAAAGAGGCAACAACGGGCTCCCCAGTCGCTGATGCTCCAACCCAGTCGACACTAATTCAAAAGTACGACCAATTGGGCGCTTTTGGCTATTTAGGTCCGGAGGGCTCAGCTGGTGCCTTTGAAACGACGATATGGAAGCATGGAAGCACAATGTTCAATTCGGACAAGAGCGTTATCTACGATCGTGAGCTGATCGTGTTTGAGGAGCTTACGATATATCGCTCCTTCAGTAAAGGAACGAAGTTTGGCGTGGCAGATGTGACTGACCAGCAAATGGACTTTAACTCTGCACGATCAGGATTCCGGTCTGAAGGTGCACATTCGGCAGACACAGTAGGCGCACGAGGTGGCGGATACCTCATGTTTAATGGTGTTGGTGATGCGCCCATCCCGTTTGCATTATCGATCGTATCAGACAAAGGCAAATCCCGGTACGTGCGACGCGATACAAAAGGCAGTGTCATTATTGAGGATATTGACACAACCAGTGAAGTTGGTAATTGTGATGGTGATACTGCTGGTATCGGTGATTCATTCAAAGAGAATCAGAGCGGCTTGCAAAGGAACAAGAGAAACAATCGCAAAAAGCTCTTAGCGTATTTCTCTTTTCTAAAAAATCTCAAGATCTTAGAGATTACGCTGCCAGGTGTGAATGCGACAGTTGTCAACGACTTTCATAATATGCTTCTGCCATTGCTTCATTTTCGTGTGGCAACGTTACATGCCGATATTCGAGGAAGATTGGAAGAAAAGTTTACAGCACTAACCAGTCTGCGTTTTGGAATCCAAGCCTACAACTCACAGCTTGCTGTATGGGAGCCTGTGCTCGAAGACTTCGAGGTGAACATGGCGTATCATGGAATGGGTGGTGTATTGTGTGACTACTGCATGTCCGAGAGGCAGTCAGTTTCTCCCACGGGTGCAGCCTTGCGGTGCGACGGAATGCCTTTGTGTCTTTTTCGCTCTTCTCGGACTGAGGTTTTTACTAGTGCGGCTGCACACTCATGGGAATCCAAAAATTTTATATACCGGGAGCTATTAGAGCAGCCTGATGTCCAAGATGGGGCCAAATTGGCAAACACGTTTATGATTGTGGCTAAAGACGACTTCAATATCAATATTTCGCGCAATGTGATTAACGTGCTGGTGCATTTTTTTGCTTTAGTAACAAGGGTGACCGCAGCTGAGGAAGCCTTATTATCGCGCCTTGGTCCATTCATTTATGTGGACAACCAGTCCGGCATTCCGTTCGTCGTTGCAACTCACCCATCGTCTTCAAATAGTACACAACACGCAGCAGGTGGAACGCCGTCATCGTCTCGAACACCCGCAGGCTCCATTGAAATGCCTACTGAGGTACCGGGTGCTGATACCACTGAGGACATTTTAAAGGCTGGAGCTGCCATGTTCAAAAGCAATGCCTGGAGCCGCCGTCGACTTTCAACAATGCTAAATGATATCTCGTCTTCCGATACCAAGTGGGTACGAGTTGAAAGCGGCGAGCGCGTAGCGACAGATATTGTTGCACACGAAGCACCAGCAGGATGCGTGACTTCGCCGCTGCGTCGATTGTTGTGGCTCAGACCGCAGTCTGGTTCGCAAAAATCGACTTCTTCCAAAGCAATTCCAGTACCGATTGGTTATTCCAACCGGAGCTATCTTCACCTTGAAAGCAGCGAAAAGCAGCGTGATTCGTGGCACGGTGAGAGTATTATATGCGAAACCGTTGCAGAACAAGGCACACTTGTTTTGCGGCTTCGAGGAAAGATCCAGCTGACAAATTTCTTCAATATTCCTATCCGAGTGATTTACGATGACCAACGGGTGGAGAAGATAGAGCCTGGTAGCAAGGGAGTGCACTACATTCCTATACAATATCTCGAGTCAGGAACGATTGCATTTCAGCCTTTGCTTACAAATGGAAAGGTTCAGCGCTCGGAACCGCTTTCAATCGCGTATCTTTTGCGGTCAAATGACAGCAAGGTCCGAGGTCGTTCCAATCGCCGACAAAACCTCGGCTCGCTCGAATTGCGCAAAGCTTTGACTTTCTACTGGGATGTTCATCCGAACGCAGAGAGCAAGAATGATTCAGATTTCACGTTTGGTTTGTCACTTCCACCATTTCAAGTGATTCTGACTGCATTGCGGAAGTCAGAACGCCACGAGACGATAATCAATTTGCAACCACCAATTGTTTTGGAAAACCTTTTGCCTTATGAAGTATCGTATCGCACAGTTTGCATGAAATCGGAAGCTGAAGTCGCGTGGGTGGCAGGCAATTCTGCTTCTTTTTCGGGCGTGAGCGGAAAAGTGTCGTCGGGACGCTCAGCCTTTGTACCGGAATTAGAAATTCTGGAGCGGGATATGAAAAGCGGCGAGGTGACACAAATTCCGACAGTCGTGGGGTTAAGTCTCGCACTACCGCAAATTCAACTTGATCGATTTTCTCGCTGGTCAGATGACTCATTCATATATGGCTGTCAGTCATTTTGCGAGCGGATTAAGCTCAACATGCGCGATGACTGCGAGTTCGAGGATTCTGCTCCCGCAAACAAACTTACTATCTGCGTGGAGATCACGCAATTGGAAAAATTACGTTCTCGTGCGCTAAATGCGCTTTGTCCAGTCGTTTGCAGAGTGTTCACGGAGTACTGGTTAATTGACCGTACGTCTCTATCACTTGCATTTTACACTGCCGACAATTACCTTATTCCTTCTAATCACCCGGGCCGTCCTATTGACGATAAACGTAACGCAAAATCGTCTTCTGTCTCGCTGTCAGTATTTTCTTGTGAGAGTAAACAAGTTGTGTCAAAGATGAAAATTGGTATACAAGAAAGTATAGGAGAACGAGAAGTGCAGTCCGAGCCGTTTGATATCAGTGCGGTGGGTGTACGAGGGCAGATTCTTGTGCCCACCGCCCGGTCTCGCGAGACTCGGTCTCTACTTTCCACAATTGCAGAATTTAAAGCGCCATCGGATGGGCTTAAAACGACCTTTAAGCAGTACGAATTTGGTGTCATGATCGAGCAAGGTCCCGAAAAATTTTCCCGGTCGCGTGTCGTAACTTTAGTTCCGCGCTACTATTTTATTAACACTTCAAGCAGATTCGAAATTTGCATTCGGCAGGAGCGCTCAACGGATTCTAGTGCTGTAATCTTGCTTCGTCCACAAGAGACAAAAATCTTTCATTGGAGCGATTCTCGCTTGCCTTCGCGTGTTCAAATTTGCTTTGTTCTTTCGGACAAGCGCCACAGTGAGCACGACACCGTATCTTATGCAAATTCTTCGCAATGGAGTGCACCGTTTGAACTTTCGGCGGTAGGCAATTTTGTTCTTCGAGTTAAAGCGAAAGTTCGACCGGCGCCATCATGTCTCCCTGAATGCTTCGAAGGAAGTGTAACGAAACGTGCGCATGTCGAAGATGACGAAGCCAACTTAATTTTCGACGAAGGAGACAGATTTAATGAGGCAGAGCGTATGCTTTCCGAGGAAATTCAACTAAATGTCGTGGTCGAACTCCACGATCCATCATTCTTGGTGTATCTGGAAGAGGGAGAACAGCATACCCAGCTACCTTCCTCTTTTGGGTACGAAAAGAGCGATCGAGAACACACGCTGATAGTCAAGCATAAGGAGAGTGAGATGTTCGTGCCATTCAAGATAAAAAATGAGTGCAGCAATCTGGCCTTGATGGTGTGGCAGAAAACACTTGTGAAAGATGACAAGGGGAAAACAACGATAAGTTTTGAAGGTGGAGACGTTGTGCTTCCTTTTCACACCATTGACTACGTTCCATTTCGCTTTTCTGCATTCCCTACTGTGTTTGTTCAGGTCCAGAAAATGGCAGGGTTGGGCTTTGGAGCATTGCGAAAGGAGCACCCACAGCAAAAATATCGCCCAAAAGCGCGAAAGTCAAAGTTTGCTTCTGCCGATCGACGTGTTAACGATGCCTCAATAAGTACGCTTACTCGAGCAGCGAGCTTGGGCCAGCTTAAGGTTGTCGCAAGTTTTGAAGTCCAGCTAAAGAAGCTTCAGCTTTTGCCGACGATCGATGTGTCTGAAGACGTGAATAAAAAACGATTATGGGCTGAAGTTTTGCTGGACGAAACTTCGAAAACATTACTGGTGACTGATATGCTACCTGGATTCTCCGGAGAACACAAACGACGGCGGCGGGCTACTCTACTTCGGAGCTGGAAGCGCTATAACACGTGCATTATGTATATTTCACATCTCCTCGCTGCATACCGAGTCCAGGCGACGAAAAAGTTGAATGACGATAGCGGACAAGACGCACCTTCAAAAACAAAGCGAGTGCGCTTCGTGGCAGACATGACAGAAGTGACGCGAAAGGATAATACTTACAAAGCCGGGGCTTTAGAGACAGCACAACAGGAAGATGAAGCTGTACGCATTTCGCCGTCAGTCAACGCAGAGAAGAAGCTAGATGCACTAGCTCTTTGTGTTCAATTAGTGGACGCAACATACCTGGAAGAGGTATTTCTCCAGGCCGGACGCAGTGACTTGACGTCGTGTCAGCCATTTCTCACATTCTCACTACGAACAGATGGTGAAGAAGCCCATACGAAGCTTATTCCCCAGTCTACAACGATGTTCCCGCGGTGGCTACCTGCATGTAACTCACGGACAATGTTGAGCACTATAATATCGATCAATGAAACTGAGCGGCAAAGCGAGAAAATTTGCCGCGAGCTTGGTTCTAATGCACAGATTGTTGTGGAGATACGAGAAGCAGACAAGATTCTTTTTGGCTCTTCTGTCATTGCAACTGCGCGCATTCCATTACAAGAGTATTGTGCTGCGGCCATAAATTCCACACAAAGTGATGCAAGTTCCGATCAGCCAGTGGTCGAATTTCTTGCTCCGATTCATGTGGTTCGAAAAAGTGGAGACTGGTCTTGTGAAGCAACAACCAAAAGTCGTATTCGTTTTCTTATTTGCTGCCGCCAAACGCTTACGACTCGGTCAATCGCTGCAGAGTTTAATGAAAATGGAGGCTTCCATGACACTGTAAAGGAGTTGAAGGATTCGCTGTCAGCGTACCAGTTAAAAAAGGAATTAGACGAGCTAGCAAGCTCGAAATCGCAGCTCAAACTCTTGCTAGAACGCGAGGCAGTGGATACTTCGACTGGCAGCACGAATATTCCAGCTGCGTTGCGATCAGTGCCAGATCCTCTACCAAAGGAGGCGAAAAAAGACTCGGGTCTATCACATTTTGTTAGCTATAAAGACGAGGAAGGCCTTTACGATCGTAAGTTAAGCACTAATTCTGTCCGAGGCTCAGTGATATCAGCGACGAGTGAAGATTCCATCGGTGATGACACGTACGAAGAGATGGGAGACGAAAAAAGATTGACAGCAGTACTAATCGGCGTGTCGAATCTTCAAATCCCTGTAGAAATTATTCAGCGCAATTTTCGCACGCATGAATCAAAAGATCATCTCGAGCCCAAGCTTTATTGCACGATAACATATCAAGAATCAACGCGTTCAGCTCTGCCGGCAATTGCCAAGCCTTCAGTTGCTTCTGAAACAGCAGCAAACCATAGCGCTCTTGATGGGGATGGGTCGCAGTCTTCTTCAAGCGGAACGTCAATGACTGAACCACTTGATAGCCACGCTCGCTTGCAAAAAGTTCGCACTTATGAATTTCCCAGGGGCCAAATTTTGGGACTGGATCTGGTCTATCGAAACGGTCGTGTTCTAGTACAAGGTGTCGTGTGTAATGGGCCGTGTGGGACATTACTTTTTGAAGGCAAGATTCGTATTGGTGACACGGTAGTCGCGGCAAATAATAAGTCTATTGTAAATCTTCACCGCGACGCCTCTTTTGCTGTGATCGAGAAAGCAATGCATTGGGGAGAGGGCGTTGAAATGCCAACTGCAGAAGAAGCATTTGATGCTACATTCAGTCTATCTTTTCTGTACCAGCCTATGACACCAGAACGTATGATATCGACAAATAATTCGGCGCATCCTTGTGCACAAACGACGGACGAAGATGTTGGCACGCTAAAGTTCGATGCTGAGTGGAATAGACGCGTGGAATTTGCTGAGACAGGCAACCTAAAGTTTTTGGATCACGAGCAGGTGCTTGTCCGTGTGTACTTGCGTAACGAGACATCAGACCACGGTTTATCGTCATTACAGGAGTCAAGCGTCGTGCCGTTTCTGTACTTCTTTGGAGATGACGCTATGATGGATCATTTGGATCACAGCAAACAAGACTCACGGTTTGATGTTTTACTAGCAGAATGCTGGGTACCGCTGCCTCCTTCCACTCTCGCTACTTCCGCAAATTCGATGCCGATGGACGGACATCAACTGTCTGAACCTTCTGCGCTTACTTTCAATGAGCGAATCTGCGCACTGTACTCACCGCAACAACGTAACCACCAGCATTCAGCACTAAACATAATTGGACAGTTGCGGCTAGCATTAAAGTGGGATTATATGAACCCACTTCGAGGTAACTACCAACTGCAAGATTTGAGTCTTCATTTTCAGCTTGAAGTGGCACGGATTTGCATATCGATTGTGGACGACGGTGCGTGGAGTTCTGTCGCATCTGTCGCAGGACTTCAGCAACCACAGGAAGTGTTGTGCATCTCGTTGTCGGATCAAAATGCTTCTGCAGGCGTTCAATTAAGTTACGATCAGATCTCTGATGGAAAACAAGTTATCAATGCACGCATCGGACACTTTCAAATTGACAATCAACTTTTGGACACAAACTATCCAGTGTTGTTGCGTCCTATGCGTCTGGTCGATGCACAAATGCAAGAAGAAGGTCACACGATGGCACGCAACGAAGGTGAAAGTCTGGACAGCCCCATGCTCTTACCGACTGTGCAGCTCATGGCGGTCTTCAGTCGGCAGCTTAGTGTGATTCAATTCGACTACATTTTTGGCCAGCTCCAGGAGTTAGAAATCAAGTTAGAAGATGCAGCACTTGTGGCATTAGCTCATGTATTTTCGGGAGTGGAATGGTCCCACAAAGCGTCCAAATCTCGAACTAGCAAGAAAATGAAGCAAACTGGAGATGAATTCGGCTCAAATTTGGCGCTTAAACTTTTGGAGATTGAATGGTCGACTCCAACATTGCTGACGGATGAGCACTTGTGTAGAACAAGAAGTAAAGGTGGGGTAAACTCGAAAGTGCTTCTTCGTTGGCTCCTACTTTGTCCAGTAAAAGTTAACGTAACATTCACTAGCACCGCAGACCGGTCGTCGTTACTATCACTGGTACGTGGTCTGAATAGATGTTGCGTGTCTTCTACTGTAGCTCTTGTATCATTGCGACTCACCCTCTATACCGATTTGCTTATGCATAGTTGTCACCAGACATGTCGTCCATTCTCAGTACTCTTATCAGTGCAGCAGCAGCTCTCGTGTCAAATTTAGATCAAGCTCCCATACGAGTTCCCGAGTTTTACGTGGAGAACTTGCTCGAGACTACACACACTCTGGCATTTTATGCCATGCAGCACTATTTGCACCATGGTTTGCGTAGCTGGTACAGTATTGTGGGCTCTGTAGATTTCTTAGGAAACCCTATCGGTCTCGTGAGCACTCTAGGTACTGGCGTGAAAGATTTTTTTTACACACCAGCGCAAATGTTACTGGAAAATGAAAACGGTTTGAAAATCGATAACTTACGAACCGGCATGACGAAAGGGTCAAAGAGTTTGTTACGAAACACTGCTGTTGGCATATTTCACACAACAGGCAAAATTACGGAAACGCTTGGGAAGGGTATCGCCATGCTGGCAATGGACGAACAGTATAATGTTCAACGACAGCGTGCGTCATCTCGGCAAATTAAAAAGATTAATGACCTTGGTGATGCAATCGCAGAAGGCAGTAAAGGCCTTGTGGGAGGCGTTTGGGATGGGATCAAGGGCGTTGTAGCTGCACCAGTACGTGGTGCCGAACGCGATGGTGCGGGCGGATTCGTCGTGGGCATGGGTAAAGGCGTCGCGGGTTTAATTGTGAAGCCTACAGCGGGTTTCTTGGACTTGCTTACGAGTCTTTCGCGAGGGGCAAAAACAAGTGCCGAGTCGTTAGACGGGACAGACCGCAACGCGTTTGATACCGTGACGCGTTTCCGTTTGCCGCGGCGTATTTGGTACGTCCACGGTAAAGGTGTGAGTTTTTCTTTTTGAGTAACTCTTAATTGCATTTTATTGTAGCTCGGATGGCGTTCTAGTGTCTTTTTCGGAACGAGAAGCTCGAGGTTATGCAGTGTTGCTGCTGACGTCACTAGATGCCACTGACGAGTACTTGACTAGAAATTAACTCTGATCTTTTTGCAGTGTTTCTAATACTTGTGCTTTTAAAAATGATTTGTACAGCTACGTTTATCATTTGGACTATGGTATTGAGCCACATCGCGGCCTCTTATTGCTCACAGACAAGCGTCTCATATGTATAAGTGGCAAAAATGGACAAAAATTTTGGGAAGTTGCTCTCGACTCTACTTTGGAAATCGTTGTTGAAAATTCGACGCTTAAGATTGGTCAGACCACATCACCGTCTCGAACATACAATATTGAATGCGACAATGAGATCGCGGCGACCAATTTTCGAGTAGCTGTCGAGTCAGCTCGTGTAGATATTTCAGCCACACGATATCTGCTTTTAAATCTCGAAAAGAGCCAAGAAGAGTTTCGGATTACGGGTAATGGACGTTTACGAAGTGGAGTTGCAGGTGTCATGAAGAGCGGAGAGGACCGCACAGATTTACATGTGCTAATGGAAAGTGTTCAGGAGACCACAGTCTCTGGACTCACAAATGACGACTTAAAGTCGCAGCCTCTTCGCTCTGTGCGTGTTGAAGTTTGTCATTTACAAAACAAAGATGCTCACGCTAATGTCCCAAACCGAGCTATCGACAAGTTGCTCTCGTTTAGCGTCTTCCAAATTCAAGTTTATGGAGGACCATACCAGTGGACAGTATTTCGTCGATTTAGTGAATTTCGCGCATTGTGTGCGAATTTAGGAGCTACAGGGTACGAGCTAGGTGGACTTCCGCCCCTTCCACCGCGCACTTTTTTTCTAAGCACGCGAGAACCGGTAGCTAAGTATCGACAGGACGCTTTAAATATGTTCTTACAAGCGGCAATCATGCATTCCGCCATTAGTCGGAGTGCAGCCATGCTCGACTTTCTTACTCGTGAAGCCCACGAGGTGCGAGTGAGTCTTCCACCTCTTTCTCCTACAAATGAAAGATCGTCCCAACGTGCTGAAGACTCGCCGTGAAACTTGATGCTGTCAAGAAGAAAAGTTAATGTGAGACCGTCATCATGTGGAGTCAACTCTTAGGCTGATGATCAAAAAGATTTTAGCGTATACACTCTGCGAATTTATAAAGTGCAAGGCCGCTGTTTAGAAATATTGTTCATACAAGTCACAGTTGTGGCATCTAATGGGACCGGGTTTATCCGCTTTTAAAGCTCACTTTAAGGTAGCAAGCACTACACACGAACATCCATGAGTAATTATTTTTTTAAAATGGAGTCTTGCCGCTCAGCTTGCAGCTGGAGTACTCGTTCATAGTCTGTGCAAAGGTGGTCGAGCAACATGCGCGTTGAGAGCTCGACTTGACCGAAATTGTCGACTCCAACCTCCACAAATTCCACAACTTCTGTGTCTTGATTGAGTTCGTCTGAAATCGCGATGCCGTTTTCGTCGTCAGACCTTAGCAAAGGCCCTTGAGCGATCACTCGGTTGAGGTATAGAATGCGACCAGGGGGAAACAGTGGATCGTGACGCAAACTGTTTTCGTCCCCAGACAGCTTTGGGTCCTCTTCGTTCACTTTGTCGCATATCTGATCAGCCTCTTTGCTCAAACTTCTTTTAGTATGTTCCGAAAAAACGGCATCCCGTAAATTGTTTTCAAAGACATTTGCCTCAATTGTGTTGCCACTTTTCAGTCCGGCAATGAACGGCAAGTTTTGTGAAATTGTATTTGCAACATCGTTCAGTTCTTCCAGGACGATGGCATTTAATGCTACCGTCTCTTCCTTAATCGTGTCCAAGTAGTCTTTTACGTTCGACGTAACAGCTGTGGACGCCTTCGACCTGCAAAAACCGCGCAAAAAGAACCAATTAGCTCCCTACACGCCCAAAAGACCAGACTTAGATTCATACACTTGCTCACTAATTTGTGACTTGAGAGACGCGCTTTTCTTGTCAATGATGTCGTCAATCCGAGAGCGAAAGAGCTGCAGTTGAGTCAATTCTGTCATATCATTGCTTCCTTAATCGGACTATAAATTTCAAAATATTAACACTCACCAGAATGTTTTTCACTCCTGGGCAAGATTTTCGATGGTGTCCTATGAAATACCTCCCGCAATATCACCAACACGCGCTCCAGCTCCTCCGGCTTGGTGACAGCAGCCGACAAACGTTCTAGAGCAAGAACGCTACTATTGATGCGTTTCCACCAAAACGAATCGTCTGTTTGATTGTTTCGCCATGTCAGTAAAAAACTTGGATTGAAACAAATGCATAGAGCCTTATACCTTTCTTTACGTCGTCGAGTTTCAAAAGATCCTTAACAAATGAAACGTGCTTTAACGAAAGTTTGTCCGGATAGAAAATTGAAAAAGCAGCGTCCAGCTTGCCACCCAATAAGGCATCAACCTCGTTAGTAAATTCCCTTATATTATTGGAAGCAAGCTGCAGTCAAGCACAATTAGTGTTTTGTCAAAACATTTTACCAAACTCTACACCGATCAGGCAATCACAAAATTAGCACACCTTTTTAACCTCGTCCAATTTTGCTGATGCATCACTAGTACGCTGTTTCAGCTGCAGAAATTCCATCTTTCGTAGCGATCTCTGCAGACCTTCCAGCTTCGCACGTTGCTGTTTCTCTATTGCAAGCTTCTGCTTATGAACCTCCTCCGTTAGCATGACGCGCAGAGCTTTTCGCCAATCAAAATGTTGAATTTCCGTTTGCAATTGCACGAGCGAATGTTGATGTAGCCGCGGCACGCAATCGTACCCATTGACAACCGAAGTAATGAGGTCGTAACTGCCAATAGCAAGCTCCCGCGTCACACACGCTGGCGTACCAAAAGTATAGCAGTGGATACCCGAGAATTGTTCCTGTAGCTGCATGGCACTCAGTGCTGCGACTGCTGCTCCTAAACTATGACCTGTCGCAACTACTTTGTAATCGGGATATTTTTTCGATAGTTTCTGGAGGTCGTCGCGTATGTGGCGCACTAGCCACGTTGCTGCATGCACCATACCACGATGTGCTTGGCCCTCTTGAAATGGCTCATTTTGCAAGCACAGATCAGTACAAAAATCCAAGAGCGACGCTGTGCCACGCACCACTAGCACGAGTTCGCGATGTTCATGATCCGCCAAGATGACGCACTTGGGAGACACGACGCCGCCTGGGTGTGCTCTTAGCACTTGAGCTTGCGCAATGCCGGCCTCTTTACAGAAACCAGCAATCGAGGACGCGTATACAGCGTCACACACACGCACGTACCGCAGCAGCTTGAGTAACAATTCCTATAAACATTGCAACCTTTGGCGTTGATACAGCTCCATCCAGTAGCAAAACATGCGACTCTGCTATTTCAGTACCTTGTCCATCACCGCACACTTTTTGTGAGTCTCATTTAGAACCCTATTGGCACGCTGTTGCGTTTTGTATTGAGCTAAGACAGATAGGCCGACCAGCCAATCCGACGCGCTCCAATTCTTTAGAGCAGGACTTTGACGCAGCAGCCCTAGGCTTTCAGACAACACCTTTAGCGCTGGTAGCACTTCTACGGACAATTCTTTTGCCGTTGCACACAATCGCTTGCCAAAAATTTCATCCAGATCCAATAGCTTTGAAGCACTAGACGTGGTCCTGTGGTAATTTAGCAGCCCACTTCGCACTCGCCCTCGCAGCATTTTCTTCGATTCAAGTGCGTACACTTACACCATAGCGCTGTATTTCAACGAATCAGTAACTTGACTATCGATGATTGGAAGAAAACAAGGCTAGAAGAAAAGAAGACGACTTCACCGACTCGACTTCCGCTCCTGAGTCCCGTGGTTAGCCCACCTAGTACCGGCAATGGGCGAGCGCTCTACCAGAAAATTCAAGGTCGTCTTATTAGGAGAAGGCAAGTGGTTCTTTTTTTTTTTCGTTTTTTCCTGTCCTTCCCCTGTTTAACGCTTTTTTTTCCCGCAGGCCGCGTGGGCAAGACGTCCATCCTATTGCGTTATATCAAGGGCGAATATAACGAAAAGCAGGTGTCGACACTGCAGGCTTCGTACCTGGACAAACGGCTTCTTGTAGACAACCGTCGCGTAGCGCTTTCACTTTGGGATACGGCGGGGCAGGAACGCTTTCATGCGTTAGGACCCATCTACTACCGGGACGCCGATAGTGCGCTGCTCGTGTATGATATCACAGACGCCGAGTCTTTTCGGAAAGTTCGCACGTGGGTGCGTGAGCTGCGACGCATTGTAGGTGACGACATTTCGATCTGTATCGCCGGTAACAAGAGCGATTTGCACCGCAATCGCAAGGTGCCAGTGGACGAAGCCAAGCGTTACGCTGATTCAGTGGGTGCCGCGCATTTTGACACGTCTGCTAAGCTCAATCGGGGTCTGGAGGATGTGTTTGTCGAGCTCACACGCCGCATGTTGAGTCGCACGGGCGTCAAGAAGAAGAAAGGCAGCGCGTTAATTGCCGACGACGAGGACGACGAGCCATTGGTAAAACCTCCAAGTAGCAAGGCACGATCACAGCCCCAGTCACAGAAAGTGCAGACACAAGCGGAGGTGAGCAGGACAGAGGAAGCGCCGAGATGTCGCGGTGGAGGACGAGGACATCCCATTCAGATTGTCGAGGACAATGATACTTTTACTCCTGGGGCGTCGAAAAGTGGCGGCTTAAGAGTAAGAGGAGCTACGCATGTGGACGCGGGCAAAGCCAAGAGCGGCTGTTGTTGATTGAAGATCTTTATCTTGAAACGAGACGCAAGACTAGGAATCAAACAAGACAATGGGCAATGCAAACACAAACAAGAATACATGTTGCTTTTTCACGGAATGCTAGTTGTGTTTTGCGATTATTTGGTTGTTTTGTGGGTATATGAAGATAAGCCCATTGCATTATTTCGCGATACGAGACCAAAGTTACAGATGTCAAATTAGGTCAGAATCTTAGTAGCTGGACGGTTTAGGATATTAGACTGCTACAATAGGTTTTGGACTAAGCGGCAAGACCTACACAAAGTGTGGAAGGGTATCGACAGCTTGACCACGTCGATCGGACAATTCCGCCAAAGAAGTGCAGCCTGATGCGAGAATATGAAAGACTAACATTTCACGAAAAAACACCGTAAGACAACCATGTCTGATCATTAGTTATGACGCGTACACGACATCCAAGGAAAACTAGAAACAGCTTCTAAATCGAAGATAACAAATAGAATAGCTTCTAGCTTCGACAACATTAAAACAAAAAATGGAAAGATTTCAAAACCAGCTCGTCTCATATTTCAGGTGTTCCATAACTCGCATTTCGGATGTAGTCTCATCCACAAACCTATCCGGCTCTTCAAAAAGCTGCAATTGTGTCAATTAATTTGATACAGTATTATCTCTTTGGTCCCACCTATGATATTAAGATTGATTTTACCTTTCGAGCAGAAATCAACTCCAGTTCGGAAATGTTGTATGCGTGTCGGTATAGATACCGGTAGGGTGCGGCAATGCACCAAATCCATTTTTTTAAGGCTCTTCAAGACAAAAGCTTGGCTATGTAAGACGCTTCATTGCACCCCCACTTTCACAAAGGACGTACGAGTTTTATATAGTTGTTTGACTTTTCTTTACGTGGGTGGTGAGCCTTAAGAAGTCCACCAACTAGTTAGGCACGCAAAAGAGTAAGTCTATGATATCTTTCACTGCACCATGGCGAGACCGCACGGTGCGCCTATCGTTTCTTCTTAATAAGTGGTCTTCATGAAAGGGTGATGCATATGACGACAAGCATTGCGGGCCTTTTGGCAAATAATGACCTGTTTATAGACCCGCAAGGGCTGCACAAAAAGCTCAGACTACCAACAGCGATGTTAAAACAGCCTATTCACCGAAAATACACTTCGAAAGGTGTTAAACTTGTCATCAGACTTTCCAGCTCTGCGAGAAGCCTCACCCAAAAGACTAGGAATGTTTGGCAACACTCGGCTTTAAATGCCGTCGCTCAAAAAAGTGACATTGGGGGCCAAAAAAAGATTGAGGTCGAAGGCAAATTATTTTTAGTACATCTCACGAGTAGGTCTAGTGGCGAGCATGCCAGTTGACTCGTCAACATCCAGCGTCGATGCATGTTGTCGTCCAAGAGGTCCGCTCGTTCTGAGCATCGGGTCCAACGTAGAAGAGGAGGAGTTAACACGGGTTGTGGTGTTGATCAGCACGCATATCTTGATCCCACGCCGCATATATATATATTGGTAGGCTGCTTTTGCGTGGTATCTACAGAAGAATTGTGATTCAATTGCGCCATTACTTCAGCGCGATATTTCGGCGTGCAGTCATTTATTATCTTAGACAATTTTACCCGGCGTCGTAAGAAGCCAAAAGATAAGGGTGAGTTTTAACTGGGTATGGAAATGCCTTTAGGTAACACACGGCTTAATCAAATGGCCGGGTGAGCCTTTAGAATATTTCAACTCTGATACAACCGCATCGAATGAGATACTCTAAGTCGTTGAAAGTTAACGAACAATGTGCTTCATTGTTGGATAAGAGACAATATTTTTCCGACTGTAACCAAATACGAAGCCAAGAGTGAGTTTTGTACGCAAGTATAAAAAGCCACTTCCACCATGCTTAGACGTGCGACCAAATACCGTGGCCTAAGATCGCAACGGCCCCCAAGAGTTTTCTAAAGTAGGAAATTGTGCGAAATAACAAGAAGTTTTTGGAATCTTGAATGCATCTCTTCTTGCCAGTGCTTTTTACATGGAGATGCCGCTGGCTTTGGCAGTCCAGAAATTTAGGGAAGGCCGGTCTCGCATCAGCCTTATACTTTCTTCATATGGATCACCATTTTTTGCGCGTTGAATGTATTGCTTTTGTGGTCGGCCCAGGCGGTCAGGCCGCGATTTCTTCGAAGTTATTTAAGTCTCACGAGAAGATTTACTCTTTTGACCACGCGACCCATCACCTTTTAACACCGCTTGCCTCAACGCAATGCTTCGAGCTACATCGGAACTTGTTTTACTACGTAATATACTCCAGGCTAAGTCACGTACTCAGACCTCAGCCGTATGTTCAAGATGATAAATACTACGGACTTATCAGTATTATTCTTACCAGCAAGGCTGGGTTTAGCGACAGCACTATGATTAGATGCTGAGACGCCCCAGGACGCTATAAAATATGTAGACTTGACGATCGTTGTACATGCAAAGAAGACCCACTCGAAGTATAGAGCGCGTCGAAATTGTCTTGCGAAGATCGATTGTGTACGAAGGTCCATGCCTTTTTAGGACCGCGATTAAATGATGCTTACTTTTGGTTATAACACTAGACATACCCTTAGTAGTGTTTACTTTCTCATTCCTTTGATAATGACACTTTCATGCTATCTGGAGATTTCTTTTGTTTAGCCCAGGCAAAAGCAATCGCTTTCTCTGCCCTGTCGATTATTCAAGCCAGATTTTATGTCAGAGCAGCCATGAGTAAACATTATTTAAATTGCGCCTAAGCGAAACCCTAAAAAATATTTGCTGTAGCAGTGGAGAGTCTTGTAATTGCACAAATTACTTCTATAGCACGCAATAAAGCGAGCTAATCGCTGTCAGAGGTAAATTTAACTCGCTAATCCAAAGTAAAAAAAAGCAGTGCAAAATAGAACGCGCACCAAGCGACACGTCCAAATTTGAAGTGGATCTTTGTCAAATTCCATTGCACCTAAATGATATCATAAGCATTTATTTGTTACCCCTATGCATTGTGCTTTTAGGAACAAGTATTCGGTGACGATTGCGGTACCGCTCCTTATTCATTTTTCGCCATCTCAGCAAAAGAGAGAAAAGATCGCAAATTTTTCTCGTGTAAGTGGAGACAGTCTGATTTGAATTGAATTCGGGCATCACCCTTTTATCCTGTAGTAATTTACGTAACGGGTCTCATTAGATTTCTTAGTAAAGAGTATAACGAGTCCGTTCAAATTCCTAGCAAGCGCAACTTATGCTACTTTTAAGGCAAATACAACACAATTATGCCTTTAACAAGGAATACAATGCCTCGAAAGGTATTCCATCTAAAAAACAATTATCAATTCGATATCACAACTCATTTTTGAAAGCATAATGATCAACAATGCTCAGACTAATATTGCTGTTCCCTTCACCATAAATGAGGGACCATCGGTAATCAGGTGGCTAAATTGGACCGACTAATAAATATCACCCGGAACCAAAAAATATCAGAATATCAGGTAGTGTGCCAACTTGATGATAATATTACAACGAATCAAATGACTGCTAACGCGAAAGAGTTCTGGGGGGATATTGCTCAACAAGACCTATTTTGTTGTTCGCATGCTCGGTTGGTACGCTACTGGACTAAATCCATTACAATCGTTTTTCCGTTTTTGTGCCTTTAATCAGAGAAAAAAGCTGTTGGTAATCCATTTCCGGTCAGTGAGTACAAACCAATCGATGGACTTAACGTCCATTGAGGACAAAGGATGGTGCTGCCAAACACGTGATTTTTGCAAAAATGAGTATTTCTCAAACAGCAAATATATGCAGCTTTGTAACCTTTGAAAATCAATTAATTTTAAACCTGTAGTTACTAATTGATTGATGTAATTTAAAATATTTACTACGAATAAATTACTTCGCAAGTGCGATCGACTGGATTTATAAAATGTCGCTCTCAGAATCAAAAAGCTAAATGTGTTTTTGCTGAATGAATTTTCATAATTGTTGAAGTGAGATGTGTTAATCTGCAGGCTCGCCAGAGCATTTTTTAAATTTACGCTTGATCCTAAAAAGTTGAATCGGTATCTATACGCTTGATCCGGGTCAAGTAAATCTGTTTTAAAGGCATTAAAAGCAATTTTACTACAATTACAATCGATTTTGCTCGTAATTATTGTAGTCTGTATACATTTGCCGAGGAAAATCATTAAAAAATAAACCTTCCGATTTTTCTAATTGACGGTCTTTAAACAAGACCGACTCTCTTTCAGATGTCGCTTGTTTGAAAACCTATAGATATCACCTTAGTGGAGTAAAATCTTTCAAAAGTAGCTGCAGATCGTGTTTAAAATTTTCTTTTAGAAAAAGTATATATGCAGAATATAACGTCATTATCTTGTCAAAAGCAAAATAACAACGAGCTTTTATATTGTTGAAAGTCCTTTGTGACTTCCCCGCGTGACGAATTGGCGAAAAAAAAATCTCTCAAACTTCTTATTGCTGGAAATCATAAATGATAACAAGTTGAAAAGCATTTCTTTCTCCTTAATAGCATCAACCGTTGAATGAGTTTCGAGATCACGAATCGTCACAAAACTTTGTTTTTATTTGATGTAGTCGTACAACCCTTGATCAGGACTGGGGGATGTAATGTGCAAATGGCTGTAGACGTCAGTAGACTCTTTCAGTATATATTTTTATTTGAATTACTCAAAAAGATTGGACCAGTAACTATCACTCGGAGAAGCTACTGGATACTAAGCTATGAGTTCACCTCGAAAAACTTTCTTGAAAATACTCTAAGGATCATATTATTAAATTAAGAATTGAACTCATATTGTACGACAATCCTTCTGTTATATCAAGACTGTTTTTTAGAATAACACCGAATAATTTTGTTTTATTCCTGTACAATATATTGGACTATCTTGGCTTCTTTGACTATCTCGTATTGGTATTGGGATTGCGATATAACAAGCGGTATAATTTAAACTTCAGATTTTTATGCTTCAGGAAATATATTGCGGCTTGTTATCACTCAGTTGACTAAAATATCTTGATCATATTACACATGGAGCTGCAATTGCAAGTAAGGCATTAGTGGTAAATTTGGGCAGAAATATTTTGTGTATAACATTGTACACAAGATATTTCTGCTCAAATTTAGGGCCATTCAGACAGCTGCACAAATAATTCTTACATCTATTGGAACATTGTATTCACTTACAGTCTCTGATAATATCATTGGGACAGTAATGAAATCTTAATTGCACTGTCGGCATCTGAATTCTTAGATGGAACATTGCGCACAGCCACACAGCCAAATATGACACTTCTCGGAAATTTGTCGTCACTTGAGTTAGAAGACCCCTAACTAAAACAATCAATTGCTGCACAAACAAACATCACATCGGTTGAAACGCCATTTCATTGACTGTGTCTGAATCTTATCTAACGTTATCGATAGCTTTGTAACCAAACATTACATATTTTGTGAGGCTTTCCTTACTCACGCTGGGGCTATCAGTGAAAAACTAAGCGCTAGCAATCGCTTTACCAAATATCACATCGATCGGAGCTTGAGCGAGTCTGACGGCTACATTAATCAATGAAACACTTTAAACAGCTGCTCAGCCTAACATCACATCTCTTGGATCGCTAACTAGTTAACCAAGTAGCGGGTCAATAACTTTAAGTAGTAATGCAAGCGGTCAATGATACAAATTTACAGATACAACATCAAATTGTGTTGTTTTTGAATAGGGATGCTTATTTTAAACATTTATAGCAAATAATTAACTTTTCCAAACAGTTGAAGCATGAAAAATGACAACAAGTTCATCGAAAGCAATATCCGAGAATTTATCTTATTGCTACAAGCTAAATGGGGACACTGAACGCTGCAATGCAGCGCAATATCGCACCGATTGGAGTCTAACATTACCGATTTTGCTTGTGATAACACACGAAAACTCTCCATTTTCAAAAAGTAATTTTGATCATTTTCGACAAATACTTTCGATTGATCATTAAGAACGGTGGTGAGAACACAAAACTTTGAGTCTATTACAAGCCATAGACCGACCCTGTGGCTCGAGCGGTTATCCGTTCGACCCAGGACCGGGAGGTACCTGGTTCGATACCCATAGGATCTGAAATAAGGAAGCCAGAGATAGGACATTAAAGTGAACGATCCATCACACCCGAGTGTGTGACTGCCCTACCAAAACGCGCCCGATTGGGTAGTTTGGGTGGGGGACGCCCCACTGACCGAAAGAGCCCCATAGTGTAATGAGAAATACGGATTCCGGTCCCAATATGGGTCGGATTGCTGTCAGGATCCCGCGATAGAGACAGCTTAGTCCTAGCGCGTGCGTTCCGGTAGCTTAAATCTCTATTACAAGCCATAATTTCTCCCTGGATACTAATTACATTCGAAAATTTGAATGTGATGTATCTGAAAATGATTTTTTTTATAATTCATATTGCATCTACTAAGATATTAAAGCGTATCGGAACACTAAGTACATCGTCAGTAACTAAATTAAATCATTTGTCTAGATTTAACTGCTTGCACGAGTGCTGCTAGAAAGGTTCTAAATTCCATGCAGCTAAAGGCATCTGTGGAATTGATAATATCAGGTTGAACACCATTCACCCGACGAACAACTCAGCTTTACTTTTCACAGGATTTTGAGCAAAAAAAACGACTGGCAAAGTTGGAAATAAATTATTTCCCTCAAATATATATCACGCCAAAACCTATTCAAAGTCTGTATCCCGTGAATGGTGACACTCCAACTCATTTAAGGTTTTACAACTTTGCCCAAGAAAAAAACAAACTGTCTTTAAATGGGAAGCACTGGTGCATACAATGACTTTGTGCTGATTAGTACGACACTACTAGTGCTTCCAGCGCTACCTTATCACACAACAACATCTCTTTCGCTGATACATGTAAAGCGTTGGCATGTACATTAGATCAATACGACACCAGCAAATAGAACGTACATTTTGCCAGCACCTCGAGCGATAAAAATACTGCTTACACCAACTTCAAAATAATTTTATGCAGAGAAAATCACTTATGCTCATAAATAGCACGACCGCTGCTGTGTCACCATCGCCTCAGTTTTGTCTTCAAGCAAGACATCACGAACGGATGGCTCAAATAATAAAGCTATTTGTTGCATAAATGAATTGCTTGTAGAGATAAATGCAGGACCAACTGCGAGGACGACTAAATACGAAAGGCTAGCAACTACAACTTGACAAAAATAATTCTTATCACGAACGGAAGATTGAAAATTGGTATTATTCGCTCGTGGCACTTTCACATGTGAGTGGAGGCCATACAATTACAGTGAGTGATATTGATGTCATCGGAAACCTACAATTTTAATGTCTTACAACGTTGCTAAAGAAATACATCTTATTTGCACCAAAATAATGAATATTAGCCCGGTCAAACAATAAAAATCTTTATTATGATGTAAATATTGATGGAATATGGTATGACATTGATTCATATCAGCATGTTGTAATAGATTGGTTTGTCATATAAAAAAGAATATTGACAAAACCAACATACTTGATAAGATGATTAAAGAAACGTCCTTTTTTAATCATACATATTTTACCAATCAATAGGCGTATACGACGAGAATTAGAAATCTGACGTGTATACCAACAGTGAAAGCGATGACATTGAATGTTGCTCCATTGTATGGTGCTCTTAATGCTGTCTTCGAAATAGCTTGCGCTTTTTGTTTGAGAGATGAAGATTTGTACCGTACTTGTTCAGATTGTCATTATACCATTAAGATTAACTTTGCTGCACCAGCTCCTGATAATGGGCTACTATAAAGTCTAATGTAGAATATACAACATATCTGTACGTCTGATACCACAAGGGCAACAATCACAGCAACCAACCCTTTTGGTTTGCCGACAACGCGAAGTGGCGCAATTCTCTCTGAAAGACAACAATAAGGTACTGGTGGATACGCAGTTGGTGTTGCAACAGCATGAAATTTTGATCATACTTAGTATTATACGTCGAAGTCTCGTTCCGTTGGTCTCTATCCCATCTTTAGGATCTTGTTGCAAAGTCTCCAAAAAGAATCATAAACGATGACATTAAGTCCGGCTTTGTCATGTCACAGCCGCAAGTGGTGATCTAATGAGCTAATCTCCTTTCCTTTTCACGGCTCTACGTTTCAGTAATGATATCAAGTGCAGCGCCAGAATTTTAGTACAGGAAAACTTACAGCTAGTGAAGCCGGCTCGCTCCGGATAGCTTTCGGCTATTGTGCAGTACATTGGTCTCGACTTCTTGTCAAATTTGAACATTTACAACGACTCATTCATATATTTCTATTATAACATCACAAATTAAAGTCAAATTGTTGCTAAACCTGTTAAGAAATCGATTACCTCACTTCTACGCACAGTATATGAGATTAACGCAGGCGGTCAGCAAAACTCTCAGCATAACGATTGATTAGTATTCGATCACCTTCAAGCTTAAAGAAGTTTAGATACATGTTTCCATTCCGTTTAACCAGCAAAGGTCATCGCAACGAAAGATGATTTATACAAAATTTAATTGGCAGTGCTCCTTGGGCTTTGTAGCCAAGAGCAAGCATTCGTAAATCCAAAAAAATGGCTGCCAATGAACATGTATTTACAAAGCACATAATACTTTATTTGAATCGTTTAAGATAAAAATTAGAAGCGCGAAGTTATTATTGGAGAGTTATCACATGATATTTGCAATGAATTATTTGATTCCTACAAATACAATGTCGATCAGCGCGTTATAGTCGCAGACTGCTCGCATTAAAAATTCCAGGTGTACTTCAATCTCCTATTGTCTCCGGCACAAATACTTGTACTCAAAAAATAGATATTTAGCTCTTGTACATGCCTATTGATCGACTAACATATAAGGTGATTGAATATGAATGAATATTAAACTAGGTTCTATGATCATCTTTTCAAGTGTATTGATTCTGTGAATAAGTTCTTTATATGACAACGCAATCTTCTACAACAAGCTGATCATAATCTGAACTTCATCAATATCAACATCATGGAAAGATAAGTATTTGTTCGGGCTATAATTCACCATTTTAGCAGTAATACCTGAGCAATTAATTCTAACTTGACAGTTTCGTTGTTTCGATTATTATGAAATCCGGATCAAATTTCAATAGTGATCGTATCTTTAATTGAATGATTTTTATTTTTTCATTAATGGTCTATCAGATGAAGTATACACGCTAGCTCCGACATCGATGTTTGAGCTAAAGAACGCACTTATGCTAAAGTCAAACGAATCGCGCCTATTATTCGTTCAAATGTTGTTTATAAAATTGTAATTGTGAAAAATTGGCAGATATCGAAATTACCGATATGCTAATATGTAAAGGCACTGCGGACGAAATCGTATTTCCACATGTCCTGTTTGTAATAAGAATCATTTTGTCAAATATTGAATTCAAATCTGAATTTGATTAAAAAACAACAGTAAATAGATATAAGATAGCTTACAAAACAATCGTTCAACATCAGCACTTGCGCCGCCTGTCGATACAACGACCATTGTCTTCAATTCCGCCACCATCATCGTCTGCAATACCGCTCATTATCTCCATCGTCACTTACGTCCGGACTTTCGAGAAAAAAGTGATTTTTATCAACTGTAGCATTTTCTTACCCATCCATTACAATGCACCAAAATGTAGCTTGTTGAATTTAGTAGCTAGTTGCACGAACAAACCTCTGCATATATCATCATAGAAATATCGCATATTTAATTTACCACGTAACTCGTTGCATCTTTTACACGTCGCATTATTGAAGGATGTAAATAAAAACATTTCGTGGAAGTGATTAGTGGTTTTTGATAAAAAAAACTCAGTCAGACCATGACTCGATCAATTTGATACTAAGTATTTTATGCTTCGCTTAAGCTCTTTTCCATTGATTCACACTCATTCTTGACAATTTCTTTCTTGCACACCCAATCTTGATGTTGCGCTTAGAGTGTCTTGACCTGTGCGTACAAACGTATGTATTACCACAACCGTTCGTAATATTTGTCCTTAGTTGAGTAGTTTCCGTGTTCCTTGTTATATGTCTTCACAATTTCATTTCTACCTTTTTACGTTATTATATTCTCGTTTGTATCTTCATAACTCCTCGATAAATTTCTTTCAATTAATCAAAGGTTACCTTTTCTTTACATCGTATGCATGGTTTTGTTGATAGGAGTCAGCTTGTTTGTCCAAAGCTGTTTATATGCTTTCAAATTGGATTTTCCCGTATTTTTTGTGAGAAATATTTCGAATCGATTAATACCAAATGTTATCAAATTGGATAATTAACCACATATCACTTGCACCAGCGGTATAACACTAATTTGATGTTATATGGCTTTAGTCTGTAAATGATTTTTTCTGAAATTACCTTGTACCCATTGCTTTATTTATACTATATTTAAATGGGAGCTGCTAACTTCCACCCAGTCTGCGATTATACAGAACTCTTCACCCCAATACACAACGGTGATTGGCTTCAGTTGCCCAAAAATAAATCGCAACTGTGAAAGATTGCGCATCGCATCGTCATCTCTTACTCAATGCCCACCAAAATGCACGTTTTTAACGTCAAGACACTTCAGCTTTTACAATCTTCACAATGAACTGCCTCCAATGTTTTTCAGAGCGTATCTACATCGATGTCTGTATCGACCCCTCCCGCGGTCAATCTTGATGCCCTGGGCTCTGGTGCTGACTGGAAGCACTTTACGTGGCCACCTGAGGTTACTGCGTAGCAGCTAGAGGAGCTGGAAGCATTGACGGAAGTAAATCACGGGTAATGTCGGTGGTGTCAAGGCACACGCTAACACTGTCTGGAGATATTTTGGCATTGACGCATGCCTGCGCTAGAATACATGCTCTTAATAGTCCTCAAATAAATGAATTATCCTCTCTCAAAGTGACTACAGCAGATTGCGCAATCAAATTGACATGGGTAAAAAGTAGATCTGCCTTTGGTATATTTTGTCACGAAAGAGGTATTTAAAGCCAATCACCGTTGTGTATTGAGTTTAGGGGTTCTATATAATCGCAGACTGGGTGGAAGTTAGCGAAAACTGGGTGGAAGTTAGCGGCCCCCTATTTAAATACCCTCAAACACGACATAGAAAGAAAATGAAGAGTAAATTATTACCCTACAGTATAAAACTCACGTAAACTCTTCTTTGGCGATGGGCATCCAGACTTTACGTAATCAACCAATCGATTTTTAATAACAAATTGTCACTTGATGGCCAAATTTCTAAATTTGCCCCATCGCATGATATTACTTTCGTCTCCTTTTTGGAACTTGCCTTACAAAATTTCGCATGATATTACTTTCGTCTCCTTCTTGAACTTGCCTTACAAAATTTCTTGATATCTGTGTCGACTTCCGATTGTTGATTGTATAAAATTAAAAGTATGATGCATATTGATCGTGCGCTTCCTCAAGAGCCTAATTCAAATAATAGATTTTTTTCTACGTCTCCCAGCTATGTTCCAAACCTTCGCAACTTCAAGTATAAAAAATTGGCGATCGGTATCACGGAACTTTGGGCAGGTTCTATAAGCTGCTAATAAAAACAGTTTTTTATTGTCCGTGATGCGTTATGGGGATTTCTTGAATCACAAATCCATTTCTTTGTTTGTTAGCTGCGGGGTGAGGGATGGGGCGAAAAGCGAAGAATATGATTTAATTAGGTTCAAGTGCGAACGCTGCTTAAACAATACCTACGATTATGCATCACGATAGACAGTGATCGCCCTTGTATTGATCTAAATGATAAGCACCATATGTGTAATCGTTAATGTCATTACTAATACAGACACAATTATTCACATTGGTTGTTATCGCGATACAACAAAACATTATAGTGTAATGCCTCATAACTTGCTCGAACCAACAGCTTTGATCAAGTTTTGCTAAAAACGCACAAACAAAAAAAATTAAGCAGAAAGCCAACGTCTTTATTAGATTTTCCAGTAACTTCTCCGCTGACGCATCTGGACCCGAATTTGTCAACTTAAAGCTTAAAGTTTCACATCTCGTCAGAGCGCTTAAAAGACTGTGCAGCTTGAATATTTCTATTCATCTTTGACTTCCAGGAGCTTAAAGCTTCATATCAAACAACTATCAACTAAAATTTGTCACCTGAACTACCATATAGCTATCCACTATAAAAAAGCCATCAGCATAATACATATTTGTTAAACAAACACGGGAAGCGATCGTGCGTCGTATACTACACGAGAAAGTCCGCAAGTATCCGATTCTGCCGGCTTGCTTCGGCCCATACACGGAACTGCAATTTTCTTTTCTCTTATGACGCTAAATTTAACGATAATTCTTAAAGCCTTCTGCATCGAAGGCTTTATACAGGCAAAATGACAATCTTAGGACCACATTGTGTGATGCATATCACTGCGTCTTCCAAGCTAAATAAACATTTTTGGCCTTCCATAATTAAATAAATACCCTGCTTACAATACTCAGCAATTTTATTTCAAATTATTTCTAAATTTTACTTTTGATATAAGTATACTGAGCGCTACGGACACATCACGCATGAGAATACAGCCTTATGCGTAGTTCAGTAAGGGCTTATTTTGACGTCGTATAATTACTGACATACATTTACTGGCCGTGATCTCGAGTAGACCGATAAGACGCAAATTGTACAAGTGCTCACTCACTTGCTTTTGTATAAACGTGTTTTGCAGAGTTCAATGATACGAATTTGTCGAGCTGCAATATATACGTCTGGATAGAAGCAATAAATACGATGAATGGATTTGAGACACGAGAATTCGTACAAGACGGGAAGACATTTACTCTTTGTCGTTGAGTACCCACCGGTTCAAATAGCTAAACCGTAGATTAAGAGTGTACTGTGCCACGCGTGGCCGTATTCTTGCCACTCGTCCGTAATCTCTCCAGATTTGAAGATACACAAGAGGCTATTAGGAATGTTAACACGATTCAAGGCCGGGACACACATCACCGTTTCTTTAGCGTCAGTTTGAGCCTGATCGGGCTGTTGACTGAAAGCGCACGTGCGGTTTTATATCGCGCCAACGAAGCGACACAATAATGCGGCAAGTAATCAGTCAAGCGGTCAGCGAGTGACCAAGCTTACGAATCAAGCAAGTGTACATTGAGAGGTCGAGCTGCAGTGGCATATCGAGCGATAGAGCGAGTGGCCCAGTAGTAGAAAAGGAAGTCGACTCATTGAGGCGAAAAAGCGTGGAAGAATGATAAAAGATGTTGGGAAATGCAGCAGTCAGCTGGTTCATCCCAGTAATGATAGAAAGATAGGACATACCATTGAATACATTTCGTAAAGAAGCCGGTTTGGTAAAGAGCTGAGTAGTCCTATACTTTCTAGTCACATACCTATTCGATTAGTATGCGATGGTTTGAAGGATCGATAACCCATGCTTTTTTATTTTCTTAGAGCTTAAATCGAATGATCTTTTATCTTTGTGCTTAACATAATATTTCTGCTCTCATTGAGCTCATCTATATTGTCATTTAGAAGATGAATTACTATTATTTCATTTCAATTTCTTTCCATTTCTTGGTATTGGCCTGTTGCGAAGCCAAGAAAAACCCACCGCAATCGGCAGCTCTTATCGGAATAGTTTTGACAGTTTTCAAAGTTTTACTACTGTAACAAATTCACTAAGAAGCGCTGCATTTTCAGCAATAGTGAGTTCGAAACGCAACGACTCTGTTGTTGAGATGTCTCATTTCATTTTGTTTCGTGCATCTAGTTGCTTTAAGCCCTTTTGCTATTACAACATTACACCGTCTTACATTTACAGCGCCAGAGCCTTGGAGCAATTTCGAGCTACCTTCTACGGATGACTCTTCCAGATCACTCTTCCCTAATTATTACATCTGTGATTCTACGAAACATGGATCAATAAATGACACTTTCCTATCGAAAGTCTGTCTCATCAAGCACAAGCAGCTTCTTTTGACGCATCAATAAATTGTGCTCTAAAAGACAACGTTTAACGAGGAAGATCCTTGTAAACCCAAAGGATACTTCATTGACATAGCACGTTTAAAAATCGTTGTTGCTGGTCTGCACTTTGTTTTTAATAGCTAAGAAGAGAAACATAGTCGAAAGAAGATTATTTCTTCCCAACCATTCGATGAGCCATTTCGGCTCGTTTTCAAATAAATGAGCTACGGATGCGTAAATAAGTACTTCAAACAATGCTTAATATTGACTGGTGAATGTACTCTTAGCTTACATACCTGACGAGTCCGTGATTCGCTAGGAATATTTTCGAGCACTTTTCATCCACTATGACAACATATAGCATATTTAAGCTTACACAACAACGGATGGACTAGGAATTGGCCGAACAGGGAGGTAATACACTCACTCTAATGATGCAAATTTCGTTAACCGAATGTACCTTCATTTTTATTAATGTAAAGCTAATATGTGTGCGTGCATGCGATCGAGCACTGCTTAGAACCAGGACAATCTGACTTAACACAGTTAACGCTTCGTCTTTGAAACGACTATAGGTAGATATGTCAGTGAATTATTCTAGTAGTCTATGAATACGCCTTGTTAGATCTGAACAATTGCAATACTAGACATGCTCAAGAGCCTTTAGGACATAATTGAACACTTCCAAAGCATACCGCTTTAAGTGCTGCCTGCGGTCAATGACATCTCTCTCAATCGCATTGAAATATTTATCGTCGACTGAGTCAAGCGCGCTATACGTTGTACATCATGCCATGTATCATTTTCGCCTTTAAAAGCGTTGGTGTTGCGGTCGTGATAGCATTCCCCAATTTATGAGTGTGTACAACGCGCCGCTAGCCATTTGGTTCTTTATGTGAATTGTCGGCGTAAAGCGGAAGCCGACGTACAACGAAGGATCTAATCTATCGTGTCATTTTGGCTCGTTCTTTGCCGGGATAAAGGCGTAAATGACTACGGTATTTATTTGTTCACAACAGCTGCCAAGTCACGACGAGGTGAAAACGCCAACTGCAGGTCTCATGAGACCACATGCAGGTATGCCATTGCCCAGAATAACAATGCGGACCAATTTATCCTTCGGATCAAATTTTGACTCCGTGCACTAAGTGTTTATTAATACCTATTCATCTAGTAATAATGAGAAGTTGATTGCTTAAGTTTTAAATTTCTACTACCTCGGCTTTGTGCTAGGCTTAACAACCCCCTTTGAGATCTGTTATGACCATCTCGTCAACTCAAGCAGATTCTTTACCGACAAATTAGATTTTTGGTGGTCTTCTATAATTTCCTTTACAAGAGCATATAGCTGAGCGCTATCGCTGGTTACCGAAATGTCTACCCACGACTCTCTGATACGTCTGTTCTGATCTTGCGCTGCCTACTCTTCCTCCTCGATATTGACAGTCTCGACAATCTTCCCCGTGTCATTTTTGTGTCAACACGCGTAATTTTGACTTCTAGTTAGCTATGTCATACCGGACATACATTGAGTGTTGTTCTTAAAGACCAAAACATTGGCCATTTAAGCTCAAATATCACGCTAATAGAGTGTTCGCGTCCAAGTAGAGCTGGAACCAAAGCACCACTAGGAGTAAAGCAGAGAGTACTCGAGATGTTTGACCTTTGATTTTTCCAGATTTATGCCTTTCCAAGAAAAGGTCCCAGATTCAATCCCAAGCCGTGTTGGGCGCTATTTAAGTCGATTCATTTCACACGTAGATCCACTAGTGACCCCAGATCTTCTTAGACAAACAGCGACAATGTCACGTTGGTGCGCTCGGAGAGCTTTACCATATGGCTGATTTTCTTCGACAGTAGAGAGTCAAATATGCCAAAATCATTTTTGCCGGTCTCAACTCTTAGTCTGTAAGCACGATCTGTTTTCGAAAGTAAATGCCTTCAATCCAAGCCTAGTCGAACTCCCATTCCACCCTGAGGTTTAACAGAGCCTACTTTTCTTTATACTACTGACATAAGTTATCCCCCGGCGATTTACAAATGACAGGGAATTTGAAGCCTTAATGCGCTTAAGGTAGGGGGCATTTTGATCTTTAAGGCCGAAATTGACATAAAAGAAAGCATCCGCAGTCGGCTATGTTGTAGCTTGGAGGTCTACTTCCCATTGTGAAAGACCCCCCGTCTGGGTTTGGCTCTGCGTGCCTCTCTTTGTTCGCTCTTATTAAAATTTGGCATTTGTTCTCACTTTTAGTGTCTCCTCAGAAAAGTTCCAGCGTACAAGACAATTCTCCGTTTGAGTTGCGCCCTTGAGCGATCTGTACATAGAGAAAGTGTACACGTTTTTTGGGGGAAAGATTGCTGGCCATGTCGGCTGTCAGAAGAAACAAAATTGTTGAGAAACGTTTCACCTTGGCACAAGAAATCCTGACTGTACGAAGTATGCAACGTTTACTCGTACAACAATTTGTTTTAGCTAACGCTTTAGCTTATCCAAAAATAAGAAATGCTACCTAAACCGAGGCTTTGCACGTGAGCGCATCCGAGTGCTCTACCCTCGAGTTTCAAGGTGGCCGAAGATGCTGTATGTTGGTTCTTCCACAACAATGCGAGTATTATGACTACTTTGGCCTCTTCATTCTAGTGCAGGATAAGACTTCCTCTTGTCTCTTTCATCCATAGGCTCGTTGTAAGTCTTTGATTTGCTCGAAACATTCGCCTTCTGCACTAATGTCGTTAACGCAGAAAACCCCGTCTGTTGGAGATAGTCCAACAGAGCGTATGCTAAAGTAAGAAATAGCAGACAGACCCGCAACGACTGTGTCAGATATTTTTACCACTAAATAGCACACCACCCGAGCAGGACAATCAGCTGACTTAGTCCGTCTTGTATGCTCTAAGGTCACTGAGTATACCGCTCATTCTACACTCAGACGTAGAGTGATTACAAGTGCCACCAGGAGCATAGCAGCTAACGTAGTTATTTGCATAGAGGAACGTTAGTCAGGTCTCTGACCTGCTCTGTACTTAGTATCAAACGAAATGCAGATACCTATCTATCTGACTTTCAGCGTTTGGATTACTCTTAAACTCAGAACGCAATCTAGTATTTTAAGTTTCGAGTGTTAATCAGACATTTTTACAACTAGTTTGAAAGTATATATTGGGAATAAGGATTCTACAGTTCTCTATCTAGCATAGTAATATTTACTGCTAGCATCAAGTGTGGCAATCAGACCATACCTGTTCTTCCTAGAAACTGCCTTTTTGTATACTTTGAACATACTTTATATCACATGATTTCTGATATGGCGAGTACTAGATCAATGTAACCTCTTCTTTTACTAAAATGGGCTATGACACTTCATTCAATACGAGAATGTTTTTTAGATAAGGGAATAGGAGGTTCAAAAACCTTGTCCTAAAAAATTGTGTGAATGCTATATGACTTTGCGAAAACCGACTGAACTTTATTAGTAGGGCAAAAGGTGCGATTTATATCACATATTCATCGATAGGATAATCGTCAAGGAAAAAGCTCTAAACATTTTGCTAAGTAGACACGTAAAAATACCGTTTAAGAGATTATTTGGTGTTTGCGAGTAATAAAAGATAACGATTTCTTGATTTCTTTCGCGGTCAAGATAATGTTGGTCGCAAATCTATAACCGTTCATCTTCGCCTCAGTGACCTCAAGTGTCCAAGTACCCCAAAAAAAGCATAAAATTGACCGCCAGGGCCACCTCTTTAAATACGTCCAAGCGCGTAAATTCTGCTAAAGAAGACTTTACGTCGTGTGGCCTTTGACTTTCATTTTTCGCTCTACCTGGTTATATTGATTGTGCATAAAACGCTTGTACTTGCTGACAAAACCATGTATCGTTCGCCACTGGCCTCTTCATATAAGGAGCGCCGTTAAAGTTCGGATATAGATTGAGGTGTAGTAGCTCCTGCGCAGCCCTAAAGTGGCCGATCTGCGGCAAACTGCACTTTGACCGTGTTTAATTCAGAACGGCTTGAATGCACGCTGAAATAGATTCCTTCTTGGTGTCGCACCGTATCGAAATGCAGGAGTCCTTTTGTTATCTACTAGGGCAGCTTCTTTTTTAATCGTCTTCACCTTGTACAACTTTCTTAAGCACAACTTTGTGCGCTTTGTCATGCGCTGATACATTCGATCCATCAAGCAAAAAAATACAAGTATAGATTCCGCATCTACGTAGAACGCTACTGTATAATAATCGTGTAAGTTGAACATCAAATTTTGATCGGCCAATTTATTGTCCGTCACGACGTCAGCAAAAGTTCGCAAGTTCACAATTGAATTCAATAAAGATGATGTTAGATATGACATGTCCTTGCACAATGAAGAAAACTAGATTTTACAAAAGGTTGAACTGTAAATATCTCTATAAGTTCGTTAAGATTTCGCACAGGCATTAGCTACAAGCGAACAAAGATGCTATCCGATTGTAGCTGCATATGATGTTAGAGTCGTCGTAATACTGATCCAGGAAACGCCCATTAATAATATACGGACTACGAATAAATATCAATGTCGGAAACTGGACAGAAGGCATATGTAGATTCCCACTAATATTGCAGTAGTAAAAAATACCGGTATGATTCTTTTAAGACATTTGAAAGTAAGACTGCATGTACGGGTGGGGCGAATGGATGAAAATACGGCGAACAAGATTGTTGTGCTTAACAAACGCTATCTTTTTTTATTACTTGCAAGCTTCAATAGATCAAACAAATTGACCTAAAGAGCAATTTTTACCGTGGTTGTGCACTATTGTAAATTTTGTGGTTAGAATTGATAGCAAACAGACATCAGTGAGTAATTATCTTTTTCTTTGCTATAAAGAAACGTTCTATATAATATCAATCACTACAATTATATAACGATTTACGCCGCTATATGAAGCAGATCTTTTGTGATGATTGCGAAGCAGAATTTCCGTGATAATTGTTGGTTTTTTATTCAAAGGCTCCCCGTTAATATTTACAACGGCGGTTTTCGAAGAATATTAAACTGGATTCTGAATTGCAAATGATATTTGGCTGTATTTAAATTGATTTAAGACATAGATTTATAATATTGAATTAGTCTTAAGAATTGTAAATCATTGCACACGTCGATCCCCTTTTAACCGATGGTCCATCAGCGGATGGCTCTGTACGCCTTTTCTATGTAGGGTATTGTAAGACTTTGTCGCACGTAGTAGCCCTTAGAGTCATTCCTACGGAACATTGAAGTAGTAATTTTAAAATGCCTTTAATTGTAGTGTACCTGCCGTGACACAATGTGTGAATTATCATCAAAGTTAAGGCCCCTTTGCCAAGCTCGGGCGCTCGTGGCACAAAGGGACCGACTATGCACCGCATCAAGTTCTGTTCTTGCAGAGCTAAGTTTGCCATCTGTGAGTGAGTGTTACTTACGGTTGACAGTGCTATGTCAACCTTTTGTGAAACTGTGTTGCCCACTCCTTAATTAGATTATTCCCTGCTGCAGAATGTTGTTACTCACACCAATACACGCTTCAAACGTATTCGTGGCCTGAAATTGATATGAAAGATATTGGAGGTACTGCAGATACCTGCTTGAATGTATGACATTTGAGATCTTTGTAAATGAGTGATAAATTTCCGTTGGTAACACGAACCACCAAAGACGCTAAAACATTTCATGCGGGGATGACACATTTTCACAAGTAGCTATTATAGCTTCACCATTTAAATGGGGTAAATCATGACCATTAAGAGGTCAAAGTTACTAAGCTATTTGTTATCCTTAAAGCTTTAAATGATCTAAGAGATGGTATTCCTATATCCCTTCCTGAATTCTATACATTTCATTGATCGACGAAAATGGTTCGGACCAGTCCTACAGGCAGGGTACATTATGGGGCTTAGGCATCACTCACAAACCCAAGAATAGATGTAGTATCCAGAGTCCCAAGATTACATTCAAGTTAAGAAATGAAGTGTCCTTGTGCTAGGCACGAAGTGCTACATTAATAGGCTATGGTCCTTGTCTCGAGAGCAATGTAATTTTATTGATGTTCTTTGCCGAAAGGCATTAGAAGTAGGTGCGGAAATCTGGTCAAATTCCTCTTTCTTGTCACTATCTCTGTGCTCCAGAGGCAAACAAAAGTGGCGACTGGCCAATGTTTACAACAAGCTCTACAGTGCAATAGCACCAGCACAAACATTAGCATTGCTGACTCGAGTCTTGTGTCAATGGACTGAAGCGTTGATAAGCAAAGAAACGTCCGCTTGTCTAACCACATCAAACAAGGGTTTTGCTTCAAGTCCATCCGAGGAGCTCGACGAAGTGGACCTTTGTCTCGTGTTCGGGTCCTGTACTATGCGATCCATGATTTGCGGCGTCTTGATGAACACCATGTTCGGTATGCATTGTACTAAGTTTAGCAGATTGCTACAATTCAATCCAAATGGGGAACTTAATGGATTCATCACGACGTTTCGTGAGTTTGTAGCATGCTACGGAATAAGAAAGTGGCTTTGAAAAGTCAAAACTCGATGCGGACCATTAATCCTTTGGTTTCGCTACTGTTTCAGTTATAGTGGGTTATTGAACCGCTAGACTTTGACGGTAGTTGCACCCTGAGCCGTTATAAAGGAAACTTCTCGGCCCTTAAGGCTACCCGAGGCAAGGGCTCAAGGTCACGATGGTAAAAAAATTGATAATATCGAAAAATGTGCCTTTGAGGTGGAATAAACTAAAATCTCGGCTATTATGCAATCGTCCGTGAGGATCGAGTATGTTCCAACAAAGTAAAGCAATTAAGCTTCGCTTTCACCTCATTTTAAAAACTTGTGGGCTATGATGCGGCTTAGTCAATTATCTACTCAATTTGGTGCGGACTATTGGGTCTCGCAAAACCTCTATCCAACATAATAATGAAGAACATTGGTGCTACAAGAGTCAGCACCAAAAAGAATTTTCTAGCGTCAAGGAAAGCTTGCAGCACGAAAAAGCTCAAGACAAAGCCTTAACAATCCTTTGCAACGCTTCCGACAAAAGCATAGGCTGAGCGTTACATCAATTCAATAAGGTCATGTTGAAGTCATCTCGTTTCAAACAGGTAGCTTAGTGTTGAAAGATCAAAGTGCTGTTGTCATTACTACAAGTCACCTGTCATGATTTGTGATGTAGGGCACAAGATCTTATCTGCAAACTCGCTGTGGCTTGCCTTAGCTATACATTTCAGGAGGGCGAAAATCCATTTCAATGAATGACAGGAAGGCTAGCTGTTTCTGCATAATATAATGCTCACGTTACGTACAAGCCTGATGAACAATGTGTACATGTCGACGTGATTTCAAACCACCCAATAACAAGTTGATCCTCATTAGCAGAGTTCGAACTTTTATTGACGATATAATGTGTTGGATATACATAACTGATCCTTATACACAGCTCTTAGTACATTTTCTTATCGCTAGCGAAGATACTAGAGTCGAGTGCTTATCCCTCAATAGTGATTGCAGCTGTATTTCTATAAGTGTGCAGCCCTGTACATTTTTACGAAAGAAGGAGTAAAGGGAACGCTCTCGTCTGGATAAAATGATATCAAGCTAGCCATAATGCTTATTTTGCGTTCTTCACGTAATGTTGACCATTTATGCTAGAAGCTGGCTTTTTGAAAGTAAATGCCAGAAGCCTCGGCTACTTTCCAATTTTTTACTTTTTGTCATCTATAAATAGGGTACCAAAAGCTAAGAAGTGGTAGCCGTCGACGAAGGATTGGACTATGCCGACTTTATATTTTCTTGACCCACCGTCGAGACTGATATACATCAATGATGTTCTGCACTCTTTGTAGTTGATCCGTCAAAAGGCCATGATGCTTCAGCTAGCCGATTTTAGTTAGTAAAAAAATAATTTGTTGGCAAACACTCCTTGGTGGCTTCTATTGTACAAGTCCATATATAGGATCTGTGATGCTTGTCAGAGAGTCATATCCACGACTTACGCACCCGCACCTGCCAGTACTGACGGAATGTTGAAAGTCCAAAAGCCTTTAGTTTATCGTTAGCTTACCATATATAGTGATGCCCGTATGCCTCCTGAGCAAGAAAGTGCATTTGATATCAGTAGATCTATGAAATAAAAATTGGGGCTGTTCGTGATTTCGACACCGCCATGTCATAGCTTTCCGGACATGATGGTGTTGGATGGGGACCCGCGATGTATTGCTACATTTTTTGGCAAGCGCAGCTTCAAGCATTGGTGCTACGCTTGCTAATGTTGACAGCTGACCACCCTCTGACAAACGATCCTACAATAATGGCCAGTCGTGTGCTTAAAGAAATAGTGTGCAAATTTTTGTTGAAACACAAAACTTCATGGCCGATTTGTTATCAATGACTAAAATACGTCAAATAATGCGGCTCATGCATCTATATGATTCACATCATCCTATATATTGTGGTCCAAGATACCCTTCTTCTTAATTCAAACGAGCGGTAGGAAGGCAAAAGAAACACCCCCTTCCATGTCTCAAATTTGAAATCAATTTCCTAAGGGAGATAGTTATATGACATTCGGCGAAGGTTTTGGCTGAATAAAATAATCTTTGCAACGGATGCGATTGCAATCGTCCAAGATAATTTAAACAATTCTCTATAAGCGTGAAGTTGACTTCAAGATTTTTATTTAGGCTTAAAACTACAATTAGAGTCAGAAAACTTGATGGCTACGAACATATCTAGCGTTTTATCATCGGACATTTCAACTTTCAGCAAGGCGTAATGTCGCGTACATTACTGAAATTTCCCGGACAATATTGACGCACTTAGCACATATGTGAGAAGGTTTAAATTGTATAAAGATTTCAGAACACCGAGTTCAATACGATTACTATGGACATTTACAAATCTTTATGCTGATTAAAAAGGTGAGTACGGACAACCGTATAGCAGCTGATGTTGCTCATAGCCACCCCTTAACTTAAAAGAAGACTTTAAGGTCTAGTATGTGCGTTTTGGGCGAGCGGTTGAGGCTGGAGCTTACAACACTTACCAACGCAGTTTGGACACTCAAGATTGAGACGCACGGTGGTCAATTCGACGGCTAGGCTCATGAGTCACAAACAAATCCAGTTACCTTTTGTATGGCAGGGTCTGGGCACCCTAAAGAAGCTGAGACCTGACCACCTCAGTCGACTCCAAGATGATTTCAGGTGCGTGCATTAGGTTGCCCAATATCTACTGCTACTCACAAAAGAGCCACAAGTCCAAGGCGCAACCGTCTTCCTTGTGCTCTTTGATCGCCGAAGTCAGCCGAATTTTCATGGTGAGAGCATTAAAAATTAAAGAGCTTCTACGAGCTTCTTGAAAAGTGCCGCGACTATCCCGCTTTCCTAAATATGTGGAAGCCGCTTACGCTGCTACCCGAAGGCCGCTGCAATCTAGAATAGAAAATATCAGGAGCTTTGCAGATAAGCGGCCGTTTTCTGGACGCACATTGCGTATGGTGGAATTTCTTCATACCCGTGCTTAAAATTGATGCTTTCACCGACTTGCTTGGCACTATGCTCAAGTTAAGGCATTTTGAGGGTGAGTTGTTTACAATCGACTTAGTGAGTAAGTTGCTCTAAAAATATATTCTTTGGTGGTAATACTTCGGAGGAGCTACTGAATGATGCCCCTAGACCGCTCAATCTTATTTGCTTCTCACTACGCAGAATAAGGGTCGTAAACGGTGTGCACGTATATATGCTGAAGCCATTTTTTACCAGGCTCCTTTCGTACACATTAAGCGAGGTGTCACCTCCAAGAAATCTTCGCGGCATATAAATGGAGAAACACACTGAACGGCGCAACGAATTACACCTGCCTAAAAAGTACTTTTTAAAAGGCGTCGCCATTTCCTTGTCAGAGCCCTTCTCCAAAGAGTGAGTGGATCGCTCATGATAAGGCAACATGCATAAGTGCCTGAGAATGGCTAGGTCTCGATGTAAAGCTGTTAATTATGATTTCGATTGCATATCCCATTTAATAAAAGTATTGTCTTTCATTTCACCTGGTGCGAGACACTAGTTGCCTCATATAAAGAGCGGCCTTCGACCCGAGAAGAAGAGCTTATTTTTCGTTTCAGCGAGGCCTTTTGCATAGGCAACGAGTCTTTAGCAAAGTCAAAAAGCATTTTAAGGCGTATACCGAGCGATAAGGTTGTTTGTCGATGTTGTCGTTATCCTTAAGCTTCTTCGGAGTCTTAGCAAGGCGAATAGTCGCCAATTGCCCGCAGCTTTATTTGTTAATTTTCGTATTCCGGATGCAGAGATGTCTGTGGCCTACTGAGCTAGGAGGAATGACAAGTGCACACATAATGCTGTGATGAGGTTGTCACTTCTCTAGACCCTTTCTTATCTTAGCAACTTTCTGGTGGGCAAACCAATTATAATTTTTCGTTCTTGATATCAGCGCAGCCTTTGCTGTCGGCGAAGCCTTTGTTTTAGACGCAATCTAAGGCACAGAGGCCTGTTTTCGTGAGAAACTTCCAAGACAAAGCTTTCTTGCTTGGTGTTGACCCGGTCATCTCTTGATGATTCAACCCTTCTTCGATTCTGCAATCTGGGTTATACAAGCAATATGGATACCGGACGGGTGCCCGCCAGATGGCAGCGTTTATTGTAGAAGCTTAGCTATATGTCAGGCCCGATACATCCTCCCCTAAGACTATTTTTTAGTAAAATAGAAAGGATTGAGTTTCATCCATCGCTCTTACTTATGTACAAAAGGTCGCATAATCGCAAATGAAGGTAGGACCAAGTCATAAACTTTGTGCATTGTTTTTAAATGAGAAGGATTGTATATCTGTGTGACCTCGTCTCACAGTCGAATGCACTAAAATGTGTTACTTCGGGAAGATACCTCAATGCACGCACTCACGTGTAGAGATGCTTGACAGTATTCGATGGCCATCTGTAGCCCCGAACTACGTTTCTCTTTTAGATTTGTATCTTTTGCTTATCTCAAAATTTATTACGTTACCCTGATCGCCAGGTTTGAAGAGTAGTGTTGCCTGTACAGGACGGCTCTCTCATACTACATTATTTATTACTGCGTTCGTATACTTTTTCTTAAAGCATTCACCACAAGTCCTCGGCCACCATTTGTCTGTCTGTTCCACATGCTAGGCTTCTCAAATAAATACACCCCGAGTCCAAAAGTGCCAGCGCCTCGTCTGTAGACTTAGGGCTCACTGTGGAATGTCTCAATCAAGAAATCCATACACTTGTCAAACTCAATGTCGCTTGGCTCGAAAGAGGGGGCATCCAAAAAGTACGGGTTGCCTTCTGTGGAGGAAAAGTCTATAGCTAGTGGCAATAGCTTCTGATACGTGTTACTAGGGGCCATGATAACATCTGAGCAGGGAGTCACGTCCATCTGCACCTGCCTCTGCATAGAGGGAGACGCGCAGCTTTCGCTAACCTCACCCATCGTCTCCAGCTCATCCTCGGCTTTGATGGCCAGCGACGTAGCCAGGATTGAATCGTTAAATTGCTCGTCACTGTTGAGTAACGCGTAAAAGCGTGACGACTGGTCCATGAGAAATGGCAAACTATGCTTGCCGGTCATGCGCACGTTGCGAAGCCGCCGCGCAATTTTCTGACGATACTTTTGTGCGTGCGTCATGGTTTGGCGTGCCGTGCGCGAGCCCACGTGGTTTGCGATGTCTTTCCAGGGCCCCGATGGGAACATCTTGATGCCATCCACAAAAAGTCGGTGCTCTTCGGGTGACCAGACTCCACGGCTCTCAGTTGCCGCTTTCAACTCCTGTTTCCACTCGCTAGCGGCCGCCGCTGTCTTTACCATATTGGTGAATGACATGATAGCTTTCGGCTGCCGCTCGAAGGCACTTGGCATATGTGCGGAAAATCTATAACTGATATGGCTTGAGCCGACTAGCGCTCCTGGCTGCACCGATGGCTCTTTCCCGATCGGCCACGTTCCCTGTCGCTGCGCAAAGCACCTCCCTCTCTTTTCGAGCTAATCAGCAGGAGGCGGTCACGAAGATGACGCTTTCAAGGAGAGGCTAAACAGATGACTAATTGTAGCTTTAAAGCCAGCATAATTGACATTTTGAGCCCACAACAGAGAAGAATAGGAGTTATGTCTTGGATCTCCAAAGTATGGCAGAGTATGACCAGACATCGGATATAGTACTGTTCCTCTACGAATTCAATGGGCCAAGGCACATAATTAGTTACTCTCAAGCCCTTAATTGGTCCCAATCACATTCGATTTTTTAGTCTGGGACACTTTGAATCGTTTCAGTAGAATGCTCACTCTCTGTGCTCACGATACCGTAAACTTCCTGGTAAAAAATAGTGATTCGGCTACTTAAAGTGGGGCAACAAGTTCTCGCTTGGGCATTGCTGCCTCCACCCGAAGCAAAACAATTGCATGCATTGGATCAAAGCGCGATATCTGGTTGGCACGCACTCTACCATAGAGTTAGTATCGTATTTACCGTGTGAAAAGCACAATCATTGGAGTGTACTCTTAAATTTTTAGATTTTTTCTAATACGCCCGGAAACATCAATACGAAGGGAAGATTGAGCGCTTGCTCAAATAAAGTTCGGCTTTTCTAAGCGCGTGAGACTTGCACTGAAACAATGGCTTGCCATGCCGTGATGTGTGTAACTGGTCGGGAACACGCCCGGTCTTTGAACCCGCATTTCAGATGGTTCCAGTATCATTTCAGCGCAGTGCCGGACATTTAAGAGTCAGCATCAAACCCAAGGCGTCGTGAAATCTGTTCGCACGTACAATTTGTAAATTTGCTCTCCTTACGCTTTATTTCATCTCGCTATAGCACGTCGACACTGTTGTGTGAAGCAATATCTTAACTAAAACGCCGACCGTCGCGTAATTGCGTCACCCGACACGAGAACAAACTAGCTTGTCAGGTGAGCACATCACGCCAGAAGCTTTGCAACTTTAGGCACAAGTGTTTACACAGATCGTCAGAGTAGGTAGGCTGGTACTGCGTGCCTCGTCATAGTTTAATCGTAACAAAACTCGGTACATTTTAAGCTATGGATGCCGTTACACATTACACAGCAACCCGCGTAAACGCGCCCAATTTGCAAACTTTATATAAAATTTAGTGCTCTCTCAATATTATGATTGAGAGAACTCTAAACTACATCTCATCGCCAATCAGTATTACTGTGTCGAATGGAATCGATGGTTTCGTCCGACGTTGCCAAGCCACTGGCTGGTTTGTCACGCGAGAAGATGGAGCAATTCAACGAGAAGGCGGAGCGCCGTGGTGTGGTCTATATCGCTCGAGTGCCACCGTTTATGAAGCCAGACAAGCTACGTCATCTCTTGAGCAAGTTTGGTGAGCTTCATCGCATCTACCTTGTGCCGGAAGACAAGGTGTTGCAAAAGAAACGCGTAAGTGCGGGTGGCAATCGTCGACAGAAGTATACGGAAGGATGGATCGAGTTTGAAGATAAAAAGATTGCGAAGCGTGTGGCCAAGATGCTCAATACGACCCAAATTGGTGGTCGAAAACGCGACTACTATCACGATGACATGTGGAACCTCAAGTACCTCAAAGGCTTTAAATGGGACCACTTGACTGAAAAAATTGCTTACGAAAACCGAATACGCGACCAAAAGTTACGTTTAGAGATTGCGCAAGCCAAGAAAGAAAACGAGGCATACTTAGAGCGTGTTGAGCAGAGTAAGCAATTCGAGAAGATGGAGGAGCGAAAGTCCGACAAGAATCGTAACGGAGACGTAGTACACGACGCAATGCAACAGGTGCGCCGTACATTTCGCCAGAAAGCCCCTACTAGCAGCAAACAAAAGCAGTCACTAGGTGATGGAGCGCTGGAGGAGGTTTTTGATGCTAGCAGAAGAAACAAGAGACGCCGTGTGGCGTGAAGCAACTGCTTAGTCGATTAGGACAAAAAGTGGTTCAAATTATTACAGCTCATTTTTGATGTCTATATCGCTAGTTCTCTCCTTCAACTCCTCTTTGGTGTCAGTGATGGGAATTGACGTTTGTGCAGCGATCTGCTCTTTGCCTGGCGGAACAGTTATCGTCTGTGTCTCGCCGCCTTCTGCCTCGATCACGTACTCCAGTAGAATCTCGTCTCCGTCTTTAATCACCCACTTGTGATCCACAAACGAGTCGTACTTGATACTGCCACCGTTAGCTTCTAGCGTCGTCATAAGTTTGTCGGCCCAGTACAGTCCCACTTCACGTGGCGTCATATTCTCAACAATCAAGGTAATTATGGGTTCAAGATCATGCCTCTTGTTATTCCAGACCCAAAGGTTTGCCCCCCACTTGGTACCTTCAAGCACGGGGCACCCTCCGTGTTTTGACATAGGATCGAGCTCGCCATTCGGTTTCTGACTATAAAAGAGTATAGCGCCACCTTTTGAGGGATACGTTGCCAGCTTCGTCGAACACTCTCGTACCATGTCGCTCTCCCAGCTGCCCGATTCGAAAAGTTCGGCTCCAACAGTCTCAAGTTCTTGTGTTAAATTTAAGGGATGTTGATATTCGACTGGTAAGTCTTTTGGCATATCTGCCAGCGGAAAGACGGTCTGACCACCAAGGGGAACGTCCGATAGATACAAAAGGACAGTCGCAAAGCGATTGGAGCCTCCTCTATGCGGATCAAGGTTTAAGTCACCGGATGAATTGACTGGAAAGTAATCCTCGTGGGCAATATACGCCTGTTTTTGTTGGTACCGCAGCAGCTGAAGCCCGTCACACATATCACTCTGATACTCGCCAAGTGACAACACGTCAAAAACGCGCTTCCGTATTCGCATTGCAGTGTCCGAGACAAAGTCAAAGGCGTTTTCACTCGTGCGATAATTGGACTTTTGCGCGTGTTCACCACTTGGAACGATAGTCGACTGTTGAAGCTTATTGCTCGGATCGTCGATCTCCAGGGTGCGCTTGATCAACATCTCCGCTTCTTCCTTATTAAAGAAATTGTGCAAACGGAACATTCGTGGCGATTCGGAGACGGACTCGATGATCACGGGCTCTTTCGTGGGACTGGCATTCGATGCGACCACCACACGATGGCCGAGCTCGACAAAGGGCCACATAAAATGCAGCCCGGGCGCAACGAGGTATACGCGGTCGCCCATTTGAATGTCATAATAGCTTTGCAAAAGTTCTCCGTGACCATTATACACGCGATTTGCCACAATGCCAGACATGGCAGGCTCCTTCACATCTGAGTTCGTGAAGTTTTGAGCTACGGACACGTGGAGCCCTTCCACGGCCACAAATTGTGACAAGTACGCAGCCAGCTCTCCCTCTCTTGTGCGAGAGGCTAAGAGCTCTGCACTGAGCTGTATCTGTACCCCGCCAGTCGAGTATCCGTTGCGGTACACAGTCACATTTTTTAGAAGCGCATAACGGTGCTCGTGCGTGAGCTGCAGCGTTTCGCTAATGCCCTTGAGCTCATCCCAAAAGCTGTAGCTCAGCATTAGGACTGATACTAGCAAGAGTAAACCGCCCATACGCGTGATTATCCTCATTGATGCTTCTTTCGGACAATTGAAATTGTAGCAATGAGAAAAATACACGTCATCGTCGAGATTGGGTCCAAAGCTTTTTGCGAGGTGTTTACAATGTTTATATTAATGAGAAAGGTGGCTTTTAATTTGACCAACATCTCAGTAGGTTAACTATAAAACGCCTACAATAGTGCCTCCATTTGCAGTGCACCTGCCGTGAGACAACGACCGATCGAGCTGTACAATGGCCTAGCAAATAAGGTCCTACGAAGTCGCTTCTGACCTCTGAAATCAATGTACCCATTCTTCTCTAGCCTAACTTTGTAACTCGTTCTTGGTGGTACTTACTGCGTAATCCATCGGTGGACATGCGTTACCCGCTATGTCGTGTAGAAGTATGTTTTTCCGCTGGACCCACTTGCCAAACTCTGTTTCCCACACTTCGGTAGCCGGGGCTGCTAGAGGAGTCTATGTACCCGGTAAAAAGGTTTTGAAGTCGTTATCACGTGGAGCTCGTGAATATTGTATTGCTTACGATCCCTTTCAATTTTAACTCGAACGTGTACCTGCCCAATGCCCCGTTTAAGGAAAACGCACGCACACCAGAGCTGAGAATAGGACTGTTGCACGGGACTGGGCGGCTGCCACCAATGGCCTTGCCCCGTCAATCATTTTGAAGCCTGCACTTTCCTAGCAATTGCAGAGTAGAAACCCGTCTAGCTCAGTCGGTAGAGCGCAAGACTCCTAATCTTGTGGTCGTGGGTTCGAGCCCCACGGTGGGCGCCCACCAATGCCTACAAAAGTTAATGAAAACAATTTACCTAGCGATTGCAGAGTAAAGACATGATTGCTCATACCAAGAATAGAAATTGACCCCGGGCTGTCGCAACACTCAAGTGGTCAATTTTGACTGTATAGAACAGCCAGCGGCATGTTATGGGAGTTGTTTGTGGTGCCAAAAGATTTTCAAATGCTCAGAAACCTTCGGAAGTCTAATCTCACAATTGGTTCGACCATTACACCAACCTAGGTATGCTTTGTCGATAATTCGCTCATAGCAGTTACCAAGAGAAATTGTTTGGTGTGGAGGTCCGTTTAGACCACGTCGGCAACTTCCTTAAGTAATGAATACCGATATTCTTATCGCCAATTTCGACGAGAATTTTTTTTTGCGGTAGAAGGAATTAAAGGTCTCAGCTCAGAAGGCTTTAAAAAGTGAAAGCCGTCCTGGCTTGACCTACGCCAAATTCCTAATAGTAAGAGTTATACGATTTATTGGAAAAAAGGCACGAGTTAAATGCTGAATACGCGGTTGTCACAGAGCTATATTGTCAAAAGGATGTTAAGTGTGCTATGAGATAAAGCCTCAGGATGTTGATAGCAAAAAGAACGTCTTCTCTCACATCTGCTCAAGACAAATGCGTTAGTGTCATTCGCGACGCTTCTAAAAAAACCTTCATTTGAGCGCTACTAGAAAATGAATTGGGACGATAACATTTCAGTCATTCATTTAACTGATTTGTTGTAAAAAATTCGTTCTCGCTCACGACCAGGGGAAACTTGCAACGAAGTATGCTCTAGTTAAGTTGTGGGTACATTTTGTAGACTCTCCCTTTGAGGTCTAATAAGACCACGCATTCTTGAGAGCAGCGGTAATATATTTCTTTTTGTAAGAAGTGGTAAAATAGCTGCAATCTGTGCGGAAAAGTACCTTTGTGGTAAATTCAAGCTCGGCAAACTCTATGTGCTTACCAATTCTTTTTTACGCGGGACCGAATGCGACTTATCTACATCAGCACTGCTATCGGGGAACAAATTCGTTGGGCATATAAAGTGATGCCAGACTAGAGACTTTGTTGCCATATTTTATCACAGACAAAAATGACAAAGTCGTGCGACTAACCCTCAACAGCGATGGAAGATTATAATTATTGGTTTGCTATGGATCCAACAGATCCAGCTCAAGTCGTTATTTTGAGCGACAGTGTCGTGAGCTTCGATATATTTCTGAAGGCACACGATGTTCATTTAACACTTATTCAAGTCAAAAACCTATTTTCGTAGATTTTGACAATTTCTGTTGGCTTCAAATGTACAGATGAATCGCCAAGAATATCAGTACCTGTGAATTCTACCAGAGGGTCAAACTCGTTACTCATACACCGGCTCTTACACAAAGACTATCAGAACCGAGGCAACTCTGCTTCAAGTATTGGGAGCTCGCTTGTATATATCAAATGCACTCCATCCTCAGACAAGTGTTCAAGAAGATAAAGTCAATCGTTAAATTAGAGTCAATGTTCGATAAAGCTTCGCTTTCGTGGATCGACAAGCTATTAATGTCTGCGTCTACACTGAGCAATGCAATCTACGCTTTACATCCGTCTATATCAACGGGCTAATGCTCCCTAGAATTTCGTTATCTATCAGATATTCTAGAAATTGTGATAGGAGGCCTGTTACTCTCTATTTTAAATATAATACATCGTTTCTGACGAAAATAGTAGGCTGGCATCGCAGGCAGGCAATTAAGCGTCGAGAAATGCGTTTGCATCCGTACGAGATGGACTTAAATTTACATTGAAGAAGATTTTTTATTTCTATTAAAGGTTATTAAAGTTTTGTTAAAGTCGTGGAATGACAAGAGTCGGTGTACACCAATAATTTCTCATGATGATGTCGGTAGACCTTACATTTTGTGTAAACGCTTTCAATGATGTTGTGATCTTTGAAATGTTTAGTGACGTGCGAGACCTGAGGTCTCTTAAGAACCTCATCAAAAGCGCTGATGCCGCGCCTAAATTTGCTAATAAAAAGAGCTTGGGTGGCCATACGGTGACGATTTTTTCCAATTACCACCGCTTGATTAACATAAGGCCGGAAGGCATACTAATTAGCAATATATGGCTATGTATGACTGGCCGAGCCCGAGGCTTAATTGGAATTTCGGCACATTCTGTCTACCTTGTGCTCAAACGCACGGCGGGGTTGATCCGTCTATTTCTTCCCAGGGGCACAAAGCTACTGGTACCACCTCCACAAAGAAAGTAAAGGGCCCGGGGTGGCTTAAGTTGACCGATAAGATCAAACTGGGTCTAGGAAACTAATAAAATAGGCGTTCGACGAACCCAAAGTAATTTTAGTCCAGGCCTTATCTATGACCTGATCTGATCCGGAGCGATCGCTCCGTGCCGTCCGTGACGTGACGCGTCGGATCTGCCATCAGTACTACACAGCTGCAAGCAGACAGCAAAAATCGAGGTCAGACGCCTAAGCTCAAATCTTGGCAGCTGTAAGCAGCAAGCCTTTTCGAGGCATTAATCTGATTGCAATGAAACTCTTCTCTTCAAATTAAGATATCACCAGCTAGGCTTTAAGCTATTCGTGATCTAAGCAACCTGTGTGTTGCTACACACGACAACACGTTCACCTCATCTTCCGCAGAGAATGAACGATGGCTGTCTTTCTTTACTGAGTATTAGTTTGACGTCGGGATCAAAGCAAGAAAGCAAAATGCCTTGGCTGATGCGTTATCATGCTACCCAGACTATATGTCACACATATAGCCTCATCTACGACGACTTTAATCCGCGACACGAGATGACATGTTTGCAACTAAGCTCAAGGCTCTCAAAATAGATGGACTTAAGGACTCGGACACAGTTGTCGGTGCGCTAAGGAACGAAGCTACACTAGCTTTCGATGGGGCCAAGCTGGTTTGTTACAGCACCGTCAAAGGTGAGTTACGATGCGTTGGTGTGGATCCCTCATAATAATAAATCACGTATCTTATAGTCTGTGAGGATTCTCTAGCTGTCGTCTCGGTCAGATGAAGACGCGTGACTTACATTACCCAATCAAATTATTAAGGCGGGCCTTCATATCTGTGCGAACATGCGAAATACGTCAAAGGAGTGAAAGTTCATCGAAAGCGGCCGTATTATGGACATAATTGTCGGTGCTATTGCATTACTGTTTGTTCTCTTTATCAAACTAAATTTATGTTCTACCTGCCGAAGGACTCGGCAGACAACTCGGATATCAATCGCTAACCAGCTAAGAAATTTGCCTTTCTTGCTGCTCTGCCATATCAGTGGCGCTGTTCTCGACTGTGTCTTTAATTTACATAAAACGTATCACTAACAATCCGACGGTCAGTTTGAGCAAGTGAATCGCATCGTCAACATTGTGTGTGCATGGAAACATCAGGACGTTGAAATAGCATCTCTCACATGTTAAATTCGTATTTAGCAATGCCATTTAGATCTCTACTGACTATATGTCGCTTCAAGCAAATGCTTAGCTAGCCCTCGTGCTTAATCAGTGCGTCAGCATTATGGCTATATGCTTATTGATGATTCCACATTGCAGGCCTACCTCACATCAAGCTTCTCGTCTCATTGACTAGCGATGCATAAGTCAAATATCTTGTGCCGTAAATTGTAGTGACTTCCGTCACGTACGTAAAAAAGTGACGAAAAACAAAGATAGGCAGATCGATCGCATGACTTAAGGAAATGAACCTACAAGATCATCTGAGATAAGAGAGTTGGTTATATTAATTGCAAATATAAGCTTACTGCTGTCTTTGGGACAAATCTGATCCTTCATTTTGATTACAGAGAGGCAGTATCGCCTGATAAGCACCTGATAACAATGATCTCAATGATGTTGATAAGTCTGCACATATGTGCGCATATGCAAAGTGTATCCATTTAATGTCGATGTCAGAAAGGACTTCGTGTACACGATTGATAATTCTATTAGTATGCGTAAATACCCACTGGGCTAATTTGAGCTGCATTATGCTCCAGCGCTAGCGCCGTGTTATGCGCAGACGTAGATGAGGAAATTCGTTTTGTCATTTGAGCCAGGGTCAATTTCTGGCCGCGCAAGGCCACAGCCTATGTTTCGAGAGATACTAGTCGAGCGACTTGCTCACAGAACGATGCGGCTACGCACATGAGAGGCCGGACAAAGCCTAAGGCTCTGGATCCAATGCTGCTTTAGAAAAAAACTCGAAGTTTTCGGTATTATAGCCAGTTTCTAGTTTGTGTTTTTGTACAACTATGGCGAGCGACGTTAAGGTGACGAATTTGTTGTGCACCGCATGATGCTCTGTACTACAAGCTTGCCCCTTATATCAAAAAAGGTCATCAATCTTCTCCTTACCTCTTGATAAAAGGGAAGAGCATCTGAGAGCATTAATCGCGCGAGGTCATCGCCAGTGCAAACCCAGTGTCTTCTAAAGGAAAGAAAATGTCTTCACTGAAGAGCTCTTTATAATCTCGGCCTCGATTGGTACGACTGCTCTAATGTCAGATGTACTATTGACTATAACGATCAGCGTCTTTGGCGAGACCATGCTTTTCACTGCTAGGTGTGGATACTTACAAATCACGATTACATCCAATTTCGATAGTTTTAGTTACTTTGCAGAAGCATGAATCCCGAAATTAATATGGTGCGGCTCATAAATTGCCTTCTGGAAGTCGATAAGAGTTCGTTATTTGAGCTAGCCCATACCAAATGTCGTACAATGACCTTAACACAGCTATCGCGAGGTACTTGAATTACCGAAAGCTTTGTGTAAGTTTAAAGTTAGTATTCGAAAAATGTTTTTCGTCTCACGACGTGAATACAACAGGTACGACTCGCACTACTGGCATTCAATTTCTAAACGAGCTCGCAAGTTCGCGTATTTTTTCCTTCAGAGCCATTACCCTGACTGTGAATGCTGTATAGCCTTTCACTGGGTGTCTGATAAGATCAATGATGTTTACTAATATTTTTTTTGGCAATCATATTTAACTCACCATGCGCAAGCTTGCTATCCAACCTTGGACTGTCAACCAGGCGAGATTTAGATCGTAATGACTACATTTCGTGCATTTTTATCTTTCTAAGGCTATAACTTATAACATTTGGCCTGTAATGTAATGTATTACGTTATCGCGTTGCCAAGTTATGCACGTGCTAGGCTCAGTCTGGCTAGTCCACGAAATAGAGTGGTGTCCGCATACGTCGGGTCTCGTTCGGCGGGCAGTGCAGCCAGCACCGAGGTCGTGAGGGTCTTCAATTATTTTGTTTATCTCTGATTTGGTAAGAGCCCAGGTGGCGCCCTGGTGCTGGAGACCGTCGCGTCGAGGGTGAGACTCGTTAGAGACCTGCAGATGCCCAAGAGCACCTGCCTGAAGCGCGCGAGCATTTTGCCCCCGCGCTTGGAAGGAGGGCGTCACCCCAACCTTTTCCGTAGCAACATTTGGCCTATCGACCATAATTGATTGATTAGGGATTGGACACGGAATAAGAGAATTGCGCACCGTATATTTGTTCGCTTGCAAGCACGAAAACATGCTTAAATTTGTGTGTCTTAAATGAACGTGGCGTATGCGGAAACCGGAGTTTTTTTGGTCGAGTTTGTTTGGTAGTTTCATTTCGCAGTGTCACGAGCCGAGCTCAAAGGAAGCACTTACTCCCTCTCTATACTCCGATAGCGGAATATTTCTGATAAAATTGACTGGAAGCTGGAGCTTTGAGCAACATGACGTTCATTTAAAAAATTGGTTTATATACTAGCATCTGTATAACTGTTTTTAATGCTGTTGATGTAACATGTGTGACTCAAGAAGCGATCCCTCGCATTACAAGCCCAATATTAATAGTCTTAATTACTGCGGAATCTCTTTCGTCATCGCCGTTCCTGCGCGGGTCATGCCGCCGCATCGTCAAGCATAGAGGCGAGAAGACAGATCTTTCATTACTTCTGCAATGCGTAAATCGATGTGCAAACTGTGCATTGTACGATGATCGTCACAATAATTGTCGCCATCTGACTCACAGACCTACCTGTCACTAACGTTTCACGTGAATCAGATGGCTATCACACTGCAAGCAGGCGCCACGTTTCTCATTCAAACCTATAGGATAAAAAGTAGCTCTGCAGGTCATTTTACTGACTTGTAGTAATCTGCTCTCACTGTATTCGATTCTTGGTAGCTTGAAAGCTGAAATGGTATACAAGGAACAGAAATAATCAAATTCTGACTCCGGCCGCGACATTAGTCAGTACAATAAATCGAACGTTTTGGTATTATCTTAGTATCTCCGGTTCACGAAATCTATGTGCTGCGTCAAATGTTAGACTTCGCACAATGAATCTATTAGATGCTGCGTCAAATGTTGAAATTCACAAAATGAAGCTAGCATGAAAGCTTTTGTTCGCTGGAATATCTCTAACAGCTTTTACAAGGCTTTTGTATACTACCTTTAGGCATGTCAATTGGCTCAGTCCACAATCTTGTCTTGCTCACATCTGAAAAAACTGGGTCATTGGTCTGCCGGCATTTTTTTTCTTTCTTGAGGGCACATGTAGCTTGGAAAAGGTTGGGGTGACGCCCTCCTTCCAAGCGCGGGGGCTAAATGATCGCGCGCTTCGGGCAGGTGCTCTCGGGCATCTGCAGGTCTCTAACGAGTCTCACCCTCGACGCGACGGTCTCCAGCACCGGGCGCCACCTGGGCTCTTATCAAGTCAGAGATAAACAAAATAATGGAAGACCCTCACGACCTCGGTGCTGGCTGCACTGCCCGCCGAACGAGACCCGACGTATGCGGACACCACTCTATGCCGTGTACTAGCCAGACTGAGCCTAGCACGTGCATAACTTGGTAACGCGATAACGTAATACAATACAATACAAGGGCACATGTATAGCAGGTGCAACCGAAATGCTTATCGTACTTATCTGAGCCTTTCTAATACTCACACTGAGCAACGCACACGGTTCATATGGTCCAAAAGCCCACCTCTCGTCCGCTGTGCCAAATGAAATGCCTACGCATTTATTTTGGTTCGTTTCTTCGCATGATGTGCGTTTTATCCATACTTTAAAATAATATCTCGCCAATTTCAACGACACACAGTATTCCGATAAAGTAATACTTTTCAAGAAGACTGATTTATTTACGGATTTTATGAGCTTCTATGCTTTTAGCTGTGTCGAAGCACGAGCTTTCGCTGTCGCATTATTCTCCCGCAGTGGCAATATCATCCTTCAAACAACTGGACCTATAACGACTCGTTTGAGCTGCAACAGATTCAGGTCAAGCGGCTGCAGCAACGAGGATTGTTTTGAAGCAAAGTCGAATCTTAAAGTCGCTGATCATTCAACAATCTGATACGGCTGAAGCCTCTTGCATGATATGCTGAGGAGAACGAATGTCGAGTTGATGGGAGCGATCCGATCGCCCATTAAAACATCCCGATTGTGACAAGACTACTTTCTAGAAAAGCTTGTTCAATGCGAATATCAAGCGCGAGGGAATTCTCTCATTATAACTTGCACCTTTGCAAATTCGTCGTGCAAAAATGCCTTTCACTTGATAGTGGCACTTGTCCTAACTACCGAGAGGAGAAGGGGGGAATAACCATCATGCAGCGTACATCGCTTTGCTGTTTTTAACAGCGTCTACTGGGTGTTTCGCAGTACACAAGACGAATAAGAGCGCGCTAGTATTATATCTAAAGGACTTTATGGCTTCATGGCTGTCTGCGAAATCGTACATAAACTGATTGTACGAAATAGACACAGTTAATTATGATCAGACTACCCACGATTTAGACTGATTGGTCAGCGATTGCGGATAATGAAATAGATTTGAAAAACAAATTTATTTTTGTAATAGCCATTCGATTTAGCAGGGTACGGCAAGTCCATACGTGGCGTCAAATTACCTGGTTCTGCAACCTTGCTCCCTAACGCCAGGATGACGCCAAGCTTCTCGTTGTTGCTGTTAAGTGCATGCGTAGCTCTTTTTGGGCGCAATGCTGCCGTCAAGATGGATGACGTGTCCTTTAAACCGCCATTCGAGATCGTAGACTCGGAAGGCCGACGGATCGTCAACACTACGTGGTCGCTAGGCGGTAACACAGACGTCAAGAAGCACTTTATTCGTCTAACTACCGACCGCCAGAGCAAACGTGGCTATTTGTGGCAGAAAAAACCGGTTGACCGCGACGAGTTATCAGTCATTATGACCTTCCGCATCTCTGGTCAGGGCAAGCGTTGGTTTGGCGACGGCATTGGTCTCTGGTTTACCGATCAGAAGGTGTTTATGGCCGGAAATAATCATGGCTTCACCGACAAGTACAAAGGCGTGGGTGTTGTTATTGACACATTTAACAATCCAGAGCACAAGGGAGGCCACAAAGACATCAGCATCTTTTTAAATGACGGCACCAAGACGTTTGATCAAATGTACGGGGAAACACGCGCTGGGTGTAATGGTGCTGTGCGTCACCATGAGCAAAGTGCAAATTTCGACGCTGTTCACAGCATGTCGCGTTTAAAAGTCAAAATCGACAAAACTCGACTAGTCGTGGAGGTGGACGCGAAATCAAGTGGTCAGTGGGTGGCCTGCCACGAGACGACGTTGCCCTTCAGTGAGGATTGGTTGAAGGCGTCAACGATCGGTGTGACGGCAGCCACCGGTGCGCTAGCCGATAATCACGATATCATCCGGTTTGAAGCGTTCACGGACTTTGCGGACGCGACTATGGTTGCCGTGGACTCGGAGACGATCAGGAATTCCGTGTCTAAAGACTACAAAAAGTGGATCGAGTCGCCAAATTGTGGCACGGAGTGCCTGATTGCGGTACTAAAGAAAGAGATGCAAAACTTCCGAGTCGATGCCGAGCACCGCTTTTCTGATCTGAAAGAAAAGACGGAAAATACCGTGTCAAAACTCAAAAAGCAAGAGAACGAGAATGAGCGTCGTGTGCGTGACATCGAGGCCAAGGTGAGAAAAGGCATCGACTCGTCGCTCGAAGATACTAAGAAAGTGTTGGGTACTGAAGTGAATGAGAAGATTACCAAGCAGCTTGAAGAGAATCTTGATATCGCCACGGGCGGCTGGAAGACGCCATTTGCCCTGCTGTTTATCGTCTTGGCGGCAGGTGCTGCGTACGTGTACCGCAAGTATCAGTTGCTTCTGAAATCGCACTTGTTGTAATTCCATTCGATTTTAAATGACAGCACAGAAAAATAATCATACCTTTGCTGTGTGGTCCACCTCATATCAATTTGTAGCTGCCCACGTGTCAACACTTAATTATCAAGTGGCCTTTATTCCGTCAAGCTATCTCTTTCGATGGTCTGTCGGTTTGCGACATTGCTATCGTCCACGGCATTGTGCTCGCTGACTGGCGTGGCGTCCTTGCCGCTGCAGACACTGACCTTTAAACAGCCATACGAGGTGGTCGATGGAAATGGTTTTCGCCAGATCTCAGGCGACTTCACAATCGGTGGCTCGACAGAGGTCATGAAAAATTTTATCCGCCTTACAACTGATCGCCAGAGCAAGCGTGGCCATATTTGGAGCAAGAACGTGATTAATCGAGATGAATTTGCCACTGTGATTACATACCGTATCCATGGACAAGGCAAAAAGTGGTTTGGCGATGGCATTGGCCTCTGGTTTACGCACGAACCTCAGTGGAAAGACGGCGAGAATCACGGCTTCACGGATGCGTACACGGGCTTCGGTATCGTGCTGGACACATTTCACAATGTCGAGCACCGTGGTGGTCACAAGGACGTGACGATCCAGATCAACGACGGTACCAAGCGCTTGGACGATCACAACGACGAGGACAAGATCGGCTGCGATGCTGCCTTCCGCTACCACTCGTCTAGCGCCACCTTTGATCCAGTGTTTAGCTCGTCGCGCATCCGTATAAAGATTAAAGGCAACGCACTCGAGGTGGACATGGACTTAAACAGCACATCTACGTGGAAAGAATGCTACAAGGGCAACCTACCTTTTCAAAGCGATTGGCTACGTCATGCAACCTTTGGAATATCGGCGTCCACTGGCGCTCTGGCTGACAACCACGATATTTTGCACGTGCAGTCGTTCGACAGCGTTAACGATGGGGGTCTGACCTATGCTGATGAGGAGACAGTGATGCACAATTACTCGAAAGACTTTATGTCGCTCTTAGAGAATGATTATTTATGTGACCAATCGTGCAAGGTGACAGTCTTGGAAAAGTATGTCTCGAACTTTCAGATCGAAACAGAGCATTGGTTTGAGATGCTGCGTGAGCAGACGGAAAACACGATCAAAAAGCTGAAGGAGAAGGAGCGCTTGAATAATCAAAAGATACAGGCACTGACGGACCGCATGACAACCATGATGGAGAACAAAATTGGCCAGAAGATGGCGGATGTACGTTCCAAGGTCAATGAGAAGATTGCGACGGAGATTGAAGGCGAGCTTACGGTGGCTAACTCTAGCTGGCGCCTGCCGCTCTTTGTTATGCTCGTAATTATCGCCGTCGGCGTGGGCGTCGCCTACCAGAAGTACCGCAAGCTTGTAAAAAGTCACTTGTTTTAACGTGGCTGCTTAATAGGCTACATACAAAGTTGTTTTTTACAGGTCACGGATTTATTTGAATCGAAAATGCATTGCTACTCGACTCGGTACATAGCCGATTGGACCAAATTATGATTAAGCCTGCAATTTTCTTCCTCAATTTATATTCTTCCTGAAATAAACCTAAAACATCTCTATATAGGTCCAAATTTCATAAAAAAACTCTTCAGAGTTTCCTAATATACAACAACTGATGGTGTAATTTAGTGTTACTAGCAACAGCTTGGTTGTCATATCACGAGCGCACTCTATTCGGTTGACTGCTTTTGTTACAGCACTTTGCACACTAGAGCTTATAACAGTGCTAACATGGGCCAGTTCATTGTCTGCCATGCACGAACGCGCGTTGGCAAACAAGTTTTACTGTCTTGAGTACCGAGTTCCGGTGTTCGAGAAAGCAAAGGGTAAAATTGTATGTAACGCAAAGATTAATTTACGCACAAATTGACAGCTATCTTGTCATTCGCTGGGACAAAAAGGAGAGGGATCGTGCGAAGAGGAGGCATGCAGAAGGACACATTTCCAGGTGAACGACTGGTCATTCTTCCTGGCTAATAAAGTGATCGACCTATTAATTTGCTAGCAGTTCGAAGACTGATTCTAGTCTTGATTTTAGTCCTACATTTTAATCTTTGTAAGCAACTTCTTTCAATCTTGCAATTTAACCAGGGTCTACACATATATCAATGTAATGTGATATATTACGTTACCGCGTTGCCAAGTTATGCACGTGTTAGGCTCAGTCTGGCTAGTCCACGGCATAGAGTGGTGTCCGCATACGTCGGGTTTCGTTCGGCGGGCAGTGCAGTCAGCACTGAGGTCGTGAGGGTCTTCCATTATTTTGTTTAGCTCTAACTTAGTAAGGGCCCTGGTGACGTCCTGGTGCTGGAGACCGTCGCGTCGAGGGTGAGACTCGTTAGAGACCTGCAGATGCCCGAGAGCGCCTGCCCGAAGCGCGCGAGCATTTACCCCCCGCGTTTGGAAGGAGAACGTCACCCCAACCTTTTCCGAAGCATATATATCAATATCTTTGAAATCTCTTGGTATGCAAATACCAATTGGCTATTGTAAATGCGGATGTCTAGCCTATTGTCGAATGACCTGCTCCAGACATCTCCACTAAGAAATTTGGATAAGGCTTACTTAAACAGGAAAGATAGCCACCCATCACTCTTTTTGTCTAATACCAAATATCAACCAGTGACGACTATACAAGCGTTAAAGAACGCAATCAGTCGATTGGGTCATTATTTTGTGACAAAGACAACCTCAACGAAGCTTGCTTTGGCTTATAAAGACTAGTCTGCACCAAGTTAGGTTTGGGCGGCTAAGGCTGTGCCTACAACAAAGTTTACGCTAACAGGAAAGCTTAAAATGCCGTGAGTAGCACCTTTAGCAAAATTGTATGCCAAGAAGCCACTCAGGTAAAAGATATCTGGAAGAGCATGCGATTGACGGTGAATGGGAGCTCATTTTGCGCTTTTGCTTTCCTCGATGGTCTGCATACATTTCTGAATTCGGAAGATGAGAATGACAAACAGTGTCGCTGGCGCTTGGCGAACGCCAACTTATGTAACATCCGCTACGTCTACAAACAGTGCTGTCAAACCAAATCCACCGAGCTAGACCTACAAGCTAGGTTAGTTTCACCTGTAATAGTGACATGGGTTTTCAGACTGTTGAAGTGGACAAAATTAGTTGTTACATACAGTCAGACCAAGACGACTTTGTCATTTTTTGAAACGACAAGCAGAAAATGCTCGATGATGGCATTAGCACGATTTTACTTGATATTTTGTAGGCTCTCCAAGCTATCAAATCTTTTTTATATGAACATTATACAAGTACAATGGTGAGAGGACAACTCAATAATCTCCTTTGCAAACTCTAAATACGATGAAAGAAAAATTTGTTGTTCGCCTTGGGAAAATTGATCACATGCTTGTTTTTGCGAACGATCTTAAAAATGACAGCTATGCTATCACCAAGAACATGTTTGCGAATGTGGATATATATCGTCAGGCCTGTGATTGCCTTCACCTTGTATGCGGAGCTTGGATCGCTTAGCTAGTCAGCCATGAAACTGATTTCAGAAATGACTTTATTACGAATATCAGCCTGCTATCGACCGCAACAGAACGTCAGATTCGTGTGAAACGTCGCGTTGTGTTTTCATCGCTGAGACTAATCAGGTCGTATTACGATGCAACATTCACCCTCGGAATCCTTTGTCGGCTTATAGAGAACTTGCTCAAGCTTGCTGTGGGACTCCGATAGCTGACTAGCCTCGTATAAATAAGACTTTATGTGCTGACTGCCCTAGAAACGGCACTTGGAGTCGGCCTTATAGTCCTTCGATATGTGCTTCGTCAAGTCTCTGCTCAAAACATTGTACTATTTTGCGATCAGCTTTTGATTTCTCGGACGAGTTTTGTTGCTAACATAAACCATCCTACCGGTTTCATCTCGAATCTTCACGCAAGTACCGTATCGGACGACCTCAACATATAATCATTTTAGTCCTTCACGTTCGCAAAGCAAATATTTTTCTGGCTATAACAATCTCGTGGATATGACTTTATCTTTATTGGACGTTGTATCAGGATTGACCTTACATCATTGGTGGATAGATTGTTTTTGCATTTTAAATAATTAATTTAGGTGTGGTCTTTGCCCGTTTAGATTTTGGAGCATGCGGAATAACCTGATAATCGGGGAAGTAAAAACAATGCGAAGTTTTGCATAAAAATGGGTACAATTTTATTTATATTGAAATAAACGAAGCGCAGACGCTTCAAAAAACCGTTGAAAAGGCTACTAAATAGATTGGGCTAGAAATGGTAAATATGGATGGACTAGAACCCGTTTCATCTGAAACATTATTTGTTCTACCATGAACTTAACCAAAATTATACGCACCTTCCCGACAAATTGTATATATAAGCGATACTATAAAAGTCTTCGCATGAAAAAGGGAGAGAAAGAAAAACATTTGGGTGGTCCACACTGATTACAGAAATAGTACAAAAGTTAGCCCTTTTCCAGAACGTACTCTGTATGCTGGCTGGACTATAATGAGATAAGCGTTGCTGCGAGTTTAAAAATAACGCAACCAATGGCATAGTCGGAAGCGCTGTATAAGTTAGTGCTGGATCTCCCAGCAGGTGTTCGTAAAGTATGTACGACTCTCACTCTTTTTATCCCCATAGTTAACGAAGTTAACGCAGACTTCACTAGCCCTATGGACTTAAATAGCCGATGAGTGAATATTTCATCCAAGAACTTCTAGCGAAAGGTCTTTAATGTCACTTAATCAGAACACCAGACACTTTACCGTCTCTGGGTCACCTGATGGCCTCGATTGCCTCACAACAAATGTTGGATAGAGCGCCTGGTAGCTAAGCATGGTACCAGGCTTTTTCAATCGTTTTTTTTTAGCCATCTACCAAAACTTGAGCTCTAGACATCGAGCGCCTGGACATATTCCAGAGCAGCACGTCCTACTTTGGCTTTAGTATCTGTGCGTATGCCGTCGAAATGTTCAGTTTGTTCCTCGATTTAATTAAGTTTTCCAAGTTGAGCACAGAAAGCCAGCGACGAGAGCATGGACTTGATTCCCGCCGTATGCCAATCTTTGCCCTCTCGGTGATAAACGTATTTACGTTATATCGTAGCTTCTAAATTATAAAAAGCCAACACGAGTTCTTTTCCTCAACGTGTCAATTCTTTGTAGTGGGCCTTTGAAAATCATTTTTCAAAACTAAAATATATTGGCATCGTCTAGTTATATAATATCTTTAACACCAGGCGCAACGTAGGCTGTCTATGAGGCTAATTTGGGATTTCTTAATATGATGCATATATCTATGTAGAAGCTTTATCTTTGCCTCAACCTTTGAGATCCTTTATTATCTCACTTTGCACTTAACAAATTGGCTTTGTGTTCTTTGTGTTCAGTCAATCTGTCACTTCTGGCAGCTTTCCGCACGCCATTAGAATAAATAATCCAATTACACGGTCAGTGTATAAGATCTGTTTGTCTCTTGCGGGGTCGAAGATGACATCCATAGATCGATCAGACATATGATTAGCGTCCTTTTCTTGTGAGCCATATTTTGGTGGTGTCTCGCTACCCTCTTCGTATTGCAAACCAATGTTACCCACTTGCAAAACTTTGTTACCCGTAGCTTGTTGTGCTGTGTGAGATTGTATTGCTCACAATAAAACGCTATCTTAAGCGACTTCGGATAGCGTTCGCTATTACCAGCAAGTCTTCATTGCCCGAAACATATACCAAAGAATATTTTCTTGGGCGTTCGGGTTTTCTTTTAGGATTGAATGCACAACAGGGGTAAACACTTGACTTACCGAGTTTCTATTACACCGAGTGAAGCGACAGATGCCTATGGTCGTACCTTGCCAATTTACTTGTAGCTCGTGTTTTAGCCGCGACAGGCCAAGTAATGTCATGTTTGACTATTTTAGAAGCGAGAAGTGACTCCGGACTATCAAACTTGTTAAATTTTACACATAGAGTGAACAGCTGCAACCGTTTCTGGTATGTGGGAGTTTATGAAAAGCCTAAGCCTATAAAGACTCATAATGCTTTTTTAAAAATTTGCACAATTTCGTTTAAAACCAGAAATCCACCGTTCATTAGAAGGTTAACCTATCATGTACTTGGCTACCATTGTTATTGTCAGTCTCACACCTTTACTTCTTTCTCAAAAGGGCCTTTATGGCCAATTTCTTATGTTTACACGGGCGCGGATTTTGCCGTGACTCTTCGATGCTCTTAAGCAAGACAAAGTTTTGGTTTATAGACCATTATCGTGGTTATTTCGGACTATGTGCCCTTTCTTGAAACGATTGTATCAGCAAAATTGTTGGAGTCATGAGTAAATTTCTCCTTTATGGTGATGACTTTGTCTGTAAATGCTCCTTCTCGCACTAAAACGAGATGGCTGCAAGGTGGACCGGCCTTAGGCTGTACATCATTGCAGTCACTTTAGTTTTTTGGAATTTGTTGCAACAGTAATGTTGACCGTCAACTTTTTTTAACTGATAAGGATAAAGACGAAGTTTGCGATAACCTTGCCTGAAATGCTTTTTTCAGCTATTCCTCATGTGCGCCGTGGACACGAGTAATACAGGTTAAGTGAGCTCTCAAAACATTGCTCAATTCTCAGCCCTTTCTCTCATTAAACGGCATGCACATCCAATCGTCTTGATTATTTGTCACTCAAGAAACTATCGCGACCTCTTTGCCCCAGAAAAGAAGAGTCTTTCGTTTTCCATGTTTCACGGACTTGGAGTACAAAGCAGAACCACCATAAGGCTTAACAGATTCTGTGCTGCCAGGAATCTACACCAAAGGCTTTTTTCGTAGCGCTTGAGCACCTTATCATGCTCTCACTGACTGACAATACAGAGGCTGTAATCACATCAGCCTGTCGGCTCTTTTGTATGCACTTTGGCTCATTAGGGGTCTTCAATAGCGCTCAAACATATACTATATATCTAACGACGTTTTACGAGCCTTCATTCAGCACCAAGACGAGTGGTTTGACCGTGCAGAGCGAATGCTTACCGCATTAAAGGGACGCTGAAATAATTTTGGGTAAAGAGTTGCAGTTGCTCCAAATAAAGTCCATGGCGAATCATAAAGCACCAATGACTCACGCCCTTTGCCATTTGTGCTAAACGTGCCAAAGTCAACGGTTACTGTGAACGGTCATGTTTCCTCACCACTCGGCAGGGTAAGAATTATTCGGTCGACTTTGGCCAGATGAGGAAGTAGTGTTTAACAACGGACCAGCGTATGAGCATTCGTCGATACTATAAATGTGATTATAGCCGCAATTTGTGGTTGGTGTGTTTCTAAGCCAAGCGCGCTCACATTGAAATAGCCAAAACTCTACGAACAATCAGTCGTATGGTCTGCCGATGAGAAAAAATGCTTAAAAGGACGCTAATTGGGCTGATGGAGAAGAGGAAATTCGAACCTCAGAGATGGTGGGAAGGTCAATAGGCCTTGCTGCGAAGACTTTCGTTTAGGATGAATTGTGCTTGCAAGTCTTTCTTTGTCGAGGCAACTTTGAAAGGCTTGAGTCTGCTATGAAATTCTCTTTTGACTAAGGCGCCAAACAACTACAATCGCCGCTTCTTTGTCGAAAAAAGTCAATCGTATGCTGAGGATCTATGAGCACACTAACGTGGAATTGTCACTGTCTGCGTAGCTACAGAAATGTTTTTTTTTGAGTGGATGACCATGAACCATGGTCTTTGGAGGTCGAAGACCTTGGATGCCACCCGCTTCGCACCTAGCGGACGTTTGGTGACCTTTGCTAGGAAGCCTTGAAGCTTTAAGAGCCAAGTAAATCATTGTGTTAAACATTGGAATGCCATTGATCGACAGTGATGGTGTTGAGGAAATATGAGAGGCAACGAGCGATGCTCTTAGGAAGTGGCATACGCTGTATGCTGATGATGGCTAGGCAGCTATTTAAACACGGCAATATGGGTGAGGCCTCTTCACTGCCTACTAAATTAATTCGCAATGCTCGTAAGATACAGCATGCCAAGAGTGACATTATTGGCTTCAAGTCAAGGCAACCCCTTTCGCTGCGCATCTATAAAATTGATAACTTAAATAACCAACTTTGCAAACGTGATTGAGAGTGGGATTATCAGAAACACTGTGGGTCACACGTGAAGAGCGCGATATCCCCAAGGATATAGATGCTACGATGATCTTAGGCGTCAGTGATGCGTACAACGTGTCTTCACGCATACATATATGGCTAGCTAAAAATCGTATGCGAGCATATGAGAGATGCTTATAGAAATTCATACTCACTGCATGTCTATAATGGTTGAAGGCCTTTGATGCTATCTCATGGCACAATCGCGGTCTCACCTTTATTAGACCTATCTCATGGCGCGCGATGACAAGTGATGCGATCTACAAAAGGCTCCAAAGAGCAATGAGTGGGAAATCTAGCGCAAGACTGCATCACTTTTTTGAGAAACGTTATGATGTCATATACCAACACTGATTTAGGCGAGCCATCACGTGATATATCTTCTGTGAGACTCACGTACTTAGACCAGAAATTATGGCTGTTTACAAAGCAGCCGATACTACCCTTTCTGTCAAATTGGCATATTAATCTGGTACGCTATTCAGGGATAGATAATGAGACAATTGAAGCTTCTGTATGTCCTGCTAAGAATGGCGAGCAATAGTATGGGTTGAAACGAAACATGTCTCTGCAAAGAAAATTCGCAAACTAAAATGTGCTAAAATTACGTAAATGTTTTATAATTAATCTGTGGCTGATTGTGAAATAAGAATACTGAAGTTAAAGTATTTAAGTCCGAAACCTGCCGCTCTAAAGCAGCATATTTACTCAAAAAGAATATGCCTCATTCTACTTGATGCAAGTCAAGAAATCATAGCAACCTGGTGCAGAATAGATTCTCTACCAGCTACTTTGCGCCGAGTTTCTGTACGACAGCATCAAGCCAAATCCAAATGTGATTTAAGCAGTATCCCGATGAGGCTTTCAAAAGGATCCTGCTGACATTCCGTTCAATTACGCTTGACCGCTTTGTGCTTACACAAACAAGTTTGGTTACGCTACCACAAACTGTATGACTGTCAATTACTGACATTTTGCGCCATGACTAAATTACCCGACAAAGTCGTGCGCCTGCGCTTAATGTCTCTCCTGTACCTTGAACAGCAACTCAATAGTAAAATATCTGCCAGCAATTCGTTGAGTGTGTGCCACGAAATGATGCAAGGCAACTGACCGAAAATCAACGATGGACTCGTGGTCGGCGCGTAACAAACCGTAGTGTAGGCGTGTGAGCGTATCTTTTGATCCTTAAACTCAACTGCATCGAGAAGCGACTGAAAAAATTTGATTGGTCCGGCTCATTGTTCTGCTTATTGCTTCCACTTGCCATTCAGTAGGCAAGCCGTTGTATGGAAGCATGCTAAGCTTCTCTTATTTGTCCGCTCCGCAGTATCAATATGTTGAGGTTTGTACAGGACCATGCCCGAACGCATGATACCACCCGTGGCATAAAGTTAAGCAACCTTTTTGTTCACAATTTTTTTTCGCGGACCGAAGACATTGCAAAACGATACTCCAATTTGTATTCGAGAAACATCTTGAGATCGGTCAATAAGAGACCACCTCACTTCAATAATTATGAGGATTTATTTACAGATGTCAGGACGTATCTCGCACCACTTTATAAGCTCGTTTCTATTGGTTCCATCACACCCACGTGTACGAAGATATGTCTAGGTAATCGCAACGGAGTCAAACTAACTCTCTGCTTACCCTTCAAGTATCCTCTTCACAAGTTATAATAACGCTGGCGCACGCTTGTAGCGCCGCTCTCCGTGTGTTTTCCGAGCAACCGTGCCAAAAGCCTCCACTAAATTTGATCCTCTGCGTACGTCACTAGCCTCTTCCTCCCGCAGTCTAGATCTTTCGCCTCGTCAGTCTTCTTACCTTTGACAGTCGATTGCCGCGTATCCTGAACTTTGCAGAAGGAGGCCTTTCATCCATCTTCATACCACATTCTACTGGTATGCCAACCTAAAGTAGACGTCTGTTAGAAATTAATTACGCAGGATTTCTTCCATCTTAATATGCAAGCCGTCGGCCTCAGTGAGCTCGACCGTGCCCTAAGCAGCCTCCTCTATCTTGATGCCGTGACCTCTTCACTTTCGTCCAGCACTTCTTGTAATGAATGTACCCCCGCTATTGAGAAATTAAATATCACTTTGCTGATCACCCGCGGCAAACTCAGCACCATCATCTTCGATGCCGTTCCACTTTTGACCACCACACTAAAACGCTCGATTTGGTCTCGCATAAAGCGTTTATTTTTGAGTCCACCGTCGGACAATTTTTCTTGCAACCATTTTCTTAGCTTCTCTCGAGAAATTTGGCATCGCTATTACACGAATCGCTTTCTATTTTGCCTTTTTCGTGTTTTCAAAATGGATCCTTAAACATCCTCTCCTTGAGTACAGTCAGCGTAATATCCTATCAACTTTCACAATCGATGCAATCAATTCATATTCTGACCATAAACTGCTGAAATGTAGCTAGTGCGGTGCATTGAACCGGTTATAAGAGTTTATATGCTCTACTATAGAAGTATCGCTCCAAATCTTTATCGTAGAGTCGGCATTTCATTTTCACAGGGTGTTGAAGTGTCGATTGATAAACAAACGCGAGATGTCCCCTAGTCTCCATGGCGCGCGTTGCCGACCAAATCTTGGTCTGTTTCTGGATCAAAGCGATATGGTAAAAGATGCTTAATGCCTTGGCATCGTTTATCAGTGGTACCTTCGTGATATCACAGCCATCCTTGCCGGCCATGGCATCCTTAAAGACCCAGATTTATCTTCATATTAAGCTCCCAGTGATAGTCTTCCTGGGATAATTAGATACCAATCCATCGAATAACCTCGGTACGCTTGATTGCCATGATGGAAACGGACCTTGTTGCGATAAAATGCTTAGTTGCGGCTGTTTTGTAGAAGTTAAAAAGTAAGGGGATAAATTTAAGGCTCAGCTCACTGCCCTGGGTTACTTTAAGTTTCCAAATCCATCTAGACGCTTCTCCGTGACATCATCGAATGACGTCGTCCCAGTCAGATAAGTTAATGACGTTATTGCCGTACCAAAATTGAAGTTATCAAGCCCGTGATCTTGTGTCGTCTCCTGCCTCTTCAGTATGACGCCATCCGCCTCTTTGACATGCATTAAGCGGTAAATTCTATGACCGCTTTGATGGTGTCACTCACAGACGCCGCTTGAGGATGTACTGTCGATAGAACTAATCACGTGAAGGCTGAAAAACGCAATTGAGATGTCAGTTGCGGCCTGAGTGGTTAAGTCGAGTAACCAACGCCAAATTAGAAATACCAGCAAAGTGGCCACAAAAGTAAACCACTATTGCAGGTTTCGTTGAAACGAACACCGTCAAACGTGAACAAAGATATCAGCCGGAGCTTTAATTATAATAATTTTAGACCCTCGACACTGATCATACGCAGATTAGCACATTTCCCTTTTAAACCCGATGGTGCCCGCCAACAGATCACTTTCGAACACCATCTGGTGGGTGGTATCGAACTTCTAGTGCAGGGTTGGAGGTGAGACGGATGAGAAGACAGCAGATTTATTTGCCGCAAGTAGAACAATCTTTGTGCGCTTTTCAAAGTGTTCAATGGCTGCGGCCAATTTTTGTGGTTAATGTACAATTTGTACGTCTTAGCATTTAACCTTCTGCTGAGTAACGCTTGCTGTGACTTGTATTGCTTTGACGATATCTACGCTTATCAACAATGACTACTCCAAACTAGTGGCTGCTAATTTCCGGTATTTCTAGCTATTTATGCGACATACACATCGTAAAAACAACCTTCTGTTACTATATTGCAAGTAGCAATTAATAATAATATAGACGTATTTGAAGTCTGAAAGGACTAGTGTAGGCACAGCAAGCTTTATAAGTTTGTCCAATATTTCGCTTGCATATGCAAATCGAGGAGGAGAAAATGCGATTTGAGTATGGAGACATATGATATCGACAATTTTGCGAGAATTGACTTTTGGATAACAAAGATAATTTCAAACAATCAACCCGGGTGTAATCATCCGGTGTGAAGCCTTCTTTGCATGATAACGCAAGACTGCAATATTTATCGGTCCGCGATCAGCATCTGGCAAACCCCATAATAATAATATTGATGTCGTTTAACATTACTTACTCTTTTCGCATGTACTAATGTTTTCATTCGTACTTTTTCGCAATTTAATGACTTTGTGTGTTTAGCCAAGACGTTTGAGAGCCGTCTGTTTAGCTTAGTTGTTGATCTAGCGGTAAGCTTTATAAAACCTATGTCACATCATACATGGGCAGGAAAGAGTTGTTTCTCAAAGGCAAATCCTGATTAGTTGAAGACATATCAAATATTTAGATGCTGTTGCAAACCTTCTCCCATGGTTCATGCAAATATTGATGGTCACATACAAATGCATCTGTCCAGTTTTTCACTAGTTATAAGAGGCCGGCCAAACAGGCAGTATTGAAAAACATGTCATCCCGTATTTTTCAATAAGCGTTAATGAGGCCACAAGCCGATGGTGTTGACATGTAAACAAGTGTTGATATGCACATTTATGAAATATGAGGGTGAAAAACTTTGCAAATCTAGACTGTAGCTTAAGCGAACCCTCCCATGTAGCAACATTTACAAAAAACCGGACTCATAACGAACAGAGCCTTTTATCGCCAGGTCAGACAATCCTTCTACTGAAAAAGGCACCGCGATGTATATGGATATAGACTAATGTTTTCCAACAAAAATGCCACGTTTTGTTCTCAATCAATATAAAGCTAAACATAAATTAGTCAAGTTTGATTTGCGAAATTTAACTTAAGGAGACGTTGTGACATGGTGAGCAGCACCATGCTTCAAACTCGGTGCTGCTTGCCTTTGAGTATCGGGCAACAGTAGCCACCATATTGGATTGCAATAGTGGTAAAATCATTATGGTATATGCTGCTAATATATAGTTTCGTATTTTATTGTTTTACGCCATTTAGCTATTCATTGAGCTCTTGCAAAACCAGCACTGAAATTTTGCTGTTTCTTTTAGAATAAGAATATTGTTAATAGCTCGCTAGAATTTTTAAGACTTATAACTCTTGTCAGCTTTTTGTCGTGCGGCCGTTGGATGCACGACTTGATGCACAAATACCGCGGAACCGCAATGATGATGCACGACCGATTGATCTCACACACGTGTATACCAGGAAGCACTGAAAATAGTACTTATGCCAACGTAATTTGCCTAAGGAACTAACTTTTACTTCGTGACTTCTCATCGATTGCCGCCCGAGCCTTTAACAACAACAGACCTTCAAAAAGTTTCCTTCGCGACAGTAATGAGGGGACCACTACTTAAAAATTCCGTTACCACTCGATTACAATTCAATCACCAGACACCCTTTCCTATTTGGTAACTCGCCAAAGATTGTTGAAGGTGAGCAAAATTAAAGCGAGGTCAATAAGCAGCAAAAAATTGACGAACAGAGCGATCAAAAGTATGGCCTTTCTATTTCCAAACTCTCTACATCGACTTTGTTTGACTCTCAAACACAAAATAGTTTCCCGCCTCTTGGAAATCTTATGGCGCCTGTCAATGGCTCTATTTCAAAATGTCTCAAGAAAGTAGTTGTAACATTTCGAGTAGTGTATTAGATGAAATAAATACGATCCACCTGCCACCACGCGAACACCCCGAATGCACTCTTCAGATTGTCCAATGTAAGCGGTCAATTTCTGTGCCTTATGTACAATTGTTTGTCTTGGCACCTTAACGTTTGCTAAATAAGTGTCTATTGTGCCTCGAATATCTTAGACGATAGTTGCGCGTACTGTGATTACGTTTAACTCACCAGTTAAGCAATTTCGTTTGCAACATCATACTTGTTGATAATTCTGTTCTCAATTTCGTAGAATGGTATAACTCCAGATTAGTAATCACCAATTTGTGAGGCAAATGAAAAACTTACTGAAATATTGTTAAGATTTGTAACGAGTAACAACTATCAATACTAATCTCACGAATAAAACTTTAGCGTTTGAGAAGGCATTTTTATTCAGAGGCGACTGGTCTGCAAAGATTAGACTAAGTTCATTGTTGGGCTTCTTTTATGACTCTATTTATTAAAGAAAATCCTTGGTGGTGACATACAAACTGCACCTTCCAGAGTACAGATGTATATTTCTTTCTTGAGATTAATACTGAAATTTTTACCATTTCTTTGTTTTTTTGGCTCAAATGAGATCGACAAATAAAAACTACCATAAGTGCCAAATTGTGATATCAACAAAAACGACTACTGGCACATGCAATATTTCAGTCCAACCAGCGACTATAACAGTTTTTCATTGCCTACTACAAAGGGTATCATCTTCTGTATGTGCGACGCGAGAGCAGCACGAACATTTGACTTTAATGATCACATCGCACAGTTCGTCATCGTAGCGATTACCCATCGGCACGACATGCAGCTCAGTCACTTACAAATACTCTACGATTTCATTATATACAATGGCCTTATTATCTACAAATAAAAAATGCTGCTACTGAATCAGTGGCGAGTATATTAGTCTCCAAAATTTGCAGATTCTAGGTCATGACCGCGAATAGATCCTTAGCTGAGCTTATGTTTCTCCCGCCATGAGTCCACTCTGATCGTATGCATTAATGTACCGCAGCAAAACAGCGACTGTTACTCCTAAAATATTCAAGCTGCAGCTTTTAGTAGCGTGCGTCGTAGCAACAGCGCCAAGTTGTGTTGCTTTGATAGCGAAAATGTCAAAGCTATGCCACACTTTTTTCAAGCTGTGCACCATAGACTTGAGTAGTGATGTTGATCAGAGAGCTCCTACCGATTCTTGTAATGCTACAATTTAAGCGGTAGCTGTCTACCATATATGCTACCATCCTGAATTTCCTATACTCCGTCTGGAATTCTACACATCTTTAATCATATTCTACTGACTCATTGATTATGAGACATAAGGACTAGGCTTCTTTGCCTGAGACTATGTAATTACTGATTCCTATGGACAGTATCGTACATATGTATTTTTAGAGCATTGTGATAGTATGGCGCAATGGCAAGAAAATCTGGTGATGACGACGGTTACATCACATGACCTCCCTTTAAAAATAGGTTTTTAATTAAAAAAACTCAATAAAAATGATGAGAACGAAATTTGCTTCGGATACCTTTCTTCATGGCTCCACTAAGCTACCAAATTCAGTATTGCAAACCTTTTTCCGAACCAACGGTGTGCGTTGACTGCTTTGTCGAGTTGTCCTCCACCGGATGTAGCTTCAACTCTTTTGACAATCCCAACTAGTAGGAATCACGCGAGACTTTCTCCACGATCAAATATGAGCCAAAATATCTTGGCGCAAGTGTATTTGACTAAGCAAAGCCTGTGTGACGGACTATTAAGCTTTTGCAATCGAAAACAAACATTTCACAAGTGGAGTTTTAAAAAATCGGGCTAGTCTTTTTGACTTTAAAGATTATATGTTTGATGCAACATCATCCAGCAAATAAGGAACATATTCCAGACTTGCTTCAAACGGCGACATTTTGAATAGCAGAGTAAGCGCATCGATTCTAGGCTAGCTCAGCCTAATGCAGAAAGTCATCCTAACATTCTCTGCTGAGCGGTTAATTCTTTCCGTTTTTCGATTTATTTGTATTTCATAAAGTAAACTCAACTTGTGTCGCGCTCTTACAGCAGACACGATCGCTTTCTTTAGCTTATATGTAAACTTTATGTCTCGGTCGGATACAGTGGTCTTCGACATGCCATGGTGCTTCAAATATCTCTTTCAAAACACCTTTGAGATTTCTGCAGGATCATTTGTTGTCTCCGTGACGATGGACATAGCTCTTTTTGCTATGCGATCAACAATCATTACGAAGGCGTTTGTACTTTTGTTGGGCTCCGGTAAAGACTTGCTGAAGTCGATCAAAATGTCGATCCATCTGCCTTTTAAAACAGCTTAAGGCTGAAGTAAACCTGGTAGCCAAGTCTTATTAGCTTGTTGCACTTACTCCGCAAGTGTTGACATAGTGTTAAATGTACTTCGTCATTTTTGGCCAGTAATACTTTGGATGTAGTTAATATAAATTCCTACGTGACCTGCTTAAAAATCGTAGTTTTCACAGATGACATGTTGTCGGATACTACAGCCTTGGACCCTCATCTTCAAGACACAAAAAATTCAGGACTTTATTACTGCTCATAGCAATTAAAGCGCTGATTGGAGACAAAGACGTCATTTGTCGAGGGTGCAAGTCAGCCATTAAGGCTATTAAACGTAATGCTTGTAGCCAACAGCTCCTATGATTGAATGCATAAAACGTTCGAAGGCTTAAACAGTTCCGGTGTTTTACCGGGCATGCTGCAAAGCTAGTGTAGGATGTAATACGGCACTTTTTGGTACTCCTTGTCAAACGAAACACTAATACTTTGGAACGGACACAAAGCATTTGCAAAAGTTCAAACTCAATTGACAAAAGCTAAGCGTGTGTACGTGTACGTTCTATTCTTTAGATGATTTTAAGATGTTATAAATGCAAATAAATGTAAAAGCAAGGTGCGCTTAACAAAAGCTAAGTGTTTCAAAGATAGATAGCATCATTGTCAACGCAACACTTTTCGTACATCTCCTATCGAAATTAGTGTGAAGCCAGCACGGCTGCGGAAAAATCATCGCATGGACCCGTTACAAGCTATAAATGTGAAGCCGATGTGCCTTTCATAAATCTGCATTCGTGCCCACAAGTGGAATGACAAACCATAAGTATACATTTGCTACATAATAGGAACGATAAACATGTATGTTAGCAGTGGTATAGCATCTTACTTAGTCGCATGCTCTAACAGAATAATTTCACAGCACACAAGCTCAAGCATGAAAACTGCTACACCACTTCGAAACGTAGCTTCGGTATGTGTCTATTTTTGTAGTATTTTACGATGTGTCCGTGCGTTGCATTGAGCTCGTAATGTACAATAGATGCCAGGCGGCAAGCTTTAAGTTTTAAAAAAAGATAGTAATGAGATAGCAGCGGCCCCACTCACTACCAGGATGACATTGGATTGATACTTTTCGTCAACACCCCTACAGAAGCGATGTATGCAGTAATTTCTCAAGCTCCAATTTTATTCTAATAGCGAACATGTTTGACAAGAATATACATTAAATTAATGTAGAGCTTATTGAGCTCCAACTCCAATTTAATTTATGCTAATTGAGCACCACCAATTTACCAAATAGTAATTAAGTACGGACAGAGTGTTATGCCAATGGAAGCACATTATTAAAATGTACGGCAAATACAAACAGTTTTTCTTGTGGCACGACTCTATGCGTTTAATTCCTCTTCATCAAATTGAGCGTCGGCTGCCTACAAGCTTTCCGCGTGGACAAAGACTCACGTTCATGGATTTCTTGGCACGAGACCTACAAATTCCAGGTTTTTTTGTGGTCATGGAATGGACGCAAATTATTGCAGGCATTGTTACTCTTTCCATTGTTTGAATAACGCCTGTGAGTAGCCAAATTGATTGTATCGACTTGCACATATATGGGCAGATACTACTACTGATTGGTTAGGCATTCTCGCAAGAGTGGTGATTTATATTTTATACATTCATCATGGTCCGAGAAAGCGTGTGCTTAGGGTAACCCGCCGTGAAAGCATATTATCGCTCACCATTAAATTACACACGCATAATGCGCTATAGTACAGACCTAAGGAATGCACCACCTCTTGGTTCTTTACCGTCTGTCCCATTTACTTCATCCATTCATTCGCTTGTTGTATTTTTCGCAATGTATGCATGTAATGTAACAACATCTGCCGCTGACGTTAAAGTACGGCCGGCGGACCGTCCTAAAATTTGGCTTGTCTATGAGAGGGTTAAGGAAAACCTTAACTGAATGCCTGAGGTTTTTTGTAATTCTCCCAGCCCCCAAAGTAGGCAGTCATTTGCGCCGGAGAAGACTGAGACGACGCGAGTAGTAGTCCACAGCAACGCCTATAACCGCGAACGTGACCTCTTTTTCCTGACACATAAGACTTAAGTACAGCTTCAGTGTATTTTGGTGGCGTGGAGGTACAGAATCGATATCGACCGAAGCATAATGGAGTACGAGGTGTTGTGGGGCGACGGCCCTCTCGGCCTGACTCTTCGTCCCGACTTGGGCGAGGATATGCCACCCGTAGTAGGACGCATTACACGCTTAGATTCGGCCGCCGCACTAGCTAAAGTATCCGTGGGACACATGCTCGTAAGCATCAACGGTATGGACACGGCACGCCAGGGGTACGACCTCGTAGTCGAGACGCTGCAGAAGATTCCTCGCCCGGCCACTCTGCGCTTTCGTGTTCCTCGCGCTATGAATGGTACACCAAGCACATATCGCTCTCCGTCGCGTTCGTCGTCGCACCGCAGTCGTGGATCAACGGGTACCACGTGGTCCGAGCCTGGCAGGTCTCCTTCGGTTCCTAGCAGCAGCTCTACGCGAAGACGTGAACAGTATACGGTGGTATGGACAGAGGGTCCTTTAGGTATGATTCTTCGCCCTGATGACGACGACTGCCACGTACCATGCATTCGGAAAATAACAGGGAAAGGCGCTGGCACTGGCATGGAGCGGGCGACTGTGGGAGACATTTTAGTAGCTGTGAACGGTCAAGAGACAAAGTCGCTGGGATTTCGCAGTACTATTTCTTTGCTAAAGACAATTCGTAAACCGGCGGTGCTCAAATTTAAGCGAATGGGCCGTCGCATATCGCGCACTAAATCGACGCTCGATTCGTCTGGGGGAAGTCGCAGCGTGAGTGGAATCCCAAGCGATGTAGGATCATATGATATTGTGTGGCGTGAGGGTGATCTTGGTCTTAAGCTGAAGCCCGGACATCGCGATGTACCAGTACTTAGCAAACTTACAGGAAAGGGCAACGCAAGTGGGCTACAGAATGCGGAAGTGGGCGATGAACTAGTGTCTGTTAACGGCACGGCAGTCGAAGGCGAAGCCTATCAAGACACTTTGCGCATGCTTAAACACTCACCAAAGCCGGCAGTTCTGCGTTTCCGCCCAGGTAAAAACCGTCGCGAGTCGATGATGTCGGCGGTGTCGATTTCTTCAGTGCACTCGAATCCAAGTACACAGCGCGAGGTGATCAAGGTTGCAAGCCGCCATCACGTGCCTCTGTATGACAACGACAGTGTGCCTCCCGAGGCTGTACAGCAACCAATCCCTTTGAGACGAACTGATCGCGAGCGCTCCGACCGTGACCGTGACCGCTCTGACCGTGATCGTGATCGCGATTACGACCGTGATCGCAACCGCCCTGATCGAGAGCGACAAAAACGAAGGAAACGTATTCCGTTGGACGTAGCTCGCGAATTAGTTGCAGTATCCCAAGGATCCGACTTAGACCACGCGATTTTCGCCGGTATTCCTATTACCTCGATCGAAGAAGGCTCAAAGGAAGCTCATCTATTGCGGGTTCAGGCCAAACTTTGCATTGCAAATCAGGTGAAGACTGAGCGTCACACGCCTGCTAAGGAGGCGCTATCGCGTGCAGAGCAGGAGGCAAAAGTACTTCAGGAGGCATTGGAGAAAGTGAAGAGCCAGGCAAAGAAGTATGAAGAAATCTTAGAAATTCAGTCACGTGAACGTGTACTGGCGCTGGCAGTGCGGCACAAGCCTGAAGAAGTGGTTCAACGTCAGAACAATGTGATAAGTGAGTTATCTGGAGTGATTTCGGGATTTAAATGTGACTCGTATGCCGATGTGGATATCGTACCGCCTGTGATTGAAGATAATGACCAAGTGCAAAAGATCATGGACGACTTGCAGACTGTTATGAGCATACCGGTGGTTGTCCCGACAGTAAAGTTCTGTGCTGAGTGCGGTGCTACCGAGAACGAGTCGAAACTAGATATGGATGAAGATGGTGAGGTCTATTGTAAGGACTGCTGGGACAAGTTTTTGAATGTTTCTGGAGCTAGCCCAGCTGCAGCACCCAGCGTTTTGGTACAAGACTCACCTGCGCCTGTTGCACTGGAAACGGAAGAAAATGTATCCCCTGCTAGTCCTACAAATTGCATTCCGATTGATAGCCGTGAGGTAGAAGAACAAAAGGCTCGCGTGGAAGCGGAGCGTAAGCTGATCGAGATTGAGGAGCTTCGTCGCTCCGGATCAATGATGCCCGAGAGGCCGATCAAGAGCAACTCAGATCGGTCTCGGCGCGAACGTCGTGGTCTTGAAGAGCTTGCGCAAGCACTTCTTGAAGAAGAAGAGCGTGCTCGTGCGGAGGGAAATTTCGGGCTGGCCAAGAAGCTGAGCGCACAACGTGCCCGTACAATGGCTGAGACATCTGGAGAGTCCTCAAAGTCAAGCACGGTTCCGCATTCATCGGTTGATAGTTTGACAGTGGATCAGGAGTCAGAGCTTACGAACGCATTTGATGACTCTACTTTGCCAAATTCGTCATTACCTGTGAATGAAACGCCTCTGGGTACCGTCTCGGTCTCCCCTCCTCCAGTTCCTGTGTCAGGGTCGCCGATCAGTTCATCTGAACTATCCCCCGTCGCTGACCACGATTGCGAACTCGCAGCGGCTGATGCAACGGCAGCAGTTGCAGTAGCTGCAGATACAACGGATACACCTAGCTCACCATCTAAGACTGCGGAAGCAACATCGTCATCGGGTGGCAATGATTATGCAGACGTCAATTCAGACGAGGAAGCTGAAGACCATATGCATTTGCACGACGAAGAGGATGTGCTGCGTGAGGTGGAAGAAAAAAACTTTGCCTTAGCGCGACAATTAGATGAGGCTCATAGTGTTATTGAACGTGCGCGAATGTCGATCAGTATGTCTGGGGATGAAGACGAAGACGAGGTGGACGACGGTTTGAGCGAAGAACAGATAAGTTTATTCAAGAAACTTACGAATCAGGCAGAGGAGCGAATGTCTATGGTAGACCGCTTGCATCCGCAGGATGACTCGGACTCGGATTCGGGCTCGAATTCTGAGGAGGAAGAAGAGGAGGACGAAGGCGTGTGGATCTAATCTCATCAAGTTGTAGCAGTTAAAGTAACTGCGGAAATCCATATGGAACTGTTGGCTGACAGACGGGCAGGCAGATTGGTGACTGTGCAGGGTTTGTACAAACAAGCGAGCGAGCAGCCACCCCTCAAATTTTAGATTTTGCGGCTTTGCACTGCTGTCTTGGAAGCAGCAGTGGATGGACTAGGGATCCGCATTGCACTGTTTGCCGTAGTGTTTAATGCCTAGTATGTGAGTAGAGATAGCCTTCCGCGTTTGCAACATGACCTTACTTTTTTGTATCGTCTTGCCAATTATGAGTTTTATGTCTCTCGCAATTGGTTTAAATGGTGTCTGATGTTGATTTCTCTCATTTGACGAGATGACCGCCCCTGCAATTGATGGCACCGTGGCACCAGCGCAGCAGAGCTTCATGGACCGCGTGTGGCCAGTGCTGCGCATGTTTTTCATCTACTACGCCATCACGTCTACCATAAATATATTCTTGCCGCAACCACAAAGCCAGTCTCAATCTACTGTCCAAGACGTAGTCTCTCAGAATGCGGACAACTCAAATAGTGGCCTTCACTCACCAACACAGCAGCAACTTTTCCGCAACTCATTCCAACTTGGTGCTCCAATCAATCTCAGAGTGTATGTAACTCCGGAGGAAAACTTTTCATTTGCTGACGCTGCGGACGCCATCGCCGTGGAGAAGGAGCAAGAGGCGCTGCGCTGGTTTGAGGATGCACTTACGTATGACAGCACACCCAACCCCGAGCTTGAAGACGGTGTGTGGGTTCGCAAGCTAAATGTTTCTGTGGACGATTATCTGCTTTCTAATGGCTCGCTGTACGCGCACATATTTGTGACCAAGGATGGTTGCTCACCCAACCCGACGGACAGCGCATACGATGCTATGTGCTCGATATACCGCTCAGTGGCACTGACCGTTTTCCGCCCACCGCCTATAGTTGTGGAGAAGCGCAACTTGCTAGAAATGCGCTCGGCCAAACATGATCAAAAAGAGGGTGCTGTACAGCCTGCCAATGCTGACTTGGACTTATATATTTCGATGTGGAAACCTTCGTTCTACATCAACTTGGTGCTGGACCAGACAACTTATTCGACCAGACAGCCACCGCCACCTTTTATGTCGACTGAGATGAATCTTGATAAGATAGCAGGACTGTACTCCCCCATTCTCTTTATCAACGAGTTCTGGCTTCTAGAGGATCATCTGCTTCCAGTCAACGACACACTCACGACCTTGCCACTCGAGCTCTCATTCTATACACTGCCATTGTACAAGTACGCGCTGTACACACAGATGGATCAAAATTTTCGCAACCAAGAATTGACAGGTGCTTCCTCCAGACGTGATACGGACAATTTGAAAAGTATGTTTATTGAAACGAATCCGTACCTGCTAGCAGTGACAATGGTCGTGTCTCTGTTGCATTCCCTTTTTGATTTCTTGGCGTTTAAGAACGATGTGAGCTTTTGGAAAAACCAAAAGTCGTTTGCAGGCTTGTCCCTTCGTACCATTGTGCTCAACACGTTCTTCCAGTTTGTTATTTTTTTGTACCTTATGGATAATGACACGTCGTGGCTGATACTGATCCAGTCAGGCATTGGTCTGGTCATTGAATTATGGAAAATAAAGAAAGCTGTTGTTTTTTCACGTGATACAAACAACAGACTCGTTCTATCTGGCGCGGGAAATTACGAGGAGTCACCGACAGCGGAACATGATCGTGTGGCTGTGGCTCACTTATCATACATCTTATACCCACTGATCATCGGACAGGCTGCGTATACGCTCGTGTATGGAGTGCACAAGAGTTGGTATTCGTGGGTTATCTCGAGCCTGACGAGCTTTGTTTACGCGTTTGGCTTCATTATGATGACACCTCAGTTGTATATCAATTACAAGCTTAAGTCTGTGGCGCATTTGCCGTGGCGTGCGATGGTGTACAAGTCCTTGAACACATTTATCGACGATCTCTTTGCCTTTGTTATCAAAATGCCTTGGATGCACCGTCTAAGTTGCTTTCGTGACGACCTCATCTTTTTCATCTACTTGTACCAGCGTTGGAAATATCCGGTGGATGCGAAGCGAACAAATGAGTTTGGTCAGGGTCCGATCAAGGATACGGAGGCGTCTAATGCCATTAAATGTGCTAAAGTGTTAACTGAAGTTAATCCAAAATTGGACTTGAAAGCGTTAGCTGCTGGCGTTGACGCCACGGAAGAAATTCTGCCACTGGCGTCTTCTCCGTCGTCGATTAAGTGTAGGGTGCCCAAATGTTCGACCGTATGTGAGAATGAGACGAAATACACGGAAGAATAAAACTAAGTTCTTGCAGCGCGATCGGTAGATAAAGAGCTGCCTGTGGTGCCTCGGTGCTGCGGTCAAAAACAAAAGTTTAAAATCCTTGATAATGTATGTTATTGCTGGGTTTTGCAACTAATCTGGTGCGTAGACTACGTTCTTGTATTACGAAAACAGCGCACTGAAGAGTCGGAGTGACTGCTCAAGAGATTTTCAAAAGCAGGAGACACTGGGATAAAAGCGTCCGGAGAAATGGACCATTTGTCAGGGTTCACTACGGGACAGGCACTTGATGATGATGCCGAAGTTGACATCTCGCGTCTTTCAATTGGCGACCGTGAAGCCATCATGGCGCGTGTGACGCCCGATGACAGCGTTCCTTCCGATGCATTTGCACTAGCACAGAACGAAATTCGCCGTGAGGTACTGATTTGAATATGTGGTGACCACAATGTTAGTCACTTAAGTTTTGCGTTTCCAGATGATTGATCGAGGTATCCAGCCAAAGGGATTTTACAACGATGACGCAGCGCGACTGCAGAAAGAATTTGATCGAGAGCATGTGTCTGACAAAGAATTTCGTGTGCAGCAGAAGATTCAACTCGCCGCTAGGGTATATCTGCGTGAAACTGTCGATCAACGCAGATTGGAGCACGAGAAGGAAGTACGGGAAGAAGTTGAAGAAATTGCAAAAAACCCGCAGCTTGAGGTGTGGCTTAGTCTCGCCAAAGCTGATGAGACTTCAAAGCATGCTGACCTACGTGTAAACAGTGTTGGAGCGCGAGCACTTTGCAAGACGCTGGCATACACGCACTCATTACGATCACTTAATTTGAGCCGAAATGCCCTCGACGATGCGACAGGCAAGTGGTTGGCATTACTTATAAAACGCAACACGCCTCTTCGTCGCTTAGAGCTCGAGAGCAACTGTCTAGGTCCTCTAGCTGCTAGGAATTTGGCTGAAGCTTTGAGTATCAATCATTGCCTCGAGTATCTGAATCTGGAAAGCAACCCCTTGACAAACGAAGAGCGAGACTTCACCGGCGTGGCGGCGCTAGGTAAAATGCTTGGCAAGAACAATACGCTGCGTACGTTAAATCTTTGGCGAACACGACTTGGAGGAGAGGGGGGCAAGCAATTAGCACTGGGGCTTGCACGCAACAGTACTCTAGTGTGTTTAGATGTGGGAAACAACCGTATTGCCACGTCGGATGCCGTCTCACTTGATGTACAGCTCAAGAAAAATCGAATATTGTTCGAAGAGCAGCAGTTGCAGCAGCTCAATGTCCGAGAGGCGCAGTGGAAAGCAGCGAATAAGGAGCGCGAGCGGCGGGACAAAGAAGTTAAAAGACAGGAGGATGTATGATTTTAAAGTTCGCTGTTGGGAAGGGTTTGATTCTAAGAATGAGTTTGGTTTTGTGCGCAGGAAGAATGGATGGAGAAGCGGAAGCTGGAGCGTGAGAATGATCGTGCACTGTTTGAAGAACAACGGCAACGAAATCTCAAGATGGAAGAAGATCGACTTCGGCAGATTGCAGCTCGAAAGGCTGTCGAGTTTGCGGCTAAAGTCGAGATGGAAAAGAAAAAGAAGAAAAAAAAAGGTGGGGGCAAGAAAAAGAAGAAATAGCTTCGCAAAATACCAATTAAACGCATGAGGCAAGTTCAGATCACGCCTTCTTGGTGCAGTTTCGAGCAACCTCTCGCCTTTTTAACAATTTCATTCCGCTTAGAATTCTTGTTTCGGCGCTTCGCCCTGTTTGCTGTCTTTCTAGTTTGTTTAATTTGCTTTTTTGAATGGTCCATACGCCATCGCGTCTCTCATCGCAGCCTGTATTCGTATGACTCCTAACAATTATACTTACATGGAACAGTTCTGCACGAGCTAGTGTTTGTCAATACAATAAAGTGTATCGCAAAATTAAAGTTGAGCCAACATCTTAATACCTTCATCAAAGCGCCCCATAATATGACGCACTTTCATCGTGTGCTTGTGTCCAATATTGTTCACCTATTCACAGATTCGGTTTGCATAGTATTGTTAACAGTCTAATATACAAAGTTTAGACAGCGTTGACATCACATGCTCTTCCCGATCACACGCATTATATGTTGGGCTTTCAAAAGTAGCGCGCTTAGTGCAATAAAAGGAAATTTTTAGTCTGGCATGTTGAGAATAGGTGACTTCACCGCCTAAGATGCCAACCATCCTTAATCTTATAAATGGTTAGCGTTCGATCCCAAAGACTTTTTGCAAAGCTCTCGGCTTGCTCAAGGCTGGTAGACAATGTTAAATCCGCAACAATTTCCAGCTGCTTCAGGCCTGCGTCAACTGTGACATTGCTGGAGACACCGAGTTCTCAGCAAGCCCCATGCTGTGCGATCCTCTTGCCGCGCGTAAGGTGGGGCTATAGGCTAAGTGTTAAACCTGTTTACCTGAAGCTAAAGTTGCATAACGACAAGTTTTGCAGAGCTAATGTAAAGTTTTGTATGGCAACAGATATTAGCGTGGTCTGTTGTTGCCGCCGTCTTCCTTCAGTTTTTCGTCTTTTCGAAAGCAAAAGGCCATCAACTTAACGTCGATAAAAATAAGAGAGAAAATCAATTAATTTTCCTGATGTTACAAAGCTTTTTGAACCTTGTTCTAATAGTCCTTTGACATTATTGGGTCCGGATTTGACGCAAGCAATTCTGAGCTGTCGCTTTGAACATCTGTAATCGATGAGGCATGCGCCTCCTCCACGACGAAAAAAAGAAAGGAGTATGAGCTCTACTGTTGACTTCCGTATTATTATTATAGATGTTCTCCATCTTGACATGGCTTTGGTTCATCGTCTCGCTATTAAGCAAGCTCACACAGCACCTTACTCAAAATAGGCGTGCAGGAAGATAGAGGCTATTCCTGATGTATCGTGAAAGCTGAAGTTTTCCGCAGAAGAGCGCTGTAAGGATGGGATGGCTGTGTCCTACGGCACGCCATCACCATCCCAGTGTCGCACTGCCAAATGCTTGGCAGGGAACGATGCAAGTACATATGGTGGTACTTGCATCCAATAAAAATAACAAAAACAAAACATTTGCCTAGTTTATATTCAAAAACGAAATTTTCGTATTGGGTGTGTCCTTCGTGGACTCAGTTGAATTTCTCACATTCAACTTGAAGAAAGAAAAGAAAAAAAATAGGAAGAGGAAGCAGTTGCATTTCATTTCATTTTAGTTCTCACTTTTAAATTTACTCTTCAATACACAAGCTTCCTCTTCCAGCCTTCGTCTCTACTCCGTCCTACGTCTGTCCTACCCTCGTCCTACCTATCGTCCGACGCCATAACTTGTGCCAAACCATTACATCTGGTAGCACTTGTTGGTCCAAGTTTTTTGGGAACTTTAGACCGAGCCACTGGGCGGGAGGTCTTAGTTTCTACTGGTATATTCACTGGGTGCTATAAGCGGAAGGTGTTTTGCCAGAGGGTTGTCTTGGGTTGCCTAAATCTCTTTGAGAATTGTAACTGGTTGTTACGGTTGCTCGGTTGTTGTGACATCACATTGGAAGCTCCATCTTTTGGGTCTGTGAAATTGTGCTTTTTAAGCCTGTTCCGCCACTAGAACTGCGGAGGATAACTTTCCTTTAGTCGCTAATACCTTAGCTTGATCCGTTTCCGTTGTTGCGATTCATATTCTTGAGTCTTTTTTTTGTGAATGGGAAAACGAAAAACACGTGAGCCTGAAGACGATTTTCAACAAGACTTCGATCGCGTCTCTGTCAACTCCGATCAGCTCCAAAAGTTACGCCGCGATCTTTGGCTCACTACCGTCAAGCAAAACAAGATCGTCACTCTTATTCGCCACGAAGAGCCTGAAGCCGCCAACTCCGACGCCAGAAACTTACTCCATTACTTCGTTGAACTAGCTCGCCGCCGCATTCAACAGCTGGACGAACTCACTTCTGGTTATTTGGATCGTCAATTGCACGCCTACAAGAAATCACTCAAGAAAAATCCTCATAAAAAACCTCGTTTGCATTAAAAAAAACTTTCTTTTGTTTTAACTATGAGTTCCATCAACCTCGCTCAACAAATGATGGAAATGATCCAAAAACAACAAGAACTCATTGAGGTTATTACGGCACGGCAATCAGAAGTCAAGATCGATGGACTCAAGTTACTTTCGTTTTATGGACGTGTTGGTGAATCTGTGGACATGTATGTGGACCAAGTTGCTCGTTATTTTGATGCCAAGAACATTAAATGGCAAGATCCAACTCAATCTAGTCGAATCATTGCTATGATGACCGTTAACTTTCGTGGAAATGCTGCTGCATGGTATATGCTAGCCAAAGACACCGTCAAGGACGTTCAAGATCTTATTCAGAATATTACTATTGAATTTGTTCCTCCTGATATTCAAGAACGCTTACGTGACCAACTTTACTCTCTGAAACAAAAGCGTTGCAGAAATTAGAAGAGTATATCTCCAAGTATCGAGTCGCCATTATGCAAGCCAAAGACATGAGTGATCTAGATTAAATCACTTATTTCGTTCGTGGTCTCGAAAGTCCGATAAAAGAAGAAGTCCAATATCGTCGTTGCAAAACAGTCTCTGAAGCTCTCTCTATAGCTCTTGAATATGAGCGCTCGCATAGAAATTTCAACTCCTCCAATGGGAATCGTCGTTCATTCCGTCGATTTGATCATAGGAAAGATCACACCCATCAGTCTAATCAGCGATATTCCGAGCCAGAACCAATGGAAATAGATTCTGCTCAAGCTTGAATCAAAAGAGAAATAAGTCATCAAAGTTTGCCAATATTGCAAGAAAAGTGGACATATCATCGACGACTGTTATAAGCGCAAGAACCAAGAAAATCGCCGCAACAATAGTTCAAATAACGGAGACTCAAACCGTTTTCGTCGTCAAGAAGAGCGTACTGCCATAAATTACTTCGACAATGATAGTGAAGAAGGTCAAGAAATATTCGAAATTAACGACATCGCTATGGCTAAAGTACAAGAATTTGCTCCCAACGAATTGATCAGAAAAGATGGCCTCTGTGAAGGCACAAAGGTGAAGATTATGCTCGACACTGGAGCATTCTGCAATGTTATTCGTCCTGGTCTATCAAGCAACATGACAAAGACGACACTCTTTCAAGTAACACGATTCGATGGAAGCAAGACAGAAAAGCGAAACATCAAGAAATGAGAAGTGTCTTTCGAATTCGAAGGTTGTAATTTCGACAATGTACCAGTCATGGAATGGCCAATGGGAAATACCCACGACATCATATTAGGAAAGCCGTGGTTTACAAAATATCAACCTATTATTAATTGGCGTACTCATCAAGTCCAAGTCCCTGTGTTCAAAGAAGTCAAAGCCACAGCAGAAGAAATATCTGAGGTTAACAGGCGCACTTTTCAACAAAACATAAAGCAACAAGCGTATGAAGAAGTCTATAGAGTCAAAGTGTGTAGCGTCCGTGAAGATGAAAATATTCCAGAACCAATTCAAGATTTGTTGGAGAAATATTCGGATGTATTCCCTGAAGCATTACCTGATGGACTTCCACCATCTAGAAGAGTCGAGTTTGAACTCAACATGAAAAAGGATGCAACTCCAAGTCATCGTGCTCCTTTCCGCCTTTCCAAAACAGAGCAAGATGCACTCGAATTGTTTGTCCAAGAAAAACTCAAGAAAGGTTGGATCGAACTTTCCGATTCTCCATGGGTTTCAAACATTTTTGGTATTCCGAAGAAAGATACGGAATCAGGCAAGCAATATTCTCGCTCCGAATGGGTTCGATCTGGAAACGCATTTTTACCTATCCGATCGGTTATAGACTTTCGCTATATCAATTCACAGACCAACGTTCCAAAGATACCTTTGCCAAGAATAGAAGAACTTTTCGATAAAATGGTTGGTTGTGAGATTTATTCGGTACTCGATTTAGCTCAAGGTTATCATCAAATGCCAATTTCCAAAGATAGTCGAAAATACACCGCTTTTCGTACTCATTCCGAAACTTACCAATGGTGTGTATCTCCAATGGGCCTTGCTGGAATGCCTGGAGTATGGTCTCGACTTATGAGAATTCTTTTTGGAAAATTTCCATTTTTGGTTGTATATCTCGATGATATTTGTGTTTTCTCGCATAATATGCAAGAACATCTCGAACATTTGGAATCCTTATTCCATAAATTGCGTGAAGCTAAGTTGTATGCCCATGCTAAGAAGTGTCATTTTGGACAAAATCAAGTCAAATTTTTGGGTCATACAGTATCACAACAAGGTCTCTCAATGGACGAATCCAAGACTGAAGCTATAGGAAATTGGCCAGAACCAACCAATCAAAAAGAACTCCAAAGTTTTCTCGGTTTAGCTGGTTATTACCGACGTTTTATTTGCAATTTTGCACATCTAGCTATTCCTCTCGGACCTTTAGTCAAGAAAGAACATGATTGGAAATGGGGTCAAGAACAGTCAAACGCATTTCAAGCGATCAAGAACGCACTGAAGACCGCACCGATTCTTAAGTTGCCAGACTTTGATAAACCTTTCCTTGTTACTATGGATGCGACAGGCTATTGTGTTGGTGAAGTTTTATCTCAACTACATGGCACAGAAGATCACCCGGTTGCTTTTTACTCGAAAAAGCTTGGTGTTCATGAAGTCAATTGGCCAACACATGAGAAAGAACTCTTCGCGATTAAACTCGCTTTGGAAAAATGGAGACATTACCTGTATGGTCGCCCTTTCGACAGCTATACAGACAACAGCGCATGTAAATGGCTTTTACATCATCCCAAAGGTTCGCCAAAACTCGCTCGTTTTCTGACATTCTTTGCTCAGTTCGTGTGTACATCCATCATGTAGCCGGAAAGCAAAATGTGGTCGCAGACGCATTGTCTCGCCCACCAATTCAACAACCTCGCGACAAATCTGGAGTCAATCTTATCTCATCTTCTGAGATCGTCAAGGTCGATACGTCGCAAGTGCACGAATGCACAAAGGATTGTCATCAAAGAGATTCATCATCTCGTCGTCATTATCGCGTTGTCATTAACAACTGTCACGTTTACAACATTTCTTCGCCTCTTGAAATTTCTGAGGGAGAGATGCATATCGTCAACGCCTCTGCGAAACAAGACGCAACAAATAATATGCCGTCAGCACAAATTTCAATTGCGAATTCCTCAAACTGAAACAAAGAAGGGTTACGCAAATTTCAGAAAGACTATACAAGTAGTAATGAGTTTGCTTCAGAATGGAAGAAACAAACCTCATCATTCGTGAAGATCGATGGATTGTTATTTTAAAGACAAAGTACAAAGTACTTCGTTTGTGTGTTCCGGAAAACGATTTAATTCGTACTAAAATAATTGAAGAATTTCATGATTCGCCTATTGCCGCACATCCTGGTGCAAGAAGAACTTATCTGCGAATTGCCCAATGGTACTATTGGAAAAATATGGAAACCGACATTCAAGAATACGTTAAGAGCTGCGAGACTTGTGTAAGATGGAAACACAGCAATGCAAAGAAGAACGGCAAGTTGATGACTCTTCCAATCCCAGAATATTGTTGGGATATCGAATCACTTGACTTCGTCACTGGTTTACCCATGTCAAATGGTTTCGATGCCATTTTAACTGTGTTGTGCAAGTTATAAAAACGCGCCAAGTATGGTAAAAGTAAAACAAATGATGACGCAGAAAAAGCTGCTCATTGTTTTTTCGATTCAGTCGTTCGACATCATGAATTGCCTCGTATTATCATCAGCGATAGAGATCCTGAGTTTACTTCAAAATTTTGGAAGACTTTAACGGGAATTATGGGTATCAAGTTGAACATGACAACTTCGTATCGTGCCCAAGCCGACGGTCAAACAGAGCGACAAAATCTCATCTTAGACGATTCTTTAAGATGTATGGTATCTTATCTTGGAAGTGACTGGTCTTTGAAATTGGGAACTATCGAATACGCACATTCTCATCTAGTCAGTGCCTCTACGGGATTTACACCGTTTGAGATCGATACAGGAAGAAAAGAACGAAACCCTTCTGGTAATTTTCCTCTCCTTACCGACACTCCGTCACAAGTACAACCTATCTCCGAATATGCAAAAACGTTTGCTGAAGAAAGACAGAGGATCATTGATATAGCTAAGAAGAACTTACTTAGAGCCCAGCATTCACAGAAAAAGTTTTACGATCGCAAAAGAAGTGATGTGACTTTCAAACAAGGTGATTTAGTTATGCTGGATACTCGACGAATCCCTCTCAAACATGCCGCCAAAGACATTGATGTCAAAAGAGCTAAACTAGCTGCTCGAAAAATTGGACCTTACGAGATCGAACGCATGATCAACGACAATGTTGCAAAACTTGTTTTACCAAGAAGTATGAAAGCGTTGAATCCGACTTCCAATATTGATGTTCTCAGCCACTACGTCTCAAATCCAACTAAGTTTCAGTCTCGAGTTATACCCAAAGCTTCTCGAATCAAGATTGACGAGAAAACAGGTGATGAACTCCACGTTGTGAAAAAGCTGTTAAAGAAACGTCAGTTCAATCGCAAGACAGAATGGTTAGTCCTATGGCATGGCCTCCCAGAGCATGAATTGACATGGGAATTAGAATCCTCAATAAAACATGTCTCTCATTGGAAAATTCTCGTCGACGATTTCAAAAACCGCCAACGAGAAGTCAAGTCCCGGAGGATGTAAGGATGGGATGGCTGTGTCCTACGGCACGCCATCACCATCCCAGTGTCGCACTGCCAAATGCTTGGCAGGGAACGATGCAAGTACATATAGTGGTACTTGCATCCAATAAAAATAACAAAAACAAAACATTTGCCTAGTTTATATTCAAAAACGAAATTTTCATATTGGGTGTGTCCTACGTGGACTCAGTTGAATTTCTCGTTGCATTTCATTTCATTTTAGTTCTTACTTTTAAATTTACTCTTCAATACACAAGCTTCCTCTTCCAGCCTTCGTCTCTACTCCGTCCTACGTCTGTCCTACCCTCGTCCTACCTTCGCCCTACCTATCGTCCGACGCCATAACTTGCGCCAAACCATTACAAGCGCCCCACATAAAGTGATAACTAATGTTTTCTTCACTCCGAGGAAGCGAATATACCAGAGCCCTTTCAAAGCCTTTGGGCAGTCATATAAGTACACTTCAGTGGCCATCATATTAAATATATGCACTTGCTTACCGCAGCCTTAGCAATGAGTGTTTATTTGCTTTGCAATGCTTAAATTTACTAGATAACCCATAAACTATCTTTTTTTTATAGAAGTCTAGAATGGCGATCATGTTTGTGGCTATACATTTTCGAAAAACATTTTTGACTTGCCTCATTCATAACTGCCACATGCACTCTGATGAGGCGGGCCTGTTTTTAGGCTGATCAGAACACAGGGTTCTGAGAGTAGCTCTTCACGTCTTAAGGCCTTCAATTCTCTCAAGTTAAAGTTGTATTAAGAAGTTCACACCTTACTTTCTTACTGACACAAAGTTGTAAGCGCTTCCGAAAGTCAAGGTCGCCACAAGAAACGTTGCCCACAGCTATTTTTTACTAAGCGCTCAAGAGAGGTAGGTTAGGTTGTAGGTGTCCAAAATCTAGCCTGATTCTATTTCATCCGTCAAGATTTAAATATCCTTAGCTTTACCGGATAGTAGGCCCTTCTGCCAGAGTTGCCATATCATATCCATAGTGCAAAGACTCCATTAGTAACGTTAGAATACTGTGACACATTTAAGCTGAATACGATTCCGTCATCTTACCATAATCACAAGTGGCAGCGAGCAATGAGAGCTGCGCATCTGACTGGTGCAAAACGACGATCTTTTCATCTCGAATTCTGTGCAAAAGCTTAAAATGTAATGAATAGGCTAATGTATAACATGTGGTGTTTAAGTGCCTATAATATCGTTATAGCAATTGTAAGCAACACTATATACATTTACATATCCTTTGGAAACATTAGTGTGCAAATATTTATCAATGTCGATAGGGTGCCTGACTCCAACAGCCACCATCTTTTTAAGGTTTCTTAAAAATCGGAAGCCACTTTTTAAAAAAATCGCTCAACTTGAGGTTTTGGCCTGCTACACTAGACTAATATCGACATAATTTGTTTCTGTACAAGCTACTATACGTTGCAGAAGCACCTTTAAGCTTTTGGTTCTGTCCGTACTACGGCCTCCAATATCTAAGCTTACACTCTTGCCATTAGTGAAATCCTTTCTAGCACTTGCTTTATCATCGACATCCGGCTTAAATCATCGTTTACCTACTCAAGAATGTAATTTACTGTAGTTTTTTCCTTTATTGTGTTGTGACAACAGAGTCTCATCAAATTTACCATTCGCCACAGTCTTTCCGGCAAATAATATGCTCTCAATGTAGCCCCTCTTCATCACTACCATCCGAGCAGCTCGAGCCGAAAGTGAAGTCCGAGCTCTTGATGCACAGTAATTGACGAATCTCTTCCAACTTAGGCTTTGGGCTTGCTTATTTTGAGACAAACAGCAGCCGCTGGTGCGGGTCTCCAATTTTTTTATTTCTGAGATATGAAAGAGAGCTAAGGAATGAGAAAAAGCGAACATGCGTCAGCGTCCTCTGCATCCACAAGCAATCCAAACTTGTGAGCTTTGGCTGATATTTGGTACAACTGAGCATCCTTAACATCATCGAGCCGTAGAAACGTGAGCCTCGTGATCTCATATTCTCTTAGGCTTTCCATTCGAAGCATCTGACCGCATCCTCCGGCTCTACCTTTTACTGGATACGACTTCTTTTTACTGGGATTTGAAGCAGCAAATAAAAGAAAGGATTTAAAAGCGCTTAAAGGCTTTTGAAGCTAAGTGAAAATGCGTTGGTCTCCATAAGCAGCCACTCAAGTTTAAGGTCATGCGCGCTGAACAACACTAACAACCCGGAATCCCAAATTTTAATTAAATGATTAGCCTAGCAGAACGCTCCTCGCGTTGTGGTTACTAGAAAAAAAGCGGGGAACAAGTATGTTTCGTTGGCAGTCCAGCTTGCCATACTACTCAAATTAGCTGCACTTGTTTTTAACAATGTCGTGCTTCCACTTAAAAGTAATTTAAAATCGAGGCAAATTAACAGAACTATTGCCAAGTCAAGCTAGAGGCTCGATAAAGATTGCCATGAATTTAATTTGGCATGTCCAATGTACTACTTAGCAGTAATAATTGACTTCTGAGCATGCATCCAAGCAAAATGAACAGACCCCATGAGTCTCGGTCAATGACGAAGCCAATCTTGTTTAATACTTAGCGAGAGTATCTCTGCTGTAGAGGCGCTGCCAAAGCTCTTTGCTGAAAGAAGCGTGACTTCAAGGCTCTGACCTCTATCGATATATAATTCCGATCCATTGTTTCTGGTGTAGAGCTCTACTAATCACATCTGGCCTTCGAGGCATAAACGTTTAGCTCCCCGCATATTTAGTTTTGAGCGAAACCCGTTCTGCGGAGCCTACATCTTGAGCTCTTGCGCCCCATTGTGGCTATCAATTATGAGCTCTCCCTCATTAGACACAAGCTTTCGATTAATGAACGAACATGAAGTGCGTGAAGTATGCAGTAAGAAAATCTACCATTTGCGAGCACGGTGTACGCTGCACGGCTTTAAGTCTGGGGATCAGTTGAAAGCGGCGTTTGCTGGATACCAACAAACGGTCTCTTAGGTCTCCTTACCTTGGTAGCACAAGCGGCAAGCTCATGAAAAGCACTCGGGCCTAGTAGAGGTGAGCACTGTCTCTCGACTACGCAATGAGAGACGTAATCGACGACGGGGCTTGATGTTTGTTCACTTAAACCTACGGCGTCACGCAAGCGAGCTCTATGAGTAACATATCGTCAATCAATGTCAAAGCGCACTTAAGCTTAGGCGCTTTGGCTTAGTGAGCAAGGTGCGCGTCTTAAAAGGTGCTGTTGTTTTCAAATTTTCACAATGTACTAAATGCCAACGAAAAAGTAGTGAAATTATTTCAGGTTTTCGTTTCAAAATGGACTTTGAGGCTCATTTAGCTTCTAGCACATGCTCCTGAAGGACAGCTCAAGGCACAGCGGTGATAAATTATTGGCATAAGGTGATGTTTGATCGACAGAACGCTTACATTTTGATTTGTGTGGACGAAAGAGTCAAGAACTTCTATGGAACGTGAATGAGAGAACAGAAATGAACTCAGTGTAGTTGATATTGTGTGATGTAAGCTACGTGGTGTTCTCAAGCGCTAAAGAGAAGGCAGTTCCTAGTTGTCAGGAAATTACTTCATGGTCTGATGATCATTGCTTGATGTTTGTTAGTAGAAAATCTAAGCTACAGGAAATTCAATCTTAAAATTTTTTTATCGGGATCCACAATACTTTCAACGTCAATTGGGAGCTAATTTAGTTATGTTATGATATGTGATTTAAGTGATACTAGAAAATTGATTTAGATTGAAAGCAGTATGTGTCCATGTTTTGAGGCCACATTCTCACAATCAGGCGCACGCACCTCAAGAAGCCAGATTATTAATTCGTTAAATGTGCACTACCGTGCTCATTTGGCGGTTCGAAATGGTGAAGGATCCTTCCGGCATTTAAATCATACTTGTGGTACCAACCCAAAAAAATAAAGTACCTTTGCGGATGACGAAATGCTTTGTAAGCGCCGGATGCATATATCGCAAGTAAGTAATCTCACTGCTAGCACTTCGCAACAGCTTCAGCAAAGTGTATGTGCGAATGGAGCGGTAGTTTAGGGCCGATTTCGCTCAACTGGTACTTATTGTCAACTGCCAGCGGGCTATATTCCTTCAATCTATGATCCACAACATCTAGCTCTTATGAGCATGGCTCAACATCAATCGTCAGAGGCTTAATTTTGGGCTGTTCTTGAGTCCTTGGCGCTCCAGGCTGTAGAGACAGGAAGAATAGTTGTGCCAAAGACGCGGATCAGTAGATTGAAAGTATTTTTGACATCACAGATCTTGTCAAAGTGGAGTCGAAACTTAATGTAAAGACGTATTGTTCACGTCTTTCACGATATTGATCTTGACTCCGGTGACATTGTCGTGCAATAATACAGCTTAGAAGGTCCGGACCAATGGGTGAGATGGAGAAATAGGTGTGCGCTTACTGCTGAGGGAGAGTCGGACTTTTCCAAAGAGCTTTTCTTGTCCGAGCACTTTATAACAGGCTATCTATTTCTGCCTTGATGATCACAATGCAGGCGCAATCTATGTGGTAGATGCAGTCTTTTTTGTAAGCTCAGCCGTTGTGACAAGCACAACCTTTGATGCACGTTCGTTGGTGTAGATGCAGCCCAAATTACAGAGACTGATCATAAGGCAGAGACACTTATGCAAGCGAAGCAACGGTGATATACCATCTTTGAAAGTTCTCGGCCTGCTGTCAACCGTTTTCGCTGGCTGTTCGGTCATCATTTTTGTCCAAAATCACTTTCACTAAACAATAGCCACTTCTCATCTAATGTGTGTATACTAATTTTTTTGAGAAAAAGATGTAACGAGATTAATAAAAACCTTAGCTGTCATATTCTAGCCTATCTTTTGAATGGCTTCAAGAAAAAAAATATGTTTCTTGGTGCACTATATGCACCTCGACCGATTTGCATATTAAGGTAATGTGAGAAAATATGGTTCTTGCCCGAATTGCATTGCTGCTTCTCAAGAGATATAGAGCACAGAAACACTTAAGTCTTTAAGACCTCACTCGACTGTCCGCTTCAAACCCTTCAAAATCGGGATGGCTAGCAGTGGTCCTTAAAAGATTGTATATCTTGCACGCCTTTTGTTGAAGTTATCCCAAAAGTGAGTTCGTATTTGCGCTCTAAACTTCTATGACTGGCATTTCTGTGGGCTATCATGATGACAAAGTTTACCAGAACTGGGACAACAGCTTTGATTTCGCTAGTGCGATTGGTCGGAAAAGTACACGATCCATGGTAATGGACGCTTAGTGCTTCTTTCACCTTTTGATACGAAGTTGTGGTCAGCCAAGAATAGTATATGAATACCGTGTTTTGATGTAATTCAGGTACAAAAGACACCCTGCAGAAGTTATTACGACTCATAGAAGATATATCAGCGTCAACATGTATAATTCACGGACATTTAGCTTGAAAGGAAGACGGGATAAAAAGGAAAAGTTAGCGAGCTGGAGTAGAAATTAAGATGGGTGAGGACCAGTATCCAAATACTGCTCGCCACGTTGGCGGCTTAATACATCCAACAAAGGCTTTCGGTGTCCACCCCCTCAGCGTTCGGGTGATCCTGCAGTTTAGGTTAGACATAATTTGGATAATAACTGTATTACAAAATGTTTCACTAAGAGCCACTCGATAATTGTTAGCCATCCGTATTTAAAGTGTATAGAGTCTGTTTCCTCGACCAGAAAGTATTATTTTATTGTATGACGCTGTCACTGCTAAGTAAAAGCTTAATTACTCATTGATGACTTTCATGGCAAATAAAATATACTAAGCGATTGCCACTACAGGGAGTGGCAGCCGGATGACTTAAGTTGTGATGGTAGCTTGAACTTTCAAGTTTTAGTTCCTATAGCATTATCAAAGCTTTTAGGGTGTAATGAAGTAAACGGCTTTTACATAGTGTGTTAAACGTATTATTTCGGTACGTTTAACAAATTCGTGCCTTGAGAAACTAGACATTGTTAATTTTTGTTTTTTAAGCCAATTTTAAGCATATCTTTGGCTTTACTTGAGCACTTTGATTCGTTTCCGGAGCATTATTGGTTTTATCATTTATACTAATGACACTTAATGCAAATTTACCGTTCAATTTATCAGCTTTGGGGCATTGATCATTTCTTGGCTTTGCTGGACATGGTCGACGGTGTCAGTATACTTTAAAGACTGTGTCTTGAACAGCAACATTGCTCTAAGGCTGTGTCTGTAAACAGCTTGGACTCCTGAGTAAGTTTTTTGGATCTGGAGCCACGCTTTTCAGGCTTTTTAAGAGTTTCTGAAGAATCTCTGTATCAAAAAAGACATGTTCATAGGGGGCCTCCGCAGAGCGCCGATCAGAGTCAGTGAGTGAACATGCATTGTACGCTGTTAAGCTTGGAGCTAAACCGTCTACTCTAACTCGTTAAGGTTGCACTAAAATTGTCATTTATCAATCAGAAGGCACTGTACGTAAATGGCTTGATTAGCTCTTGTTCTCCAAAAAAGTCGCCATATCGTGACTTTGAGCTTAATGGGGAAGAGTTTGCCGACTGCCATACACATATTAGCCCTTTTACAATGTGTAAGTGAGTAGCACCATCTGTGTCGGAAAGACTAAGCATCTTCAGAGACGCACGAGGAAAAACTCAGTCAATAAGTCTGTAAGGAATGTTTTAATCGAAAAAGAATAAGTAAGATGACAAGATTAAGGTTTATAAATTTAATGTTTATGAATGTGAAAATTTTGCCTACAGTAGCAAATATAGCTGTCTGTGAGACTAGAAGGCCCCTGACTCATTAAGCCACTCGATGTTATTGTCAAAATATACTTATCGTGTATGTTGTATGGATTTAAATACCCCTATAGCTGTATGTGAGCTTAGCTAAGCCAGAATTTGTCTCGAGATAGGTGAGAGCAAGAGTATGAGGCCAGGTCATACACAGGCACAGCCACGAGGTGATGAGCTATAAGTTGAGGTATACCCCGGCTCTTCGCATGAAATATCTAGAGAGCGCGAGTCGAGTGACTAGCACGGGTTTTCATGCGGCTATGTACTTGAAGTTTGGTATACTGTAATGCATATATTAAACGTATATAACCGCCATACAGTCCCAAATACTACACGGCTTTTACCGTACCAAATGGTCCATAATTTTTGCGTGCAGCGTCGTAAAAAGCAAAGACGAAATGGATGTTTTTTGTTGGAATATGCTGATGTGTGGTGAGTGGCCGAGCTGCATTTCATGTCCAATGTTTCCTAGTCAAATATCTATCATCATGTCGATATTCGGGCTGTCGGTTGACCTCGATATCGGTAGTTTGCGCTTCTCACCTGAAAATTATAATTTGATCGAAGTCTGCCACACTCGTACCAAGTTTACCCGACTAGCACTGACAACGCGCATAACTAATACGTGGCATCGAGTTCGACCCATCGATTGCTTTGCCTCACATTGCCTTGTTCGCTTAAGAATATGTTGTTTCTTGTATTACCATTTCGTAGCTCTAGCAAACTTTGCATCGTATTGCATTGGTCCTACCCTCATGGGACTAGAAAACTAACCTTTTACTTGGTTCTTGCGACTGCAGTACTATCGGCTTTAGCATTCACTATATTCTGTGACTAAATTTGTAGTATTGCTCGTGGAAAAGCAATTTTTTGCATCGCATACAAAACTAACACATATACGATCACTACCATCTAAATGGCAGTTGCTGCACGACAAACACTAAGTACTCCTGCAAGTATCTATCAGGCGCACTAACGGAGTGAAGCAGTGGTCTCTGTAGGATACTATTTAGTATATTCATATAGAAGCAAAAAAGAAGACACAAAGCGTAGTACAACTTTCGTAGCGCTTAAGCTAACAAAAGATGCTGTATTGTATTGTATTACGTAATCGCGTTGCCAAGTTATGCACGTGCTAGGCTCTATGGCTAGTCCACGGCATAGAGTGGTGTCCGCATACGTCGGGTCTCGTTCGGCGGGCAGTGCAGCCAGCACCGAGGTCGTGAGGGTCTTCCATTAGTTTGTTTAGCTCGGACTTGGTAAGAGCCCAGGTGGCGCCTTGGTGCTGGAGACCGTCGCGTCGAGGGTGAGACTCGTTAGAGACCTGCAAATGCCCGAGAGCACCTGCCCGAAGCGCGCGAGCATTTAGCCCCCGTGCTTGGAAGGAGGGCGTCACCCCAACCTTTTCCAAGACACAAAAGATGCTATACTTGAAAATCGTCAAGCAAAAAATTAGCAATTTGATGTTGCCGACTCTGGTCGTCAGATTTTGGTGCAATGAGCAAAATAGATGCTTTAGCCAGAGGAACCATGCTGAGGCAAATCATAAATTCCTTATTATTCACTACGTAAGAGGATGAATCAATTGCTCTTGACAATAGTAAAGAGTCTTGTCTGGCCGAAATAGTTAAGGCAAGGCGTTTATAAGCGCAGGAACTGTATCTTTAATGACAAGAAAAGCAAATGCAATTCGCGCTGCAAGGCGGGAAATACCAAATGGCACCACGCAAAATTACTTCACGTTATATTGACCCTTACCTACTGGAGGGTGTAAAGGATACATTCTATCATCATGCGACGCACTGCGTACTTTAAGCTATTCGGTTATCCGCGATTGCGATTTAGCATCACAGAAGCCTTCATACTGTAATGGTGTCGACCCCGACAGAATTAGCCAAGACATGCATCGAGTGCCGTAGCTCCGAGATTTCAGGTCCTGTTCGTAGGATCGAGACGACGTACATTTTAAATAGTTAACGGATCTACCCCTGCATGGTCTTGTAGCTTGCTGTATTTTCAAAAGCTTTTGTTCCAAACTGTACTACTTCTAGGTAGAAAATGTATTCTTGTAGACAACCGATCTAATTATCAAAACGTTTTCTCACCAATGTGAAGTAATTGGTAACTCATGAGGCTCATAATCTGAAGTTGTAGGTTCAAGTCCTAATGACTCCCAAGAGCTCATATCGACGGAGTCGTTTGGCACCTCGATGTCGACTCATCACATAGCTTGTAAAACGTAGTGTCTCCTTGTGCCCTACCAATTGGAGTATATGGTAACTCATACTATAACCAGCCTCAATTTTACTAAAAATGTTGGTAGACGCATTCGTTTCCTAAGCCAATCAATGGTATATGCGTCTCTTAATATCATTTACTATTATATCAGTGAATATGACGCTCGTACCGCGACGGGGGAAGTCTGATCTAGTGGACAATAAAATTAAAGTATGAATTACGTTGCATTTTTAAGGCATTAGCACGGTCTTTACCCTTTAAATCTACCTAGTAACCAGTCTTTGTGCTGGCTTCATATTAGTTAATTGTCCGTGTGTGCTATCCTAAGCTTTTTATTATTTCAATTGTACTTAAGATATTATTTTACAGCCATAGATGAAAGCTTTTTGCTAACTTCTAGTAAATTTACAAAGAAGGAGGTTTAAATTCGCCTCCAAACTTATTATTAAGTGGTGAAGTGTACGAGAGCAGAGTGATGAAAGCGATTATCGACAACACTTGACATGTAGAGCGGGCGATTCGAGAGCTCAATACAAATTGGGTTAACAGCGGTGGTTTGCTAAGAATCTTAGAATTTACACTTAAAGAATAGTGAGTGTTAGCTCAGATGGTCTTTGTGGTTGATAGAGACCTATTCGATGAAAAGCGAAAGACTGGGCCCACAGTGCAGCTTTGGCGTCGACTTATCAAAATATATGCATGATCGATCGTCGGCACTGTATTTGTAATCGGAATGAAATAACAATATATGTTTTTAGTATGTTTAATGAAGAAGTTACGACTTTTAGACAAAGATTGTGGATGAAGAAGTCCGCCAAATAATTGTTCATATTTCGTACTGGGTTTCATCAATGAAGCTCGTCGACTTCTTTTTTATCATATACAACTAGCGTTTCGGAAACGTTGGTGCCAATTAGTTCCCGCAATCTATCGCTGAGCTATGATAAGTGGCATTCCTATTTAGATATCTGTTGGCAAATTTCAGCACCAGATTATTCGCAGACGGAATGTCATACAGAAAGATTCAGCTGTGTGCTTGATGACACACATGCACAAAAGTGCTACATTAGCGAGCGGACAATCTGTCGATCATTGAGTTTGCTCTCAGCAATGCGGTTCGTGCTTAACTCGCTTTCTTTGTAAACAAAGTAATGTTAGCTCTTAATAGCGTCAATGCTTCCAATTTGTGTTTGATGCGAAAGATATACTTTGCGAAGAAGGACATCTTTTTTGTCATTCCATAGGACAAGCGAGGCGTTTTTATTGCCGTCCGCAAAAGGAGATTGACTGGATAGGTTGAACAATATTGAAGTTCCAAATCATACACTTGGAGCTACCCATGCGTTTCCTATTAAAGAAAACTTTCGTTATAAGCGGGATATTTTGCTTGGTGGCTTAACGCCGTTTGAGAACAGGATGACCAACATCTTCAAGTTGCAGTGATGTGCCAACGACATGAATGCGATTGTCGATAACGACGCATAACGACTTCTATTTTCAGAGCAGGTGACCTTAAAAAAAATCGTTGGTGCTATTAAATTTTTAAACGTATAAAAGATTTGAGACCCCACGCAGCCAGCGCTATAGCTGCGCAAATTACTGCCCAAGCCCAATCACTTTCTCAACTTGTATTAGAACCACGACGCAAGAAAGACCAAAATGTACTCCAATCTCTTGAATCAGACAGCCCCGTGGCTGCTTACAAAGCAGCCGATTGCTATACCTCTTTGCCGCAACGACACATTTGTCTTTCTAGGCATAAATTTTATTTATCATCATGACCTTGAAATTTTTCTCAGAGTCGACAATACTCTTTCTGAACGGCTATAAGCGAAAACGCTTCAACATAGTTTGGAAATAAAAAAATCTTATCTTCAAACTATGTCTGATAGGAGCCCGTAACGATCAAAATAGTTGTGTGAATCGAAAGCATTCGAAGCCCTTGTGGAATTACTTGCACTTTCCTAGCATGCTGCCATGCAATCTAACAACCAAGAACGTAATATCGACTTTTTAATTCAAATTTGTAATATGCTCTTCAACGTACACCTGGACATACTATCAGGTAGAATGTTCTTGTTGAGAGTGAGAGCTTGCGCAAGTACCTAAAACAAGTAATCCTTGCTGCAGCCAATAGTCGTGTGTGCCGCTATGACCCGCGATAAGCACCCTCGTTATAGAATTTATAGCCCGTGTCGATCCATGTTGCCCATTCCCTTCATTGCACGAAACAAGCACGGAAGATGCTGTCATTGTTGTTCGAACAATGTGTGGTCAACACTTATAATATAAACCAGTTCTGTTATCTTCCACAGGTGTCAGCTGCCTCAATATATTTTCAAATTGTGTCGTACGAGAATGAAATGTATTTGTATGCACCATTCTTAAAGCTCTTCGCCGAAGCGTTTCTATAAGCGAAGCGCTCACATTTTGTGTCCTCAATGACAGCTTGCTGGCTTTTTAGGTAGCAAAACAGCTGTTATCTGGCTTTCTACGTCTGTGCAGTTTTCAATCATTAGATCAATCCGCCGAAAGAACTGTTCTTGAAATACAGCTCTCGAGTAGCTAAGGTACGATCGTTGCTAAACAAGACACTGGCATATCCAACCAGGCCATTCTACTGAAATACTGAAGCGATAACAGGCTAAGTATTGGTCCATTTTTCCGTCCGAACTTTCAGCTTAGAATCTTTACCATTTAGATAAGACGAGTGGGTCATATCCATTCGTCGAAATGATTTGCGTGACAGCATGATTTTTGCTGCCCAGAAGCATTTTAAAAGACGAAACTAAGCTAAAAATGCATCAATCCTTACGAGAAAGCACCACAAATATGCACTTGGCCTTCCAATAAACACTAGTGTGAGTGGTCAGACGATGCTAATTACTTGTGCATCGAAAAATATTTGCACTTAGTGAATAGAGTCGTCGACACAACAAGTGGCACTTATTCTTGTTTACCAGCTGCGTTCATCGGAACTTGCGTCGTGACTTAGTGACAGAGCTTATCATGCTGGTGATGTGATGAGAGGAGTCACAGCTGCTAAATACAATCTGGCAAGTGCATGGTACGATAAACTAAAGTGTAATGAACATCATTCGTAGAAGTTTTCGCCGCCAAAATGTTACATCTTTCGATCAAGAAGATTTAATTCTTTGATTGCATCTGAATAGTAGGACTCAAGGTACCTATTTGCAACAGCTCAAGTACATGTTTTTTTATGAAATCGCTTAAAGCGGCAGATCAAATACTTTACTATTATTCTTGCTTAGCATTTTATTTGCAATTAGTTTCACAAATGCTCCGAAACATCAACTGTTTTTAAACATTAAAGTAAATTAGTTTAGTCATAATATAATGTGTAGCCGTGCATTGTCATCGCACATTTTTTACGATTAAGATAATGATGATAAAATAAGAATAAGCATTTACGATAGTCCCTTCTTCTTATGATACGTGTCTTCTGCCATATCACAAATAATATTAAATTAGCAACCGATTTTATCGTTAAAAGTCTTGCAAGCTCCCAGTTTATATGGCATCAAATCCGTGTGTTTGTTGAGCTGCTGGCAATTCGTAAATGTGGACTCTGTTGTCGTCCCGCCAAAGCTTTGGTAGGCAACAAAAGCAGTGAATTAGTATTTTGAGAACCAATCAGCATAACGACTCATATGTGGCTATGCCAAAAACACCTAACGGTATAAAAAAAGCGGCGCCAAGTTTATACCGTGCGTTAAGACAACACGGGCTCACAAAATTAATTGCCTAGGACCGAAACTCATCTTTACTAGTGCCTTAAAAAGAGTGGCTTTGAGATGCTTGTCTTCTGACCCGAAAACGGGCCATTTGCAGACGAATGTCAGACAAGGGAGTTGATCGCATTGTCAAAGAAGTATAACGAGGTGAATGCGCGAACATGTCAAGGCTTTGAACCGGCTTGCTCTCACGAATTTAGTATGCACTTACCAACGCCTTGCATGTCCCCCTCGGCTCCATGCTGTCTTACGAGATTAGAAGAGCCAGCTACCAAGTTTTAATCATGCTGTTACATTTTAATTTTGGGCTCAATAAGGGAGAGAATATCTGAGCCGCTTGCTCAAATCAAACGCATAAGCGAGACAAAGACTTTGCGTCGAAAAGACATAGTATCCTAAGACACGTGCGCGATAAATTGGCTAAAAGCCAAGATAATTGATATAATATAATACAAGTAATATAGAGCAATTAAAACTAGATCCGCGCTTCATCCGCCATTAAACTTTCTGATCAAAAGAGGCTTTGCGTTTACGATTGATGTTGCTTAAAGGAAGCGACTTTTATTCGGGCATTGGTAAGCTGTATAATGAATTGGGCAGGATAAATGCGGGAACGTTGGTGTCGGATTTTACGCAGGTGAAGTCATGAAATGCCAACCCCTCAGTATGAAAGAAATCTGGCCACGGTTTGCCACCATCTCTATCTCGAAAAAGGCGCTCGTCAAAAATGTGACTTTGGGGCAAAAATAAATAATTGAGGGTCGGAAGCCGACCTATATGATTCGCAGCTGAGGCGCCCAGTGCAGCGTATGATGATGTCAGCATTAAAGTTGCCGGGTTATGGGTTACAACCACCAGAAGCCTGTTTCAAACGACATCATGATGATGTTGACTCAATTCAAGGCTGAAAAGCTGTTTGTCTTTCCATAAAAAAGGGCAAGCGCCACCACCACTACCTCGCGACTTTTACTCTTACGCGACGTTATCGTCAGGGTTAGGCCCTTCTTTTCGTGAGACTCGAAGAACTTATTGGAATTTTAGACCATACTTTGGCAATATAACCCTGATATTGTAGTCGTTTTCGATCCTGGCGATCGGCGACCGCGACAAGGATACGCTTACTCTTGCAAAGGCTTGATCGTATCGAGGTTCCGTATGAACGCTACTAAACGTGTTATCACGGTGGCATGATTTTGTGGCTCATAAATCGCAGGGTAATTGTCCGCTAGCTGTTAGTGAAGAGGTATTTGCCGAGCAAGCGTATACCAAAGGTACCGCACCACTCGCTCATCAGCTTTGTGACACTAAAAGCGGAGAGTATGGTTTTTCGTTCTTTTCTATACAGCGCTCAAAATGTATATTGTTATCCACAGACGTCAAAAGAGGTGCTATTATTTTGTGGTGCTGGAACCAGGCCTTTAATTTTTTGAGCCGCTAAATCGAAACGGTAGTTCGCGGAATTGGCAACAAGAGCCCTATAATTGTGCGGGCTTCTTGCCGAGCGCTCATTGAATCCGTGATCTTAATGCGATGTTGTCTCTTGTGCGGTAATTACAGCTGTTTCGTCCGGCAAGAGCTCAAAGGCTGCCCGCGGATGTAGTTCTAAGCAATTTTATTCCGCAATTACTGTACCTCATTCTCTTAAGACGTTTGGAGTCTTATTCAAGAGCTTTGGCTCATTAGACACGAACATTCGATTGTTGAGGAGCCACGAATGCGCGGTAGATCACTGGGTACGCAGTTTGTAACGCACGTGCTTGCGAGTGTAATATTCATATTAGTGCGATGTGAGCTAATGGCCCCTTCGGAAAAGTAGCTTAGTGGTACAAGCCACAAGCTCACGGGCAGGATCAAACATCGTAGCAAAGAAGCTGGTGGGTGGCCGCCGGCCATGAGGTTTGAGCTTTGCTCCCTTTAAGTAGAGTTTGACGATGCACGATGCACAAATGTACTCTATGAACATCATCATACGTCAGAACATAGTTTTACCAAGACGCAGTACGACTGAGTTAAAGTAACACATCTTTTTGCTGTCCATTCAGAGCACAAAGCACGCAAAGTCTCGATTATATAGAATTAAAAAAGCTTAGTAAGTGTCACGCTTGCTGGTGGTACTACCATATGTGACATTGTTTATGCAATGTTTCGAAGATAAAGAAGAATGCAATCAATGACACTAAGGAGATCGCAGAAATCGCATGATCTCATCACCACTTAGTTGTAGGTAGCGTGCTCTTTAAAAAGTGGCATCAATTAATTTTAATAGAGTTGAGCTCACATCTAGAAAGAAAAAGTAATTCTATTGCGATATGTTATTATGGCTCACACTTAGTATTGAAGACGAGCAGTTGCGACTCCTAGGTCATAGAATTCGACCCACGCCTTCTCATTTGAACTAGAAAATCAACTAATCAAAGAGGAATGAGTACTCTTTGACATTTATACACAAATATATTAGTCGTATTGAGGCGCGCTGTCAGTCGAGTGATTTGATGATGACTAGGTTAACTTCTTACAACATTGCTTTGATATCCTAAAATGCCTGCGCACCAAACAACCTCCGTGTTTAAAGCAGCAGTAAAGCATAGGTTACATCTGCGGGTTGTACAGAAAATCAAAAGTGGCTTATACATAAAGGGCTATCCCGGTGAAAAAATGCTATGGAGAATATTTCGGCTTTACCACGAAGATGGTGGTCTTTGGACGCAATTTTTTTTAACAAAGAAACATATAGAGCCCCACGTGTGCTTCCGTAAGCACTTGTTTGGATCTATGCTAGCTAAGGCTGCAAAAAAGCCTCAGATTCGCGACAAATCTCAAAAGCTCCATTGACCCTCAAAATGTGCTAGACTTGTCGCTAAATTCACTGGCCATGCAAAATGCCTAATTCGTACATTCGCAAAATTCCATGTCAATTTGTAGGAGCCAGGATCTGTCTTGAGATAGCCATATAGAAAATACTACCAGAATCGTGTCCCACCAAAAAAAGAAAATGAAATCAATGACATAAATGTCGGTACATCCCACGGTGGTCAAGTGTGTGAGGGGGCTTTGTGACTTGTTTAGCGCCAGGAATGATGCAACTTTTCGTCTTGCCATGGGACCCATCCATTCTTCCTAACGTCTGTGGGAGAGCCTTGCTTGCATCCGGTCTGACTATATCCTATGTGCTGCCCAGCACTATTAAAAAATTGACGAGCATCTTTTGGTATTGTGTGATCCTTAAGGATTATAGAAGTCAAGCTAAAAGTGCCCTGGCCAAATTTCTATATGAACTGAGGGTGCAATTTGATGTGTCGAATAACACCTCAAAGATGTCTTGGTCGAAGTAATGCCAGAACAGAAGCTAATATCTTAAATCTGAGCGTGATTATGGCTTCCTCACCCCTGCAGCTGTCTACAGTGGCTATTGCTTCAAATAACAGTGCACAGGGACACAGCATGAAGCCGATTATTCTTGGTAAATATTGACGCCTCATTAAAAACAATTTTAATACAATTCGGAAATCAGAATTTCCTCGTAAATTAATTTAATCAAGTATCTATGAGTCATTGGGTCGCAAAATTAGTCACTAAATTTTGATGTACACAAACAGATCGGACGAAAGTATTTGAAACGTATCGTTCATCATAAAAAAAATCACACCTCCTCTGCAAACTATATTTCGAGACCCAGTTGCAGTCGCTGACCGAATTATAGCAAATCTCGGTTTGTGCAATGTGCTGTGTGACCGTCTCACAAGAGCATTAGAACAAAAACAGAAGACTTGTAGTAATAGCAACCAACTGTGAGCGATTGAAACACAAGAGGTGAAAGTCGGCAAATATTATCTTGCTGGATGGAATGGCGATAATATAAGAGTCTTTCGTTTCGAAATGATAAATGGATGCTCATGAGCTAGGAAAATGATAGGTACAACAGCATGAGAGCCAGAACGACTTCGATAGTAGGCAAAGAAAATATCTGAAAGCATTGCATTTGCAATGGTGTGAACAAATTATTCTTCTGCAATGGGTATCTTGGTACATTCTCTATTTTCCAGCAACTCGGTGATCCAGTGTAGATCTCAATTCTACAAATACATTGTCTTTGTGGATTGAGTCACTTCGTTTGTCCTGATTGCCAATGCCACGATACATAGCCACTATCAGAGCCCTTGCAAGTTAATTTGAGCAGCTTTACACTATTCATCGAGCCACTTTACGATTTGTTGTTTTTTGCGTCAGAATTATCTCAAGCTCTTCAAGCTCTGTTACGATCGAAATTGGTCGATCAATAAGATGCACACGCCCTATTTTCAGCCAATACATGATTGCAAACACTTGTTCACGTACAGGATAGTTGAGCTCGGCTGTTTTCACATTCTGACCGGTAAAAGTAAAAGGATGGTCCAGCGCTTCTTCGTATTTAATTAAGACTCCCCCGATAACAGCATTCGAGTCGTTCATCTGGAAATTGATGGTTTCGATCAGTCCTAAAGACTTAGACACATGAAAGCGTCAATTAACGCTTGAGTTTAGTGAAAAAGCGAACTTGATCATTTGAGAGTTAAATCGCTTCTCTTGAACAATTTCCCTTGATACTGTCTCGGAATGGGCCTGCAAGTGTTGCCTAGCCCTCGCTTAGATATAGATTGTAGTTCCTAAGACACACTTCATTTGCTACTTTTACCCTTAGATATAGATTGTAGTGCCTAAGCCACACTTCATTTGCTACTTTTGTCATGGGCACAGGCTATTTCGCGATTTTCATTTCCTGTCGGGTTTCCCTAGAGCTCTAATTCGTCCGACAAAGTCTCTTTGGCATGGAATCGAATCCACTTAGAACTAACACTGGAAAAGTTGGAAATATAGTTGCTGTTCTTTACACCGTTAACTACACAGTCTTGTACGTATAGATTGTCTGCGACATTTAATCTTTGCGTGAACGCGTACATGTTGTCGCAATAGTTTCTCATAACATCCCATTATGAATGAAAGACCTTTCCACAAAAGCTGTTTGAAGGTATCTGGCTACCGTTTAGCTCTATAGAAGGTATCAAACATCTGGGGACGAAAGAACGATAAATGGAATATGCAAATCTTGCAATTTGACCTGATAGTAACCCAAATTACAAGATGGCGTCAGAGATGTATTCCTTACGCGGCATGCAAGATAGTTGCTAGATCATGCAAGATAGTAGCTAGATATAGCTGTAGAAGTCACTTTGCGTCTACCTACAGGATGCTCGACACAGAATGTAGATGCCGAAAAGGAAGATGTATTTGGTCGACTAATGCCTTCTCAGTCCATTTCTTTGGTTCATTCTTATACTATCCTGCACTGTTCAAGAGTCTGGCATCATTGTTGGAGCTATATAGGCTTAGTATCAGGCTCGATTTTTTTACTTTATCCTTCCCGTACTGGTGGTGCTTCGCTAGAAGGATCGATTCGAATAACTGTGTTCGCATACTCGCGTACGCCGAATTCACCAAGTAAGGTTCTTTATTTAAATCTGCAAGCGCTCAGCCTTCTTGAAGATATTCGGCTTGACGACGAAGACGGGTCCGATTTTTGTCATGACGCAACATTTTTAGAAGCTGGTGAAAAGGAATAAGCTGCATCGGTCATTCATAACCATGTGCCCTTGTTGTTAATAGCATTTGGACTTAACAGCCATGATTATTGCATGTCCAGCCACCCCTCTGGCCGAGCATCAATCCTGGGCGTCAAATTAGATTGTCGCGTGATACCTAGCGCTGAAGCGTGTCACACGTCCTGTGTTCCAGTTAATTTTTCTTTTGAAGCTACACTATGCCGATAATGAGATCCTTGTCCTCAGGTACAGGCATGATCTTTAACCTCCGAAGAAACCAGGTATCCACAAATTTATGTGCTTGGTTTGTCGGAGGCGGTGAAGAGCCTGATCGCAACTTGCATGACCCCACTCTCGTCATTTCTAGCATAAGTCGCTTCACCAAGTCTTGGGATACATTGTACATCTAATATTGATGGAGATGGTGACGGATGTTCATTGACCAGCGTCTTTTAAGCTCGAAGTTCTGCTCCAAGGACGGTGTATCGTGCATTTTTGATATAATGATTCGCTTATACACATTCAATAGCGATTTGTTGTGGAATCAGGTAGCCGACAACTACACAGTTGATGCATGTTGCCACTTCAGTTCAGTCTTCATTTGTGATTTCCTCTTTTCGAAGCGTTTTGATTTCTAAAATCAATTCTTTTTTGTGACCTTAGACCATGGGCCCTGTCTTCATGACTTGACACGATTTATTATACTCAAGTAATGACAAATTCAAAAATAGAGGCGATTTTGGCGGCTTCTTGGAAAGTACTCGGACATTCTTTCTTGATCTTCTGCTCGGTACATTCTCGGAATACATCGCAATCTACGCCGGAAGTGCAACAATTTATTGGCAAATATCGCATCCGCTACGTTGGCACTCCCGTTCCAGCCCTTGGGCTTTGAATCGTCTAACCAATACATTTGATACGTAATGCGCTTTTTCGGACTATGAATCCGCACTAATTCTCCGTATTCAGAATTAGTGCGGTCCAGACTATTTCTCCAAGCCGATAGTGTGGTCGACACTAATACCCGCGAGCGACCTAGAAATGGGAGGTTAAGAAATAGTGTGGTCCGCACTAATTGCGGTCATCGGTGTAGATCGCTGTGGATTTCCTCCTATATAGCACTGGCACCCGGAGGGTTTTTCGGAAAAGGTTGGGGTGACGCCCTCCTTCCAAGCGCGGGGGCTAAATGCTCGCGCGCTTCGGGCAGGTGCTCTCGGGCATCTGCAGGTCTCTAACGGGTCTCACCCTCGACGCGACGGTCTCCAGCACCAGGTCGCCACCTGGGCTCTTACCAAGTCAGAACTACACAAAATAATGGAAGACTCTCACGGCCTCGGTGCTGGCTGCACTACCCGCCGAACGAGACCCGACGTATGCGGACACCACTCTATGCCGTGGACTAGCAATAGAGCCTAGCACGTGCATAACTTGGCAACGCGATAACGTAATACAATACAATACAATACCCGGAGGGTTAATGGTAGCTCGTTAGGGTAGATGCTGCTGATATTAAAATATTAGTAACATACTACGGGTCTATTCAAGAGGTCTTACAAAAATCCACTGCGATCTATTCCTTTGTTGAGATATTGTTAACTTACCACAGCAAAGCTTGATGTTCTTGAGACCACCTGTCCCATTTTTTGCAAAAATACTGCGCGGGAAGTTTCTATTTGTCATTTGTAATCATCGATCGTTGCTAGCATTCTGCGTAAATTATTTTTTGTAGTAATTTCAACGGTACATACTTAGCATTTTCTGCTCGCGTTGGGAGCTTTTCGCAACGTAAATGCTGCAATAAGAGATCGTTATAGAGGAGTAAGAGACCACATTGTAAATGTGACTCATACGTCTACCAAGGCTGCTATACAGCAAAATAATATTGTTTTTCTACGAAAGTTTGGTGATGACCGTAAGTTGGTCAACAAATTAGATTTTAAGAAGGCGCTAACACATTAAACATGAAAATGCAACGAAATTCCGTTTTAATTTAGTGCCACATTTTCCATCGCACCTTAAAATTGGCTCCTAAGTTTGACCAGACGTTGCGCGCTTTGTCGTTGTTGCTGAAGATGTTACCAGGAGTTTTTTCATTCCATCATAACTTTGGCCAAGATCCAAAAACTCTTTTTTTCGACTTCAGCAAGAGCAGTCGCTGCTTTGATTCCATTATTCGAGTTTTTAGACAAGTGCTGTTTCAGCAGCTATGAATCGCCACCAATGGCGGCTTCCCCAGCAACGAGACTCAAGACCAATTGGAGTTGCCAATCCGAAAGCTCGACGTTTCACATTATCACTAGACGCTGCCACATGCTACTTTACCCTCAATCGCAACAACAGGCGCAGGTTACATCATGGCTGCAGCTGTCGATCAACCAGTGACTCCGCAGACGCAATTTTTTCAATTTGGCAGCCGGCATCATCAAGCTGCTCCAGTGGCTGCTACAGTGGTTTCACAACCAGCTGTTTATTTGCAAGTCCTCGAGTCGCATCAGGGGTGATTTAGCTGCTTGATGGTTCAAGGGTAGTCGGTGGCCTGCTACTTTTGGCACAGCATTTTCAAAGTTCACTATTCTACACTCATTTGTGTCTGAATAGTGCAACAGATATTTAAGCCAAAGTGGCAAATGAGAGGAACGGCCTCGGCTGTTTTGTAAGGAGCCATAAGGCCCAATCTTGTTTCTCGAGCTTTCTGCCCTTGATGCTGAAAATTGCATTATTTTATAAAGACGAGACAAACGTGAGCAAAGGGGCACCAATGATCAGAACGTTGGTAGACGAGACCTCATCGGCGAAGGTTACTCTACTAGATCACGTTGGCCGCTATTGGCACCCAAATTACGTTTGCCAGCCTTCACTTCGTCGATGCTCTTGACCGTCCATCTACAAGCGGCGTCAGTGGGCGACACCGTCGTGGCGGTAATCGCTATCGCAAGTGCAATGTGCGCGATGATGCGGGAAACGTGCATGGCTAAAGAAGAGTATTGGAAGCAAGGTCCTGATAAGAAAGTCGCTTGCTTGACTCGGCAATTTGGGGAATGAGTGAATGTCTGCATGGTCTAGGATACCACACTGTTTTGTGGACGCGTTGACCAAATCTTGAGATCATCTTATGGGTCACGATGATGTGTACGGAATAGGATTCAGTAGCTTTGACAATCGATGTGCACCGGTAAGGACGTACAGACCTTGTGCGTAAGAAAGCCAGCAAACGTCAACGCCTTTTTTTTGCAAAATATTTGCCACATCAGTCTACACAAAACAGTTCATTGTTACTGGCCACATCTGATCGGGTTGCGGGTAAAATTAAGGTAAAGGGTAAGATATTAACTTCGTGTTAATTTTTGTCAAAAAGCGGCGGATTTTAAGACTCTGTTGTAGAGCTTGATTCTTCTTGACATGTCGCAACGTCGTGAGACAACTTGACTCATGCTTAGCATTCCTTTATTGTGTGATTTTGGGAATATAAAATGTGGCGTTTTCTGCATGAGAAATTAAGTTGAAGTCATTGTACATCGCGCAGCATTTTTAGAATAAGAGATGGCAAAAACACGATTTTCTTCGCATCAAACCTCCGCGAACATTTCAAGACTCTTTTTCACGGGCAGATTTACTGCGGCTACGATCGGATGCACAGCCTCTCATCCTCTCCAGTTCATAATCGTGCTTCTGACCCGGTATACCTGTTTAAATGCATATCATTTGCTTTTGAGGGTATTAACATTATATGCTTGCTCGTGCTGCAGGTTCTGCTTGCTCTAGCCAACCTGCTGATCAAAATTGAGTAAACTTGTTTCCTTATGAAAGTTATGGAAGACCAAAAATTCGAGATATAAGTAACTTGGTCATCACTTAGGGAGGAGTCGATCTTCAAAAGGTGCCATCTGATGTATTAGAGACCCAAACTCGGCTTTATCTATCGATTTTTCTCACGTTTGTTCCAAAGCCACAACTTTTCCGAATCAAATACGACCGTGTTAGTATTTATTGAGGTCAAATAGGTGTTGCGCGCTTTGTCGTCGTTGCGAAATATGTGTATTTAAAGCTTTTGTAACTCTGGCATTACTTTGGCAAACATCTTAATACTTTCTCGTCTCCAACACGGGCACTCGCTTCCGATGAGGGTTTTTCCGGCAACGAGACTCAGACCGATTGGCGTTGCCAATCCGACAACTCAATGTATTACATTATCGCTAGACGCTGCCACATGTCACTTCACCCTCTTTCGCTATAGGCGCAGGCGAATTCGTGGCTGCAGCCGTGGATCGCCCAGTGAACCCTGCAGACGCGAATCCATTAAAATTGGCAGCCGGCATCATCAGACTGAAGACACCTGCTCCAGTGGCTGCTTCAGTAGTTTCCCAGCCAGCTAGTGCGGCAGAGGCGATGAACGGCCTTGGCTGTTTGTAAGCAGCCATAAAGCTTGATCTTATTTCTTAAGCTTTCTACCACGATTAATTTGATGCTTTGAAACTTGCTTAATTTAAGACAGACGTACTATGTGACAAATGGGTAGCGGATTCGATTACCTCAGAAATATGAAATATGGGAGGGCAAAACAAAAAGTACCATATAAATCAGAATAATAAAAAAAAAAAATCGTAAGTACGCTTAAATAGTAAATGTCCTGTAGGCAATCTGAAGCTAATTGTAGAAGTATAAAACGCTAAAGCCAGCGGCGGATCAAAGATTTGGTGCTTTTCGCCTTTTGATGCAAAGACAACTACGAGCAGCGTTACGAAGACAAAGCAGCCCTTACTTCTACATACCTTAAACAAAATTTACGATCAAGGACCAGAACCGAAATTGGAACAAGCCGGCCAGCATATTGGTCCGCAAGGTAGTGAAGGGTCAACTGTAGGTAGATGCTGCTGAAAACGAAATTATTATCCCTCCGGGTGCCAGTGCAATTCAGATGGACCCACAACGGTCAATTTTTTTAGCAGGATACTACTAAAACACCACAGCAAGCTGCAAAGGTTAAGGTTCTTGACACCACCTGTCTAGTTTCTCTGCACAATTCGCGGGAAGTTTATAGATGTGTTGGTCGCATAAATAGCTAAAAATGCAAGATTTCAAAAAGACATCGAACCGAAGAATATTACAAGCAAGAAAGCAATTGGAGTAAGCACACAAATGCGGTCTCATTTGTGCAAACATTTATTTAGCAAATGCCAAGACATACAATTTGTACATAACCCACAACAATCGAACGTTCACATTGGACAGTCTAAAATGGGCACACGGGGTGGTCGAGTTTGTGGCAGTTTGAGTCACTGCAGTCGCATCCGTCTCACCTCCAACACTACTCGAAGAATTGGTAACCATTCCTTCTAGTATTCGGCATCGAGCCCTTGGCAGACGCCACCAAATTTTCAAAGGGTGGGATACTGCGTATGAGGTCCAGGCAAAGTCGTTGACGGGAGTCCAGAGACAGAATGATCAAAGTTTTGTTCCTTCTCTTCGTCCACGTTTTGCTGGTATCCGTCCTCGTTTGGACTTTGCTCACCTTCAAAAGTGCTCGGAATGTTACCACTTAGCAAGGGGAGTCCGGTGATCGGACTGTTGGCGGGCAGCATCGGAGATTCATTGCCACTAAAAAAACGGTAACCAGTGATCGGACCGTTACCAGACAGCATCGGAGTCTGTAAGGGCTGGTTACTGCTTAGCAAAGGGAGTCCGTGGACCAAACCGTTGGCAGGCGGCACCGAATTTCCCTGCAGTAGGTCATCATTTAGGAGAGAGGATCCGGTGATCGGACTGTCGGCAGGGAGCATCGGATATCCAGAAGGCTGCTTATCACCTAGCAAAGGAATTCCACTGATCGGAACGTTGGCAGGCGAGACCTCATTCGGTGAGGCTTGCCCAATCAGACCACGTAGACTCCTACTGGCAACCAAATCGCGTTTTACAGCCTTCACTTCGTCGGTGCTCTTGACCGTCCATCCCCAAGCGGCGTCAGTGGGCGACACCGTCGTGGCGGTAATCGCTGTCGCAAGTGCAATGTGCGCGATGATGCGGGAAACGTGCATGGCTAAAGAAGAGTATTGGAAGCAAGGTCCTGATAAGAAAGGGCGCTTGCTTGACTCGGCAATTTGGGGAATGAGTGAATGTCTGCATAGTCTAAGAGACCACACTGTTTTGTGGACGCGTTGACCAAATCTTGAGATCATCTTATGGGTCACGATGATTTGTACGGAATAGGATTCAGTAGCTTTGACAATCGATGTGCACCGGTAAGGACGTACAGACCTTGTGCGTAAGAAAGCCAGCAAACGTCAACGCCTTTTTTTTGCAAAATATTTGCCACATCAGTCTACACAAAACAGTTCATTGTTACTGGCCACATTTGATCGGGTTGCGGGTAAAATTAAGGTAAAGGGTAAGATATTAACTTCGTGTTAATTTTTGTCAAAAAGCGGCGGATTTTAAGACTCTGTTGTAGAGCTTGATTCTTCTTAACATGTCGCAACGTCGTGAGACAACTTGACTCATGCTTAGCATTCCTTTATTGTGTGATTTCGGGAATATAAAATGTGGCGTTTTCTGCATGAGAAATTAAGTTGAAGTCATAGTACATCGCGCAGCATTTTTAGAATAAGAGATGGCAAAAACACGATTTTCTTCGCATCAAACCTCCGCGAACATTTCAAGACTCTTTTTCACGGGCAGGTTTACTGCGGCTACGATCGGATGCACAGCCTCTCATCCTCTCCAGTTCATAATCGTGCTTCTGACCCGGTATACCTTTTTAAATGCATATCATTTGCTTTTGAGGGTATTAACATTATATGATTGCTCGTGCTGCAGGTTCTGCTTGCTCTAGCCAACCTGCTGATCAAAATTGAGTAAACTTGTTTCCTTATGAAAGTTATGGAAGACCAAAAATTCGAGATATAAGTAACTTGGTCATCACTTAGGGTAAAGTCGATCTTCAAAAGGTGCCATCTGATGTATTAGAGACCCAGATTCGGCTTTATCTATCGATTTTTCTCACGTTTGTTCCAAAGCCACAACTTTTCCGAATCAAATACGACCGTGTTAGTAGTTATTGAATTCAAATAGGAGTTGCGCGCTTTGTCGTCGTTGCGAAATATGTGTATTTAAAGCTTTTGTAACTCTGGCATTACTTTGGCAAACATCTTAATACTTTCTCGTCTCCAACACGGTCACTCGCTTCCGATGAGGGTTTTTCCGGCAACGAGACTCAGACCGATTGGCGTTGCCAATCCGACAACTCAATGTATTACATTATCGCTAGACGCTGCCACATGTCACTTCACCCTCCTTCGCTATAGGCGCAGGCGAATTCGTGGCTGCAGCCGTGGATCGCCCAGTGAACCCTGCAGACGCGAATCCATTAAAATTGGCAGCCGGCATCATCAGACTGAAGACACCTGCTCCAGTGGCTGCTTCAGTAGTTCCCAGCCAGCTAGTGCGGCAGAGGCGATGAACGGCCTTGGCTGTTTGTAAGCAGCCATAAAGCTTGATCTTATTTCTTGAGCTTTCTACCACGATTAATTTGATGCTTTGAAACTTGCTTAATTTAAGAAAGACGTACTATGTGAAAAATGGGTAGCGGATTCGATTACCTCAGGAATATGAAATATGGGAGGGCAAAACAAAAATTACCATATAAATCAGAATAAAAATCGTAAGTACGCTTGAATAGTAAATGTCCTGTAGGCAATCTGAAGCTAATTGTAGAAGTACAAAACGCTAAAGTCAGCGGCGGATCAAAGATTTGGTGCTTTTCGCCTTTTGATGCAAAGACAATCACGAGCAGCGTTACAAAGACAAAGCAGCCCTTACTTCTACATACCTTAAACAAAATTTACGATCAAGGACCAGAACCGAAATTGGAACAAGGCGGCCAGCATATTGGTCCGCAAGGTAGTGAAGGGTCAACTGTAGGGTAGATGCCGCTGAAAACGAAATTATTATCCCTCCGGGTGCCAGTGCAATTCAGATGGACCCACAACGGTCAATTTTTTTGTAAAATACTACTAAAACACCACAACAAACTTTAAAGGTTAATGTTCTTGACACCACCTGTCTAGTTTCTCTGCACAATTCGCGGGAAGTTTATAAATGTGTTGGTCGCATAAATAGCTAAAAATGCAAGATCTCAAATAGACATCGAACCGAAGAATATTACAAGCAAGAAAGCAATTGGAGTAAGCACACAAATGCGGTCTCATTTGTGCAAACATTTATTTAGCAAATGCCAAGACATACAATTTGTACACAACCCACAACAATCGAACGTTCACATTGGACAGTCTAAAATGGGCACACGGGGTGGTCGAGTTTGTGGCAGTTTGAGTCACTGCAGTCGCATCCGTCTCACCTCTAACACTACTCGAAGAATTGGTAACCATTCCTTCTAGTATTCGGCATCGAGCCCTTGGCAGGCGCCACCAAATTTTCAAAGGGTGGGATACCACTCTTCGTATGAGGCCCAGTCAAAGTCGTTGTCGGGGGTCCAGAGACAGAATGACCAAAGTTTTGTCCCTTATCTTCGTCCACGTTTTGCTGGTATTCGTCTTCGTTTGAAATTTGCTCACCTTCAAAAGTGCTCGGAATGTTACCACTTAGCAAGGGGAGTCCGGTGATCGGACTGTTGGCGGGCAGCATCGGAGATTCATTGCCACTAAAAAAACGGTAACCAGTGATCGGACCGTTACCAGACAGCATCGGAGTCTGTAAGGGCTGGTTACTGCTTAGCAAAGGGACTCCGTGGACCAAACCGTTGGCAGGCGGCACCGGATTTTCCTGCAGTAGGTCATCATTTAGGAGAGAGGATCCGGTGCTCGGACTGTCGGCAGGGAGCATCGGATACCCAGAAGGCTGCTTATCACCTAGCAAAGGAATTCCACTGACCGGAACGTTGGCAGGCGAGACCTCATTCGGTGAAGCTTGCCCAATCAGACCACGTAGACCCCTACTGGCAACCAAATCGCGTTTGTCAGCCTTCACTTCGTCGGTGCTCTTGACCGTCCATCCCCAAGCGGCGTCAGTGGGCGACACCGTCGTGGCGGTAATCGCTGTCGCAAGTGCAATGTGCGCGATGATGCGGGAAACGTGCATGGCTAAAGAAGAGTATTGGAAGCAAGGTCCTGATAAGAAAGGGCGCTTGCTTGACTCGGCAATTTGGGGAATGAGTGAATGTCTGCATGGTCTAAGAGACCACACTGTTTTGTGGACGCGTTGACCAAATCTTGAGATCATCTTATGGGTCACGATGATGTGTACGGAATAGGATTCAGTAGCTTTGACAATCGATGTGCACCGGTAAGGACGTACAGACCTTGTGCGTAAGAAAGCCAGCAAACGTCAACGCCTTTTTTTTGCAAAATATTTGCCACATCAGTCTACACAAAACAGTTCATTGTTACTGGCCACATTTGATCGGGTTGCGGGTAAAATTAAGGCAAAGGGTAAGATATTAACTTCGTGTTAATTTTTGTCAAAAGCGGCGGATTTTAAGACTCTGTTGTAGAGCTTGATTCTTCTTAACATGTCGCAACGTCGTGAGACAACTTGACTCATGCTTAGCATTCCTTTATTGTGTGATTTTGGGAATATAAAATGTGGCGTTTTCTGCATGAGAAATTAAGTTGAAGTCATAGTACATCGCGCAGCATTTTTAGAATAAGAGATGGCAAAAAAACACGATTTTCTTCGCATCAAACCTCCGCGAACATTTCAAGACTCTTTTTCACGGGCAGGTTTACTGCGGCTACGATCGGATGCACAGCCTCTCATCCTCTCCAGTTCATAATCGTGCTTCTGACCCGGTATACCTTTTTAAATGCATATCATTTGCTTTTGAGGGTATTAACATTATATGATTGCTCGTGCTGCAGGTTCTGCTTGCTCTAGCCAACCTGCTGATCGAAATTGAGTAAACTTGTTTCCTTATGAAAGTTATGGATGACCAAAAATTCGAGATATAAGTAACTTGGTCATCACTTAGGGTAAAGTCGATCTTCAAAAGGTGCCATCTGATGTATTAGAGACCCAGATTCGGCTTTATCTATCGATTTTTCTCACGTTTGTTCCAAAGCCACAACTTTTCCGAATCAAATACGACCGTGTTAGTAGTTATTGAATTCAAATAGGAGTTGCGCGCTTTGTCGTCGTTGCGAAATATGTGTATTTAAAGCTTTTGTAACTCTGGCATTACTTTGGCAAACATCTTAATACTTTCTCGTCTCCAACACGGTCACTCGCTTCCGATGAGGGTTTTTCCGGCAACGAGACTCAGACCGATTGGCGTTGCCAATCCGACAACTCAATGTATTACATTATCGCTAGACGCTGCCACATGTCACTTCACCCTCCTTCGCTATAGGCGCAGGCGAATTCGTGGCTGCAGCCGTGGATCGCCCAGTGAACCCTGCAGACGCGAATCCATTAAAATTGGCAGCCGGCATCATCAGACTGAAGACACCTGCTCCAGTGGCTGCTTCAGTAGTTCCCAGCCAGCTAGTGCGGCAGAGGCGATGAACGGCCTTGGCTGTTTGTAAGCAGCCATAAAGCTTGATCTTATTTCTTGAGCTTTCTACCACGATTAATTTGATGCTTTGAAACTTGCTTAATTTAAGAAAGACGTACTATGTGAAAAATGGGTAGCGGATTCGATTACCTCAGGAATATGAAATATGGGAGGGCAAAACAAAAATTACCATATAAATCAGAATAAAAATCGTAAGTACGCTTGAATAGTAAATGTCCTGTAGGCAATCTGAAGCTAATTGTAGAAGTACAAAACGCTAAAGTCAGCGGCGGATCAAAGATTTGGTGCTTTTCGCCTTTTGATGCAAAGACAATCACGAGCAGCGTTACAAAGACAAAGCAGCCCTTACTTCTACATACCTTAAACAAAATTTACGATCAAGGACCAGAACCGAAATTGGAACAAGGCGGCCAGCATATTGGTCCGCAAGGTAGTGAAGGGTCAACTGTAGGGTAGATGCCGCTGAAAACGAAATTATTATCCCTCCGGGTGCCAGTGCAATTCAGATGGACCCACAACGGTCAATTTTTTTGTAAAATACTACTAAAACACCACAACAAACTTTAAAGGTTAATGTTCTTGACACCACCTGTCTAGTTTCTCTGCACAATTCGCGGGAAGTTTATAAATGTGTTGGTCGCATAAATAGCTAAAAATGCAAGATCTCAAATAGACATCGAACCGAAGAATATTACAAGCAAGAAAGCAATTGGAGTAAGCACACAAATGCGGTCTCATTTGTGCAAACATTTATTTAGCAAATGCCAAGACATACAATTTGTACACAACCCACAACAATCGAACGTTCACATTGGACAGTCTAAAATGGGCACACGGGGTGGTCGAGTTTGTGGCAGTTTGAGTCACTGCAGTCGCATCCGTCTCACCTCTAACACTACTCGAAGAATTGGTAACCATTCCTTCTAGTATTCGGCATCGAGCCCTTGGCAGGCGCCACCAAATTTTCAAAGGGTGGGATACCACTCTTCGTATGAGGCCCAGTCAAAGTCGTTGTCGGGGGTCCAGAGACAGAATGACCAAAGTTTTGTCCCTTATCTTCGTCCACGTTTTGCTGGTATTCGTCTTCGTTTGAAATTTGCTCACCTTCAAAAGTGCTCGGAATGTTACCACTTAGCAAGGGGAGTCCGGTGATCGGACTGTTGGCGGGCAGCATCGGAGATTCATTGCCACTAAAAAAACGGTAACCAGTGATCGGACCGTTACCAGACAGCATCGGAGTCTGTAAGGGCTGGTTACTGCTTAGCAAAGGGACTCCGTGGACCAAACCGTTGGCAGGCGGCACCGGATTTTCCTGCAGTAGGTCATCATTTAGGAGAGAGGATCCGGTGCTCGGACTGTCGGCAGGGAGCATCGGATACCCAGAAGGCTGCTTATCACCTAGCAAAGGAATTCCACTGACCGGAACGTTGGCAGGCGAGACCTCATTCGGTGAAGCTTGCCCAATCAGACCACGTAGACCCCTACTGGCAACCAAATCGCGTTTGTCAGCCTTCACTTCGTCGGTGCTCTTGACCGTCCATCCCCAAGCGGCGTCAGTGGGCGACACCGTCGTGGCGGTAATCGCTGTCGCAAGTGCAATGTGCGCGATGATGCGGGAAACGTGCATGGCTAAAGAAGAGTATTGGAAGCAAGGTCCTGATAAGAAAGGGCGCTTGCTTGACTCGGCAATTTGGGGAATGAGTGAATGTCTGCATGGTCTAAGAGACCACACTGTTTTGTGGACGCGTTGACCAAATCTTGAGATCATCTTATGGGTCACGATGATGTGTACGGAATAGGATTCAGTAGCTTTGACAATCGATGTGCACCGGTAAGGACGTACAGACCTTGTGCGTAAGAAAGCCAGCAAACGTCAACGCCTTTTTTTTGCAAAATATTTGCCACATCAGTCTACACAAAACAGTTCATTGTTACTGGCCACATTTGATCGGGTTGCGGGTAAAATTAAGGCAAAGGGTAAGATATTAACTTCGTGTTAATTTTTGTCAAAAAGCGGCGGATTTTAAGACTCTGTTGTAGAGCTTGATTCTTCTTGACATGTCGCAACGTCGTGAGACAACTTGACTCATGCTTAGCATTCCTTTATTGTGTGATTTTGGGAATATAAAATGTGGCGTTTTCTGCATGAGAAATTAAGTTGAAGTCATAGTACATCGCGCAGCATTTTTAGAATAAGAGATGGCAAAAAAACACGATTTTCTTCGCATCAAACCTCCGCGAACATTTCAAGACTCTTTTTCACGGGCAGGTTTACTGCGGCTACGATCGGATGCACAGCCTCTCATCCTCTCCAGTTCATAATCGTGCTTCTGACCCGGTATACCTTTTTAAATGCATATCATTTGCTTTTGAGGGTATTAACATTATATGATTGCTCGTGCTGCAGGTTCTGCTTGCTCTAGCCAACCTGCTGATCAAAATTGAGTAAACTTGTTTCCTTATGAAAGTTATGGATGACCAAAAATTCGAGATATAAGTAACTTGGTCATCACTTAGGGTAAAGTCGATCTTCAAAAGGTGCCATCTGATGTATTAGAGACCCAAACTCGGCTTTATCTATCGATTTTTCTCACGTTTGTTCCAAAGCCACAACTTTTCCGAATCAAATACGACCGTGTTAGTAGTTATCGAGTTCAAATAGGTGTTGCGCGCTTTGTCGTCGTTGCGAAATATGTGTATTTAAAGCTTTTGTAACTCTGGCATTACTTTGGCAAACATCTTAATACTTTCTCGTCTCCAACACGGTCACTCGCTTCCGATGAGGGTTTTTCCGGCAACGAGACTCAGACCGATTGGCGTTGCCAATCCGACAACTCAATGTATTACATTATCGCTAGACGCTGCCACATGTCACTTCACCCTCCTTCGCTATAGGCGCAGGCGAATTCGTGGCTGCAGCCGTGGATCGCCCAGTGAACCCTGCAGACGCGAATCCATTAAAATTGGCAGCCGGCATCATCAGACTGAAGACACCTGCTCCAGTGGCTGCTTCAGTAGTTTCCCAGCCAGCTAGTGCGGCAGAGGCGATGAACGGCCTTGGCTGTTTGTAAGCAGCCATAAAGCTCGATCTTATTTCTCGAGCTTTCTGCCACTATGAACTTGATGCTTTGAAACTTGCTTCATTTAAGACAGACGTACTATGTGAAAAATGGGTAGCGGATTCGATTACCTCAGGAATATGAAATATGGGAGGGCAAAACACAAATTACCTTGTAAATCAGAATAAAAATCGTAAGTACGCTTAAATAGTAAATGTCCTGTAGGCAATCTGAAGCTAATTGTAGAAGTACAAAACGCTAAAGCCAGCGGCGGATCAAAGATTTGGTGCTTTTCGCCTTTTGATGCAAAGACAATCACGAGCAGCGTTACAAAGACAAAGCAGCCCTTACTTCTACATACCTTAAACAAAATTTACGATCAAGGACCAGAACCGAAATTGGAACAAGGCGGCCAGCATATTGGTCCGCAAGGTAGTGAAGGGTCAACTGTAGGGTAGATGCCGCTGAAAACGAAATTATTATCCCTCCGGGTGCCAGTGCAATTCAGATGGACCCACAACGGTCAATTTTTTTGTAAAATACTACTAAAACACCACAACAAACTTTAAAGGTTAAAGTTCTTGACACCACCTGTCTAGTTTCTCTGCACAATTCGCGGGAAGTTTATAGATGTGTTGGTCGCATAAATAGCTAAAAATGCAAGATCTCAAATAGACATCGAACCGAAGGATATTACAAGCAAGAAAGCAATTGGAGTAAGCACACAAATGCGGTCTCATTTGTGCAAACATTTATTTAGCAAATGCCAAGACATACAATTTGTACACAACCCACAACAATCGAACGTTCACATTGGACAGTCTAAAATGGGCACACGGGGTGGTCGAGTTTGTGGCAGTTTGAGTCACTGCAGTCGCATCCGTCTCACCTCCAACACTACTCGAAGAATTGGTAACCATTCCTTCTAGTGTTCGGCATCGAGCCCTTGACAGGCGCCACCAAATTTTCAAAGGGTGGGATACCACTCTTCGTATGAGGTCCAGTCAAAGTCGTTGTTGGGGGTCCAGAGACAGAATGACCAAAGTTTTGTCCCTTATCTTCGTCCACGTTTTGCTGGTATTCGTCTTCGTTTGAAATTTGCTCACCTTCAAAAGTGCTCGGAATGTTACCACTTCGCAAGGGGAGTCCGGTGATCGGACTGTTGGCGGGCAGCATCGGAGATTCATTGCCACTTAAAAAACGGTAACCAGTGATCGGAGTCTGTAAGGGCTGGTTACTGCTTAGCAAAGGGAGTCCGTGGACCAAACCGTTGGCAGGCGGCACCGGATATCCCTGCAGTAGGTCATCATTTAGGAGAGGGGATCCGGTGCTCGGACTGTCGGCAGGGAGCATCGGATACCCAGAAGGCTGCTTATCACCTAGCAAAGGAATTCCACTGATCGGAACGTTGGCAGGCGAGACCTCATTCGGTGAAGCTTGCCCAATCAGACCACGTAGACCCCTACTGGCAACCAAATCGCGTTTGTCAGCCTCCACTTCGTCGGTGCTCTTGACCATCCATCCCCAAGCGGCGTCAGTGGGCGACACCGTCGTGGCGGTAATCGCTGTCGCAAGTGCAATGTGCGCGATGATGCGGGAAACGTGCATGGCTGAAGAAGAGTATTGGAAGCAAGGTCCTGATAAGAAAGTCGCTTGCTTGACTCGGCAATTTGGGGAATGAGTGAATGTCTGCATGGTCTAGGAGACCATACTGTTTTGTGGACGTGTTGACCAAATCTTGAGATCATCTTATGGGTCACGATGATTTGTACGGAATAGGATTCAGTAGCTTTGGCAATCGATGTACAGACCTTGTGCGTAACAAAGCCAGCAAACGTCAACGCCTTTTTTTTGCAAAATATTTGCCACATCAGTCTACACAAAACAGTTCATTGTTACTGGGTACTTTTTGTTTTGCCCTCCCATATTTCATATTCCTGAGGTAATCGAATCCGCTACCCATTTGTCACATAGTACGTCTTTCTTAAATGAAGCAAGTTTCAAAGCATCAAATTCATAGTGGCAGAAAGCTCGAGAAATAAGATCGAACTTTATGGCTGCTCACAAACAGCCAAGGCCGTTTATCGCCTCTGCCGCACTAGCTGGCTGGGAAACTACTGAAGCAGCCACTGGAGCAGGTGTCTTCAGTCTGATGATGCCGGCTGCCAATTTTAATGGATTCGCGTCTGCAGGGTTCACTGGGGATCCACGGCTGCAGCCACGAAGTCGCCTGCGCCTATAGCGAACGAGGGTGAAGTGACATGTGGCAGCGTCTAGCGATAATGTAATACATTGAGTTGTCGGATTGGCAACGCCGATCGTTCTGAGTCTCGTTGCCGGAAAAACCCTCATCGGAAGCGAGTGCCCGTGTTGAAGACGAGAAAAAGAGTATTAAGGTGCTTGCCAGAGTAATGCCAGAGTTACAAAAGCTTTTTCGCAACGACGACAAAGCGCGCAACTCCTATTTGAACATAATAACTACTAACACGGTCTTATTTGATTCGGAAAAGTTGTGGCTTTGGAACAAACGTGAGAAAAATCGATAGATAAAGCCGAATCTGGGTCTCTAATACATCAGATGGCACCTTTTGAAGATCGACTTTACCCTAAGTGATGACCAAGTTACTTATATCTCGAATTTTTGGTCTTCCATGACTTTCATAAGGAAACAAATTTACTCACTTTTGATCAGCAGGTTGGCTAGAGCAAGCAGAACCTGCAGCACGAGCAAGCATATAATGTTAATTCCCTCAAAAGCAAATGATATGCATTTAAAAAGGTATACCGGGTCAGAAGCACGATTATGAACTGGAGAGGATGAGAGGCTGTGCATCCGATCGTAGCCGCAGTAAACCTGCCCGTGAAAAAGAGTCTTGAAATGTTCGCGGAGGTTTGATGCGAAGAAAATCGTGTTTTTGCCATCTCTTATTCTAAAAATGCTGCGCGATGTACTATGACTTCAACTTAATTTTTCATGCAGAAAACGCCACATTTTATATTCCCAAAATCACACAATAAAGGAATGCTAAGCATGAGTCAAGTTGTATCACGACGTTGCGACATGTTAAGAAGAATCAAGCTCTACAACAGAGTCTTAAATTCCGCCACTTTTTGACAAAAATTAACACGAAGTTAATATCTTACCCTTTGCTTTAATTTTACCCGCAACCCGATCAAATGTGGCATATAAATCAGAGTAAAAAAAAAAAAAATCGTAAGTACGCTTAAATAGTAAATGTCCTGTAGGCAATCTGAAGCTAATTGTAGAAGTACAAAACGCTAAAGCCAGCGGCGGATCAAAGATTTGGTGCTTTTCGCCTTTTGATGCAAAGACAACTACGAGCAGCGTTACGAAGACAAAGCAGCCCTTACTTCTACATACCTTAAACAAAATTTACGATCAAGGACCAGAACCGAAATTGGAACAAGGCGGCCAGCATATTGGTCCGCAAGGTAGTGAAGGGTCAACTGTAGGGTAGATGCTGCTGAAAACGAAATTATTATCCCTCCGGGTGCCAGTGCAATTCAGATGGACTCACAACGGTCATTTTTTTGTAGAAAACTACTAAAACACCACAACAAACTTTAAAGGTTAAAGTTCTTCCTCTGCACAATTCGCGGGAAGTTTATAGATGTGTTGGTCGCATAAGATCTCAAATAGACATCGAACCGAAGAATATTACAAGCAAGAAAGCAATTGGAGTAAGCACACAAATGCGGTCTCATTAGTGCAAACATTTATTTAGCAAATGCCAAGACATACAATTTGTACATAACCCACAACAATCGAACGTTCACATTGGACAGTCTAAAATGGGCACACGGGGTGGTCGAGTTTGTGGCCGTTTGAGTCACTGCAGTCGCATCCGTCTCACCTCCAACACTACTCGAAAAATTGGTAACCATTCCTTCTAGTGTTCGGCATCGAGCCCTTGGCAGGCGCCACCAAATATTCAAAGGGTGGGATACTGCGTATGAGGTCCAGTCAAAGTCGTTGACGGGGGTCCAGAGACAGAATGACCAAAGTTTTGTCCCTTATCTTCGTCCACGTTTTGCTGGTATTCGTCTTCGTTTGAAATTTGCTCACCTTCAAAAGTGCTCGGAATGTTACCACTTAGCAAGGGGAGTCCGGTGATCGGACTGTCGGCGGGCAGCATCGGAGATTCATTGCCACTAAAAAAACGGTAACCAGTGATCGGACCGTTACCAGGCAGCATCGGAGTCTGTAAGGGCTGGTCACTGCTTAGCAAAGGGAGTCCGTGGACCAAACCGTTGGCAGGCGGCACCGGATTTCCCTGCAGTAGGTTATCATTTAGGAGAGGGGATCCGGTGCTCGGACTGTCGGCAGGGAGCATCGGATACCCAGAAGGCTGCTTATCACCTAGCAAAGGAATTCCACTGATCGGAACGTTGGCAGGCGAGACCTCATTCGGTGAAGCTTGCCCAATCAGACCACGTAGACTCCTACTGGCAACTAAATCGCGTTTGTCAGCCTTCACTTCGTCGGTGCTCTTGACCGTCCATCCCCAAGCGGCGTCAGTGGGCGACACCGTCGTGGCGGTAATCGCTGTCGCAAGTGCAATGTGCGCGATGATGCGGGAAACGTGCATGGCTGAAGAAGAGTATTGGAAGCAAGGTCCTGATAAGAAAGGGCGCTTGCTTGACTCGGCAATTTGGGGAATGAGTGAACGTCTGCATGGTCTAGGAGACCACACTGTTTTGTGGACGCGTTGACCAAATCTTGAGATCATCTTATGGGTCACGATGATGTGTACGGAATAGGATTCAGTAGCTTTGACAATCGATGTGCACCGGTAAGGACGTACAGACCTTGTGCGTAAGAAAGCCAGCAAACGTCAACGCCTTTTTTTTGCAAAATATTTGCCACATCAGTCTACACAAAACAGTTCATTGTTACTGGCCACATTTGATCGGGTTGCGGGTAAAATTAAGGCAAAGGGTAAGATATTAACTTCGTGTTAATTTTTGTCAAAAAGTGGCGGATTTTAAGACTCTGTTGTAGAGCTTGATTCTTCTTAACATGTCGCAACGTCGTGATACAACTTGACTCATGCTTAGCATTCCTTTATTGTGTGATTTTGGGAATATAAAATGTGGCGTTTTCTGCATGAATAATTAAGTTGAAGTCATAGTACATCGCGCAGCATTTTTACAATAAAAGAGGGCAGAAATACGATTTTGTTCGCATCAAACCTCCGCGAACACTTCAAGACTCTCTTTCACGGGCAGGTTTGCTGCGGCTACGATCGGATGCACAGCCTCTCATCCTCTCCAGTTCATAATCGTGCTTCTGACCCGGTATACCTTTTTAAATGCATATCATTTGCTTTTGAGGGTATTAACATTATATGCTTGCTCGTGCTGCAGGTTCTGCTTGCTCTAGCCAACCTGCTGATCAAAATTAAATAAACTTGTTTCCTTATGAAAGTTATGGAAGACCAAAAATTCGAGATATAAGTAACTTGGTCATCACTTAGGGTAAAGTCGATCTTCAAAAGGTGCCATCTGATGTATTAGAGACCCAGATTCGGCTTTATCTATCGATTTTTCTCACGTTTGTTCCAAAGCCACAACCTTTCCGAATCAAATACGACCGTGTTAGTAGTTATTGAGGTCAAATAGGTGTTGCGCGCTTTGTCGTCGTTGCGAAAAAGCTTTTGTAACTCTGGCATTACTCTGGCAAGCACCTTAATACTCTTTTTCTCGTCTTCAACACGGGCACTCGCTTCCGATAAGGGTTTTTCTGGCAACGAGACTCAGACCGATCGGCGTTGCGAATCCGACAACTCAATGTATTACATTATCGCTAGACGCTGCCACATGTCACTTCACCCTCGTTCGCTATAGGCGCAGGGCGAATCCATTAAAATTGGCAGCCGGCATCATCAGACCAGAGAGACCTACTCAAGTGGCTGCTAAAGTAGTTTCAAGACCAGCTGTTCTTGCTGCAATACCTCGGGCGTCATGATGATTTGAGGGCAGTCTGTGGCTCGTCATTTGTGGCATAGCATGATGAAAGTTCACTGTATTACTCTTATCTTGGTCTGGCCAGTGCAACAGATATTAACGCCAATCCGGCAGAAGCGATGTACGGCCTCGGCTGCTTTTAAGCAGTCATAAGGCTCGATCGGCAAGGACGTTTACAGACCTTGTGCGTAGCAAGGCCAGCGCATTTTTTGCAGAAATATTTACTACATCAGTTTAATAAACTGATGTTTACACGAAACAGTTAGATGAAACAACGAGCATCATTGTCATACTTTGCACGACGATAGCTGTCGAATTGGTAGTGATGAAGGTGCGTAGGTATTTATATCTGCAGCCAAAAAACATGAGCGGATATAAAATAGAACTCGATACGCAATCCGAACTCGTTAACGTCCAAATTTCACTTAATATTTGCTTACAGCCCTACTATCCACGATGCGACTGAGTTACTTGCTGCAGTATTCCGCGCAGAGGCTCAGAAGTCAAATTTGCATCTCATTTACTTTACTTTGGCAAATATTCGCAATTTGTAAAGCATGCTTCTCTTGGTTGGATTAATTATAGTCAGAGACTAACACAGGAAATCATAGACACTGCAAAAAGCTCACTTCCTCCTAAATTTCATAATCAAATATTTCAAGAAACACTTTCGGTTGTACACCTCACACCTTAAGCTTTAGGCAGCGGAGAGAGAACAACATACTAATTTTGAGAGCGACGAATCGTTTCTACTGAAACTTGGCCACATTTTGTGGCTGAAATTAAAGTGAAGGGACAGATGTTCAATTCCTTATTAAGCGGCGGATTTAGAACTCGGGTCTGTATGCTTTAGCTTTTTTCGCTTTTGCGGTTAGTTTTAGATTGCCTATTTACGCCTTGATCCTACTCACAATTTTTGAATACACTTGTTTGTCCTCCCATATTTTGTTTTCTTGAGAAATTCGAATCCGCTACCCATTTTATGTAAGGTTTGGCACAAGTTATGGCGTCGGACGATAGGTAGGACGAAGGTAGGACGAGGGTAGGACAGACGTAGGACGGAGTAGAGACGAAGGCTGGAAGAGGAAGCTTGTGTATTGAAGAGCAAATTTAAAAGTGAGAACTAAAATGAAATGAAATGCAACTACTTCCTCTTCCTATTTTTTTTCTTTTCTTTCTTCAAGTTGAATGTGAGAAATTCAACTAAGTCCACGTAGGACACACCCAATATGAAAATTTCGTTTTTGAATATAAACTAGGCAAATGTTTTGTTTTTAGTATTTTTATTGGATGCAAGTACCACCATATGTACTTGCATCGTTCCCTGCCAAGCATTTGGCAGTGCGACACTGGGATGGTGATGGCGTGCCGTAGGACACAGCCATCCCATCCTTACATCTTCCGGGACTTGACTTCTCGTTGGCGGTTTTTGAAATCGTCGACGAGAACTTTCCAATGAGAGACATGTTTTATTGAGAATTCTGATTCCCATGTCAATTCATGCTCTGGGAGGCCATGCCATAGGACTAGCCATTCTGTCTTGCGGTTGAATTGACGTTTCTTTAACAGCTTCTCCACAACGTGGAGTTCATCACCTGTTTTCTCGTCAATGATGATTCGAGAAGCTTTGGGTATAACTCGAGACTGAAACTTAGTCGGATTTGAGACGTAGTGGCTGAGAACATCTATATTGAAAGTCGGATTCAACGCTTTCATACTTCTTGGTAAAACAAATTTTGCAACATTGTCGTTGATCATGCGTTCGATCTCGTAAGGTCCAATCTCTCGAGCAGCTAGTTTAGCTCTTTTGACATCAATGTCTTTGGCGGCATGTTTGAGAGGGATTCGTCGAGTATCCAGCGTAACTAAATCACCTTGTTTGAAAGTCACATCACTTCTTTTGCGATCGTCTTTTTCTGTGACTGCTGGGCTCTAAGTAAGTTCTTCTTAACTATATCAACGATCCTCTGTCTTTCTTCAGCAAACGTTTTTGCATATTCGGAGTTAGGCTGTACTTGTGACGGAGTGTCGGTAAGGCGAGGAAAATTACCAGAAGGATTTCGTTCTTTTCTTCCTTTATCGATCTCAAACGGTGTAAATCCCGTAGAGGCACTGACTAGATGAGAATGTGCGTATTCGATAGTTCCCAATTTCGAAGACCAGTCACTTCCAAGATAAGATACCATACATCTTAAAGAATCTTCTAAGATGAGATTTTGTCGCTCTGACCGTCGGCTTGGGCACGATACGAAGTTGTCATGTTCAACTTGATACCCATAATTCCCGTTAAAGTCTTCCAAAATTTTGAAGTAAAGTTAGGATCTCTATCGCTGATGATCATACGAGGCAATCCATGATGTCGAACGACTGAATCGAAAAAACAATGAGCAGCTTTTTCTGCGTCATCATTTGTTTTACTTTTACCATACTTGGCGCGTTTTGATAACTTGTACAGCACAGTTTAAATGGCATCGAAACCATTTGACATGGGTAAACCAGAGACGAAGTCAAGTGATACGATATCCCAACAATATTCTGGGATTGGAAGAGGCACCAACTTGCACTTCTTCTTTGCATTGCTGTGTTTCCATCTTACACAAGTCTCACAGCTCTTGACGTATTCTTGAATGTCGGTTTCCATATTTTTCCAATAGTACCATTGGGCAATTCGCAGATAAGTTCTTCTTGCACCAGGATGTGCGGCAATAGGCGAATCATGAAATTCTCCAATTATTTTAGTACGAATTAAATCGTTTTCCGGAACACACAAACGAAGTACTTTGTACTTTGTCTTTAAAATAACAATCCATCGATCTTCACGAATGATGAGGTTTGTTTCTTCCATTCTGAAGCGAACTCATTACCACTTGTATTGTCTTTCTGAAATTTGCGTAACCCTTCTTTGTTCCAGTTTGAGGAATTCGCAATTGAAATTTGTGCTGACGGCATATTATTTGTTGCGTCTTGTTCCGCAGAGGCGTTGACGATATGCATCTCTCCCTCAGAAATTTCAAGAGGCGAAGAAATGTTGTAAACGTGACAGTTGTTAATGACAACGCGATAATGACGACGAGATGATGAATCTCTTCGATGACAATCCTTTGTGCATTCGTGCACCTGCGACGTATCGGCCTTGACGATCTCAGAAGATGAGATAAGATTGACTTCAGATTTGTCGCGAGGTTGTTGAACTGGTGGGCGAGAGAATGCGTCTGCGACCACATTTTGCTTTCCGGCTACATGATGGAGTGTAAACACGAACTGAGCAAAGAATGTCAGAAAACGAGCGAGTTTTGGCGAAACTTTGGGATGATGTAAAAGCCATTTACATGCGCTGTTGTCTGTATAGATGTCGAAAGGGCGACCATAGAGATAATGTCTCCATTTTTCCAAAGCGAGTCTATTCGCGAAGAGTTCTTTCTCATGTGTTGGCCAATTGACTTCATGAACACCAAGCTTTTTCAAGTAAAAAGCAACCGGGTGATCTCCTGTGCCATGTAGTTGAGATAAAACTCCACCAACACAATAGCCTGACGCATCCGTAGTAACAAGAAAAGGTTTATCAAAGTCTGGCAACTTAAGAACCGGTGCGGTCTTCAGTGCGTTCTTGATCGCTTGAAATGCGTTTGACTGTTCTTGACCCCATTTCCAATCATGTTCTTTCTTGACTAAAGGTCCGAGAAGAATAGCTAGATGTGCAAAATTGCAAATAAAACGTCGGTAATAACCAGCTAAACCGAGAAAACTTTGAAGTTCTTTTTGATTGGTTGGTTCTGGCCAATTTTCTATAGCTTCAGTCTTGGATTCGTCCATTGAGAGACCTTGTTGTGATACTGTATGACCCAAAAATTTGACTTGATTTTGTCCAAAATGACACTTCTTAGCATGGGCATCCAACTTTGCTTCACGCAATTCATGGAATAAGGATTCCAAATGTTCGAGATGTTCTTGCATATTATGCGAGAAAACACAAATATTATCGAGATATACAACCAAAAATGGAAATTTTCCAAAAAGAACTCTATTAGGCCAGACCATACTCCAGGCATTCCAGCAAGGCCCATTGGAGCTACACACCATTGGTAAGTTTCGGAATGAGTACGAAAAGCGGTGTATTTTCGACTATCTTTGGAAATTCGCATTTGATGATAACCTTGAGCTAAATCGAGTACCGAATAAATCTCACAACCAACCATTTTATCGAAAAGTTTTTCTATTCTTGGCAAAGGTATCTTTGGAACGTTGGTCTGTGAATTGATATAGCGAAAGTCTATAACCCATCGGATAGGTAAAGTTGTGTTTCCAGATCGAACCCATTCGGAGCGAGAATATTGCTTGCCTGATTCCGGATCTTTCTTCGGAATACCAAAAATGTTTGAAATCCTAGGAGAATCGGAAAGTTCGATCCAACCTTTCTTGAATTTTTCTTTGACAAACAATTCGAGTGCATCTTGTTCTGTTTTGGAAAGGCGGAAAGGAGCACGATGACTTGGAGTTGCATCCTTTTTCATGTTGGGTTCAAACTCGACTCTTCTAGATGGTGGAAGTCCATCAGGTAATGCTTCAGGGAATACATACGAATATTTCTCCAACAAATCTTAAATTGGTTCTGGAATTTTTTCATCTTCACGGACGCTACACACTTTGACTCTATAGACTTCTTCATACGCTTGCTGCTTTATGTTTTGTTGAAAAGTGCGCCTGTTAACCTCAGATATTTCTTCTGCTGTGGCTTTGACTTCTTTGAACACAGGGACTTGGACTTGATGAGTACGCCAATTACTAATAGGTTGATATTTTGTAAATCATGGCTTTCCCAATATGATGTCGTGGGTATTTCCCATTGGCCATTCCATGACTGGTACATTGTCGAAATTACAACCTTCAAATTCGAAAGACACTTCTCATTTCTTGATGTTTCGCTTTTCTGTCTTGCTTCCATCGAATCGGGTTACTTGAGAGAGTGTCGTCTTTGTCATGTTGCTTGATAGACCAGGACGAATAACATTGCAGGATGCTCCAGTGTCGAGCATAAATTTCACCTTTGTGCCTTCACAGAGGCCATCTTTTTTGATCAATTCGTTGGGAGCAAATTCTTGTACTTTAGCCATAGCGATGTCGTTAATTTCGAATATTTCTTGACCTTCTTCACTATCATTGTCGAAGTAATTTATGGCAGTACGCTCTTCTTGACGACGAAGACGGTTTGAGTCTCCGTTATTTGAAATATTGCTGCGGCGATTTTCTTGGTTCTTGCGCTTATAACAGTCGTCGATGATATGTCCACTTTTCTTGCAATATCGGCAAAACTTTGATGACTTTTTTCTCTTTTGATTGGAAGCTTGAGCAGAATCTATTTCCATTGGTTCTGGCTCGGAATCTCGCTCATTAGACTGATGGGTGTGATCTTTTCTATGATCAAATCGACGGAATGAACGACGATTCCCATTGGAGGAGTTGAAATTTCTATGCGAGCGCTCATATTCAAGAGCTATAGAGAGAGCTTCAGAGACTGTTTTGCAACGACGATATTGGACTTCTTCTTTTATCGGACTTTCGAGACCACGAACAAAATAAGTGATTTTATCTAGATCACTCATGTCTTTGACTTGCATAATGGCGACTCGATACTTGGAGATATACTCTTCTAATTTCTGACAACGCTTTTGTTTCAGAGAATAAAGTTGGTCACGTAAGCGTTCTTGAATATCAGGAGGAACAAGTTCAATAGTAGTATTCTGAATAAGATCTTGAACGTCTTGACGGTGTCTTTGGCTAGCATATACCATGCAGCAGCATTTCCACGAAAGTTAGCGGTCATCATAGCAATGATTCGACTAGATTGAGTTCCATCTTGCCATTTGATGTTCTTGGCATCAAAATAACGATCAGCTTGGTCCACATACATGTCCACAGATTCACCAACACGTCCATAAAACGAAGGTAACTCGAGTCCATCGATCTTGACTTCTGATTGCCGTGCCGTAATAACCTCAATGAGTTCTTGTTGTTTTTGGATCATTTCCATCATTTGTTGAGCGAGGTTGATAGAACTCATAGTTAAAACAAAAGAAAGTTTTATTTATTGCAAACGAGGTTTTTTATGAGGATTTTTCTTGAGTGATTTCTTGTAGGCGTGCAATTGACGATTCAAATAGCCAGAAGTGAGTTCGTCCAGCTGTTGAATGCGGCGGCGAGCTAGTTCGACGAAGTAATGGAGTAAGTTTCTGGCGTCAGAGTTGGCGGCTTCAGGCTCTTCGTGGCGAATAAGAGTGACGATCTTGTTTTGCTTGACGGTAGTGAGCCAAAGATCGCGGCGTAACTTTTGGAGCTGATCGGAGTTGACAGAGACGCGATCGAAGTCTCGTTGAAAATCGTCTTCCGGTTCACGGTTTTTTCGTTTTCCCATTCACAAAAAAAAAGACTCAAGAATATGAATCGCAACAACGGAAACGGATCAAGCTAAGGTATTAGCGACTAAAGGAAAGTTATCCTCCGCAGTTCTAGTGGCGGAACAGGCTTAAAAAGCACAATTTCACAGACCCAAAAGATGGAGCTTCCAATGTGATGTCACAACAACCGAGCAACCGTAACAACCAGTTACAATTCTCAAAGAGATTTAGGCAACCCAAGACAACCCTCTGGCAAAACACCTTCCGCTTATAGCACCCAGTGAATATACCAGTAGAAACTGAGACCTCCCCCCCAGTGGCTCGGTCTAAAGCTCCCAAAAACTTGGACCAACAAGTGCTACCAGATGTAAGGTTTGGCACAAGTTATGGCGTCGGACGATAGGTAGGACGATAGGTAGGACGATAGGTAGGACGAGGGTAGGACAGACGTAGGACGGAGTAGAGACGAAGGCTGGAAGAGGAAGCTTGTGTATTGAAGAGTAAATTTAAAAGTGAGAACTTAAATAAAATGAAATGCAACTACTTCCTCTTCCTATTTTTTCTTTCCTTTCTTCAAGTTGAATGTGAGAAATTCAACTGAGTCCACGTAGGACACACCCAATATGAAAATTTCCTTTTTGAATATAAACTAGGCAAATGTTTTGTTTTTGTTATTTTTATTGGATGCAAGTACCACCATATGTACTTGCATCGTTCCCTGCCAAGCATTTGGCAGTGCGACACTGGGATGGTGATGGCGTGCCGTAGGACACAGCCATCCCATCGCTACATTTTATCCATGGTAGGTGATTAGCAGCCTTTTGGGAATCCGATGCTTCCTGTCAACAGTCCGATCACCGGATCCTCACTCCTGGATAGTATCCTACTGCAGGGAGATCCGGTGCCGCCTGCCAACAGTCCGATCACCGGATCCCCACTCCTGGATAGTAACCTACTGCAGGGATATCCGGTGCCGCCTGCCAACGGTTTGGTGCCCGGACTGCCTTTGCTAAGCAGTAATCAGGCCTTACAGACTCCGATGCTGCCTGTTAACGGTCCGATCACCGGACCCCCCTTGCTAAGTGGTAACATATCGAGCACTTTTGGAGGTGAGCAAAATCCAAACGAGGACGAACATCAGCAAAACGTGGACGAAGATAAGAGACAACACTTTGGGCATTCTGTCTTTGACTTGACATCATACGCAGAGTCTTACCCCGTTCTTTGAAAATTTGGTGGCGCCTGCCAAGGACTCGATGCCGAACACTAGAAGGAACAGTAACTATTTCTTCGAGTAGTGTTGGAGGCGAGACGGATGCGACCGCAGTGACTCAATCTGCCACAACGTGACCACCCCGTGTGCGCATTTTAGACTGTCCAATGTGGACCGTCGATCTTCGTGGGTTGTGTACAACATGTATGGCTCGGCATATGCTAAATTAATGTTTGCTGTGACTCGTATTATTGAATCTGTATTTGTGGATACTACGCTCGATATTGACACTCCAATTGCTTTCTTGCTTGCAATATTATCCTTTCCGGTGTCTATATGAGATCTTGCATTTTTAGCTATTTATGCGACAAACACATCTATAAACTTCCCGCGACTTAGTTCGGTATTGTGCAGAGAATGGTGTCAAGAACTTTAACCTGTTTGTTTGCTTTTATGTATTAGTAGTATTCTATCAAAAGAATAGATTCTCCTGATCAGCACTGGCACCCGGAGAGAACATTTAATACTAACATATTTGTTATCAGTAGTATCCACCATGACGAGCTACCATTAACACCTTCACTACCTAGCAGACCAATATGCTGGCTGTCGTATTTTAACTCTGATGCTCGCTACCCAGAGACGCATTCGGGTTGTTGATTGTGAAACTTTTGTCGAAGTTTGTAAAAGTAGATATTGATTTTTCTTCATAAAGCTGCTCGTAGTGGTCTTTGAAAAAGGCGAACGTAGACCTTGATTCTTCTCAACATGTCGCAACGTCTACGTAGGACAAACTTGACTCAATTTATCCTTGGCATTCCTTTTTATGTGTAATTTGGGTTGATCAAAATAAGGCGTTTTTGCTTAGACGTTAAGAGAGATCAAAATACAAGATTTTTTATTAAAGCTAATTAAAGAAGCGTACATGTCCTGCACATTATCCAAAGCTGATCGGAAGGAGGTATGTTAAAATTACACCGCTAAATGCATGTTGAACAGGTGGATGGCGTCACAGTTTTTAACAGTAGTAATTACATATGGTAGCCGTTCATTGGTCAAGATAAATAATTCACTTCGGTTTTTGCCATCTTCCAACAGGTTAATAGCCGCAAACAACAGCCTCGCTTCACCACACCTTCACCGCCATGACTACCAAGCGCACCGAAGTCCTCCTAGGAGATGGTAACTACTACCATTGGGAGTTCAACATGAGGATGGCCCTTGCAAGAAAAGGGCTTCTGGGGCACATTATGGGCGCGAAGGACGAGGACGAAATAACGGAGACGTAGCTCGTGAATGACGCCAAGGCATTGGGTATAATTGCCCAGGGTGTAGATTCAACACCAGACCAAGATTCAGTCTGCTACTCGTGCCTTGGAGGCATGGGGAACGCTTCGCGATTTCTACAATCGTTTCACCCTACACAACCGTGTCACGATGACACGGCCTTCATGAGTTTAAGATGGAGAGTGGCACTCGCAGGGTGGAACATCTGGACGCGTTCGATGAGCTGGTCGTGGGACTCTAGACGACTGGAGATGAATCAAGACAGCTAGTGGTGCTTCTGAGCAGCTTGCCGGCGGAATATGAGATACTATCTTCTAACGTGGAGAACGCCAAGGACATCACCTTGAGACAGACAATGATGGACGGATCAAGGGCAGACGAGGAAGTGGCTGCAAGAGTTACGCGCCACGCAAGGGCGGCGGTTTTCGGGGAAAATGCTTCAATTGTGACCAAACTGGTCATATGAAACGGGACTGCCCAGCTGCTGAGAGCCGTTCCAGAAACTGTGCTAGCGGTAATGATGCAGTGTTTGCTGTGGAGGATGAGCAATCAGTAAGCTGGCTGATCGACAGTGGTGCGACGTCACACATGATCCCTCACCGAAGTAATTTGATCAACTTCAAGCAACTCAAAGCCGACGTCAAGGTAAATTTTGCAGGCGGCAGGGAGTTACACGTCGAAGGAGCTGGAACGGTGAAGCTTATCGGCTTAGATGGAAGACGCATACCGATGATGGAAGTGCTGCTCATCCCTGGACTTGACCGACGTTTACTGTCGATGGAAAAGCTTGCCAAATGTGGACTAAGTGTGGAGTTTCAGCGTGCTTCGTGTATCAATTGGGACATAAACGAAGCTTTGGCAACTGGGACAAGAAATGGGAAAGCTCACACACTGGATTGTCAGCAAGAGGAGGCATGATCGGTGCAATACTCGGGAGCTTATAGTCAGTGGGAGTTATGGCACGCTCGTATGGGATATCCAAGCGAGGACGTTTTAGTGAAGGCTATGCGATCCACAGATGGGATTCCTGCGCTAAAACAAGTTATCAAGACCCTGTGTGGTGGATGCGTGAAGGGCAAGCAGACGAAAAAAGCCTATCCAGGACGCTCCATGAAAAAGACATCACGTGCATTGGAAATAGTTCACACAGACGTGATGGAACCCATGGAGACACTTTTGAAAGGAAGTGCTAAATACATTTTGACTTTTGTGGATGATTATTTAAAATATGTGGTGGCTTACTTTCTGGCAAAGAAGAGTGAACTTGACGACAAGATCAAGATGTTCAAAGCTTTGCATGAGAACCAATGGGGAACCCGTATCAAGTGTCTGCGTTCCGACAACGGAACGGAGTTTGTCAACAAGACAGTTACGAATTTATGCCAGCGGAATGGCAGCATGCATCAGCGTACAGTACCATACAGTCCCAACAAAACGTAATTGCACAACAAATGAACCGCACGATAGTGGAAAAGGCACGGAGCATGCTGCACTACAAGTGTGGTCCGACATGCTGGTGGGCAGAGGCAGTAAGCACTGCGGTGTACCGGATTAACCGATCTCCTAATACATTGCACCCCATATGAACTGGGATTTAAGATGAAGCCTCAGATGGATCATCTTAGGGTGTTTGGATCTCATATATATGCTCACGTTGACCAAGTGAAGAGGACGAAGCTCGAAGCCAAAAGCTTTAAGTGCATGTTCCTTGGTTATGCCGAAGACACTAAGAATACCAACTTTACAATTTGTGGAAAGAAAAGATGTCAGTATCACGATCGGTGAAGCTGGACAAGCGTGAAGTGGGCGGCATTTATGAGGCGCAACCTCTCAAACAAATAAAAGTGATACACGTTATCAAAAACAACGATGAAAATGCAATGTCCGGGCAAACAAAACACCAACAAGATCAAGATTAACCTATGGAGTGTGAAGAAGAAGACGAAATTCCAGGTGCTCCAATGAATGAGGACAGTCCCACACAAATGAGTCAAGGGTCAAGATGCTTCAATTACCGACCTCAGTACACTCTGAACTGACAGAGTACAGAAGTCCTACACTGGATGCACAGGGAGATCGATTGGTATTTCAACCGCAAGTGGAACGTCTAAGGCGTACGCATACACCAATGTTGTTGTTGGAGAACGGATCAGATGCCGATGAAAGTCTGGAAGGAAGCGAAGGACCACCATCTTCAAAGCGTGCAGGAATTGATAAAGACGGCCAAGCTATTCTCGCTTACGCAGTGAGTGTTGGTGAAGAATCAGACTTGCCTCCCACGTATGCGCAGGCAATGTATAGTGATGAGGCAGAACAGTGGCGACAAGCGACGGACGCCGAATTACAGTCGCATCACCAAAACAAAACATGAAAACTTATTTCACGAGAATCAATTGGACGTACGATTGGATGCCGCTGGGGCTTTGCTAAGAAGCGTGGTCAGAAATGATGTGTTGTGCACTACAAAGCACGATTGGTGGCTGAAGGTGTTATGCAGAAATACGGCGTGGATTTCTTCGAGACTTACTCCCCAGTGGCCAACATGAACTCAATTCGAGTTATACTCGCAGTGTGTGCGGTATTAGGCTACAAAATGGAGCAGCTGGACGTCGACACCGCCTTTCTCAACAGTGTGCTGACAGATCGTGTTCACATGGAAGTTCCGATTGGTGTAAAGGAAGCTTAAGGATTTGCGTGTCAGCTGAACAAAGCTATGTATGGACTCAAGCAAGCTGCAAGTGCTTGGAAGAAGACGATCGACCACGTCTTCAAGAAGAACGATTTTAAAAGTTGTGAAGCGGATCAATGCGTCTACGTGAGAAAAGTGAAAGATGCTAAAAGGTGTTACCAAGATGAAGGATCTCGGTATGGCGAAGTTCATTGTGGGCATAAGGATCGAGCACGACATGACAGCTTCCACACTAATGATCAAGCAAACACGCTACATTAGTGACGTGGTGAGCGATTTGGACAGAAAAACGCCAAGAACGTCGACAAATCGTGTGCGTCCGGTCTCAAGCTGTCAACATCACAGTCACCGAGTACAGCAGCTGAGCGTTCAGAGATGCGGTCAAGACCATACCGCTCACTAACTGGATGTCTGCTATACGTTACAACTTGCACTCGGCCGGACCGTGACACAACTGTTTCGGTTTCTCGAGAATCCGGGGTTACCACATTGGAGCGCCGCAATTCGTGTATCGCGCTACTTAGATTCGATACGTCATCATGGGATCGTTTACCAAAGAGGGATTGGAAAGTTGATTGTTGAAGCTATTTCGGATGCTGACTGGGGTAGCAACATCGATGACAGACGGTCTGTCTCAGGTGTGCTTACAAATATTGGAAAAGCTGCGGTTGTGTTCAAGTCCAAGTACCAGAGAAACGTCGCACTTAGTTCCGCAGAAGCAGAGTATATGGCGCTAAGCTTGTGCACACAAGAAGTACCCTTGACGCGCGCAATGCTCAAGGACATGGGTCAAGAACAAGTGGGAGGCACGCAAAAATTGGAAGACAATCAAGGTGCGATAGCTTTGGCAAACAACGCGGGCTACCATGCACGTACAAAGCACGTGGACATCAGACATCACTCTATTTGGCAGAACGTTCAGCATGGATTACTCAAGATTGGCTACATTGATACGAAGAGTCAGCTTGCAGATATGCTAACCATAGCGCTTGGAACCGAGATGCTGAAGTATCTGCGCGAAGCCTCCGAAATCAAGACCAAGTCAGCAACAAAGGACACACAGCAATTGCGGTGAGTGTTAGTGTTAAAGTTAGATCGCTGAATGCATGTTGAACAGGTGGATGGCTTCACAGTATTTACAAGTACGTCACAGTATATATTACATGTGATAGCCGTTCATTGGTCAAGATAAATATATTCACTTCGGTTTTTGCCGTCTTCTCAACAAAGTAAAAGGCTTAGGCTTAGATCTGCCGCTCTAAGACAAAATCGAGAAGGCTGAGTGGATTTCTCATTGATTTTACGTCATAACCTGATAAGTGATTGGTCATTTCCCATCAAAATCAATTTTATAAAATTCCGCTGCCTGAAACGTAGGACCAGTAAGAGTTTCTCGTTTTTTAAACAATTAATTTTGTGAAAAGACCAAATCTTTGTATTGCTCTGGTGACGAATTGAAAACTATCCACAGTCTCAAGCTTCTGACAGATCACTAAAAAATTATATTCTTTATTTTCGAAAGCACAACTAAAAAAGCCAAATTATCTTCTTGTTTCCCAGTCTGGTAAACTGTAGCGGTCTGTAGAGCATATTACGATTAGCTAGATTGAGCTTCGAGTCCTGATCGACAGCGATCCTTGAAATCGTGATGCGCCACAAGGTTGCGTCGCAGAAAACGCACAATTTTAATGGAAATTGCATCCGTCTTCAAGCTAGATTTCGTCGTGATAGCTCGATCAAGCCTGCAGTCAAGGCGGCGTCGCCCCTAGCGTTTAAAGCAGCAGTAAATAGATCATGGTTAATAGAAAAATGAAAAGAAAAGTTCAGTGAAAGATCAGAAAACAGGACAAATATATTTTAAGATTAGCTTATACACATGGCTGCAAACTCTGTCCATATAAAAGTTACTTGTTTCGTATTGCTAGATTTGTTGACGCCTAGGTTTAATTTTATATTTTTTCTTTAACCCTTTGATTCACGATGCGGTTTGTCTACTTCTGCGTCCTCTCGACTACAAGCGAAACTGATTAGTCGACAAATGCAATACCCACTAAGAGTAAGCGATATCTGCGACGCAACGTCGCGACGCAATACGAAGTTAATGATTCTGATAACAGAAAGAAATATTCACCATTATGTTAAAGTTGTCCTGTCGAAGACCCTTAATGCGCTCGTAGGGCTGAGATTGACAACTATAGACTCTGACACAGCTCAAGATACCAAATTTGCTACCCAAACCAATATACTTTGGTAAACTCTTGCGATTTGTCAAGCACATTCTCATTTATTAGATATGGACAGCGAGTAACATGTTTTTTCTTCTTGAACTTACTAATTTAAAATTATTGCTTCGATGAAGAATCACCTTTGGTACGCTCAATGATTAATATTCTGACAGCTGCAAGAAGCGACAAGTTGTCACTGCTTTAATTCATGGCTTAAATCGTATGATAGGGTGAGATAATTATTTATTGTACGTTGATTGTTGCTTGTCCAAAACCTTTTAAAGCTGAAAGTCACCTTGTATCAGGAAAACAATTTGTAAAAACTCTGTATTTAATAAATAGCTTTTGAATAATTTGCTTTATTTTTATTATCAATTCGCTCAGAGCAACTAATACTTTCCCTTCGCCGACTTTACTTGCCACTCAAGCCTTAATCGACAAGTGACTTTCAAAGAGCTACTTCCACCACTGATCTAAGTAGTAGGTTTGTTATGTCAAGTTCAAGAGTTTACCGACTCTTGACTTTCGCGTTAGTGAAATGTGGAGCGCTGGATTCAACTTTATATCCTTTCGATAAATCCAGCACATAACAGCCCCGCATATTGAAAATGGACCAATAAATCTTATAGCAAGTATTCTTGATTTCGTTGTTCTTGAAAGTGAAGGACATCCAAATTTTTGCTGTCCAAAGGTGCCAAGTTGCCAGCTTCGTAGTCTTGGACAAAACGGAGGTGCGGGTTATGACCCCGTATTTTTTTTTTCATGACGGAGCCTGCATTGACGGACTACGTATTATCTTTGGACGGACGTCGGTCATAGTTATCTATGAGAAATAAATTTGATTTTTAAAAGAATAGTGTAGGGTTGGAAGTCTGAAAGTGGACAGCTTAGGACAATCCATCGATAAAAAGGGCCAACGTTTGACAAGAGAATCATAATAAGAGCTCCAGGGACTAATCCAAGAGAATTTCTGCTGTTAGACCCAAGCAATTCAACGGCTTATGTCTTTGTTTCACCAAAACCTAGAGCAAAACCCTGTCGTTCCTTATTTTCCAACGATGTGTCAAGAACAAATCTAGACAACTATTCCTGTCGTAATAACACATCTTGCGCCTTGTGCTTCGATTATCCAGTCCTGTGGGACATTGAGAAACGTAACTTGACACAGTAAAAGCCCTTATGCAGATTATTTTAGCAAGTGAAACTGTGGATCCGACGCCGCATCATCAGAAACATAAGGAGCACATCTCAAATTTGCTCTAAGCGGTGAAATAACAGTTGTGGAGTGTACGCGCCAAATATAGGCTATCTCGGCCAAGTCATCCGAATCATGTCCAGCTGAGACGACGACACCTCGCAATATAACGAATATTTTTTTTTCGTTTGTCCATCCGCTTGTGGTCAAACAGCCGCAGCCAAATTGTGTTGGATTCTCACAGCAAACGCAATTTCTTGCCATAGCTTAGAAGTGAACTTGGTGTCTAAGTCATACACAGTGATCTTTGGCCAGCCTTGGTCCTTCATATACTCCTTCAGGAAGATTTTCAATACTTTCTACAGTATCGTTTGATGGTTTCTTAGCGATAAACTTAGCTCTTTTTGTCAATCAGTCAAAAATCACCGTGAAGGCGTTGAATTTTGGTAGAGACTTGATAATATTCATTGAAATGTCGATTTATGTATATCTCGGAGCATCTATGGACTAGAATAGTTCTGGCGGTTGAGCCTACCTAGCCTTGGTTTGCTGATGCATCTCGCGAGTGTTGACATAGTGCTGGATGTCCTTCGTCATCTTTGGCGAGTAGGTATCGACGCACAGCCCGATAAGTTCTGTAAGTTGTCGGATGGCAGGACGACATAATTCGTGGTTATAAAATGACACTATTTTTAGATCTTTGTCGTCGGGAATAATCAATCATGGAGTTTCTTTTTCGTCTGCTTAGTCATACGAAATATCATCCTGCAATAAGTTGTTTGCACATTCTCTCCTTTTCTACACTTTTTCGATCCACAATAGGTCGCTATTCCATTGATGCATTATATTTGCAGATTAAGGCATTGTAAATTGCTTCTTCAGATTGTCGCCACGATCTCGCAGCTTTCAGTAGCTCTTGCAAGCGAACTTGAATAGTTTTGCGCTCAAATTTACATTGCGTGACAATAAATCAGCCCCAGTTTTTTTAACCCGGGATTAACTTACACCAAGGCTGAAATTCAGCAAGGTGGTTGTACCATCGAGTCACGCTGTGGTTTGTAGTCTTTAGCGTCACATTTTGTTTATACCGTGAAAGGTCGATCGTGAAGTCACATCCGCCAAGATCGCGATACTCGAACGATTGAAAACTTGTATAGAGATTGACTAAATTGTTTAAAAGCGGCAAATTCAAGACAATTTCATTAGTCTTCGCAATTTACGCTTTGAGTAAATAATTACAGGATTTCTTACGTAATTTTAGCATATATATGGGTATTTAGATTACTTCTACATTGACGATTGTGTATTGCTCTCTCGCATGTTAAACTAAGAAGATACTTAAGCGAGTAGCCTTGAATTGACTGGATTGTTCATAATACGTCTTATTGTCAGACTTTGCTATCACCTCACGCAAGCAAAGGTATTAAGCTTATAAATCCAAGCAAGTACTTCGATATTCATTGCATCGACTGTATTGTTTTAGAAAGCTCGTGCAATAAGCTCGAGTCTTTTCGCTTCTTGTAAAGCAGCCGAGGCATTAATCCTTATTCTACGCTGTTGCATTGCTCCAGGCTCAAATGGACACCAAAGTGTCGACACCGGGCAGCTTTGCTGGTAAAAGCAACTCCGCCATATCTTACATTGCCTCAAAAATGCATTGGCACGATTGATATGGTTCTGTGGTGACATAGGTTAAAACGCTTATTGGTCAAAAGCTATTAGATTTGTGTGAAGACCTAGATAGGGTTTAAAGAAATGTGGGCTTTATATTGGTGCTGAGACCCACTATGGAAAGACAACAATTTGTTTAAGGTCGTTTTTAATCCGATATATATTTTTTAAACCATTTAATATCCCCCCTACGCCAACATTGCTTGCCACTTAAGCCTTAATTGACAACTGCCCCCCCCAGAAGCTTCCTTCGCTTCCACCTATGAGTGTGCCCATCACTCGAATAAGCTACCTCGTTTAAATTTCAAGTCGTTCAGGTCAGTGCCTATGGAATTGGGCTTTGCGAAAGCATGGCACGACAACGGAAACCAAAGTGGTGCAAAATTAGGAAGGCCAAAAACGATGACAGGACTAAATTGGCATCATGCAGTAATTGTGGCGCTGTCGGACATAATTTTGCGCGATATACCGCTCTTAAAGGTAGGTAATCGAAATGCTACATTAGGAACGCGTTATATGCTATTTTGAAGCAGAAGTTCAAGCTCTTGAATACGTATGTCTAGAGAGACCCTCTTTAATGTCTTTATCGACGATGAACGCAGTCTTCATAAATTTTGAAAAGTTGGTGGAGCGAGTAAAGCTCAAAGTGACCAAGGGTAAGATGATGCAAATCAATATTGATAGGCAAATGTGCACATTAAGCTGGGAATATCCGTTTTTTTACAACAAGAACGTTCCAGGTCATGCCTGGATTTAAATGTCATGAATAACATCCGGATATTGACTGGCACAAGGTCGACGAAGGAGAAGAATACTTTGGAAAGTCTTTGTCTTGGTACAGCCTCATTGTTGGCTCTCATTCATCTACGTCTACCATATCAACTCCTACTATCCAAGTGGATATTTGCGATTCTTGCATGATTCCTTAACGAATAGGCTCTCTTTACTTTCCATCAAGATCATATATCTCAAACGTGATTCTTCGTCTGTAGTTCGCCAGCCATAAATTTGTATGGATAATACTAATGCGTATTAATTTTTAAAAGAATGTAATTATGTGGCGTGGTTGCCGCTACCGGCAAACCTATCGGTGGTGGTAGATACGTCACTGATCTCCTATCGAGAAGATACTTATTCTTAAGATGATGTTTATCTTACTGAATACCTATTAGAGATCGATGAGTTAGGAAATTTGTGCCAGATCATTCACGGCTCCTAAATGGCTTTTTTCTTCTTTACGAAGGCACCAAGTTTTTTACTGCAGGTTTCCCTTGTTCTTACGGGTTAATGACGTCTTCAACGATTTGTCTCTAGGAGTCATGGGCAAACATTACCTTTCTCATTTCTCCCGACGCTTGAGTTCCTTATGATACGGCTTGAACAATGAGCTGTGGAGCACTGGATGCATTTTCAACCCCTTCGATAGGTCTAACTGATAGAAATGCTGCGAAACGTTATTTAGCATTCGGAAATAAACTATTATATCTTGGTGCGATTCTTTCTTGATAACATAACTTATGTAGCAGAAATACAATATTTGCAGTCAAAAAGTAATATGTCTCCAACTTTGAAATCTTGGACATGTCTATTTCTTGTCGTAATAATACCGTATGCGTTTTGTATTTCGCTCATTACTTCCTTTGAAACCTTTAGTAGAGTATATTGATTTAGTAGAAACTTTTGTGCTGATTTTTAAGCTGTTAAATTTGTGTCTGATGCCGCATCATCCGGCATGTAAGGAAAAACTCCTAAGTCCGCTTCGACGGATTCCATTTTTATCGATGAAAAGGCGCAGAAATTCACTGTATTTATTTTGTATAGGGTTGACGACACCGCAGAGGTGACCTCCTATATTATTGTTAGTTCTGTCCGTTCGCGGCCTGCATAGCCGAAGCCAAATTGTGCTGTGTCCCACAGCAAACACGACTGCTTGACATAGTTTGAGTGTAGACTTGGTGTCTCGGTCGAAAAAAGGTCTTGAGTACACCATGGTCCTTCATGCATTCTCTTTTGATGACTATTGCACTTTGAGCAGTGTAGTCCGTTGTATTGGCTGCAATGGCCTTAGTACTTTTTGTTCAGCGGCCAACAAACACTACGACGGCCATAGTCACTTTTTTATATTCGGTAAAGATGTATGACTCATATGTCTTTTTTACACATAGAGTCTGAAGCAAATATGCTGGCTTAGTGTGCCTAGAAGTTTTGCTCTGACACGCTCCGTAAGTGCTGATATTACGCTTTTGTACTTCATCAGCTTCAGCCAGCAGTACTTTCGTCGCAAGGATGGACAATTTTTGTTATATCCTAGATGGCCTGCCAAAAAAGACTTACAATTTTCCCAGTTGACACGTTTTTTATCCTTGACGTCAAAAACACACAGTCATGGAGTCGCACCTTCGCTTTTTTGAGAGTACAAAGTTTTACCGTGCAATACTTTTTTTGGCACATTCTCTCCTATTTTCAGCTGTTCATATATCTGCTATAAACATCTATTCACACAAACATTGTCTTTGCGAATCGAGGCACTGTGATCTCACTCCTACTGATTGTCGCAACGATCTCGTGGTTTGAAACGCTCCCAGTAGCTCTTGCATGTCAATATGAATTTTAAATATATAAATGCTTGAAACATGGTTGCGTGACAGTACATCATACACGTTTTTCTTTTCACTACATATCCTACTAAATTTTTCGGAAAAGGTTGGGGTGACGCCCTCCTTCCAAGCGCGGGGGCTAAAAGCTCGCGCGCTTCGGGCAGGTGCTCTCGGGCATCTGCAGGTCTCTAACGAGTCTCACCCTCGACGCGACGGTCTCCAGCACCAGGGCGCCACCTGGGCTCTTACCAAGTCAGAACTACACAAAATAATGGAAGACCCTCACGGCCTCAGTGCTGGCTGCACTGCCCGCCGAACGAGACCCGACGTATGCGGACACCACTCTATGCCGTGGACTAGCCATAGAGCCTAGCACGTGCATAACTTGGCAACGCGATAACGTAATACAATACAATAATCCTACTAAATTAAGGCTAAAATCATGCAATTTTTTTGAGCTATTGAGCAGCTTGTGGTTTTAATCTTTTGCGTCAAAATCATCTCAATCCTCATGTAATTTATTTGGACCGTACATAGTTAATCAAGAAGTCGCACCCGCCATTCTTTAAGCTCATGCAACATTGAATGAAACGCTTGACTACAGATAGGCCATTTAGCTCGGACGGTTTCTGCTTTCGACTGGTGAAAGCAATATAATGTCCTTCACATTCTTTCTTGTGATGCAAGACGCTTTAGATCGCGAGGGTTGAGGCGACCATTCGAGTATCAAACGGTTTTAATACAGTTTGGAAGGCTGAGTTCGGGGCGTCAAGCGACGCTTGACGCCGGTGAAACAGCGCAGTTGATTACCCGAGAGTCCGATCCGTTTTCGAGATCATTTCCTTTTTGATGTCGTGGTCTAGATCTGCAAATTGCACAAAGTCTTTGCAGAACTTGAGACATGGACTGTAGTGTCTAAGAAGCATACAATTTGCTGTTTTGTGTTAGTCACATGCCATTCTGCGATGATCTCTCCCTTTTTGGGGTCCATTCGCACGCCTTTTTATCTGACAAAGTCTCCTAGGCATGGGAGTTCATCTAAGCAGAAATGGCACTTTTGCCTACATGATGTTAGCAACTGTTCTTCACAGCGTTTGAAAATATGGCCCAAAGCCGTGATGTGGTTTGCGGCTTCTACTCTTTGTGTTAACACGAAGAAGCTGCAGAATTTGATCCTCATCCAATCAATCAATCCTCAGAAGCTTTTTTGCAAAGCTGGTTCGATGTATCTAGGCTTCCGCTAAATCCCAAGAGAGTGACATGTACCCAAAAAAATAATTGGAGTTTAAATGTGGTATGTGAATACACGAGTTACGTGACAGAAACCCAAAGTAGGTCTATGGACGATTATAAATGCGTCTTAATTTGACGGCTTCGAAAGTGCCGGCGAAATTGTTGCTAGATTTGGCGGTCAACAGTCGTGCACAATGCTTTTACTTACAGACTTCTCGTCTCAAACAGATGTGTCGAAAAGGCAGACGTACATGGTTGATTAATGCTCCTCTTCGGCCCATTTAAAGATTGTCCCGCGCAGTTCAGAACTCTAGCACCATTGTCTGACGGACATGAGTATGGCATCGATCTTAAGCAAAACTTCGTGCTCAGATCCTTCACCAAGCTGTTAGTGTCTCGTAAGATAGCTTTGTGCGAAAATTGTGCCCGCGTACCTGCGAAGCGTTTTTATATGCCAATCTTTTCCTTGAGAGATTCACATTGCTGATTCCTGAAGCGCTCGGCCTTCTTGGGATCGTGTGAGTTGACGACAGGAGCATAAACAGCGTCTTCATCGTGGCGCATTATTCTCTGAATTCGGTGAGAAAAATATAGTTGCGTCATTCTTTGGCGGTCATGTGCCTATAGGATTGATGCATTATTATTCTAAGCATTGAACGTTTTGGGTAACCTGTCACGACAAGACATTCTTTGATAAGTTCACTGCACTTAATACGATCAACGACTGCAAATTTTCGCAAAGAGCCATCGTAATGTAATGTAATGTATTACGTTATCGAGTTGCCAAGTTATGCACGTGCTAGGCTCTATGGCTAATCCACGGCATAGAGTGGTGTCCGCATACGTCGGGTCTCATTCGGCGGGCAGTGCAGCCAGCACCGAGGTCGTGAGGGTCTTCCATTAATTCGTTTAACTCTGACCCAGGTAGCGCCCTGGTGCTGGAGACCGTCGCGTTGAAGGTGAGACTCGTTAGAGACCTGCAGATGCCCGAGACCACCTGCCCGAAGCGCGCGAGCATTCAGCCCCCGCGCTTGGAAGGAAGGCGTCACCCCAACCTTTCCCGAAGAAGAGCCATCGTGTAAGCGCAAGAAGTCACTTTTACTAATTTTGAGAAAATAAAGCTTATTGGTATTTCCTAATATCTTATATTTAGTACTAAAAAAAGCTATTGGAAGCAATCTCGATATATTTTCCTATTTTGAAAAAAGGGAAATTACATAGATAAGTTATGCGGCTCTAAATTTTAATCTATAACTTATCATCATACCACTAGCTAGTGTGACACGCACAATCCTGTATACGACGTATACTTATATGGAGTACTTAAGGTGAATCTTATTACCGAAGCCGCCACGGGTGACCGTAAAGACTTTGGCGATTAATCTGAGCTGAATTCTTTTAAACAAATAAAGTAAGCGCCTTATGTCTGCCACTTAAATAATATCTTTGTATTCGGCACTTGGCCCTTAGAGTGCTCACCCCTAAAAACATTGCATGCTCTACTCAAACAGACTTTGTGGGAAAACAGCTGACGACAAATTATATCCAGTTTGTGACATATGCTAATTCGATCATTAAATTATTTTTACCATTTCTTAATGGTACGTGAATTGATTACTCAATTTTGTGTCTCATTTCTCTAACTTATAGCATTTATGCCTAATATTTGCGCCAGTGACGATTTAGGCGACTATTTATCCGCGCCAGGAGGCTACTGCGATGATAATTATTCGCGCCATGACGATTTGAGCATTCATTTTCGGCATGTGCAATGTCTAATTTAAACAATCCGAAACCGGAGTGGGAAGTCCATTTGCCTTTCTCCTCGTTTGTACTACAGAGTAATCTCGTGTCAACCCGGTTGCCTTTACATATTTAGTAAGAACCTCGCCGGTCACTTATTTTAACATCTGAGCTGAATCTCTTTGGGCACTACCATCCAGACACTTAGGACCCGGCCGTGATCGTAAATGTATGAAAACAAAGTAGCTAAATTTGAAAATTTTAGAAAAATTTATGTGTTGAACCTATAGGTCCGATATATGTTTGCTGTCACAATTCCCAAGTAATAATCGGCATAACACATAATTTCTTGAGTCCGACACATGACATGCATCCTATCGGCTGGTTATACCAAAAAATGGCCTTGACCGCAATCTTGCTGTCAGTCCTCTACCGCATTAAAAGCATTGACCACAACTATACATTTATACCGTGATGTGTCCTATCCGTAGTGTGTTTAAGGAAGCGAATCAATATAAGTGAGCTATTGACTATTTTTGAGTGCTGCGCTGAAACGCCGGTAAGCTTTTCATAATACAATATTGTTCGAGTCAAGATAAGTTAGGTGAATCTTTCTATACCTCGGACGTGGCATAAAACATGTACATAACATCGTGTCGAATGCTGCAGTTGCGCGTGCAATTCGACAATTCTACTCTATAAATTAGAGGAAGACACTTTGATAAGATAAGATAAGAAGCCCCTCTCTGAGCATTTACTGACTCTAACGACGTGTCTCAAACACGAATACAGGTAAAAGGTATTGTATTTATTGATGAAACGTCTCAGTCGAATTAAAAGTCGATTTGAATAAACCTACTTGCTACACATCTCGAGCAAGTACTTTACGTCGTTCAGTCTCTCATTTTCCCGTTTACGATGTGGCGTCGCTTAGGTCTGTATATGCTCAGCGCGTCCTTGTATGACGCTTTCGGAGCCGTGCATCTCTCCGTGATGGCCTCTGAACAAGGTAACACCACATCTTCGGGCTTAAATATTACTTCAGGGTCAGCAGGCACCTCAGTCACCTTTGCGAACGCCCCCTCATCATCCACTCCCTCCTCAGACTCAAGTGAAGGTTGGCATATGAAGCCTGTTGTCTCAGTCCAGGCTCGTGTACAAGGCGACGCCCCTGTCTGGAACGACGAGGCTCAGTTGTGGCTGTCCAAGTTCGGAAGCACTACCGAGGAGGCCTACACAAACAATCTAGACACGGTAAACACCGCTTCGGTAGAGGGAGCACTGATGTTCGTACAGGCTGAGGGGATAAATGTAAAAGAACAGTCTGTCAAATGTGAGCGTAAGAACAAAATGCAATACGTTGTCTTTTATGAGCTCACGATCGTACAGCCAACGGACGGGATCAAATACTACGAAAGTCACACAACTCCAGAGTACGGAAATTTTGTGGCAATGGATGGTGGCAAGTGCACGGATGAGGGCTCTGATCTGCCAAAAAATTGCAAAGTCTACTACGGTCTGGACGGGGAATTGGACATTGGACCGATGGTAGGCAGCAATTTGCAGGCATCAGACAAGCGTGCTCCGTACCCAGACAATTATTGGTTTTCGTACCCAGGCTCGTGCGCGCAGAAGCTGCGTGCCGATAAGACACAGGAGTGTCGTGAAGAGTATCCTGGTGGACTCTGTGCCATGGGAGACCAACCAGACGGTGAAAAATGTACCTTCAGCTACAAGATTCTCGGGTTCATAAACATTGACGAATTGGTCGGTATCACCAAATTGGGATACAGCAGCTATACCGAATTCTGCGAGGACGGCGGTATTGAATTCAAAGCTACGAATACTGGCAGCGGTTTCAAGGTGGAAGAATCGATCGATTTTTGGAAAGATCCGAGCGACGAAGAGGCAAACGCGGCTCGGACGGCCAGTATGGTGAAAATGTACAATAAGATGGTCAGCAGTGGCACTGTAACCAACATGTTACCCCTTCCATCAATTGAATCGCTAACGTCATCCAACCCAAAGTGCGAAGAAAATAGTGCCCAGTGTGCCAACGCTCCAAACGGGTGCCGCCGCGATCTGTACTCGCAGATTTGCTCGGTATGTTCGTCGGGCGGTAGCTGTAAAGCTTCCCACACAAGCTCATCTTTTCCAGACTTAAAACTTCCGACCAAGGAGTCGAGGAGCCGGTTAGACAGTTCAGAAGACTCCGATACATCGAACAGGAACGCGAAATTCGAGAGCGCAACGACGCCTTCGAACGACAACAACCCAGACAACGACAAGGAAAGCAAGACCAGCAGCCATCTCGGGAGCATGTCCGGCCATACAACTGATGCTAAGACTCGTAGTAACGCCGCCTCACCTATCAAAATGTCTGTCGTCGGAATTTTTGTGACGCTTGTCGCCAGCAGCCTGGTGTAAATTCAGAGGGATTGCCAATACTTTATCATCTCCGTGTTCATAACTGTTTAAAAGGAGCTGAGTTGTTTCTTACCTACTAAGACCTTTACTATATACCTGAATGGTTAGATAAAAGGGCTACACGCGAGATCCTTTGCGTATCTGGTAAACTCTTGATATTGCAATTCTGTGCCGGGCAAAAGTGATCTTCAAAGGGATGATGACAAAAGATACATAATGCATTATCAAGCGTGCGAATCTGCAATGCCTAAAGTGCGCCTCCTTGCCTCTAACGCCTCCATAGATCACCAGTCATTTGAATGATCAATGTCTTCAGACTGCTAATTTAACTTCCGTAGAAAGCAAGCTACCTCATTTACTGTTGGGTGAATTTGTGTTAGCTATTTTGTTGTCGAAAAGGAGATGTCATGTGTTGTGTGCGTGTGTCTCGCTCCGCGTGTCGAGCTGTGCACTAGCCTGTTCTGTGTGCTTTATGTGTTTGTATCCTATGTGATGAGCATGTCCCTGTCTTTGTGCTGCACGTGCTCCTGTGCTGTGTACTTCATACGTGTCCGTACGCGTGTCCTCTAGGTGCATGTAGGTTCTTGTGCGCATTTATGTGTGATAAATGGCATCTGATGAAACGAAACGGTGGTTCGACAAGGACGTAATCGGTGTTTACACGGGTTTGCATTTCAGAAAGATACCTTGAAGAAATCGGGTCCCTACCTAGATTGCGGTGGAAAATCTTGTCGTTTACCAAGAATTAAAAGTTCGACCGGAACACATAATATATTGTTTGATATCACTCACTTACACACTCCGATTCGAATGGAAAGAGATATTAGTCGCGCCGAAAATCGTTATTTTTCTGCACGCTTTCTTAGGGGGACTGTGTGACTGTGTATTATCATCGCACCTGGTAAACTTTGAGTAGTCAATCCTGCGCTTGTTCGGGTAATTTGTCGATCTGAACCCTCGCCAAGGTTCCGCGATGCATAGAGCCATTAGACCACACCTGTCGGAATCGTTGTCTGCTCTGTTCGGAGGATCACTGACTTCAAATCTTGAGAAGGTAGCTGCATATTATTGCCAAGCAGGTAGAATGCATCGCGACGCTCGGGCTCTTATAATAAGTTTATGCTCTAGGATTCAGGCAGCACAGGCTTTGCTAGCTTTGGCGTCAGGGCCTATTGCTGGCCCGAGTCAAAAAATTCACCTTTGCAGAAAAAGAAGGAAGAAACATTTTGTCCAAATCGAGGTGGTGTTTTGATCATAAACAATCAGGTGCACGTGGTGTCAGCACTCTATCATCTGAGGCTGGGCTATAAGTCGCAGTAGATTTACTTCACCTAGTCTTGATACCACATAAAGAAATGTTAAAAGCATTGATCATTCCGGCAAACTTAGAGCCCATATCCTTGCGTGCAAGCAAGGTACGATTAAGCTTAAGGAAAAATTTCTAGTCTGAGGAAGTTGATGGACTCTGGTCCAGAATGTCACTTTCCGAAAAGGCCATATTTATGGTGAGACCCCCTCCTAACCCCATTTTTTGAGTGGACGCCGCAAAGATGTAAGAGGTAGCTTCAATCGTTTTTAAAGAGCGCAGATAAGCTCGCTTATATTATATTGCCGTGGACGGGCAGCTCTTCGATCCACACAACTCAAAAAGGTTCCGCTGACTCGAGTCTAGTTCCAACAAGGACACGCTGTCGGTAAAAGCAACATCCACTGCTCTAGCTACTATAAGAATTATTAAACGATCTGTTGCTGTCTTGAAAGAGGCCAAGAAAGTGGATATTTGTCTTGCTCTAGGAATCTAGAAGAGTCGCCAGCAGAAGACTTTCATTCAGCGGCCTACACAATCCTTATAATAGGTGTGTGGATGATATGTATTTTCGCTTTTCGCTAGCTCTAAAAGGAGAATCTGATACTAGTAAACTTTTGATCGCATACGCAAGTACACGGCATTTTACGAATTTGTTCCCAACTATGAAAATCCGAGATACTCCGCGCATCACCAAATGATTTTAAGCAGCTCAACTGAATTGGCTGGTGCTCAAAGAGAACAGAAAAAAAATTATTTCTGACCCAACTGGCTGATGTTCGAGTCCAAAGTTGCTCTGGTCGAGGTGGACCTGACTAAAAAATCGGACGTTTTCATCATTCATGTCCTTGAAATAGATATGTACGACGCAATCGGGCATGCCATGAAAAGAAGGACACGAGCCTTAGGGATGGCACACAACTTAAGGCAACGCCCTAATAGGAGGTCTACATCTAAAAAAAACTACCCCTGATATATTTTCAGCTTTTGCTTCAGCCAAACCTCAACAGCTTTAAGATTTCAAAGATTTAGCTCCGGTTAGTCCTCTGACAGTGCCTCTACTTGACAAACACCTACCATGGATACGATGAACAATTACTGTCAATCATATTTCTGAATAGTTTTTCTTTGTCAGTCGTGTGGTAGCTCGTGACTTCTAGAAATTATTACGTGCTACATCATTTTTCTTTTCTATGTACCCTTTTACTGGTATTGTACAACGTAATTTTTTTTGTGAGCCTATGCTACACACACCTCAAATTCTATCATCATTGCTACTTTGTTTTTTTATGGTCCTATGCTAATTACATATAGAGCGCTAATCTAAGCGCTGTCAGCAGCCAGTGCTGCTAGCGGAATTTTTTTTTCTTGGGAAGATTACGAATAGTTTTCCCGTCTTCATCTGAGGATATATCGGAACGTTCTATACTTGCATTGTCCCAGACTTTTTTGGAAGAGCTGTACGCAGATCAGAAATACGATTTACACTCACCAAAGACTTCTTGCGCCGATTAAACCAACACGTACATCTTCCGCTTGGACAGAAATTCTGGAATCGGCTGTATAGGCAGAGTACGCTGCGTAGATCCTACAAGCCACTGAGGTTTCGATGATATCTTTATTGTGGGAATAGTCAGATGTTGTGCCACGAAGATCCATTATTAGCTTTTCTTCGAATAATGAAGCCCGAGATCGCTCTCATTTCAGGTATAAAACGGCAATATTCACTACCACGAGAGTTTCTGGACAGATCTATGCCTTTTTTGTCGAAACCGCTTTGTACCGCATAGCGCGGGATCCATCTTGTCATCACCTTTCTGTGCACCAGATTCGACGACTTGTTCATGTTTACAGTGAGTTAAATATTGCTACAGTGCCTACTCAAGCACCTAGTTTGGAAAAAGACGCTCTACTTAGCAACGTTATCGGGTGCACCGAATTTGGTTGTAGCTGTATCAAATCTGAATGGAAATCTTTGCCATAGATAATGGGAGTTATAAGTGATAACACATGGGATTTTGAACGCTGAGGCGATATTGGATTTTGATTTATACAATTGCTTCGACTATTCGATACGGGTTTATGTCTAGACATTGTCTTTCGATTCATTTGTTCAAAGCCGTTATAAAGGAGAATAATCGGCTCTGAAGATCACCTAAGGTGAGTTTTGAGGGCCAATAAAATTATGCTATCATTGACAAATGTGGCCTTTTGGCAAAAAGTCATCGGATGATTGCAAGCAGTTATAAATACGCTCCGAAATCAAGCAAGATAACGCCGTTGCTAATTGACCTATGCATTAAATCTGGTCTACTCAGCTATTTATGACAATCTAGTGCTGCTACGCGGGCACCGCATATCCTCAATCCGATATATTGACAAAAGGATTTTGAGCGGTAGAGATTCTTGCGAAGGCAATAATTTGGATTTTGGTAGATGAGACAAATTTGTTCAAAGGCACTTTTAACGCTTGAAGTATCCCATCGGTTGCACGTTTCGAGCTTGGTCATAAGTGCGACATATCTATTCAGTCGGGGCAGCCTAAAATGAAAACATTGTACTTGTCATAAAGCATACGCTAGCAGATTTTCGAGTGAATTTTCCTTATTCTAAGTCATCAGTGGTCCATGAAGAACTTGCATCATCGAGAGTGGCGATAAATATGTCATTCTTGTTCGAAAGAAGAGCAAGAAGGCTTTCAACCTCCGCGGAAAACAATCCATTTGATTACCAAAAGTCTGGCAAGGCCGATGTGCTTGCTGATGCTTTTTTGCAGAGATTAAGTTATAAGATGGCCTATATTAGCAGGTTTGGAAGCTCTTTCGACGTACGTATCCGTCCAACTTGCCAAACGAATGTCAAATTAGCGCTCATAAAATAATTTTCACTGTAGGCAAGGAACCAAGCGATTTTATAATCTCTCGGTAGCAAGTACAACTGGATTGCTATGAGTAAACATACGATTTGTTTCGCTATATAGTGGTTTTGGCAGATCCAGACCAGGTCGTTGCTCCAAACGACGATGACATGAAATGGGTTGTCTGCTTTTGCCTGCCAGAGTTAAGTAATAATGTAACTTTGGCTTGTTGGAAGTCAATGGCAGTAGTGTTTGTTTGCCGCTTGAGCAGCACGACACTAGTGTACTTCGAGACAAATAGCAAAATGTTGAAGAATACGATACCGAACATAACGTCGTCAAGCCCTGGCAGACAAGCTTTGGCGAAAGGTTTCATAAGCATTGGGGTTCCGCTTGCAGATATTAGCAGTAGGCCTTTTCTAAACACATAGTTGGATGAAAGGGCCAATCGTATGCTTAAATACATCTGGCAATGTCACATTAGTAAACCAATAAGCCATAAATAGCTGCGTATAAAGTCAACAGTATTGCTCATGCAGCTACAGACCAGAAACTGTTTAAAGTGGCTGAGTAACCCCTGAATTTCTTCATTTTTCGATGCTCGAGGACTTCAGGGAAAAGAAAAAAGAGATTCAAAAATTATCTCCTCCCTGATTTAAAATTAAGTTGGCATTTGTCGGTAGAACGTATTCAGGAGGACATAGAAAGCAATTGAATACACTCAGACGGCAGAATCTGCTTTTAAATGGATTTCTCCAGATATCTTTATCGAAGAGGCAAAAGGATATGTCTCGGGAATAAGAAAAGCTTAAAAAAACAAGACATGCTTTCGACTATATTCGACCTTTTTACGGTCTTTCGAATGCATAAGTCGGCGTACATTATCAGCCACTGTCGAAGGTCTTTCAGGCGTCTAAGTATTTTTTTGCGATTCTCAAAGCTCTGACTCTCCAACAGATCCTGGAAGCCCCCCCAGTATCACTTTAAGCATTGTCCTCGCGCTCAGCCTGGGTGTACGAACTTCTAAATGATGGCTAAAAACCGCCATTTCGGCTGTTCGAGGAGCTGAGCACATATCAAGCAAACAAGTTTAAGCGGCCGGTCAATTCTAAATTTCTTTACGGAGGGAAGTGAATCTCCAGCACAAGTCGCACAGCCCTTGTTGAAATGCGCATGGTTGGTCCTTTGTAAAGCTAGTGTCTTACAAGGACAAAGAAGTCTCGTTTTCCTTTTATAGAGGATAGAAGTCCAAAATCGAACCGAAGTAGTCGTGGTTTGATCGCTAGGCGCGAATATTGAGCGTGAACATTTGGCTGCGCAGGTGCTACCGATCTTCGTGATAAAGTCATGAAATCGTGGAAGAAGAGGCTTCCTTCGCCGCACCTTGACCATCAAGGCCATCGGCATTTCGAAGTGGAAAAAGGATGAAAAAAAGTCTCGCTCATGGGTGCAAGAGTTACTACTCAAGTGTCTCGAATACTTCGCTTCATAGACTCGTTGGAACCTTTCAATCAGGTCCGGCAAGATTGTTCAAATAGCGTTGCGACATAGGATGATAAATGACGAACCCAAAGACCGCACGCTGAGGTATGACGAGATTGACTTCAAAATTGCGCTCGGGGAATAGATATAGTACTGGCTCGACAATCCTCGGAGTTGTTTGCACTCTAAACTTACGGAGATAAAATACTTCGTCCAATTTGGTCAAATCAAGGGTTGTGGCAATATGGATGCTCACCCAATTCAAAAATGATTTTTAATTGGACTTTGGTGGGAATAGGGCCTAAAGTACCTCAAGCCGCCCCTGCCTAAAGCTGATGGGCGCTTTGCTCGATGCTATTATTTAGACTGCCCGAGAAACACTCATCCAAGAAACCTTCTTTTGTTTGTCAAACGGCAATTTGCGCGGTAGAGAGATTCAGAAGGCTGGTTCCGACAACGCTGATATCTAGTGTGACTGATCCCATTCGCCAAATTTACCGTAGGTTGTCGTCGCTGACTTTTATCTCCTCTTTTGCTGTACCCATTTTTGGTGAAGTCGTTAGCAAAAGCAACATAGATCATTTCGTCACACTTGGAAATATTTAGAGGCTTTTCTGGTGTTTCGGCTGAGGCCTTACGCACGGCCTGTGAATCTGACAATGAGTCGAGTTTCGAGCATTACGCTTTGGCGGTGAGGCCGTTCTGACAGCATTGACGCCAGCTTGAAGCTGCTTTGCAGCCATTATTCTCGCACACCACCCTACAGTTGAGGAGAAGTCTTGTGCGCAAAACTTGGTTTTGCTTTTAACGAACTTTGAGTGCGAAGTAACTTTAATTGATTTGGCTTTGTAATGGCTTAGTATAAACAGTCTTCTTTGTTTCCTAGTTATTTTTTTACAACCAGACCAATTTTTGTGAAGAAGCCAAGCAGTACCGAACAATTATATAACGAAATGCCAGCCACGAATATGTAAGCTGAGCATTATGTGGTCCGTCGTACATTTTTCACCACCATTTATTGAATAAGAGAAAGAGAATGGTGTATATTGGTGAACAAAAAAAAACTTAACCGATATTTAAGTCAATTGAGTGTTCCGAGATACTTTACAAATGACTTTTAGCAATGAAGTTCCCGCCTAGATTGAGGCGATAAACTTAATTGCGTACAAGGAAGTCAAGGTGAAGCCAGTACACATTAATATCCTATTGAAGGTGAAGCCAGTACACATTAATATTCTATTAAATAGATCAGTCTATTAATTTTTTTTTCTAATCGCAGCACTTTGATTACTTTAGTTAGAGATTGTTAATTGTCAGACAGTTTATTGTCTACGCGCATGCTTTAAAATATCTGAGCTACTGGATTTTATTGATATAACTAATTGTACTAGCATAGAATGCTGATAGTTTTCCGACCCAATTCTGGAATACGATTCCAGTTCCATGAGTTTTTTTTGGTTTGTGGGCGTTCAGCACACCCTACTATCATGCACACACTTTGGCTAGAGCAGATACATTTTTTGTGTGTGATTACTCATCCAATTTTGTGCTCTATTTCCTTCAGTCCGATCCTATGATAACAAATAGATGCCTCCCGGTTTTGGTTGAGCGACTAGCCACTCGAGCAACAAGGTCGGATATACATGCTTAAAGCCAAAGTATGCGTATAAGGATGAAGGTATAGTAAGCTGTACCATATAGCTCAAAATACCGCGACGTATATTGAATAGTTCTCAAGTGAGAATGTAGTTTAATTGCGTTGTCAGCAAGCCAGCACGCTTTCATAGCAGAATATTGTTCTGCAACCGAACAGTTTGCGTCGAAGGTAGCACATGTACCTACCTCTATCGCTTTCGGAGCAAAGATGCCATATGCTTTGGCTTCTAGTTATTGCTAGTGTGCATGAGACAATCAGTGTTACTATCGATATTCAAATTCTAGAGTTATCCAGTTGAAATAAGCGCTGATTTAACTTGTGGGGACTCAATAGAAACTTGAAACACCTTTTGTTACACAATTACCACTATATTTGTCATGTACGAGCTTTAGAGATATATCAAGATCCGTTCAAGGACTTGACTTAGTTTCGTAAGACATAATTTGTTCGACCCGACCTAAGGTAGTCCAAGCACATTGTACAAAAAAACTTAACGCTCGTGAGCTTACTTCCCCATTTTGCGGGTTGTAGACAACCTACCTTTGAGATGGCTCGGCTTTAGCATACTTATAAGCCAGGCGCTGGGACCTAAATTCGATCGCGGGTATGAAAACATCCGCGGCTTTTTTCAAAGTTATAATCGCAACGATCCTCGGGAAATATTGCCGATGACGGTCGAAAGGCTTCCAGAAGTTTTGCAAACAAAAATACGAAGACGCAGTACAATACACTTTTGGCGGCAATTAAATTGACTCTATGTCACTAACCCCTCCACATGGGAGCTGATGTCCTTGAATTTTGGAGCGCATCATAGGAGGCTAAACTCACTTCGCCCTTGCGCCTTTTGCACGAGGAGCATCAACTTCTGCGCAGCCTAATGCTGCACTGCTCTTGGGGTTAAATCTGTAGGTCAGGCCGTGGCTTCTTCGGAGCGACTTTTGTTCGTTTGGGCCCTCAAAAGAAAAATAGTAACTCAACCTAGGAGCTACTCGAATACAGTCGAAACGGCTTCCGCGTGCTTCAGCACAAAGCGTCCGAGCTGCTTTAGAGTGTCAAATTTTTTCGTAGCGAGCTCCAGATTTGACCGACCACTTAAGCGCATATTATCATGATTACTCGGACAACCAGTTTTGTTGCGAATATGGCGGTGGCTGCCTATATTTATAAAAGATTTTTGAATTCCTTGGTGTACGAACTGTAATGTAAGGTGCACGCACTTTCATTGATAACTCGTCGGGCCACAGATATGGAATCTCACCGCACATAATGTGAGGTGTATTTTCAAGCACATGATTGACCCTTTTCGTCTGGCCATCTTATAATGAGATGGCTGTTGTTGATTTGAGCAAGCGAGCTTTCGAAATTTGTGATAGCTTTTACCGAAAAGCGGCGATTAGGGTTTGACGGCGGGTCTCTATCTGACACGAAAAGTCACGAAATTATTACCGCTATATTCATAAACATCCTTGCAGCTTGTCCAAGTGTCAAACAAAAGACTTTGCTCAGATGGCACGTAGACACCACCATACCAGTGTTGCCATTAATTTTGGACATGCTATAAACTATTATGAACTTGCAACAGCCCGCCGATACTAACACGCTCTTTTAAAAATCTAACGTATGAGCCATAATTTGACTATTTGAATATCTTTCAGGTCCTCATATACTTGACCACATACTTGTACATGTGAGCCCACTATTGTGTGTTCTATATCGGATCATGGTCGTTCAAAGCAACGATCTGGGCTGAATCTACCGGAGCCACCGTATAATGGAGCAGGCCGTCTGCACGCAAAACAATGAGGATGTAAGCGCTGCCGGTAAATTAGATATCAGACTTTGGCACCTTTGTCTGCGGTAAATTTACTTTAAGAGTACAATTTAGTGTTGGTGTGGCATTCTTGACAATTTTGTTTGTCAAAAGAGCTTCCAGACCTGCTAAGACGACCCAGCTTACAATTCTACCTCCGCAAAAGTGCATTATTTAGCAAATTAGTCTTGTCATACTTTTACTGAACAAGAAATACCCGCTCTTGATGATGCTGGTCTACATACACTAATCATGGATAAGAATATCAAAGATTCGCTCTTATACTTTGAAGCGTAAACTTCTTGGCAAACGCATTTTTGTCATGAACGGAGTTGATCCTTTTGCCCGGACTGAATTGTGATGTCTTGCTCATGACTACTTCTATCAAGTTACAGCACCGCGCAGCCGATGGCTTAGTTGGAAGCGTCGCAAAAAAAAACTTTGTGCAAATTTTTCTCGTATGGTAAAGTTCGAATGGTTCACGTCTTGCCATTGAAAAGGTCTTAGATTGGATTATATAAAACACCTCAATGTTTTGCCTTGATAGATAGGCAAGAGGCTTTGCGACACCCACATAGCATCACTTACATGCGAGTAGACATAACCACTTCTGCAAAGTCTTTCGGGTTTGTTGCGTAGACCGATCCCCAATAACTTTTTCTCCCTCGAGGTCTCTGCGTATGTCTGACTGCTTACAATCATTGGACGCATTTAGAATTTTATGACACTTGAGTCAATGTTGACATGCAAGTAATTAGTCTTCGTGCCTTCAAATCTCGCCTTAGATGGTCTTCAAAGCCGACTGATCTCCTTCATAGCGGCTATAGACAAATGAATCGACAAGCAATGTATTGACGAAAGCCCGTATATCATAGTCGTAGCAATTGTGTACTTACATAGTGACCACAATGACATTCGACGTCGACGATAGCAAGCTTACACACACATTAACAGCCCAAACTGATCTAACGCAAACTTTCTGATGGACTTTTCTCCATGTGAGGATAGTAGACACTGATCCAGCACGAATAATTAACAAAAGCTATGATTTACTGCGTTTTTGGATGTTTATGCATCTAATCGTGTATTATGTGTTGCTTACGGGCCGCATTAAGGTCGTTTGTACTTGTAGACTTTTAGGATATTGTTTTAAATCATAACAGTACGATTATTGTCAGCATTACATTCGGGTAATACTAGTGAGATATCCATTCGTGATACTTAGAGCAAGCTGAAGGGATTGGTTATTCACAATAAAAGAATATGTGTTCCGTTCACTGAACTGCACCAGATTAAGAACTGCCGACAAAATTGGCTTTTGATTCTAGGTGTCGCACGTTATAGCTTGCTCTAGATACGGAAGCCTTACTGTCGCTTTTGTGCGCTTTTGAATCAGATTTTCGCCACTACCTATTTCATTTCCATATGTCGATTTGCGGATGTTATTGTACAGTATTAGTAGGTAGCTTTTCATATGCAATGCATAATTTAAAGGTGTTTTTTGTCGATACTAAGGTATGTGAGGTTGCAATAGAAGTTAAGTCTAAAGTCTGTACCCATATGCGAAGAAGGCCACTATCTATCTCAACGTACACTCACGATCTAGAATATATGCACACAATATCTGACAAACAGTACGCAAAAAAATTATATGATCGCTAACAATTGATATCCTTCAGGTCTTTTTCCTTAAAATAATGACGTGAGCTGTTGACAGCCTCCAATCAACGATATATACAGGACAATGAGTACATATCAGGATAGACGGCTGATTGATGCGCAGCTCTCCGCAATGCACGAACCACTTTGCAATCAACCGCGTATCACTTCCCTGCCATTCTCCGTCATGAAGCTTTCCGGATTATTTGCCATCCTGCTGACCCTAGCCGCTGGGATCACCGCGCACGCTTTGCTCCACCTGCGTGTGCACATCATGGAAAAAGTGGCGGCGCTTTACGAACAGTGCGAGTGGGAAAGCAGAGCTGTCATTTGCGATAAATATTTACTTTGTCAAAGGTTGTCTACAACCTTTGGCTGGTGCTTAAAAGCAAATCCGGGGCTTGGCGACCAGTGTGGTGGCAATAGCACAAATGGGCCTTGGAGCAATCCCTGCAATGGTAGTGAGCTCGAGTGTGTGTACGTTTCAGACGAGTACAGTAAGTGCCAAAAGAAGACTGACAGCAAGATGATCAAGATGGCTCATCACCATAAAGCTGCGGCCAAGCATGAAAAGATCGCGCTCTTTGGACGCTGCAAGTTTGAAGACGGCATCAAACATTGCGCTTCTGGTCTACAATGCGTCGGAAAGGAAGACTGGTCTGGCAATTGTATGAAAAAGGAAGCCAGTCTATTCGACCAGTGCGCCGGCCAGACGTCGGGCGGCCACTGGAAAGCCACGTGTCCCAAAGGGGCAGTTTGTCGTCAGTCTGACAAAAACTACAGCCAGTGCCTACCCAAAGCATTGTCCGAGGCTATGGACGCGTAGCCGAATTCATTAAGCTTCTAGTGGAATGTGATATCTTTTTATACTCCTTTATACACCAATCGTTTTGTACCTTGGATGGCTAAACTTTAACTTTGGGATTAAAGGTAGTCATGAATTACAAAGACAGCTCTAATTTGCAGCGCAAAATCAAACACGGCACATAAACTTCCATTTTCAATATAAGGAAAAATCTTTATGCTCTGCCAAGAATGGCGAGCACGCTTTTGATCACAACATCAGCGTCCTCGAATTTCTAACCTCTTAAGCAGCAATGTCATTCCTGATGCAGCGATAGGCGTCGCATCAGGAATAGCGACTAAGCAAGTACCTGGGCCAGCTGCCAAATTCATTGGAATCACGTTTTTGGTGATTGCTGGTGATACTACGGCTGCGTCCATGGTGTCATCTACGACAGTGGCATATGGTAATGAGGTTGTGAGTAGCAGTGTCATTGCACTTGCTAAGTATCAAAGCTGTCAGATTGGCGACGCCGCAAGATTGAAAATTGAGGTAGCGGCTGCCGGTACTGAAGACGAGGAAAAGAGGGTCTAGATGCCGAACTTATGCCGTAGATTGGGAAGCTTTCCATACACATCATTAGCGGCGACTACAATGCTCGCAACGCCTTCCATACTTATCAGCTACTAGTAAAGCATTCTACGACCCGAAGAAAAATGTGGCGGCACGACCATGTTTATGATTTTACGATACATCTTGTGAATATCATCATTGCCCTGAATATTTGTTTTTATCTTTAAAAACTCGAAAAGCGAAATTTTTTTGAGTTCTATATAGTCTCCCCCTTCACTATAAATTGATGCAAACATTTGAAAATGTTGTACTTCAAACGATAGAACAACATGTGTGAGCAAGAGAGTCTTCCAAATATTCCAGTTAGTTTCTCCCGAAACATCGACGATTCTAATCTGATCACAGATATACTTCCAACTAAGCTCATACCCAATTTAAACGCTTTTCATCCCTTTGCCGCCATGCGTACGTGGATTTTGTATGCACTGCCTGAACCAATCAGACTTCCAAGTATGTACATAAGCATTAACAATTCGGCTGCGCCAATACTTTGCAAATTCGCCACCTAGACCACCCCTCAACCACATTTTTTGGCAATTGGGCACCGGTTTTGCTGCGATTTTGTTGCAAATGTGACGACGCTCTTTAGTGTTTATAGCCCAGAGGCAATAGAATAGATTGCTAGGTCATACAGATCTTGTGTAGCCGAGGTCCATGGCACTATCAGCAAGCTCAACGACTAAAACGATAGCAAGCTACCACTTTTAAGCTCAACAGCTCCAGCATCATAAAAAACGAGTACATTACAATCAATCAGCCAAGGTGTGCTCGTATGGTAAATTCTTGCATACTGCAATACGTCATACATTGTGACATTTTAGTCGAGATATTAGTGTGCACCACATAATATCATATCTCCTTTGTGGAGCAATGGCGAGCTCGAAGGTGCGTTCCCTTGTGTCGACCGTTCTGTAGCAAGACTGAGTTTTTGCTTCTTTCTCGCTTGTGTATGTACCACACTCATGAAACAGACTCTGGACCAAGTGTATACGGATCTGGGCGTACGAGCCACCGACTGTTTATCACTGCACCTTCTCGGCTCAGGCCTTCCTTTGTATGTGTGTCTGTTAGAATGTGCTGAACCGCATTGATACTGCAGAGCAGCAACTACGAGTTGAACTCAAACAAGTTGATGGACCTGCTTGCGGTACTGACCTACGCGAGTACCAGAAGCAGATGTTGATTAAGCTTCGCGCAATTAGAGGTGCGATAAGCTCTGTCATAAACATCAATGCTGAGACGCTCAAGGGACTCGAGTCTTTTGCATGCTATAGATACGATGCAAGAGGAAGGCTCAAGCCTCGATCAGTTGCGCAAGGAGCGTGACATGGCCCGCAGCGAGCGCGATGCCCTGGTTAGACAGGTGGATAAACTTACTTATCGTATTCAGCACCTAAAAGAACATGTGCCCGTGCCAACCCCCGCCGACATGAAGCACTAAGAATGTTATAAAATCACAGCGCTCATTAACGGGCTTCCGACTAACAACTGAGCCCTTTTTTATCTAAACATGAGCTAAAACATTCAATTGATGGCAATAAGCGTCATCATACATCGACTATCCTTGAATATTGGAGGCGTGCAGAAATACATCGGTGAACGACTGCTCACTATGCTCAGACTTGAGTATTTGACTTGTCACGCCTGGTAACTCTTAGTATTAAAAATTCGCCGCTCGGAGCAAAATTTTCTTTTTGGATTTTCGCAAAGATTTTGCAGTTTGTATTCAGCGCGAAAAGTACAATTCGTGAAGAATGTTAAAAGAAAAATTGGGACGTTTTATCGCCGTCTTCAAGGATGTGTGGTTTAAACAAACTACAAAGGGATTAGCGCATGAAAGATGAAGACGAAATTTCATGATCATGAATCACTTCGACTTGCAACGTCCCAAACCAAGCATGCACCTCCTCATCTTCGTACGTACTGCTTTTCGGAACATGAAGTTATGTTACATGATGTGGCGGATATAGTCCACAGCATCCGAATGACGCTACACGCATTGTCTTGAGCCACAAGCTATTGAATGACACATTTAAAAGCTGGACTGTTGCTTTACTCAAAACTACTCCTGTACCTGTGCAAACAGCTTGCTGGACCGAATCACCTCTCTGATTTTTTTAGACATGAAAGCCGAACCGCAGCAACATCCACTTTCTGGGAATCTGCATGGACGCATGGATGCTTCAGGTTTTTTATCTCCTTGGCCACAAAGGCAGATTTGTTGATGATAGCTTAGCTGATGCTACCGATGGCACTATTATTTGTCTTAAATGAGCTAAACAAACTTTAGGGCCGACTGATCGGTGGTTGACTGTATCGTCGGAATGTTCACGCATAAGCAAGTAAGATTTAAAACAGCGCTATGACCAGATGGTCAAATGTCGGCACCATAAAATACAGCAATCTGTTACGTGGTTACACGAAATCAAAGTAGTATTATATTGTGTAAGACGAGTCGTGTTATACGTCAAACATAATACATAGTAATAAGGAGCATTCAGAAAAGCTAAAAATGATCTATGACCACATAATAACTTAGAGTTTTTTGTAGATTGCAATTGTTGGATATTTACTAGACCAGGGATATATTGATAAGTTTCATTTCAGATTCTTTAAAACTTAGTGTAAATACTGATAAAAAATTGTGGAGTCAGATATATAGCATTCTGCAGCTCGTATTGTTGTTAGATATAATACGAAGGCCTTAAACCTGATCTCATGTTGCTTTTAGATTATTAGACAAGGTAGCCCCGTATCATTAGAATGAATTTGTAGCCAATATACACCCAATATGTTTAAACTATGTAGTATGCATTCTTGCATAAATGAGCTGAATGTGTTGCGTGGAGGCGAGCAACTGCAAAACTAACTGGTACAAGGACACGACGCCATCAGTGCGCATCCAACCTTGTCTGTCAATTATAATAATACTCTGTTCAAGGATTCTCAATCAAAAGTGACGGAGCCGTCTGACGCGAGCGTCTACGGTTGATCCTATATCTAAGCTGTAGCCGATAATTGTGAGCGTGAAAGACTTCGAAGGCAACAAAAAAGATGTCGTTATGGCGATGTTATTTGCCTGATTGTGTACGAATCATCATAGAGTGGCTTTGGCTTACTTTAAGTTCTTAAGATGAGCACGCGAGTACGCGCTTACGTGCAAATTGGTCTGATCTCCGTAAATTATAGCTTTGATTACAAGGAGATTGACTTTCAAAGCTGCGAGCCAGCCTTTATACAACTGTCAGTGCTTCGTTTGCGGCAATATACGCCATGTGAGTCCCTGCATAGAGCGCGTAAAGGTTCAGAAAGTTACACTGTCAGGTATACCGCGGAATAGCGCGCCATTTACTTCGCGCTTGGCGGTCTGCTAAGAAATACAGAATCGATGGTAGAGAGAACTTTAAGGTCGAGTAAATTCAACCTCAAAAAGCTACGTGCCCTAAAGCACGTTTGTGCTTTGAAGTGGATCTTCCAGGCTGCTGTGACAAGTGTGAAGGATATGAGTAAGCCATTGACTGTCTTTGCCTACTTCAAGACGTCGGAAAAATGCTTTGAGCGCTTCACTGTTGAACAAATTAAGTCATATGCTGAGACTCTACGTTTGTATCAACGCGACACTGTCACTCTTCGCTGAGGAACGTAATCAAGGGTCGCTGTATATCGGATATCGGCGAATGTAGATTTTAGTATATCTTCAACGACTATAGCATCGAAGTATTTTGTTTTATACTTGACATAGTTCTGAGTATGACGTTGTAGGAGTAATTCGAACATTGTGTCGATTGTGGGTAAGATAAGACCTTACTTGCCTCCTACTTTGCTTCTAGTTGAGCTATCGTGAATCATGAATCCGCCTATGCATGGAGCATTAGCGCTGATATGGGTCGAGTCGTTTAACGTATCAAAAAATCAAATAAAAAGTGAATGCTGTTGATGCCAAGGACAGGTGTATAGGACGTGAAGTGGCACATAAGCCACTGAGAGATGCTCGAAGGAAGTGGCATTTGCTGCATGCCGATGATGGAACTAACGGCTATTTTAAGCCCATTTATTGGTCGGTCTGCGTAGGGATGCACAAAAGCTCCTAAGCTGTGCTCGTAAGACACAGCACTCGCTGCGTGCAATTACATGGTTGAATTTTAGCCAAGGCAGCACTATCGAGATCTTGTAGCTGCACTTCGAAAGGCTTAATCACATTGAGAAAAGCTGAAAGAAAACAGTGCTTTACTAGGTATGACTGGCTGTAGCCTAGTAAAATAATGTTCAATTAACTGAGCAATGCTCGTCGGTACAGCGTTTGCTGCATGTCTGGCATGGCTTGGTCGGCCAAACATGGAGGCATGCATTACTGCTTGCTAGCGAAAAATTAATACTGACAGCTAGCGGTACTATAATATGTCAAGCGCTTATTGACAGATGATTCTGCCAGCCGATCTTAGTTAACTGCCAGTATTTGTTACAAGACGTAGCAACGTCTCCCTTCGAGCAAAGAATTATACCATTGATACATCATTCTAGGTCAGAATACACTTTTTCAAATAAGCGCTACCCAAAACATGGAATGAAAGAAATGATTTACCGAACCCTTCTTGTGCAACGGCAGCTTTGACTCTGAACCGCCAGCGAATTTAATTCCAGCAAACAGCTATTCAAATTATGCTCAGGATCAAATCATAGTTGGAGACAAACAATGACTTTGAGCAGTCAAAATTATCCCTTCTACAACCGGTCTATTTCGATTATGAAACCGCGTCATCAGCCAGTCAAAATAGAAGCAATCAGCAGCAGCAGTCATCCTATTTTTGGCTAATTGCAGTGTCTGCTGGCGAGCGACGTTTTTCGACGCACCGGTGTATAAACATCAGTCTGCCGCTAATAATGTCTTCTTTTAAATCTGTGAAATTTTCAGAGGCCATGTTTTCTTGGTGTGTCAGCCGCACATCTACCATGAGAAATTGTTTCCTTTTCGCTTTGACTTAAATATGGCTTCTACCAGAGATTCTTGAATAAGAGTATCGGTTCTCACAGGACAAGCACGTCTTGTAATTGGTAGACGATACTTGCTCAGCAGCACTTATCTTAATAAAGATTTAAAGCCGAGTTAATTACTTTGCTTCTTATTTGCTTTTCTCATCGTTGCTGCGTGCACATGAAGAATTTCGTGCTAGGCGAGTATTTCCAGGACGTTTGAAGAATTCAATCACTTTGACATGTTCACGAAGTGGCGACCCAACGCCAGCTTTCTTAGATTATGAAGAGCCGTGATCGGTGGTAATCGATGTCCATATGTAAATAAGACCTGGATTATGTTAAGTGTAAATCTCTCGTTTTCTTTCATGCATACTTCTTTTACATAGAATACTTTGCAATCCCGTTGCAACTGGTAGTTTATCGTGGTCAATCCTACACCTACGCAGATGAACTTCCAACCTGAACTTCTTTGAGGCTTTGGAATGCTCGCAAGACCTTCCTTTATCTGTTGGATACCAGTTTGCGTTGTTTAGAAGACTTGCTAGTATTTCGAGAACGCGATGCTCTTCTCAAAAGTACCTTCTTTTAGTACAATGACAATGGCCTCGACACCACAAACTTTTTTTTTCGGTCACTCTATAAATTTGTGTATAAATACAATAAACCTTTTCGGAAAAGGTTGGGGTGACGCCCTCCTTCCAAGCGCGGGGGCTAAATGCTCGCGCGCTTCGGGCAGGTGCTCTCGGGCATCTGCAGGTCTCTAACGAGTCTCACCCTCGACGCGACGGTCTCCAGCACCAGGGCGCCACCTGGGCTCTTACCAAGTCAGAACTACACAAAATAATGGAAGACCCTCACGGCCTCGGTGTTGGCTGCACTGCCCGCCGAACGAGACCCGACGTATGCGGACACCACTCTATGCCGTGGACTAGCCATAGAGCCTAGCACGTGCATAACTTGGCAACGCGATAACGTAATACAATACAATACAATAAACCGTCCGGTGGTGCAGAATATAATATTGTAAATCCTTCTAGACTAATCATTTTTCATGGTGTCACCTAACAACGTTGCACCTTCAAATTCTCGATTCATTAAGTCGACATTTACCGCACCCTAGTCCTACTCGAAAAACAAATCTAGATGTCGTAATATTCTTTCATTTTCTCCGTCAATCCACAGACAGTTTTGATTGGATGTAAGTAGAGTAATTGCTAGACCAGCAAAAAATCCCGTGACAATCTCCCCCAAGAACTTTTAGCCAAGATCTCATGATGTGGCATCGTTTCGGACTTCTGTGCTTTGGCTTCGGAGCTCCTTTATGCTCAGCTTCCAGTGCGGCGCATCTCACCATGATGGTGTCAAAAGGTTCAAGTGCTACATCCGCCCCCTCGGATTCCTCGACGACTCCAGGAACAGTGACATCTGCTGACACCGACGAGCCCTTGGCGTCTAACGTCACGTTTAACGGCTCGTCAACTAAACAAGACTCTGGAAGTAGTAGTGGCACCTGGCACATGACAGCCATTACCTCGATACAGGCACGCGTGCAAGGCGACAAACCCGTTTGGAACAAAGAGTCCAAGAGATGGTTGTCTAAGTACGGAGACACCACCGAGGCTGCCTACATAAACAACCTCGATACGGTAAACACTGCGTCAGTGGAGGGAGCATTGATGTTTGTGCAGGCAGAAGGAATAAACGTGAATGAGCAGTCGGTTAAATGCCAGCGCAAAAACAACATGCAGTACGTCGTCTTTTACGAAATCACGATCGTGCAGCCGGCGTATGGTATCAAATACTACGAGAAGCACACTCCCCCTGAATATGGCACTTTTGTAGCAATGGATACCGCCAAGTGCACAGATGAAGGCAGCGATTTGCCGAAAGATTGCAAGGTATACTACGGTCTGGACGGGGAGCTCGAGATAGGTCCAATGGTGGGTAGCAACCTCCAGGTATCAGACAAGCGTGCTCCGTACCCAGACAATTACTGGTTTTCGTACCCCGGCTCGTGTGCGCAAAAGCTTCGTGACGAAAAGACAGACGAATGTCGTGCTGAGTATCCAAGTGGACTCTGTGCCATGGACGCCCAACCAGACGGTGACAACTGCACGTTCAGTTACAAGATTCTCGGGTACCTAAACATTGATGACCTGGTCGGTATTACTGCTATGGGTTATGGTAATTATACTGAGTTTTGCGAGGATGGCGGTATCGAGTTTAAAGCCGTAAATACTGGCAGCGGTTTCGAGGTAGAAGAATCAATCGATTTTTGGACGAATCCTGGGGACGAAGATGCAAACGCGAATCGTACGTCCTTGATGGTCACAACGTACAATAAGTTAGTCAGCAACGGCTCAAATGCAAATATGGAGGCGCTTCCAACGGTTGAAAAACTCACGTCGGCAAACCCTAAATGCTACGAAAACAGCGAAGCATGTGCTACCGCTCAGTATGGCTGCAACCGCACTCTCTACTCTCAAATTTGCGCTGTGTGCTCGTCTGCCGCCGATGGCTGCGAGGCTGCCCCTTCCTCCTTTTCGTTCCCACAATTAACACTGCCAAAGGGTGCCACATCGGACCCGGCGAACACGGAATCGTCGAGTCAATCGGTCATGTCTTCAATGTCGTCGGTGCTCGTAGGTCTTGTGGCTCTTGTCGCCAGTAGCCTACTATAAGTCTACCGCCTTCCTTCTTATACGGGCTCAACTAATCAATGGCTTGCTCTTACACTTAGTATGAGTCTTGATTATACAGATCAAGTAGATTTATCGTTTTCTCCGTGGTGAAATTCAAAAAAAAATATGATTGCTGGAGCACGCGTGGAAAAAGAACAATTTACATCTAGATCCTTACAAAGAATCTCTGTATGTGCTCCAATTGGCTAGTTGGAAAGCATTATCTCTTCAAAAATACGAAACTTTTTACTTCGGCCTAATCACTGCGTTACCAAGATCTGGCATACAAATTTTTCGATCTACCGTCTATTCAATACTCCTTCGCGAACAAATTACAGCACTACTACATGACTTTCCAGCTTTAATGACGTGATTTCATACCCAGGCTTTTTTAAAAATCTTAACAAGCTTCTTCTTCGTGTCGTACTGCTAACTATTTACAAAAGACAAGCTTCTTATACTGCAAGCATGAACAACAAGAGTCTGGTAAACTCTAAACCGGCTCATCACGACTCTTTGGAGTGGCGTCAGCCCGTTCCCACGATCTTTCTAATACGGCACCTTCACCTTGTTGCCCGCCAGTCGCAGACTATTATTGTGTAAAAAGTTAATCATTATGCAAATTTTATGCTCTAAATTTGACGCCAGCTGTATGATAACACAAAAGAGGATCAAATCAAGAGTTCAAGGCAAAAAAAGTTGTGGTCGCGTAGTGAGAAGCAAGTCGTCTTGTGATTATTGGTACGAACCACATACTGTGAAGTAGTCTTTTCAGCACAACTTTGACGTTCAGTGTTTGGTAAGTGTGGTTGTAGCTAGTGTGGTACAAACATTTGAAGCTCCTACAGTTGGTTTGTAGGATATCGCTTTTCGCTCTTGGTCAAAAAACTGCCCCACAGCTAAAACCACTGGAAACAACTTCCAGCATAGTCATCTACTCGGCTTTGCTTGATCTCTATCCATTACTACTGAGCTATCGCGTTCAGCTTTGCTGTATGGGAAAACATAGCCTTGTGAGCCCGCAAACCCTTTTATTAATCCGCTGAGTTCCTAACGAGCCGTTATAACGAGCTTGACAAGCTTCGAGAGGACTTCTGATTAACATCGGTGAACGAGCTGAAACTTGTTAAGCTTATCCGAAACGAAATCCCAGAATGTAAGTCTTAAGGTGCCAGAAATTAAGTCCATGACAGTTCTGAGATCGTCGTGAGCAAGCTTAAAAGCTTTTGGAAGGTCAAGTACTTATTTGTACAGAAAAAACCTAGTCTGTAAATCAAATCTAATCAATTTCGTTCTATTTTTTGAAGCTCTATTTAGTTAAACAAAGAGCGCTGAGAAATCTGACAAGTATGGCACAACGAAGAGCTCGTAAGGCTGAATGCCCATCTCCACCCCAAGTCCTCGTCAACCGAGCAGAGTAAACGCTCTCGACGATGAAAATTTACGGCCAACGTCGCGCTTGATTTCACGAGACCGACTCCGCAAAATGTTAATGGTCAAGTGCATACAACTGCTCAGGCAAATTCAATGCCTCCTCCAGCAACAAGACAAGACACACTGTCCATGCATCAGCTACACATAAATTGTACTCAGCAACAGCAGTAATAGCAAGCCCAGATAAAAGCTTAGATACAAGCCCGAACGCATCAGGCCAATGAGCGCTCTGGGGATACCGTCGCATCGAGAGCCGAGCAGAAGAAGGATCTGCCTGTTTGTGAAAGAACGCCTGGCGGAAATACATTCGTGGAACTTTGCTACGGCACTATGTTGCCTACCTACCTTATAATTTATCTCACTGTAAAGGCTTTTGGTAGCCGTAGCTGCTTTAAATGCTATCGTTAGCGTCTTTGGCAGCCATAGCTGCTATGCATTTTTGCGAAGGGACAGTTCTACGCTGAATAGTATAGCTTGATGACAACAGAGTCATCAAATTTATCTCAAGAAATTTAAATCTGGCTTGATTGGTACCGTGCCTTTATAGCCGATTGCGAGTGCATGACTGTGCTCAAGACATGGACATTTCCTAAACTCGACTGCGCACACGCTTCAGGCCTATAGGTAATGAGTATGATATTTTAAAGCGGATGTTTTACTTGAAACAAAGGAAAACTGTATACGATCACGTCTCTAAATTTTCGGACTTGTATCCCAAACTATATTGAAAATCAGTGAATTGATGAAACGGAGTACCAAAAAAATCGTTGAGATGATCTTGGAGGAAATTTTGAGTACTTTCCAGGATGCCGTCGAAATTGCTTTCAAAATCGAGATGGCTTATGACTCGAGAAAATTAAATCGTGTATCGGCCAAGTCGTTTAATGCGGTTTCCACGGAATCAAACTACCGTGCATATATGCCACGACCTCAGAATTTAAATGAGTACAAATTCGAAGATATATTACACAACGAATTAGTAAAATTGGTCACATGCAACAATCGCGGCGTTGTCGGCCACATCTTACCCCAAGTCTAAAAGTAACGTTATACTAGAAATGCACTATATTCTATCCTTGAAGCAAAAGCTGAAGCTTTTAAAGGCGTTGACTTGTCACCGTCTTCATCGACAATGGATGTAGTTTTCTTGGTGTTTCCAAGACTAGGTGAAGTGATTTTCGCTCAAAGTGACTAAGGGTGATATGATGCAGTTTGACCTTGATGACGACCAGGTTGCCATCCGTCCTCGACGAATCGTGCACATAAATACTCAAATTTCTGATCTCCCTCTAACATCGAGAATGCTCCAGGTCAAGACTGTCAATGAGAATAAAGATGTCATCATAGACCCAATTTGAATTTGCGAGCTAACCCAGATATCGATTGGAGCACAGGGAGCGTGACATCTTGCAGCAACAGGAAGAACGGCCCGGCAGTTCAACAATACCTGTCAAATCAATGTCCGGCGATATAAATTGGTGAACAGCGCAATGATCGCATGAAGCAAAGCCGCTTCCTTATCAATATTGGCAGCAAGGCCACCATGGATGACGAAGCAAATTCCTTCTCACCAGTACCTGAAAATGTACATTGAAGATGTCTTCGGTGTCAATTCATATCCATGTAAGAAGGCTAAGCGCTTTAAAGACCAAGGATAGAAATTGTTAAAGGATAATTTGGCGTATGAATTGTTACGCAATTATGCGGACATAAACTTTAGCAAAGCGCTCCCTAGCGAGCCACCTTTTGTAGGAAAAAGATTTGAGTAATTTTTTTTGCTCAAGCCTGATACGATGACAATCTTCGTCAAACAATGGCACCAGAATCTTCAATAGCGCAGAAAAAGTCAAGAATGAATTATAGAGATGCTTTTAGCAGAATTGTACGACCAAGTACGTCTGAATTTTTGGCGTTAACATTTTGTGGCAATAGTCTGTTGATTGGCGCATTGTGCACGATTGTCATCAGCGACATACTTGCCTGTGAAACCAATACCGCATAAAAATACACTTTTGCCGCCATGTCTGGTACTCATTGATTTTTGTGCATGGACCTACTTGGGGTCCATACTGCGTAAGATGGATATCCCATTTCCGCGTTTTTTTTTTACCCCAGATGGTACTTCTGAGTCACACATGACTTAGCAAAAGCCTGAGTACGTCTAATCGGTTTTGCAGAGAGTCTTTGAATTTTTAAGAGATATGATGAGAATATCTTACAAAAAAGCAAGTGAAGCGTGTCTTAAGCACTACATCTTATGTAACCATGTCTTACAAGGCTTTTGCAAAACTTGCAGCACCAATCCACGACAGTATTGAAGAAAAAAGAGTCCACAAGAAGTAATCGAAGTCTTGGACGACCACCTACGCTGCTTCACTTACTTCAAGCGTCGATTGACGCATCCAGCTGTTCTTACTTTTTCAGACCAATCGGAAGCACTTGATATAAAATAGACACCACAATTGTGTGCGATAGGGAGATTCTAGTCTCAAAAGGAGGGAGAGCCTAAGCATTCACTTGCTTGTACTGATCAGATGATGAAGGCAGTCGAGTAAAACTCTGTTTGTGAGCAAGAATTACTTGCAATCATGCATGCACTAAACGTATGGCGAGTGTATCTTCTCGATCGGCCATTTATGGTCGAAATGGATTATAAATTATCCTGACACATAAGACTACAATCCGCATTGTTGGTCGATGGCTCAATGAGCTTGCTAATACAGCCTTTGTTCAAGTGGAGTCTCCGTAAAAGTATCACCATGGCTGATGCTTTGTCACGCACTTTGAAATCTAAGATTGAATCTGCCCGGGTTAGCATGCAGGACAGAAAGCTGTTGAGAATCGTGAGGTCTTGGCGACGATCAAGACGAACACGGTTACATTAGTTCAATCCTCTTTGACAATGTATAAGTGGAGAAGTTCCCTCCCGTGGCTCACCGAGAAGCTGAAAAAAGGAGAAAATAAGCAAGGTGGTTATTGCAGGAATGTAATTTGTATTACATTAAATGTAATGATAAGACTCCACGACTGTATATTTCCAACGAAAAAGTCTGGGAAATCGCTCATTAGTTAAAATTATGATTCGGTTTCGGCAGGTCTCCCAGCGTTTATCCGGTCGTGAGCAAAAAGTATAACTGGCCGAAATTGACGAAATACGTCCTACGCTGTTTCTACATTTGCAAAGTGTGTCAGCGAACTCAAGGCTAGGCAAACTAAAGGAACAGGACTACTTCATTTTTGAAGATTTAATAGGCAAATGGGTCGGCATTTCAATGGACTTCATCGTGCATTTACCGGAAATTTAAAGTGGTTGCAATGCCTGTTGTAGTGGTAATTGTTCATCGCTTAGATAAAAGATGTAGTTATCGCTGCGAAGACAACGACTATACTGTGGTGTCTTTCAAATGTCGTTATGAAGAGAATCATGAAGGACCATGGTTCGTTAAAAGTCATAGTCTTTAATCAGGACTTAAAGAGAAATATACGCCATGGCAAGCAATCGTGTCTGCTGTAAGAACGCAACACAAGTTGACATTTGCTATTAGACCAAAAAAGAATGCATAAACGGAAAGTATGAATCGTTTCATGAAATCTCCGAGGTGTCTGCGACCCAGCACAGAACAATCACGCTTACTTATTTTGCATTTGGCTGAGACAGTCACTATCGACGCGTACACTTTACGATTAAAATATATTGTTATAAGCAGACCCAAAATATGTTTTTGTGCCGGATAATGTGGCAATTTTTGTAGCTGAAGAAATAATCTCAAGATGTTCTACTTCGTCAAAATAGTCTGCTCAAGGTCGCACAAGACCAATTGAACGAAGCACAAAAACGCATGAAGCACTATTGCGACAAAAAATCAGAATTACTGGGTTGGCGATATGGCGTTTTTGGATGGCAAGAATTGGGTATCCGTCACAAAGAATTTCCTCAGTCAAAGAATCTTCCATGAAGAAGGTTAGGTGAGATTCTTATTAGTTGGAATTATCGAAGGGATCGAGGCTGTATCCAGCGTTCCACACATCACTATTAAATATCACAAGGGATCCAAGCGTAGGCAAAAGGTGAATATGATCATACTGACCGATGGCTCCGAGGGACTACTTGTTGAGGCCATAATTGAATACCGTAAGTATTAGGAAAACCTGCAGATTTTCGTACTCATCAACCTCTAGCAGGTTTCCGGACTCATCGACCTCTTTTGGAAGTCCAATAACATGAGCTCCATCGTCTAAAATAAGCATTTTTCGAAGGAAGTATATGTGACGCTCCTGGCGTCACCAGTAGATTTGTCAGTAACGGCCATTACGCCATGTAATTCCATGATTTCAAATTTACATACATAAGCACTATCCATAGGAACAGACGGAACAAGTTCCATACAGCCCAGATATCCAAGATCTTATTGGTTGGAATAATATGGTAGAAAACCAGATGAAGTAAAGAAGAATGATAGCCTTAAGGGTAGCCGCTGGTTGAGCTGTAGCAAGGCTAAGATCCGTAAGAGCTCTTCATCTAAAACCACACTTGCTCAAAGCAACTAAACCTCCTTCTCCTTCATCTACTTTGCCCCGCTCGCTGCCCAAGCCTTGTCCGACAACCGACCTCAAATTTTCTCCGTGACTGATTTTAAGTCAGCAGTATTGTAGGAAAGCAAGCTGATACTGCTAGCATGACAGTTTTCGCCATAGTATGCACTTACCGCTCGCAACGCGGGACGCACTAGGGCTAATCGCCCGAATATGCTAAGCTATAAATCAATACTATTTACTTTTCCGTCAACAGCTCAATCGACGACCTCATCGAATAGTCAAATGCGCTGGTAATTGCCGCTGTAAAGTCGGTATTCATCGACGAAAAACACCTCTTTAACCAAAAAATTAGTATTGCATTATAATAGCATCGTGGAACGTCTACATATACTCCATCTGCTTCTGTGAAGCCAGGATGTTTTTAAACAAATGTATAATTCATTACAGTATGATGAGCTGGAGTTAATACGCAATATGATTGGCAATCACGTAAGAAAATTTCTATCTGACTTTTTTCAAGGTGATCACAAATCGTTGCAGCTTGCGTACGTGATAGCCCAAATTCAAAAAAACAATATAAAAATGAGTGCAAACTGACCTTTTCTCTTCCGTGTAGGAAGAAGCCTGTGCACATCAATGCGTTACTTTTGTTAAGATCCTTATCTGTAGAGTTTACGTGATACGTGCTTGTCAGCCTTATGACGCGAGTGAACCGCAGAAAGAAAACGCGTTCAGGGCAGTTTGCTTGAACGTTCAGACATACAAATCAGGTATAGCTTACGCAGGTATACTTATAAAACTTCTTTCGATTAAGTTGTTACAGGACGTGGGGTATGATAGACTCTCAACTTTACTTTCCAACAGCACAGCCCTGTTAAAAATCTGAGTTCACAAAATTTTGTGGAGGAAAAAATACTAAATATTCATCACAACAAACATCCTCTTGTTGTGCACCATTTTGAAGAGCAAAACGACTTCCATGAGCAAAGGACAACGAATTTGGCTGAAACGGCATCCAATAAATTTGAAAAGGCGAGAGCTGCCCATATCTAAGCGCGCCATTGAGTTCAAAATTTAAATTAGAAAAAAGTAATAAGCTGCGATACAGATATCGTTTTCATATCGTGTTCGCTCTCGTAGGGTTGTCTGGTGTTTCATGATCAGAGCGGTTCACTACTTCGTATTCTCGTAAAGCCATTTAAATTTCTCCACGTCACTTCCACAGCTCGAGCCTGATTTCAAGCACGTGCATTGTAAACGCACTTAAAATTAGCCCGAGAGTCAGATTTACTTCACACGTAAGACCAGCACAGCTTTCTCATTCCATCTGGTAGCTCTCACCTATTACTCCAGCCCACTGGGCATATCTTGTACATGCGCAGAACATGTATCGAAGCTGCAAAATTTTTCCTTGTCGAGAACGAAGCCGCACGACGAAACATAATATTTTATCTTGAACGTGTATTGACGGCGGAGACTAAAGTGAAACCGACCTAAGCGTAAGGACTTGTAAATTATGTCCAGCCAATGCCCTTAGCAGAGTAAAATGTTGCAATAGGTTGAGCACATCGAGCTCATAGTATAAACTTGGCTGACAATCTGCCATCGCACACATTATCGCATTGGATAAGCGGTCGCCACATCCCTTGTTTCCATCCTTGTGTTTGCGTTTACGAATGTTCTCCTACGTTCTGTAAATGGATGGAGAGATGGGATATCAGTTTTTATTATTTGTTGCTGTGTGTGATTATGACACATCAATCGATGATGGCGCGTAATCCACGGATCTCGATATGTACGTCCATACATATGTTTAGGCAGCATCCTTATCTTCCCGTGAAGCTTTGTACTACAGGTACGTGCACTTTTCATTCTGGATGTGATTGACAGCTCTTTCGTAAGCAGTCAAGATTACACGAAAATTTATCAGCCATTCCTTCCTGATCCTCACCGGCTTGCTGAGCGCAAGTTTATTCCCAATGTTTACGATCCTGAAATCTTTTGATGTGTACCGCCCACCTCAATGCCACGTGATACTTCCTTCAAATGGAATTTGCCATCTCAGTCACACGCAGCCATCAAGAATCGATGAGTCGTTGCCCCATTGTATCACAACCGCTAGGCGCCACCCACGTAAGTCTGGTATGCCCGCGAGCGAGCGAAGAACTTGATCATTCCGACAAGATCTCAATACCATACCAGGCCGTGTCAAGATCGCCGCAAGGGCCCAAAATACGCGATTCTTTGCGTCATGAATTACAAATCAACGATGAGACTTCAGGCTCGCTGATGAGTTTAGCCGACTTCGCTCTTTATCGACCTGTCCAGTCTCACCCAACGTTGGAGACGTCTTTGGCGCAAAGCACGTCAGAAGGAAACGACCTGAGCTCAAGCTTGAACAAGTCGACCCACCGAAGACGCAATTGTGAAGACGCTCACAAGTTTCGACGCAGAGAACAGTGCCGGGCTAACCAGGCGCGATATCGTCACAAGCAAAAGAGTGCACAGCTGCAATTAGAAATGTGCGCCGAGCAATTGCACAAAGAACTGGAAACTCTGAAACATCGGTACCGGGTTTTGACCTCTCGTGAGAGGATCAACGAAAGCCCGTGGAGTATCGTAGCCGATGTCTTTCAACTGCTCGATACCGGTTTTCGTTTTACATGGCGCCTGACCAGTATAAAGAAGATGGCGATCCATGCCGAGACGCGACAACTCTCAACCATTTTAGAACGGTCGTTCTCTCACGATGCGGAGATGGGAGAGCTACAAGGTGTCGACGCCATTATGGAACAGCTCTTACTGTTTTTGCAGTACTTTGGAGTCTCAAACCTACAGTTGCAAAAGATTGAGCGCGTGGCTCCTAATGTTATGGCTGCCCGAGCAAATATCAGTTTGACATTGACAAAGTTCACACTACGCCATGCTTTTCCTCATTTGGAAGAGTCGGTGGGAGCAAGCAACGAAGTTAATTGCTGCCTGTTGTACCAGCGTTTATTGGAGCAGCATCTAGAGTGCCAATTTTTACTTACATTTTTTTTTGACGAAGAAAGTAATCGTGTCGCACGCCTGGCGGCTAGCATCGATTTGATGACGCCGTTGCTTCGGGTGTTAGGCAGTCTGAGGGACGTAAAAGTGGTACTCGAACGAGCTCGAGTTTCGGAAGATTGTGTGATCCGAGACAAAGGGGGGTTCATTATCTCGTAAGAGTTCTGAAGAACACGTGAAACAAGGCTAACAAGCGCATTGGCGATGTCAGTTTCAATGTCGACTCTGCGTATCGAGGACCAACACGGTGGACGACTAAACAAATGGAGGGACCGCACGGGGACCTGCAAAGCAAAAATGCCAGTATTTGTGGAGATGGGCCTAGAGCCAAGCTCAATAGTGAATCGTGCATTTTGGTTTCCAGATATCTCATCATTAGAGCGCGAACAACGCAAAGCCGAAGCGGTGCTCAGTCAAGCTGGTACGCAATGTCACTATTTTGGGTACGATTTGGAGACAGATAGATTCCCATACTTGAAATACCGTAAGTGATGGGCATCATTGTTTGTAGTGGGCAGTAATCTAGAAGAAATTTAAGCAGGTTTTGGTTTTGACATATGTATAGATCCACTAATACAATTATTATTGGAAAATAGAAAGAAGTCACTCACTGAAAGATCGTACGTTTTTCTGCGCGCCTCCTCTGTGCAAGCTATCCTGCCAAAGTTACTTGTAGTCGTAGCACTTATAGTGATTGAGAAAGGAAACTTGGTGATTGTTGTTGCTACTGCCTGAAGTTAAAAACTCCAGAATCCAATTCGTGGACTCAGGTTTGCGAGGCAATTAAGTTCTTACGATCGTGACAATAAATCGCACATGATGACCAATTTTACATTCAACAGCTCGCCCAATTCCCCGATGCTTTTGTAGTTGAAGCTCTTAATCTTTCAGCAACTTCGTCCAAGCTGAGCTCAGCACTCTTTGCAAATATAAGGATTACTTCTGATTTTGCGCACTTTTGGTTCCTCGTTCCTCTTCCGCCATTACTCTTGGTGTGTTTTTTTGTCCGGATTTACCGTATCGATTCCAATTAACACGAACAAGTGACTGACATCCCATGTGTTTTTCTTCGCATACATCGTGGCTATCTAGCATAATATAACGATTGATTTGACTTCTGAATTAATGAAACTATACCCTATAGAGATTTAAGCTACCGGCGCTAGAACTAAGCTGTCTCTATCGCGGGATGCTGGTAGCAATCCGATCAATATTGGGACAGGAATCCGTACCCCTCATTACACCATGGGGCTTTTTCGGTCAGTGGGGCATCCCCCACCCAACCCTTCTATTACCCAATCGGGCGCGAGTTGGTAGGGCAGTCACACACTCGGGTGTGATGGCCCGTCTACTTTAGTGACCTATCTCCGGCTGCCCTAATTCGGATCTATGGGTATCGAACCAGGTACCTCCCGGTCCTGGGTCGAACGGCTAACCGCCTCGAGCCACAGGGTCGGTAACTCTACCCTAAACAGCCAACGCAATGTGGTAGCTGTGTTTATTTACTGTAGTAATCAGATAAATAAGTGCTCACACCATTTTCACTACTTTGGTGCTTTTTGCTTAGGAATGACACTTTAAGTCGATAAACGTTGGTGATCCATAGTTCTGGCCTACATGTATGATATTGATGTAAGTTTTGTTACTCTTCGACAAGTTGTTTCGACGCCGGCGTAACGTAGTATCTCATGCTAAATCTGTTCGGAAGACAAGGTAAAGCTACACCTAAGCTTCTTCTAATCAAGTGATGAACATTTACTGAAAATCTTAGGCAGTATTTACGTAATAGAATACAATTAAGAACTTACACAATGGTTGTGCATCGGCTTTTAACGATAAGCGACCAAAATTGCTACTTCAATTCTCTTGGAGATATATGTATGCGAATAGGTATGAATATTAATATGGCCTTTGCTGTGGACCAGAAGTCAAAATTCTTTTAAGACTACCACAAGGGCATTGAAAGGCCCGTCGGTCGACACAAAAATCAGCTTTTGTAAGCAAAAGCAGCTTATTTTAACGTCTTTCGCATCACTCCACAACTGAAATTTGGATTACAATTAGCTCAAAGAGATGGGCTACATATTGCTTTCAGCTTCAAAATATAAAGTCGGTTTGGTCAAAATGGCCTCTGCTTCAAAATAGTCCTAGAGGCTGCGCCTACACAATAGGCGACGAGCTGGGAGCGATTTGTCTGCCAACGTATTCGCCAAAAAGATTGAGAACGATCCCATGTTTGCAGACACCCGCGTTTAGCTCTTCCTCTAGCAATGGTCAGAAGGCACCCTATTTTAGATAAATAAGTGCAGAGGGATCCCGAAGGCCCTTCAGCAAATATCCTCCTAGCTCTTCGCTCGCTTAGATCACGAAGCTACCCAAACATGGCGACAGCGTTGTCGTGATGACATTTATGTCCGACGATAAGTCTCGAAAGATATAATACCTGTCGTCCGACTCATCAGCCGTATGAACTCTCTAACATCAGAAGACAGTAATCTTATTGGTGACTCCAAAAGTCCAAATCTTGAGCTAATTTTACCTTCGCTGACCGAATTGAATGTGTGCCGAAAAAGTGAGAGTAAAGCCAAACATGAAAGTCAACGATTCGTTGAAAAGCCCACGGAATGTGTTTGTGTCAATGGGCTGTGCAACTCACCCACTACCGACATCTATTGATGTCACCGTGTGTGAGACGCTCGCTCACTGTCGCTTCCGACTCAAGGCTAGCTTTTTTATTTGTATCGTATGTCAAATTGAATAGCCCTCGAGAAGCTTTGCCAGCGATAGTCTTAGAATCTTATGAGGTTTGTGTCACAAGACATCCGCACTTCCAAAAATGTCTAAGGTTCAGTAAAAATTTCTTTTTAGCAAGAACACCTGTCATGGGTTAAACAGTCAGAACGATGTTTGTGTGTCTCTGCGTAAGACGTCTAAACTTTGTCGAGAATATTTTCTTCTTCACAGAAAGCTTCACTTTTCGGCCTGCTTGAAGTGCACATCCAAGTACTAGGCCCCGCAGATTTGGCAGTGGCTTTGGGCGCTATAAGTCGTCATTCAAACTCCCATACTTCCTTTGCCTGCAAGGTCGAATGCCCGGATAGTTCTTAATGAGGTGCTGGGGTACCTCATAGCTTATTTGAGGCTGGAGATCGAAATTATAGAGTACCTATAAAAATACGAAATACTAACTACGTCGACATCATCGCAGAAGGTTGGAGGTGTAGCATGATTAATATATTATCAGTACTTTGACACTTTCGACGAAACGATGACCAATTTTGTTAGCAAACACCAAACTTGCTCTCCTTCGCCTTTGTTAAGGTAATCATGATTATATTTTCACGGGTGCGCAATCACATTTCTTGCCCTGAACAAGACCTTAAGGCTACTTTTATCAATGTTGAATAACTTTCCACGATAGATAATTGGTCTCGAAATAGAGACCTGCTTAATAATGACTTTCATAGCCACTTTCCCACCAATCTCAGAAGCATTAGTGCATCTCAAAGCAAACAGCATTCTTGGATGTCAAAGCTTGTTCATTCAACAAGGCGCAATAATCGAAGAGTCAAGAACGATCTCAGCCATTTACAGCTGGTCGACCCACGATGTTAATGGCAATGAGCACGCTCTACTAATCTGAATCAGCGGTCATTAAACAAGCCATGACTTAAGAATAAACGTGCTTTGGACTATGGCGGATATTTCTGTGTCGGGTTCCACGAAAATTCCATGCCAACAACAAGCCAACGCTTTTAGGTGTTTTGACCATGGAGCATTTGCTAACGTAAAATTTATTGGCCTGCATGACTCGAAGGCCTAGCCACAAATTGCCTAAAGATCCGGCTAACTACTCTAAAGCTACTACGGACAAATATACGTCGAATTCTAATCGGGCAAATTTTCGCTATGGTGGAAATTGTTGCATGACCACACGGCTATACGCCGTAAGGGCGATAGAATAACCTTCTCTCCTAAATTGCTGATGCCAAAGAATGCCGATAGAGACTTTAAAAGCCCTGAAGGAAAGTTTGACCTTCCATTCGGGGTTAAGTGACAATTTAGTGTTTATTGCTTTCGGACACATTATAAAGAAACATGTTATTTATTGTAATGTGTAAACCGCTACACTAATATGTTAATTTTAAGCGGAAGCGAAAATTTGGGTTTCGTTAATGCCTTCGTGGTTGAGAGAGACCTAACTCGCCGATCTGACTGCCAACTAAACGAGTCATCCAGTCACGGCAGGTTTGCATGATACTGTCGGTGTTACTGAGTCGGAGATGCAAAGCACTAACTGAGCTTAATGCGAAAAAATATCTCGAGGTGACGATTATAAATTAAAAGCTCCTCTTGAGGATATATACATTTTTTGCCTCGACTCGGAGCTCTTGAAAAATCTCAGAATTTGGTGTATTCTATTTCAAAGGCATCGTGCCCGAAAAAGAACCATCAATACTTCAACTGATAAGAGCAGAGAGAAGTTGCGGAATATTGTGCCACTAGACAATGAATAAAGCTACGAGGGTAGTGTGAGCTCATCAACATCTTTTATGTAAAAAAATTGCATTATGTGGGAGTCGAATACATCACACTTGTTACCGACTTTCTTTGATTGAAAATTGACCGCTAGTGGCACATTTTACTTCACTATGTTACCCACCTATGGGGAAGTACTTTATATTGAGTCATGCGGACCTTTATTTACCGCTTGCGACACTTTGGTACCTGCAGTTGGTGTTGCTAGACCGACTTTCCGAATTTAGCTTCTTTGGTAGCCAATGCTACCAGCAATACTTTTGTCTACCCATTAGAGCGGTTACAAAAAAGTTGTCTTGCATGATTTTCTGTACATAGCCGCAACAATTTGGACATCCACACCGGCGCAACGCTTGGCGAGCAGTACTTTGATACCGGATGTATCGTTCTAGGCTTCTCTTCAGAGAAAAAGTATGCACAACAGAATTAAAATAATCTCTCATCACGATGTTATGAAGAAACCGGTAACTAGCAACTCCAGTCAATTGACCTCTACCTGGTGCTTCTATATCCACGGCATACCCACAATCAGGTTATACTTAACTTACCCAGGGTCAAGCAATGACTTTGCGCTGTCGAAACTCTCAATTCTAATCTTTTTGAGTCAAAAGCGGCTTCGTTAAGTCGATAGTCGGTTGACTTGTGTGTGTTGTTCTTCCTTTGATGGTCAGTCATCCAATTTTGACCAAACGCAATCGCTTCATATCGCGCAAACTTTCTCTACCCGCATGGGCTGACTAAGATTCGAAACGCATTTCCCTTCCCAAAGAAATCTAGTTTCTTTTTTGTACGAGCAGCAGTCTTCCGCTGCTGCCGCCGCCTTGAAGAGTCATTAAGCCTTTAAAATCATTTTTTTTTATCATGTATACAATAACTTAACATTGTGCAATTTAGTAATCAAAAGTAGGGTGCATTTATCGTACGGATAATCATCGTTTTCCAAGCTCCAAGGCAACGCCTTTTACCAGTGACAATTTTGAGCTTATAAACAACGAAAGAGTCATTTTAGCTGAACTAAGCATCACTCCGGAAATATTCGTATATTTTGCCCTTGCTTGCCACAGCCGGCTCAGTGGACATTGCTTTCTCAGCAACGTCTAAGCTTATTTAGACTAAGCTTGAGTTGTTGGGAGCAAATACTTTACCACGTGGAGTCATGTAGGTTTGATATTCTCCTATTTGTGGAATTCGAATGAAGAAAGCCTGGTTCTAAGTGTACGCCTCTAGAGCACGACTTATATCACCTCATTCATCATCGCTGTCTTTACTTGAAAAAGCTGTGTATGTGTCGAGCCTATCCTTGGAATGCGCATTAATAGTCATCTTAATTTATTTTGGAGCGTCCACTAATACAAGCCATCAGACATTTGAACTCACAACAATCTTGCGCCTCCCTTGCTTGCAGGCAAGGAAGCATGAAAGTTGGCAAGCGTAAAGTCACCGAATAAAAGGTTTCTCTCAATTGTATCTGTACGTGCTCTTTTCAAATACTTAAGTAAAGTGGCTTCACGGGTGAGGGCCTATCACTAAGCCAGTAAGCTTGTGCGACTGCCGAGCGTCCATGGTCTTTGATAACAAAATGACTGTTTTAGAGATTATTTACCTCTTCGATACAGAAAAAAAGATTGTGCATCTTTTCTTTCCCAGGTGAAACTTTCAAATTCACCATTTCCATTACACGTTAGGCGCTACCACTAGAATAACCTTAGCCTGCAGTGCCTGTTTTCTATAGTGTTATTTTGCATCTAGATATTGAACGCCGTAAGGCCATAAGTAAGGCCATAATTTTTTGCAGCAGCGTCCGTGGATCTTATTTCGTTCAAGTTCTCGAAAATGCATCGAGACCGAGATGACGAAATAATTTATCCAAGTCATAGCTTGCTGCTATTTCGTCGATACCAGAGGACGATCCGCAGCTCTCCAGTGTGGTTGCTACTCGGTGGTCCTCGCCTGTGCTATTTCTCGACAAGGAAACATCAATTAAATCTGGGCATGACACAGCAGCCCTGCATAGCTCGCGTTGATCTCCACAATTCCTTCAGCACCAACTACATCTTGCTCTTCCGAATGTCTTGCTCGGCACTGTTTGAGCCGATTGGGATGGGTTTAGCGGGTGAATTGGCATCGTATGTGATGTTTCTGACGATGCTGACAGTAGTGCGTTATTTTCTTCTCCTCCGCTAAATATTATGCTAAGCTTCAGCGGGTAATCTTGCCTGATATCGCGTCAAACTGAGATGTTATGGCTCATTTGCGTCTACGCACAACTAGTCGTGCCGCATCTTGGTCCACTCTTTTTGCATCCGGAAAGTGAGACGCTTCAGATCTCCAAAAGGACCACAATCTCTTAATTTATGGTGATGCGTCGGCATACAATGCTTAATTCGCCGAATCTCTATACAAAACTTCTTCTTCCACGCTTAGAAACGCGACATTTCTCGCAACCTTGCCGTGTTCGGATCTTTCTCAAATCTGGTTATGTAGTAAGAAGAGAGCAAGCAATATTTGAGACAAGTAGCAGAGATGCAATGGACTTTGATGAACAAAATCAAGTGAAGTAGTTCCACGCAGGCTTCTTTTTTCTTGTCTAGATCAAAATAAGCTAGTGTCAGTTAGGCTCACATTTGCACTACCTTTGATCAAGAATCTTATCTTTTATTTTGGGATTAAGACCAACAAGGATGACTGTGGTGGTCGTGATAGTCGTAATTGATGTAACAATTGACCTGGCGAGGACAATACTTAGGAGGATGTCGGAATCATGCGCAAATCCTTCGCGCGCAAAAATGGCGCCGTCTGAGCTCATTGCTGTGAAAGCTTCCTTGAATCCTGTCTTACGGTAGACTTTGATCTAGCAATAACGTAATATTAGGCATGTTGATCCTCGAACATATCTGCAATCATCAGGCCAATAATATTCAGCAAAGAAAGCAAACCTTACCACTGCAATTTCTTTCAAGATTTGCAAACAGTGTTTGAATAAGAAGAAGCACAGGCGCGAAGAAAGCTTCTCCAAAGGTTGGTCATGGGACGAGGCTTGACGGTAAACGAGGAGAAATTAGTGAAAGAGGATTGCTGGCTGCTTAAAGCAAAAGTGACAAGTGATTTTAAAATAGACTCTCGTCTTGATTAGTGGCTCTCAGCCATTTATGGCTACCACCCATAAGGTTATCTTTTTCCATGCTCTATCTGGCATTTACACAACTATGCGTTGGCGAATTCGATGGATAGTATCAATCCAATTGTACTGTCGATATAATGTGACCACAACGCAAATTGGCCCTTGCCGGTACACCCCTGGAACGACGATTGCGTCGCATGAACTCTCTTCGAAAAAAATTCCATTTTAAATAATATAACTCACCAATTTATAATTCCAATATGGGTCGATGAGTCTGGAAATCTGCTTTAGATTCTCCACAAGTACCTAAGTGGCTTCCTTCTAGGTTTTAACAAGCCACCAAATTGTAATCTGTAAATTGTTTTTGTATTTACGGTGTCCAACTACAGTTTTTACGAGTTCCTTCTCGGATCGTCCAGCATAAACTTATTTGCCTTTTGCCAAAGGTTAGAGTCCTTGCATTTCGGCTTCGATAGTAAAGTGTGTATTACTGAATGCAGCTCCAATCTTTTGGACAACTTTAACTCATAGAAGTCTCGCGAAGCTTTTCCACGACCAGGAGTGGGCCAATAATTCTCAACACGCAGTTTTTTTTACTAAGAAAAACCTTTGTGACGGTTGCTGAAGTTCTTGCCGTCCGGAAGACCATACCGCCAACTTATACGTCTCGAACAAGTTTGATCTTATCGTAATTGTATAAATGCGTTCATGAACTTCGTTCATCCGGTCCTGTGCGCTTTTATCCTTGACCTTACGCGCTGAATATCAACTGATGCCACATCATTCGGCATACAAAGACATATCTTGAGATGCTTTGAATGGTGAAGTTTGATTTTTGATTGTGTGCGTCGTATTTACGCTTTCTCAGTCAAATACAAAACGTCATCCCAATCCAATTGTCCCGGGTTGATGAAAGTCTGAGGTAATTTTGAAGGAAGTGGAGTATCCTTTCGTTTTGTTTGAACTTTTGTGGTCTGAACACTAAAGCCAATTTGCGTTGAGTTCTCATTGCAGACACAATTGTTTGCCATACATTGGATGTGATTGCGGTCTTCCGTTCGGACACATTAGTCTTTGGCAGGCATACCATGGTTGTTCACGTTCTTTTCCAAGAAGACATTTGCAGTTTCTGCAGTATCGTCCGTTGTCGTCGAAACGATAAAGTTCGCTCGTTTTAGTAAGCGGTCAGCAATTACTATGACGGCATTAGAGCAACTTTTGGTCTACGGCAAAGACACGATAGAGTCCTTCAAATGTCGACCCATCTGCCTTTACGAATAATCACAGACAAAAATTATTTGGTGATACGATCTCCCAAGCCATGTTACACTGACATGCTTCAGAAGTGTTGAGAATGCGCAGGATATACCTCGTCATTTTTGGCCAATAGTACTTTTGACGCACGGCCACATAAATTCTGTAATATCCTGTGTGGCTACCGGTACGGAATCGTGGTTTTCACAAATGACGCAATTCTCCAAATATTCGCCGTCTGGAATTACGAATGTGGGATCGTATCTACACATGTTTAAAAGCAAAATATCATAGAACTTTAGCGTATTCTCTTCCTTTTTTAGTTTTTTATGATCTACAGTAGGTCCCTATTCCACGAAAATTGGGCTACTGTAATCCTGTTGGATCCGATTGTTGCCACAAGTTCGCGAAACTTAGCCGCTTCCAGTAAATCCTGCAAGCTAAATTAAGCCGCTTTACTTTTGAATTTTGAAATGCGTGACAATGCATTGACCACGTGGTAGTTCTACTGGAACCCCCCCCCAAATGGCTAAATTTCAACAATCTTTTTAAAGTTTTGAGCTACTTTGCGGTTTGAAGTCTTCTGCGACAGAATCATCTCAATACTTTCAATGGTTCACCACACGCCAAAGTTTTAGTGCATGCGTGATTGCAAGTACCCCTTGCTCACAGACAGAGTTCACCGACTCGGCTGGCCTCGTCTTCTGACCAGTCGAATGCTTTAGTTCTTTTTCCCTTTAAGACAAGACTTCCGCTATTGCAAAGCTTTAGGCGTCTATTCTGATATTAAAGGATTTTCGGGAAGTCCGAAAAATTGAGAACAAGTGGAAGCGTTAAGCGACGTTTGAGTTCGGGAAAGCAGTGTAGGTAGCCGTCCAAAATTTCAATCGCTTCATGAGCGCGTTTTCTTTAATATTGTAGTGAAGTAGTGCTGTAAGCTGGGCAAAGTTTTTGCAAAACGCTGATACATAAGCTGTAGTGCCTAAGAAAGCACTCTATGTCTTGAGCACAGGCCATTTTGCGATGATCTTAACTTTGCCGGGCCCATTTGGACGCATTTTCGTCCTACAAAGACTCTAAGCGTTTACGCAAAACTGTCATTTCAACAATCTGATGAATAGTTGCTGTACATCACAGCGTTTAAGTTTGTTTCACGACATCTTTACTTTGCGTGAGCACGTAGATGGCGCCAAAGCAAATTCTCGCCACATCCCTCCAATATCTGAAAGACTTTTGCAAAATCCGATTAGACGCACTCGGGTCTTCGCTAAGTATTATGAAACACAAATGGCCCATACCTGACAGTAATCCAAAGTGGATTGACGCACGAAAAGTAATGACTTCCAGACACGGTGTCAACAGTGAACTCCTGGAACCCATATCGCCGGCGAGTCGTCTATATCCCCGGCGTATTGCCAATTTTTTAGTTGACGATAATCGTGCACAATGCGCTGACCTGAAGACTTGACTCAAAACGTTAGTACCAAAAATGCAGACGTACTTGGTCGAAGAATGCCTGCTTGCATCATCTCGTTGGTCCACTCTTATATTTTTCTTGCGCTTTCAGGACTCTGGTGCCATTGATTGATCGATAACCGATTCGTACCATGCTTAAGCATTGTGCTTAATTTTTCCATACTCGTGAGGAAGCTCTGTGCGAAAAATTATGTCGCCTAATTTGCGCAGCGATTTTGTCCGCCGGATGATTCTTTAGCAATTCCCACCCTCATCCTTAGAGTCCTCGGCCTTCTTGGGATTATGCAGGTTGACGGTTTAAACAGAACTATTGTGTTTGTCGTGACAGATGAGAAAAATATAGCTGCATCATTCCTTGACGGCCACGATGGCTTTGCTGCCGATAGATTTTGCGGCTCTGGTCTATGCGAGCCTTGCGTTGTCCAACAGCCCATATGACCAGGCATTAAATCTGCGAGACTGATTGTATTGCCGTGTGGTGCTTCGTGTCAATGCGAGAAGCCGTGCTCCTGAAGTCCAATTGTTATCCGAATTTCACTCACGAAGCCACACCATACCAACTCTACATCCTTATAATAAGGAATAATCACAATTCGAAACACTCCACGTATTAAAAAAAAGCCAAAAATCTGTCAATTGATGCGCACAACTTGTCGGGGGAGGTAAACAACCTTATCGTAAGCATGGTCGACTTGCATCATCTCGCCCTTGGTCACTTCGAGCCAAAGTCGCTTCGAAGCCTACGGTATACCGTTTAGACTACATTTATTGCCGATAATGACTGTGACGGGTCTCTCACGATCAACACTTTTAAAAGCTTAGGCTTTTACGTGAAAAATAGCATTTGGTGCACAATAAATGTAATGATTCACTTTCTTAAAGCAATGAGCGATGCCTTGCGGATATCTTCGGCCAAGGCACTACAGTTATTGCACGATTTCGATTTCGCCCAGTCGTCGTTCTTGCCATTCCTCATTTTGCAGCGCTTTGGACTCTAAGGTCGTGGCTTGTTCGCGCAATAGCCTGATTCTATAGGTACCGTCTTAAACGACAAGGCCAAATCTCAACTAATTCTGCCCAAGTAATGCGCAAACTCGAAATCAAAAGCTATCTTATCGGCTTTCTAGAAAATACTCGAACGGTCTTCTTTGATCTTCCTCAATGTCACTTTCTGCTATTTATTCTAGTAGAAGAAACGCTTTTTAATTCATTTGTCCTCAATTCGCGCTGAAACATCACGGTGTGGCGCTTAACAACGTATTTCTTACCTTCGGTGTTAGATCCGCTATATCGTACTCTAAATATTAAGAGCCAAAGCGTGTGTGCAGTCAAATATCAAATAAGCTCATGTCTCGTGCACGCTCATGCGCTCGCAGTCGGCTATAAAGTACAACACAAAGCTGCGGTGGACTTGCTTTAAAAAGCGTTAGAAAGTCTGACGACTCTCTTGTCATCAAGTGGCGCCTTTTGACGGTATTTTTGTTGTAGAGATCCAGGATTCCTAATTTCTGTCACAACTTCCATCATAAACAAGATGACAGTTTTTGCTTTTCTTCGCCACATGAATCGACGAGAAACTCGAAGCGCTAATTTGTCGGTTGCAGTGGGCTTGCGTATGATCTTGCATCTGGGCTCATTTTGTATGTCGTTGTTTATTTGGATACAACAGTAGATGATGCATGGAGAGTGTTCTGTACTATCGCTGCAGAAATAAATAATTTAGCTCGAGAAGTTTCTGGCCATTGGCATTCGGCGCACCTTGTGACATTGGCCATGAATTTTATTGCCAAAAAGAGCGCTTGTTTGCTCTGTTGAATAGGTCTTGTGATTGAAGATGGCACTCAGCCGTACAGCCTTTTTGTTGTGCCGTACTTGCTGGAGTTCTCAGCGCTCATTGTATAATCTACCGAGCCTTAATAAAAAGTTAAGAATGATAACAAAATTAAGCATGTTTGCTTTACAGTTTACGCTATTGTACAAATGGACAAAATAGTCTGATATACCTCTTAAATGTTGTTTTTAGAAGTCGCTAAAGTTTTCAGTGATGTCGCGCACTAAGTTATTGGCGCCTCGGTAATTGCAATTCGGAATTTTGCTTCGGATGTATTCGACAAGCTCCACTTGTTCACATTTGTAAGCCACAAGTCCTTTCAAAGCTTGTCAACCTTCTTGTTACGGCTTGATAGAAGCTCAGTAATGTTTATAAACGGGTTTACAACGAAGCTAATTAAAAAAAGCTCAGTAGCAATGGACGTAGATCATGCATAGCCACGTGGATTTCTAGCCAAAAAATATTCTTCGCATTCTCGGCAGCGGGAGAGCTTTTCACTAAAATGAAAAGCACTACGCTGCAGACTAGCTGAAGGAGTTCCAGCTGTTTGCACCGCACTAGCGTGCATTCACATCGACCATTCACTGAACATTATTTTTGCGCTGAAAAGTTTATCTAGTACTTCCCACGATGTAGCTCATAATCACAGGATGACTCGTTGTTCACTATGCGACCATGAAAATCCTTGCCTTGGAGTCTGGAACAAAATCAACAAGCACTACCGTGGAAGACAGTCGTGGAAAAGGCTTCTTGGAAGGTCGGGTGTTGGACGAGGCTGAGGTGGCGAGCGAGGCGAAATAAGTGAGGAAGGACAAAAGTAGTTGCTTAAAGCAAACTCAAAAGTGATTTTTAATGAAAAACACAAATAGTCTAAAAACAGTCAAATTGTTGTAAAAATAGCTCTCATCCTAAGGGCTATCATTCTTCCTTGCTCCATCTGGGTTTTACACATCCTGAATTATTGCCAGCCAGTAAGCTTTTGACTCCCAATGATCATTGGACATATGGGCCTTTCTTTTGGTTTAAAATTGTGTAATCGTCTGATCCGTTGGCAAGAACTAATCATTATTATTATATGGCGCAATTGACGATTTACGTAAAGTTAATGCTTTGAGTATCTGGCCTGCTCGTGCTCCAAATTTTGACGGCAGATACATAATCAGAATTGAGTGGGGCCACCATTCAGTCAAGCGGAAGAGAGGAAAAGGTTTGACCGTTGCTGTATTAGCCGCCAATGCATACCCTCTTTAGTATTCCAGCAATTACATCTTTTCTCACAGCAGACACAACAAGAAAATCCGACGTAATCCGGCCGCACCTACAACCGGAACGAGACGTGCACAGCGATAGCGTTTGCGTCCGACATAGATAGTAAATAAAGGTGACTCTAGGTAACAAAGACAGGATGAAAACTTGTGCAGATTTTTGCAGCAATTGATAAGCATTTGAAGGATTCGTATGACGCGTTTATTTTGATTTTGCGACGTCTCGCGATGTCCGCTTACGTTTGAAACATATGCCCATGTTTCATTTTCAGTTAGCACACTTTAAACAGCGGTCTCTGAAGTATTTCCAGCGTCTATTCAAAACGTTTCTCGCGCCTGACAATGCTGATAAGGCAAGTATGGGTACTTACGCGATAATTGTAGTGCCTAGAGACCCTGCCGTACGAGCTTTACGGCCGAGAAAGAGAAATTTTAATAGATTTTTTGTTCTAAAAGCCGGCCGAGTCTAGAGGTCAAAGAAAGCGATCCCCCATTGTGCTACAAAGAAAGCGCCGAAGGTCGTGGCAGTGGCTTAACAGCAAACACCATCGCTAGCTTTGAGTTCTAGAGGGTTCTGCTCCCACTCCGGCCTATCACCGTTTTTATATGGAGCAGCATTGTGAATGTACGCACTTAAATTTGCTATTAGGGCTGGCCCTGATGATCAGGCCGAGTCTTCTTTAAAGCAATATCGGACCTTTTAGGTCCTCGAGGAAGAATAAAGCACTTTGGTAATAGCTTCATGGTTGGCAACAAAAGCAATTTGTGAGGAGCGAAGTTGTTCGCTCCACAAAAGTTGCTGGAGTTGTTGGACCCTCGTCGGCAAGACTGATAAAAGCCCATGGAGTTTTGTAATCGAAAGCAGCAAATGCTTGTCGGGATTTAGCCGCACGTTCCGCATTCGAGACTTACGCTTCCATCACCTGAGTTAAAATTACCTCGGATGTCTGACAATCGTTATACTTCTTTAGACGCCCTGTTATGTGCATCGGCATTGTTCTCGGGAATGTCAGTGATGTACTCCAGCCTATGTACTATCAGGGCCCCGACAGCTCCAATGCGAAGATGTTTAAGATGGGTCATAATAACGTACATCCAATATCTTGTCTTAGGTTATAGTATCCAACAATGTGTTTTCCTCTCAACACAATAATAATTTAGTTCCATAGATAATTACACATTTTTCTTTTATATTCTAAATTAGATGCGATCGCATCCCTTGCTCTGATGATTATGTTCAGCCGTTTTTTTCAAGATTAGTATTTTTCTTAAATATCTGGTAACAATTTTTAATCTAGAAAGAATGACACTCTTCGTTTACCTCAGACGTATTTGTGCGAGAACCACGAACCAATTGCCTAATATATAAGAGAGCGCTTCGAAGACAAGTATACTTTACTTAAACTAGCCGATGAAATGTTTCTTAGGGTCGAAATCGACTGAGCTGATGAAATCTGAGGATTTTGACAGCGCAAATTCACTTTTTTCCTCTAAAGGAAATACGTTGACTTGTTTTGGGCATGCCGTGGCTGAAAGAAGGCGAGTTAGCTTTCCGCCCTAGTTGTGCTAATGTCTCCTCCAAAAGCTACAATTAATATATACACGGGGGTTCAAGAGATTTAAAAGATCTGGAAAGACATAGCCCCTAGAAAAATGAGATGCGTGAAATACATTATCAAGTGCAAACTCAATCATAGAAAACTTGCCGGGCAACGAATGTAATGCCTCAGCGCGCATACTTTGCAGTGTTTATTTGAGCACAATTTTTGCTCTTTCCATCGAAATGTCTGTCTGCAAGTAGACATCAACTAACGTATTTTCGATTGCTGGAACAGCGTTTGCCAAGTCACAGTGGAAAGTTGCGGGTCCCTACCTGACACTATCGTGTCCGTGAACAATACATTTCAGTACTTTTCGCATAAACGAGCTTATTGTTCTCCTCCCAAGGCTTCATCTTGTTCGGGTGGCACATGAACTCACCATGTCCGTTTTTTTATTGACTTTTGGTAGGCCAAAGACAAAGTCTGAGTTGGAAAGCTTACCGGCACTAACAGGCTCTTTGAGCAAGCCGACGTGTACGCTTAAGTGGGACGTAAGTTTAGTCTCCGGCAGGTCCCACAGGTCCCACATACTCGTCCACCCTTGTACAAGTGGGCTTCAAAATTATTTAAAAATAAGAAGAACACTTTCTCACGGTCTTGATACTCCTAGAATACTCGGAGCCCGACGATTGTCAAACGCCTATCAAAAAAAGTTGGAGCGTTGACTTTGTCTTGGGGTGATCAATGGTCCACGGTGATCCATGCTTTTCTTTTTCATGTTTTGACTTCTCTTACACATACCCAATGACGCTTTCTCCCTTAACAAGAATACTGAAGCCCCCTATATATTCTTGTCTAGATTATTCTTTTGTCCAATTTGAGGTAGAAGCAATCGTATCTCCTGCCCAGTAAATATTTCTAGTTATCGTTTTATGAAGAAATACCTAGGAAGAAATATCTTTTTGAGTTGTACTTCTTTCAAACTACTAAGCTTGCGTGTCTAGCAAACTCAATCTGTGTCAGTCTTTTGGCTTACGGATGCGGCATCTCATCGTACATAAGCACGATGCATTTTTGAGCACACAAGTTACACAATTTGAGAGATTGCTGTTGATATCGGCTATTCGGTTTCTGATAAAACAGGAATGTTGAGACGCAGCGGCACACGTCGGGTTCTTTGCCGCACAGACATATCCCAATGGCTATAGTTATTAAAGCCAGATCGATAAGCAGCCTTGCTCTTAGTAATCAGCAAAGCATGCCGGAACGATCTTGCTTAGGTGGCAGGCAAACACCCTATGGTCAGCATCCGAAAAGCCAAAATTAAACCCTTGGCTTGAATGATTTCATACTCTACAGCTGTCGGGAAATTAAGTATAGAAATCAACGTGTGAGCCTCCACCTTGACCATTTTGGTAGGTCTTACCGACATATAAACACGTGACGTATTGTATTGTATTGTATTACGTTATCGCGTTGCCAAGTTATGCACGTGCTAGGCTCAGTCTGGCTAGTCCACGGCATAGAGTGGTGTCCGCATACGTCGAGTCTCGTTCGGCGGGCAGTGCAGCCAGCACCGAGGTCGTGAGGGTCTTCCATTATTCTGTTTATCTCTGACTTGGTAAGAGCCCAGGTGGCGCCCGGTGCTGGAGACCGTCGCGTCGAGGGTGAGACTCGTTAGAGACCTGCAGATGCCCGAGAGCACCTGCCCCAAGCGCGCGAGCATTTAGCCCCCGCGCTTGGAAGGAGGGCGTCACCCCAACCTTTTCCGTAAAAACACGTGACGTATCTGTTTAATTGAGGGGTCATTGAAAAAGAGACACTCGTTTCCTTCAGACCTTCATCACTGCTTATTTTAGCATTTAGCGCATATCGTACTTCAATTTTCGTCGCTGAAAGTACTATTTTGGATATAATTGTCCACCAGCTCGTTCATAGCAATGCACTTACGATCGCTGTCAAGAAGATAGTCACTCGATTTTGGCATCTTCAGGTGCTTCCATCAAAGATATTCGATTGGCTAACTAACAGGCTGCCCTGCGCAAGAGCACGTCGACAAATACATTAAGCTTTTCATGTTTGTATTAAGTATAGAAGGTAGTTAAGCAAAAAATGTCAATCGGCTTTTTATTTGAGACAAGCGGGTCGTTTTTGGCGCTGTCTTTGAAGCATAAAAAAGTCTTAAAGCAAACAAACGCTAATCTTTACTAGTGGAAACTTTATAATGAGTATAAAACTATTATGAATGAGATAAATCTGCTGGGGCAGCCTTTAGCTGCCTTAATTGGAGCAAGATTGCTCACAGTTATGCGCAGCCAACGACACCAATAAAGGCGTCGCAGTGATGCTATCTCGTTAGGGAAACCATGCTCCGATAACAACTGAAGGCTTCTCTTGATACTGTAGAAAGTATCTCAAAGCTGTCTTTTTCACCACCACTTCATGTCCTTTTCAATTGGTCGAATGGAGTCGTTACGGGACGCGCATTCACCGTACTTATGCAAATTTTTAAAGGCCAAACCGAGGCTTTTTATATCGTCCCAGCGTCTGCTCAAGTCTAATGACAGCCAACATAGCAACTGAGGACTTATATCTTCTCTGCTGCAAAGGCGCAATTCTTTCATGGTGTATCGCTTCTAACTTTCTACAAAACTTCTCTAAGGTGACCTTAAGTGCAAAGAATATCTTGAAATCTCTATGTCCGAATATATTGCCAAATCAAGTCCGGGAGATCTTAATTGCCAAAGCAACTGTGTGATTAAATCGACTATTGACGCCAGGACGCTTAATCAGATTAGTGGCATCACTATTCACTCTTACTGCATGCTACAAGACGTAGTGATCGCCGTCACAAGTCAAGATAAGATCTGACTCCCTCATACAATATTCAGAAATAGGCGTCTACCAAATTGAGTGCCTTTATTGACAAGATCGCAATAACTTGCTGATGATCATTTATTATTTAAGATTAGAACTCGCGTCTTTCGGTTTTGTTCAGCGAAAGCGAAACAAGGAAGGCAAATAGCTCTTTAAGGGAATGCGTAGAGCCACTAACAGGCTTGCTTCTACTCAACACCGTAGATGGGCACTTCCTCGGCCTACAGGACTTATCGATATAAAAGTTGCTGCCGGGGCAAGAAAAGCGACGCTTCATTGGCCACGGCAACCAAGGGCACATGCTTTGCGGCTGCCCGAATGTAACCCCATTTTTTTTTTGTCTTGCCGTAAGTGTCTGAAGAGTCGCTAGCAGAAGTTGCGCACTCAAGCGAAGGTGGCACTGTGAAGTATTTAAAAACAAATTAGGAATCAGCACAAATTGTAGAATTTATTACCTTTCTTACATGTTTGGCGATAGTTTTTTTGTAAAGCTGGGGTCAAACTAGCTTCTGTTCGTCTGATTCACACCATGAAGCTTAGTTTCTGTTAGCTTGAAGGCTTTGGAGCAGTAACAGCGAAGATAGACCGCTGGTTCGCTTACACAAATTTGGTTTTGATAGACCCAAAAGTACCACCAGTAATAAGTATAATGCTTAACATTGGCCTCATTTCAGGGACGATGTAGGCAATTGCACGCGAGTAATGCGAGCTCATTAATAATTTGTACGTCAAAACGGTAAGAGTGACATGCTACAAGAATGTAAATTCTTTCTCTCGTCCACCAGCATATTTTGAACAAAAATTGACAACTTGTACTTGTTTAAAATATGCCTACTCAAGCACCAACGATGCGTTGTTTACTAACATGTCCTGATGCACGTTGAATACTTTACTGGATCCGATTTAATTGTATCTACAGATTCAAAACCAGAGGCGTGGCGTTTATCTGTGTGAGAGATTGATGATGCCACAAGCACCCTGACGATGTCTACCTCTATGGTCACCCGACTTTTTTTTTACTATTATACACTTTGATCTTCAAATGATTGAGCAATATATTCGTTCGAAGCTTTTCTGAAAGAAATCAGCCAGCTCTAGAAGCCAATTTATGCCATTTTTATGAAAGGTCTTGAATTCATGAGAGCCAACACCCCTTTTGCCAACATCGAAAAATAAATTTATATGGATATAAGCTCTCGGCTGTTTCGTAAGGAGAAGTAGAGTATAAGCAAAACTTTGAGGATTGGAAGTTGTTTTGGTACGACCTATGCCACAATCGCAAAGAAAGTAGAAAAGTGATCAAACTAAGCCAAATATTTGCCCACGTACATTGCTGGCTCTGTGGGTGTCACAAAGTTAATCTCCGATCGCATGGCCCAGTCGAGACGGTCTTTGCCTGGTCGTCTAATATCTGTTCAGGCAGCTTAGTGCTGCCGAACGAAAGTGTCCCTTTTCCTACTGCACCGAAGAAATTTGGATGTGTATCTTCAAAGTCCTGATTTGATTCTAGCCATGCATTTCTCAAATGGGCAATACGTACGCCCCCCCCCCTTATCCCATAGGATGGCAAGATGGTTACCATTCTTCGCTAGATATAATTTTTGCATTGACTACAAAGCAAGCGAGACCAATGTGCTTGCTAGCGTGCTTTTGCGTAGGCTAGACTATGATTCGGTGTGCACCAGCAGCGTTACATTCTTTAATGACGAACGGGTCCGTCAGGCTGCAGCATCTAAAGCCCTACATAAACTTTTATTGAATCAAAGACACCAAAGTCGAATAGTAAATTTCAACAGCGAACGTAATTGCCTCGCTAATTAAATGATGGAATGTGAAGATTCAGCCCGAGTGATTACTTCAAACAGCAAAGCGCTAAAAAATAGCTTTTGATTGAGACACGTGAAGCCCCAGCTTATGGTCATTGAGGCTTCGGGAAAGCATCTTTTCTGCTTTAGCTGACATTTCGAAAAATTTGTGAGATTGTCCTGCGTCTTACACGTCGGCACATATTAAATCCCTACTGATGCCGGCAAGCGAAGTACATTAAAGTGGTCATTCTTTCCATTTTATATCGCAACGGCCTCAATGTAATCTTGCCGGACACAATCAAGCGACCGTCGTTAGTTTTGTCGAGTGAAATTATTATTGCTCTACATTTCTATACCTTTCGTCGTGCTAGATCTCGATAATGCAAGCAGCAGATGAACTCTTCGATATTTCAAATTATAAGTACATTTTAGTGAAAATCAGATCATGCAACAGGAAATTTAGGCCGACTTAAATGAGAAGCAACAAGGGACACTCAAAGCCAGCGATAGCTTTACAAATGGAGTGTCACAATAGCTCGTCAAGAGAAGAAATTGCAACTGATACAACGACATATCTGAGCTATCGATAAATCATCTTCATCTTTTTTAAAGGGCTTAAAAGAAGATGATCGACATTGCGTCAACTGAAAAAAGAGAGATTTGTGCACCACGCTACCTTTTGATATACTTCAAGAGTCAAATCGAAACGAATTGACTTCAATGTAGCGGAGTATCGTCGTTGTGAATTTATTTTAGATTCTTGCAAGCGCTTTGTAGCAAATTAGAAACCAAGCAACAGACGATAGCGATTAATTTAGGAATGGTAAGCAACCACCTGCTGGAATATACTGCCACAAAGCAAAAAAAATTAAGGTTATGCGTCTAGAAAGCGCATTTGAAAGGCTTGAATTTGAAATATTAACCTTGTATTAAGAATTTACCCAATCGAGCTGAATGCCAGTTCTTTTCTGTGCCAGCGCTGTATCGAAGCTTAATAAAACTTCGTGGCATCGATAAAAGTGAACAGTAGGCGAGCTGAATCATTGTTGTCGTGACTGTTGCAATTGAACGTCGATTGCGCTCCTAAGCTTCCATCACTTTGTCAGGCGCTTGATTGTTGCACGATCTTGTGCAACCTTGCATGGATACGAGTACTCAAAAAAGTATTTAATTATGTAAATGTGCTCAACGCATTTATAACTTGATATTTCGAAGTTGAGATGCGGCAACATCTGAGTATGTATGAAGCGCTAATCAATGCGTGGGCCTAAATCTCCAAAGGTTTAATACCATAGCCATGGCCGACTTCAAAGGATTCTCATTGATGTGCAAAACGATGACGATTTCGAGAGATGCCGTCGATTATCTAACAATATCGCTTTATTTATTTTACATAAGATGGTAACTCGGTGAAAGAGCAGGGGCGAGTGAACTTCGTCTTTAAAAAACATTTATTTTTAGATAGATTTATATATATATTCGTCTATACCGAGAGCCTTAGCAGGCTGTTTATCTTGCTTTAATCCTACTCAGACGTGGATAAAGCCTAGTTCCTACCTCTGACCAGTGTATTGATGAAGAATATGTGATTCATTAAAAGCTGAAAGACTGCACATATTATCGTAATCGTAAGAGGAAACAAATGCTCGGAGGTCATCGTCGGCTATGGTATGGGCGGTATGGTATGGTATGGTATGTACTGCATATTGACGGCCGTATTCGATTAAGGGTTGTTTACTCCCGTCAACCAATCAATCGAATGAGCTTAATCCAAATTGCATGCGATTAACCGAATTCAAACTGCATGCGTACCCTATATTGATTTGACAAGTAGATTGATCGGGCGTTCGGCCGTGCTAGAACAAGTAGCATTAGTTATCTTTAGTACATCACGTTGAAAAAAGTAGGAGCTCCACGTGGCGTAGTTGTTGCCGGTGTATCTGTCAGTGATGGTTGAGCTGTCATGCACCAAGGTCATGAGGGCTAGGCTCATGGTTTGTCGAAAACTTAGCGTGAAGGCAAATTAAGCAAAAGCGTATGTGATAAATATGACCGAGCGAGACACTTGGGTGTATCCCTTCCCAATTTGAAGTGAGATGCGACTCACCGCAAATCGATGCTAAGCTTTAAGACCCTCAAGCCAAGGGCAACTCCATTAAGTCGGCAACGTCGAGAATTATATGGTATTCCTGGAAAGGAATGCTTACTAGTGTCAGCTGTAAGAAAGCATAAACCGCTTAACTACGCCTGGAGATGCTGCACGCCTCCTGCACCAGATTGCGCATCTTACCGAAGTGGCTGCGTTTGAGCATGGAGCTGTTAAGAGGTGACGATGTGCTGCATCATTATAAAGAGCCCACCAACATTCGTATCAAGCTAAGTAGCACCGGCGACAAGATGAAAAAAAGACGTTGAGATCTGCGTGTTGCACAGTCTTCCTAGGGGTTAGACGTTCAAAATGTGCCTACAATTAAGCACAACAATCACCAGAGTAAAAAGTGACGCCGACGGAGACGATGAACGCAGCTTATCGTGAGCGGTATTATTGCGGAACACTAGATCCTACGGTGGATTGCTGCTGAAGCAAGCAGAAATATTGCAATTGGGGCTCAAGACGCGAGTGTTACGGCAGTTGACGTTATTACAATGGCGTATTGAGGGCTACGAGTACGATGATGACCACCATCGTGTGTGATTGTATCCTTACTTGAACACCATCTCGCCAAGGCAAAAAGACTTCGGATAAATGGACGATCGAAAGGAATGCCACGTACTAGATGGGTAACGACGAGTCGAAGCTCTTCGATAAGGTTAACAGACATGTAGAGAGCTGCCAACGGAAACGAGGTCGTGAACAATGGCGTTAGAACTATCTTCAAGCTTGCAACTTTACCCAACAGTGACGATCGCGTGATTAAATGGATTGCACTCTTCATCCCAAGCAAAGTCGAAAGTGCTCTCGATGACCTGTTTAAGGTTATCTTAAACTTTTTAGATTGATCACTACATATGTATTGTCGCAGAAGGTGGGTACCGCGACTGACCTAATTATGGGCCTGTGCTAGCTTCAAGCTCCACGCGCAAGGTAAACTCTACTTTTCAACAATACGTACAAACAGATCACGCTTTGAACGGCGCTCTTTGCAATTGGCGTCAAGCTGCATGGTTGCGGGTACGAAAAAGCTTTAAACTTGCCACATTTGTCAGGTGCCATCGATGCTAATAAAGCAAGGTTGCCCAAATGCCATTTCCTAGTAGCTTGGACTAGCATGTGTACAAGCTGGTTGAGTTTCTGTGCTAAACATGGGATGATCTAAAGAGAAACAATCACTTAGTGGCAGCAAAAATTGGTGCCGAACAGAAATAGAGTCGGCTATTGCAAAAAGGGATTCTGTCTTTGGGCCAAGTTGGAAAGCGAACGCTCTCTACGAAGCTTCGCCGTCAAAGGGGACCGTCAAATTGGCACCAATGTAGAATTAGAGGGAAGAAATCGGTTACCAACTCGCTTTTGGTGTTATCCAAATTACGTTTATAAGGTGCAATCGACCGCTTCTTTCACCCATAAAAAGATACGGCTGACCTTGATGGCCAATAATTGTGACAAAGGGTCGAAGCATGCTTTACTACGCTATCTCACACAATGGAAGCGGCAATGACGGCGATCAACATCAAAAATCGAATTCCATTTTAAGGAATACCGATCAAACTACGCTTCAAAACTATGTACAAATCCAAGCCGAACGTGAAGCACACGGGTCTTCTGATTCGAGGCCCGCGTTTAAATGCCAAAGGAAAACAAGCAACTAGGACCCAAAGGCATGCGGATGTTTTTTTGAACTACGAGGAGTTTTCTAAGGCAAATCAAATCTACGACTTCATGGCGGTTAAGGTTGTAATATTTTCTCTTGCGTCGCCAAATCGAGATTGGAGAGTCAAGCGCGTCACGGAATTCTTTAAGCGCTTAGTCCGCAACTTTCAGATCGAGAAGCAAAGTTGGATGATGGCGACGAGCCTACCCCTGCCATGTTTTGGTGTACGATTGCAAAAAGGTGGTATAAGCAAAGGACAGTGTGAAGTCTTTGGGGCGTGTTTCGTGCTGCAAAACTACCTAACAGCCATTTTGATGTAGAAACTAAGTGAGGCTTCAACATCAAGCTCTGTGCTGACGTATGTATCGAGGAGTACTAAGATAGGACTGTCGCAAAGATATTTGCGCCAATGTATGGAATCGATTACACCGAGACGTTCTACTTAGTAGCAAAGTTTGTCACTTTGCGTTAAAATTTTGCAATATCCTCAAAGGTGTTGAGCCCGACAACAAAGTTGGCTGCATGAAACTGATCAAGGCTTTTTCGATCTCAAACAAGCGTCGCAATTGTGTAGCAAGACTTTTGACGAAAATGATCACTTTTTCGGACCTATATCGAGCTACGACCAAAGACCTCTACACCAACGTTAATGTGTCATGCTGTTCGCGTACGCTGACGACGTTTTGGTCGCCTCTAGCGACGTTGATTGACGAAGTCAAGCGTTAGCTTAAATCTTGCTTGAAATGATTAACAGTTCGAAGAGTCATTCCATTCTTGTTATTAAAATCGCCAACATAAAGGTTGGCAGTACGATATGAAGCCAATCGCACTAAAATCACGACATCTCGGTGAGCTTTGGTTAACAAGCTGCTTCCAGCCCAACATGAAACTAGTGCTTAGTAGCTTTTGGACCAAATTGGATGCACCATTTCACAAGGTGTGTGCGCACATGCATTAGATGACCTGGGCTCGGCCTAAAAATTTTGAGCACGCTGTAGAGAAATCCTCTAAGGCACCGAGTACCGAAGAAACGGTGTGTTTTCGCGGCTGCTGACTGGGATACGACCGCAGGGCGACGTCAGACTATTCAAAACAAGCTTTCGGCAGTCAGACTTTGTAGGGAAAAATAAGCAGTCAAGTGTGTCACTTCTCACGAGCGAAGTAGAGTGCATCGCGCTGAGTCTTGCGATAAGTGGGTGTAGAATTTCCTAAGCGAGGTTCTAATGTCGGCGGGCAAAGATCTGCTTAATTTGAAGTTCTGAAAAACTAAATAACTATCCATTTGGATGACCAAGAAACTAGTGGACTTTGACCACGCAGATCGACATCCGGTACAACCACATTCGCAACGAAGTCAAGCGACTAGGCGGACTTCGTCTCAAAAGCTTGACGATGGTTCTTGGAATGTACGTGTGTTCCCATTGAGGGGTTGTGCTGCAGGTAGTTGACTGCATCCGGTTATGTGTCTTTTACCCTTATTAATTTACTGACCAATCAGAATTGCATGTTTACGCCGCAGTACGAATGATAACGTAGGCGCGTTTCTTTGTGCTATTTCAAAAGCAACTAGCTTTAATATTTATACTTAATGGATTTCTTTTTTCCGCACAAGTGTCGTTTCGGAAACTCTTCTGCTCAGCTCGCCTTAACTTCGCCTTTACTTCGCGTTTTCTTCGCTTACCTCAAACAGTATCGTATGGTGATCGTTCATTTGCATACCAAAATTACTGCACTTGCACAACCTAACCCGTCAAAAGCACTCTGTACATTGTATGAGATGTTGAACGCGATAGATTATAGCGAATTGCAAATACCCAAGCCACAAAAACAAATTGTGGCTGCATTACTGTAATTTCTTACCTTTTTTAACCGCAATGAGGAAGCCAAACGTCGTAACAATAGCCAGCTGGCTATTTGCGTTGAGCTCTATTTTACCGTAAAATTTTCGAGCTGTCAGGTGACATTGCACATGTATTTTACCGTAAAATTAAAATTCACTCTATATTCTCTGGCAAATTACATTATGAACTGGTGAACAAAATTGTTATGTTTAACACTTGATCCAGTGTAAGCATGCAATTGCATTCATAGTAACAAGAAGAATGTCTAAATTCTCACGATTTTGTCTACGTAGTAAGCAGTAGGTATCTCCTGCTGTTGTCTCCAAGCACAGTAATATTGTCCACGTCCGACATTGATAGACGCAAGCATTTTATAAATAAATAAGTAGCGCTCCTGTTTGATGCCCCTAATTCGTAGTTAATTGATTGGGTATCAAATATCGTGTTTGAAACCCTTTCGAGGAATTAAAATAGATCTAGCGCTTTTCAAAAGCTCAATGGCGTCCTTTGGAGCCGTCACCGCTTCACTTGTTGGTGGCAGTCGTCCAAAGTCTGCCGGTGTTTTTCCATCTACAAATCGTAAAGTGGTTGTCGCTAGAGTGTCCGACAAGCCTCATTCGAATCAATGTTCATATACACAACGACGTCCTCAATCCAGTCGACAGCCACGTCCACCCGTAAGTAAACGGGCCACAAGTCCTAGATCCCAACTGCACAACGGTACGAATGACCTCTCTCGACAAGTGAAATCATATGTGGCATCTCGCCACAATTTGATCATGCAACAAGTCATTCAAGAGGAGATCAACGAGCAACGTCACGTGACTCTTAAAGCCAAACGACAGCTGCATGAAGTGCATACAACAATTGCTCGTCGAGAAGAGGAATTGCAACGGATACAACGCCATATTCAAGAGTTTGGTAAATCGTCTTTAATCGGTCGTCAAAACGCTTACAAGCCGCAGATGGATGTCGTTTCAAGTTTGAAAGAAGAGATTGCGCATCAAGATGCGTATAAAAAGCGGATGCGGTATTTGCACGAGCGACTAACGCAGCAGGTTCGATACCTTGAAGCAAGTGCCAATTACCTCACTGACCGGCGCGAAGCAGTGCGTCGAGAGCGAAATTTGTGTCGCAATCGTATTCAGATCGAGTCGGATAAGTATCGTCGCATGCAGCAACAATTAAAGGACTGGCAAGACAAGCGCGCTGCCTTTAACGGTAGTGCTTTGCCGATTCTCGAGTCGTATCGAGACGAATTGGCTTCACGCTTAGTTGTCACGCAGCAGCGAGAGGATGCGGATCGTCGTCGTAATGATTTGCTCCGATTTCTCGGTACTCGCCCGAGTAGTGGATCGGACACTGAAGTACGAACCACAGCGGTCAAGAAAAATGGTGTGCTGCCATCTTGTCGCATGCAACGACGTGAGAGCTTTAAGATTTTAATGGACGATGCCGACAAGGACAACCGTGAAACGTTGTTTGCTGTCTACGAAGGACAGTACGAGCGTGTGGTACGTGAAACTGGGGAAGTGAATCTTTCTGTCGTCATCGATCGCTTTCAATCGTATCGTGAAAGCACTGCAAGGTTGCAAGAAATTGAAAATGAGTTGAGGTCGGATAGTGTGCGGCTTACCCGTGAATATCAAGCACATAGTGCCATCAATTCGCGTCTCCAGGTCTCAGGTCCTGTAGATATGACGGAAGGACGGCAGCGATTACGTGATCAATTAGAAGAAGCGCTACATGGCCAGGAGCTTGAAAAAAATCGAGCTCAAGAGCGTTTGAATGCACAATTGAAAGCATTTGTCTACCTTCAGCAAGGAGTGGTCCATGTCGTGGAACTGTTGCACTGTCTGGATGACCAAGTTGGAACGATGTTTACAACTCAAATGATCGCTACAGCTCGAACCGTTGTGGGAGGTTCTCGTTTGGCTGGAGAACTTTTGGAAAGCGTTGTTCCAGCCTTGAAAAAACTACTACATTTGGTTCGAGATGTTGGACGTTGTGGCTTGCAACGTGATTGGCTTAATTTACCGACGATTGATTATTCAGTCTCGCAAGTGGTTCAATTGATGGCAGCTTTCGAGGATCAGAAGAGTGGTAATAATGATCAGGACGCTGACTTGACTGAAGACAAGTTAGAAGAAGAGTGTCAAAATGATATTGTCATGCGAAAAAGTATCAAACAGCATGAACAGGAGACTCTGCGTCAAGCTGAGACTTATTTAAAGCAAACTTCTAATGCCCGACAGCTGCAGTCATCGATGCAATCGCCGCACCAAGCAGATATTGCAATTGTTCTTGCGTGTTTTCGAGAGCAGCGACGGATTGAGAAGCGAAAACACTGGGTTGAGACGGACAATGTGCTATCATTAGACGAGTCTTCAATTCAGTTTAATGTGATTGAGTTACGAGAAGGTCAAAGTCCGAGAAAGCGAAATGCACATTTATCACCTCATCGGTAGCGCAAATATTTTTGAGCAATTAAAACGGAAACATGCACGTATAGAGCGATTGTAGCCAACACAGCCGTCGAATGCTTAGATAGAGACTACAGAAATTGATAAAGTCACCATGTTAAAAGCTGATGAAAATGTAAGATCAGTCTGATCGTTCGAAAACTACCTTCAAACGTGAGACAAATCGTTGCTACTAGTGTTATGTCTGATGGGGAATTAAGCATCCACTACAACTTGTGAGGTGTGTGCTCATCTTCCGGCAAAACAGTTTTTGATGGTGTGCACGTGTTTGTTGCTCATGCTCATACCGGCATTCGACGTGTAACTCTTTTAACGTTCATTAAAGACCCACGCAATGAGAAGACATTGTAGCTGTGAGTTTGTTTTTCTCGGTACAGGCTTTAAAGGATAGTCACGGACTACACGAACACGTCGCAATCGACGCAATGTCACCCTCTTATTGTCTTTAACGCTGGTGACAGCCTAAACGAGGGCATTTCAAGGGGGTCTATACCTCGGGAAGTCTTTTTCTCTTTACAGATGAGGTGCCAATAAGTCCGACAACACTTCGAGCACCTTTGGAGCTCACACTTAGTCGATAAATACGTCCTAGTAGACGCCTTTGCCACCGTAGCGGGTAAAGAATAGGCTAGCTTTTGCCGAAGTGCTCTTGGTGCTCCTTTTCCGGTCATTGCGCAAAGGATTACATGCTTAGTGGTAGCCACGCGTTTTCCTTTTTTATGCTAGAAATTCCTTCGAAATCTTGTTTAGTAATAAGTCTACAGATCAAAAATCCAGCATTATTAGTACTTTTAGGCGGCGTAAAGCCATGAAGTAGACAAGTACTGCATCATCAGCGCTTCGGCAAAAGCTCGCCTGGTTCTTTAATTTCAGACGTCGGAGTTAATGGGCGATGTTGTCAAGATGGCTTTGTCTACATCCACGAAGAGCGCGTTTTTACAGCTACATTTGCTCGATCGGCTTGATTTGACAACAATGGCTTTAGTTGCAAGACCGCTCGACATCTTAAAGTGGAGGTCCAGAAGAAATTAAGTGTGGTGCTCGTATGGTCCTTATCGAATTCACTTTCTAAACAAAGAGGTGTTTGTAGACTTTCAGCACGCGTTTCTTTCGTGGCGAAGCCAAATATTTCTCCGAAATTTCGAAGTATGTGCGCCTCTTTGACGGTGACTTGTCTACCAATGCGTCGGCGCAGACTTTTGGTGCATGCACATTGTTTAGTTGCTTATTGTGTGTGAGATGAAAAAGCAACGTTGACTTGGCGATTGTTTAATGGCCTGGTCTACAGGCAGTCTTCTTTGCTGCCTGTTCGGTAATCATTTAAACTAAAAAAAAATCTGTATAAGAGCCAATTGATGATGTAATAACACTATTTCTTCCCTTTTTAAGCGCAATCAAATCTCGACGGGAAAGAGTGCAACGACTGTCGCGAAAAGCCCAACTGGTTTTTGGTTACCGAAATGTTCCGTCGGGCACCACAATATCCCCACAATTGCGATAAAATACTAGCCGCTTCATAGGAATTAACTTGCTGTCAACAGACATAGAGTGACTAATAGTCTAAGAAAGGAGGAGAAACAAAGCAGATTTCACTGGACTTGAAATAGACATAGCTGAGAAATTTGAGATTCTCGACAGCATGGTGACGTATTTTGGACATGCTGTGGCGAGAAAAGCATAAAACTTGATTTAATTTTTCAATTTAAATATTACACGACTTCACATTCTGGACTCAGAAATTTCTCTAGATGTCTGAGAATTCGGAATTCTTAGCTTATCCAAAGGCAAAGGTATGTTTGGACTTAGTGACCAGATTTCCACCATCGAAATTACAGTCGAAAAGAAGAGTTTGTCACGAGATTGACCTTGTTCCAAGATCGAAATACTGCGTCAATAGGCAATGACCCTTGCTACAAGGCAATACAAGCATGTTAATGCCCTCTTCACCAAAAAGAAAAATATGGCTAGTGCAAAAGCGAATCCCCGCTATATAAGATGCAGCTCGGACATGTCGAGGAACAACATATACTCTCTTTGGATTGGCGTTCGTGCTGGTACGTTGCGCTATAGCGCTATCGCGAGCTTCAGCCAGTCGCCGTATGTTTGAGAAGTTGAACCAAAATAAGTCGGCTACGATGAAAGCACTCGATAAAGTACCAGCTTAAAATGACGGAGTCGGATGCACTTCGCGGCGATAAGTACGCCTACATGCATGCTTTCAGGTAGCAACCGAAGACACTTGAGCTATCATACCTCACGACGACATTCAATTGGATCACTCGATTGTTTCGACGATTGTGTGCTTTTAACCTAGCATCTTCTAGCGATAATCTCCTTCATAGCCATTCTAGAAATTCTAGTGGAGTTTAAGGTCCACCTTACGTAGATTCTTGACGCCATAAGAAGCAGCAAAGCATACACCAACAATGAATAATATTGTTTTACGATAGAGCAGCTCAAAGTCCTTGACTGCTTTGTATGCAATTTATCGCGTCCTCGCATACCCTGAAAATTTCTTTTTTGCTGCGCTTGTCCTACCTAACATTTTAAAAGTAGCAAAAGCGTTTGGCCTACCCAGTAATTTGCACCGTTGCAGTGATTGCTATAGTATTCTATAATACTCTCTCTTTTAGAATGCGATACGGAATTCAGCTCCTGAAAATGTTTATAGCATGAAGAAAATCGCCCCGCAAAATTTGCTTCAGCTTTTCCGGACTATACAAAATCGCTTAGCGTTAGGTGCGACGCTTTAGACGATGCTATCCGTTAAATCTTGCAACTCGATGGAAGCGTCAAGAGCGAGTCATCTTATTTCAGTGTAGACAGACCGCGAATAAACATAAATACGCCGTTCATGACATCATAATAACTTACTGAAGAAGATTCTTATGGCGCTATGTCTTTCGTCGCCAGTCCAGATCACAATTTTTAGCGGACGGCAACAAATATGTCAAATTCATTCCAACAAAAGACACGACGATTGTAGATATTGCGAGACATAACCTCCGCATTAAAAGAAAGCTGGACAATCTCCATGTATCTGTAGGCGCGCTTTCGCGCAGGTCAGACTAAGGATTGGCCCAAACCAGCAGTCAAATAGCTTCATTGACAAACAAACTTAAAAGTCATACAGATCTGATACCATTCTATATCCCTTGGTGACCTTCTCCATTGCAGGCAAATATACCAAGTCGTGTAGCTAATCTCACAGAAGCGCTTTTAGCTGCGCAGCTCTGGGCATGAAGACAGTCGGCTGAAATGAAGGTTAGATCCAACAAATCCCTCTAGTTTATTGCTTCGAGCGACACGGACTCGAACAATATACTTTTGGAGGCACATGAAGCTCCAATTGGCAATCATATAGCAAAAATCTCGATTTGCACTAGCTCCACTTGTACACGTGGGTGATGAAAAGTGCAAACATTTTAGATCTGCTAGAGGGAATTTAAATATCACTTGTTACAGATCCTATAGACGATTATAAGCCCATAAACCTAGGCTCGGACTTGATGCCAAATGCTAATAGTGGCACGGGTAGTAAGGTACCCGTGTGCCCTGAGTGAAGTTGTGCAATTTGGACATCGTCCAGCAAGAAGTAAATAATTAAACAGTTCTCACGTACGGTATTCAAGTGACCCGGTCTTTCGGATACTATAATGTCGGATGGAGACCCGCAACTGATCGCTGCGCTTTGGTAAACGCTGTTCTAGCTGTTAGTGAATAGAGTTAAATGTGTACCGGAAGACATAATGCTCATTATGTGCACCCAGACACCGCATGTGTAAACTAAAGACCTGTCAATGAGTGAGGTTTTAGCTAACAATGAAGCTTACGCATCGATGGTCCGCACTATTATGTAAATGTGCGAGTACATCCTATCGCAACGTTGACTCGAAATGAACAAGTGCTTTCAAGATATCATGGGGAGAAATGCCCAGAACCTACTTTCTCCCACTTTTCTAGACTTAAGTCCAGTGTCCTTACAAATTACAATTACTTGACATTCCGAAAAGTCATCCAGCTGAAAAAGGATGGAACTGCATATGCTCAAGCCAATCAGAGAGAACTTTTGGGCCAGAAACTTATCACAATCCAAGAAGTCGGTTAGATACGCTGCCAGTCAAAAGGGTAGGCTGGGTATTCAGGAACAATATAAAATGTCACATCATGTACGGCCTCAAGCTGACATTGATCAGCCAGCGTCCACCTCTAACCTTCCGGAAACGGTCGCCACACTCAACAATTTACTTTAGCATTTAGCGAAAGTACCGGCCACAGAACTTCCAATTCTATCTTTTTCTCGATGTACTCTCACCACATAAAAGCCTTACCTTCGGCTTAAATCTGTTGTTAAAGCACCCATACGATTGATAGTGAAGCCAACAGCTAATACTAAAGCTATGGAGCTGAGTACCTGAAAGGCTGTCCTCATTGAGTCGGGCGAGCCTGGATCCTGACACAGTTTTTATCTCTCGTGGTGTTCGAGTAAGCTTTAGAGCTCAAGAGACCAAGGGCTAATAGTGCCTATCTACTCTTGATTATCGTAAGTGTTTGGCTATTTGAAGTAGCCACGTCTTGACAGCACGGACCGATTTAAAGAGTACTTCTAAGCACGCAAAAATGGCTGTCCAGGAGACAATGTTATTCGTGAAGAAGGCGTTGCCAAGGTGAAATTGGCCTTGTCCAACAATCCTTGATCACCAAAACAATCTGAATATTAGATTGTAGCTCATGGTGAAGCAATGGAGCTTTTATAAGCTCAGTGAGCGTCTGGCTAATTGGCGTGGTTCTTAGCTCTGGTAAGATTGACCGAATGCCATTACGGCCTCAAAAGTTGAAAAAATTAGCGCTCCGTAAATATTCGAGAGCCTATTAGCTGCATGAGGAAATGACTTCATACTACTTGCATCTTAGCCATTATGTTGTCAAAACGACCTTATCAGCCCCAAAAAGCTTAAATATGTTGTTGAAAAATCCCAGAGAGAATTAGCTGCACTATGACGAAAATCGCACGCTTGGTGCTACCCTCTGCTTTTTGGTCATAGTACAGCTCGATTTATGTGAAAAGGTTAAAAAAAAATTTGCCAAGAATATATTTATCGATTGGTACGAGGCTGGCTGTCACGGGAACCTCTCCCATCGGAATAGAAAATCCTACAGCGATTTTCGAAGGTAAAGAAGCACTCTAAGGTACCCTAATTGACAATGTAACTAACATTCGGAAAGTAGGAGCAAGGAAAGGTCAGAGACGAAAGTCATCAGTCTACTAAGGTCGTCAATGCTGCTGGTGAGGTGCCAAGAAACGCATTTGCCGCCGGGAACCGGTACATGTCTCATTCTCCTAAGAATATCAACATTCTGGACGACAGATCCACGAAATGCTTTTGAATGCATATTTCCTAATCGATGCATGCTATGGCGCAGAGCGGTATGTTGATCCGCTTTGCGTGCCACGATGACTTTCTGGGGTCACTTTCCACGTAAAGAACTATTTTGAACGAGCCATTGTTCCAGCACGAACTTATGATGATAGCCTCGTACTTTTGACCCTGCATCGAATCTCGCAGAGAGTTTCTTACCTTTACAAGAAGCCTTAAACAAAAGGCGACTTAAGAAGTGTCGAAGATGGACGCTATCGTTTCAACATTACACACTCTTAAAAGGAACATCACCCTCTGAGCAGCCGATTGTATGCGCTTAATTTTTCTCTCAAATTTGGTCTTGGTGGTGAAGCTGCGGCTTCTCAGAAGAAAAAGGGAAGGAGATGTACTTCTCTGACCGTGGGGATGTGACATTTTCAGGAACGCGCAAATTTTATCAAAATTGCGCTGCTTCCCTACGTAACGATATTTAGGTTCATTAAGTCCAATGCGCCCAATTTTTTGGGTACTTGGCTTCATTGCCTTATGGTTGTTGTATCGGTGATATCTTGTGGGCTAGACATTCTACCGTATATTTGCTGTTGGAGCGAGGTTGAGCGCGAGGCAAATTTCGAAATGGTGTTGATGCTTTATGATAATAACACTTAGAATGTATTTTTTTTAAACGCGGGGTGCTTCGACATCGTCTAGGGAAGGTTGATAGATTACGCCGTCCACTTTATGTCATTTCGGTTTTACGAATGGTCCGAAAAATTGAGGTCTTATTTTGCTTGTAAGTACCGAAACAGCGCTATCGAGTGGTAGATTTGATTGTCGAATAATTATACATCCATTAAAAGAAGCTATTTTCTTGTCAACTCTCTCTCTCTGTGAATTTGTAAGAGTCCAGCTGCATCCTCAGCTCAACGAGCGGCTCTTTGCGAATTCAGATAACTAATTTTGTAAGAATGCGAGGCCTAATTTATTTTCCGGGATCAAATAACTGCAAGCCTCTCGCCCTTTGGTCGCTAGAGCACTCATACTTCTAAGCTTCACCTTCACTATTGAGTGTCTTGGTCAATTGAAGTAAGGAATACAAGCCCATTAATGCGCAGGCGAAAAAACGTGCGAGGCCTACTTCAATGTTCCGGGACCAAATAAATGCAAGCCGCTCACCCTTTGATCGTTAAAGCACTCATACTTCTAAGCTTCATTTTCACTATTGAGCGTCTTGGTCAATTAAAGTAAGGAATACAAGCCCATTAATGCGCAGGCGAATTTTGTATAGCGCGATTGCTTGCTAGTAAGTTAAAAAAAATTTGACGCGTCGGAGTCTACAACGATTCAAAGTCATTTTCTATACCTTTTGATCTTACTCAAGCCGCTAGCGGCTCACTGTTGCTGGTTTATTCCATAGGAGCTGCCTAGCTTTTAAAAAGAACGTCAGTGGCTACACAATTCAAACGAAAATTTACTTACTCTTTCGTTGAATTGCTCGTACGTCTACCGGCGATTTTCTGGCTCTAATGGTACGTCTATTGATGGCGACTCCTTAAATCTCTTAAGTGAGACAATATTACTTCGTTGGACCATCCAGAACAGGTATCGACCATATAGTCTTGCCTGCCGCAGCCATGGCCGAAAGGTTAATTGTCAGAACTTAAGGTAAAAAAGACTAGGACTAAGTTAGCTAGCCCTCAGACATCAATATGAACGTCTAGAAAATGCAGCGTTTCGAAAAGAAAAGTCTGTTCGTGTTTAAAAATCTTCTATTAAACAACTCGGGTAGTCCATTTCATCTTTGCAGCTTGCACTTAAAACAACTTAAATTCGAACAGTTTTTTTGGCATTTTTAAATTAAGTCATTTTGACGAGTCTGGAAGCGGGCACTGGTTATGAAAAATGTCAATTAGCTTCATTTATTTATGGAGTCATTAAGCTCGCGCTCATATTGCTTGAGGGTAATGAAGCGTGAGTGCTGGCAGAAATCAAAGTTTATCGGATAACATTGCTATTAGCCTTCATGGGTTTCCGGTTTTTATTCCGGCCTGCACGGAAGAGTGCGAGAGCTCCACGCGCATCAGATAGGAAGTTGTTATGACGGCTATAGTGAACATCTCATCCTGCTTAAACCATTGAAGATAACTAAAAAAATTCTTCTCTTCCGAGGTAAACACTTTGAAATTTTCCAGCATCGATTCGCAGGAGAGGAGCTACCGAAATCAATGCTGCCTAAATTTTTAAGTATATAAGGTGCTAGTAAAGTGGCGCGGTTTAGCTGCTTAGCGGCAGATAGAGCCTCTATTTCAGCCGTCTCGAAAAGTACAGTAAGTCAGCAAAGACATCATTTTTCCAGGACAAAAAGCCGGCTTATTAGCATAAAAGATCGGCTTTGTGTATCGGTCCATTCATCACACATAAACCTAAAAATTGGATTTCTCAATTATTCCATCGCGTTCTTGACGTCCTCAAATGGGGACGGCTTCTGATACTCGTCCTTTGTCCTCTTCGCGGTCTATCTCGTCCGAACAGTCGACGCTTAGGAGATTCAGCATTGGCCGAAAAGAAAAATCCTAAAAACCTCTTAAACGCCTTAAGCAATTCTTTTTTTGTGGGTATACAGTCGGCGAATCCACCAAGAGCCTTACTGTCAAAAAGGACTGTCCTTCGAAGACGAAGTGCCTTATCATAAACATTCTTCGCTGTAGACTATTTTGCCGTTAGATGGCGAAAAATTAAGCGAATTCTCGCCGGGGCACTTTTGGTGCTCCTTGTTCAATCTACTTTTAAAAATCCGGCGGCGTTTTGGAGCACAAGATATGAAGTGGCGCAGTGAAGAAGTCTCCAAAGCCTTCTTAGTTTTCGAGTCTTTTAACAAGGCGAATTTCTTAGTAGCTAACGCCCAGAGCTCGCGTTTGCGGACCTTCTTGTCAGTCGCTTTAATCATCGTTTAATCAATAGCCCGTTTACTTTTCCATTATCCGTGGCGTTGTTGAAAATCACTAAGCCCTCTTTGATCTCAGATTATGTCGGTAGGACCCTCAAAATCAAGAGAAGTATGTTTACAAGAGATAAAGAGTAAGTGTCGAGACATTCTAACAGCAACTTGCAAAAATCGGTGGGAAGCTCGTCGTCTATACGTATAGACCGAGAGCTGGTACGCAATGGCTGGCTTTACAAGTAGTCAAATGTCATGTACGTATATGAATACGAGTCTAGTTTGCGAATGTAAAAATCAACTTGAGATTTTTTAGGAAAAGTTGGAAACGACGATATTTTGTACGGATCAAGAGAAGGAACGTTGCAACAGGAGAGTAGTGTGCATCGCTGCAGTACTACAAAAGCAGCAATCTTGACGAGCTACGTGGAGAGATGCAGTTGCAGGATGGCATTTTATCTGTACGCTTTCTAAAGCTCGATGAAATTAAGCGAACGTCCTGTTTTGAGGCAGCTGGTGAAAAAAAATATTTTGTCTGCTCTGGATCGAACGACGACGATGCGAGCGCTGGGGTGTATTTACTACAGAGGTTGCCAGGCGGTCGAGACGGTACTACCTTCTGCTGCCCTACTCAGCTTGCCATCCAGTACCAAGCAATTACAATCGGTGGATGAGTCAAACGGTGCTCGTATCCGCACTAGCACGATCGATGCACGGAGCATTCGCATTGTCGCAGAGCTGCATCGAGTCCTGCACACAAGCAACTCACCGGAGGCGATGAGATATAAAAACTTCATTAGCTCTTTCAATATCCGAAAATCGTGTGCTCTTCAAGTTTCACGCAACACTGAATATTCAGTCCTCCTTCCGTCTGAGAAGATGGTGTAGGGGTGCCCTAAAAAAGAGGGATAATAAAAATGGTTAGCGACTCCTTTTATTAATCTCTAAATGTAAAAGAAAGAATGCGCTATCATTGTTTTACATCATAAATTTTATAATAAGCAGAAAAAAGCAGTAAAACTAAGCAATTTGATGCTAGCATTGAATATTATAGGCTTCCATAGCTTGCTTAAAAAATTTTGCTGCACGTTTATTGCTGTAGAAGGGCACTTGACGTCCAGATAAGTGCGTTGGCCGTAGCGAATAAATCTCGCGGTCAGAATGATCCAAGCAACGGAACCGAAACTGCCGTGTCAAAATCGCAGACATCTGTGTAAAACTTACATGACCTTTCCATAAGCGATGATACCACTATTTGGCAAAAGTTGTATATATATTACAGAAATTCTCCCAAATCATGCAAGCTTATTCATTTTTATAAAGCTCGGCGATCTGTTGCTCGAAGAATGCCTTCAGCTGCGGGCGTTTGAGCTTAAAAGTGGGTGTGATAAGTCCTTGTTCCAGCGAAAATGGGTCTGGGTGAAAGTGCACTTTTTTGACAAGCTCAAAGCCCCGCAATTTTGCTTGCCGAGCGACACGAGCCATGTCTGCAAGGACCTTCTTTTGAAAGTCCAGGTTCTTGACCACCTTGGCGCTAGACGCGTCGGCTCCACTCATGCCATGCTTATTGGCCCATGCCTCTGCCATTTCTGGGTCCGGTACTAACACGCCAACTAGAAAGCTCTGCAATGAATCCCCGTAAACGAAAAGCTGCGCTACGTATTTGCATTTCAAGTAGACGCTTTCAACTTTCTCGACCGCAACGTACTCGCCTTGTGACAGCTTAAAGATATTTTTCTTCCGATCAATAATACTCAGAGTCCCATCGGCATTCCAACACCCAATGTCACCAGTATGGAACCACCCACGTTCGTCAATCACCTCGCGTGTTTTCTCGGGCTCTTTGTAATACCCGGCAAAAAGTGTAGGGCTTTTCATACAAATCTCGCCACGTGGACGAGGCTTATCGCGACTCGTGTAGCCCATTTCTGGCACGTCTTCTAATTGAATCTGTCCATGCACATGAGGCACACCAACATGATCCCCCATGGGCATGTCAGCAGAACCAGACGTTCCAGCAGCCGCCGTCTCGCTCAATCCATAGCCCTCCAGCACGTCGCAGCAGAATGCCACCTTTAGAAACTCTTTAACTTCAGCACTTAAGGGTGCAGAGCCCGAGTAAATGATCTTGACTCGACCACCAAGGACCATACAAATCTTTGAAAAGACGAGCGCATCCCACAACGCGTGGGTCGTGTAGCCGTCTGAAAGTCCTGCCAATTTAGCTGCAAGCGCACGATCGAATAAAAGCTTCTTGAGTCCTCCAGCAGCAGCAACGCCCTGTATGATCTTGTCATACACGCGATTAAATAGCCGAGGTACCGATACGAAGACAGTTGGCTGAAGCTCAGCAAGGTCGTCCATCAACAGCAGCAGATCTCCCTGGTAAAAGCCAGCAGAAGCACCGTATGACTGAAGAAAGGCAAGCGTGCTTCGTTCAAACACGTGCGCTAAGGGTAAGTACGAGCAATGCACTTCTGAGGAACAAAGCTGCAAACGCATGCGCATTTGTAAAATCGTATATGCAAAGTTCTTGTGCAGTAAAAGCACACCTTTTGGGTCTCCTGTAGTGCCTGAAGTGTAGCAAAGTGTCGCGACGTCAGTAGGTACCGGTGGCTCTGCCGGTGTTAGGTTTATTTGCCCCAACTTTTCAAGCTCGTGCAAACTGCGAAGCTCTACGTTCTTCTCTTTGGCTTGTTGCACTTGCTGCTTCGTGCATGGTTCAAATTGAACTATAAGTTGCAGAGTTGGACACTCGGCCACGCATTCCATAATAACTTTAAATTGTTTCTGGCCACAAAAGAGCACTCGCAACTCGGTGTGATTTACAATAAATGGGACTGCATTGGGCCCCAACGTGTCGTACAGTGGCACAAGCACATAACTCATGCGGTCACAGGCGTGGCCTACGAGGCACCACTCCAATTGATTTTTCGAAAAGACACCGACCATGTCTTGACGTTTCATGCGGCCGACTCTCTTCAATCCGCTCGCGATGTGTTCCATGCGAATCTTGACATCGTCGTATGTGGCCCACTCGTACTTTCCAGCCTTGCCGGTCTCGGGATCAATTGTGCGTTGTCCGTAGAGTGGCCGATTACCCTTTTCAATATCCCAGCCATTAAGAAAATTGTGATACAGCGTAAGGTCTGTTTCAAGGATTGGCTCGGTCTCTGGCAAAGTATATGCCGGTCCGTGGGTGGCGTCGCGCGTGTTGGGGACTTCGATAGTGTATCGCTTTCCAGTATAAGACTCAAAGTCGATTTGGCTCATAGGGATCTCTGAGCTGCTACCTGTGCCCATGATGAAACGGAAGGAGAGAGAGTGACAGAAAGGATATTGAGATTATGCCCTGATCCGAGCATTGCGTGGCATTGTCGTTCCGTCACACGTGGGTACAGTACAGTAGGCTTAAAAACTGTTGGTTTTCTGGATGTATTAGACCTGATTCATGAACTTTCCGCAGTTATATTGAGATTTCAAGGCAAAAACCTGGTCATTTACATATTCATGGTTACAATGTATTCAGGCGCGGAATTATGGCATTTGCGAACAGAATTTGCGATCTGGCTGCAAGCTGACCACACGACAGTTTTGCCGTTTCTAATTTTGAATGAGTTTATTATTTTCATGCAACTGCAGCGATATGCAAATGGCGGCAAGGCACACTGGCTAATCACGCACAGAATTAATGCAGCTTTTCCGATTAGTTTTTTGTACGATGTGATAAGCTTAGCCGATGTGTCAATCACGAGAACGAGTAAAGCAAGAAATCTCTCATGAATCTTACTGATTAACGTTTTCACTTAAGCTGATTGTTTGATAGTATATTAGAAGCATGTGTATTATGTTTAGGGAAATGATACCGGGCAGGCACTTTTCGCTAACGGGCAGGCACTTTTCGCTAACGGGCAGGCACTGATGTTTGTATTAATTAATTAAATTGAATGGCATTTCTTCTTTGTGATTGGCTGGAGGGTTAATTCTCAGTCGTGATATCAATTCTCATATGCTACACCAATCTCAGATGCAACGTATCCCAAAAGTACTTCTCGATGTTAAAACCGCGACTTTCCACGCAACTTTGACGTATTCTTCCGCAGTAACATCACCATAAACACCCTGCAAACTCTTGGCCAGCGTGTCTTCAGCTCTCACGAGGACGCACGCAAAGCTATAAACACGGAGCTACGGCTAGCTTCTATGTTCCCAGCACCGATGGAGGCAGGATTTTTGTGACATGAGCACACAAGAACAATGTTCTTGACGTCGTCTATTGTCGGATCGTTGTTGTAGCAGTACGTGTGTTTGACTGACACAATAAACCCCTCATCTCCGAGCTCCGTGTTTATAGCTTTGCGTGCGTCCTCGTGAGAGCTGAAGACACGCTGGCCAAGAGTTTGCAGGGTGTTTATGGTGATGTTACTGCGGAAGAATACGTCAAAGTCGCGTGGAAAGTCGCGGATTTAACATCGAGAAGTACTTTTGGGATACGTTGCATCTGAGATTGGTGTAGCATATGAGAATTGATATCACGACTGAGAATTAACCCTCCAGCCAATCACAGAGAAGAAATGCCATTCAATTTAATTAATTAATATAAACATCAGTGCCTGCTCGTTAGCGAAAAGTGCCTGCCTGTATCATTTCCCTATTTTATTGTATGCAATTTAGTGTTCGTGAAATATAAATTTATTATTGTTGTGGGTTGAATTTTGATTCGCTGAAGCTATTAATCTTCACATTTCGATGGTCAATAGCCATTTACAAAGTTTATCAAAATTTAGAGATACTGTGTTATTATACAAATTCACGCACGAATTGCCATAAATAATAAAATAAATTTTGCAGAGTAGTGGTGGAGCTACGAGCAGTTCAGGGTTAAAAAGAATTGGTGCAGTACCGAATTTGTTTAGCACAGAAGGCCAATTATGGCCCTTGTAGAGACAGACAAGCCGCGAATTGCAGAGAATGAAATGCACTTTACTATCTATACATGATTTTGCTATCTAAAGCTTGCATCGCCATGGGATATCGGTTAAAATGACGCAAATAATTTTACGCTGCAAGACAACAACAACAATAAATAAAACTTGCGTGAGGGAGAAAGCGAGCTTTTAAGTCCGCGCTAAATTTGTATTGCACAGTCTCTACGACGGAGTCTTACTTTAGGAGGCCCTTCGTGTAAACACCTAAAGTCACATAACGCCACGCCATGTGAAACTTTTAGTACGAAGTTCATGTAACTAATTAAAAATCTAATGTTCGACCAGAATCATAAAATCAACGCAAATCAGCGCTGTAGCATATTTGTATGTGGTCTTGCTAACCTGCATCCACCCACGCGAAGAATACAATGCAGCAAACTTGGTCCGGCAACCAAACTCACTATCGACGACAAAGCGGGAAGGCATCACAATTACTGGTCCATTAAAATAGCATCGATGAGAGTTGCCAAGATGGTGCGACCTAAATTGCTTGATGTATTTAGAGTACTGACACATCCGTAGCCCGGGAGTCGATCGCTTCCACTTTACTCATAGCTTAGGAGTTCCCCCCCCCCGAGTTCATAGAAGAAGAATTGATTAGTGGACCTACATGCATAAAATCGTTGTTCCAAATAACCATCCTGTTTGAGACGAGTTTGTCGTGTAACATTGCTCTCAAAATGATAACAGACGCCGCCATGCTACTGAGCTATCGCGATTGTAAACAACAATGTAAACAACAATGTACGCGTCAATAAATAGCACCTAATGGATAATGTCAGGATAAAATTAAGCTCAAAAACTGGTGTGATTAGAGCAGGCTTAGCTTTCAGCAGATTTTATACTCAAACGTGGAGCAAGCTAGAAGCATCAGCAATACGGCTTGGGATCTAATCGTCTGCAGCACGGGCGACCTAAGACTCACACAAGTAATTCTCATGGTGTTCCTCTTTTTGCTTCGCAATACCATGCATATGACCTTTTGCTGGCCCTGGCCATAGCCGCCTTTTGTAATGCTTATTTCTACTCATTGTAGTAGATATTAAGTGATATTTGATCTCAGCTCTACCAGCATTGTAGTCTACCTCAGAACGCGTGGCGCAGATTTGGCCTACCAATTAAAGAAAATTCACAACAATTTTTTTCAGACAGCCTTTTTTCTACCGAAGAATCGCGGCAAGGACGCAGCAAAGAGGTAAACGGCGATAGGGATACAACGGACAATGTTGCTTTTTCTGACTATACGTAAATGTATGCGAGATAGCAAGTATTGAAAGGGCAACATAGAACAAAAATCAGGTTAAAGAAAGGGCTGGTGCTTGCGAAGGTTTCTCTGTGGAGTAAAAGGGATTTTGCCTGTCGACATTGTGCCTCGGCCGTGTATTTGAGACCTTTCTCTTGCGCATGACTCTATCCATTGCCCAAATTCGCGAAAATCATTTTTTCGTGTACGTTAACTATAGATGCAACTTGAGTACCGTAGCTTCCACATCCCAAGTTTCTATCACTAGCGGTATAGCCTGCAACTTAAGTTCTCTCATGAAGAATTATGACCCTTACACTGCCGCACTTTTTATCATCTCTGCGCTGAACTAAATACGACCTTGGGTTGCCTCGCCAGCGCAAGGTGAAGCCCATAAATAATTTGCAGCGGCATACTAGAAAAGTGAAAGTCGGGCACGCAGGGCCCTCCTCTTGCAACCTTAGGTCAGTGGCCGTAAAATCATTTTCACCAACAAGTCCTTTGCGATGAGAAAGAAGACGATAGACTCGAGCCAAACAAGACTATTCTTTTCCAATCAAAAGACACCTACGTATCTCTTTCAGGCGCCTTTATTGTTTGTGGAATACATGCCGTTACTCAGCTGGCAATATACTAAAAAAGAAAGCAAACATCAATTTTCGCAGAACTTATAAAACACGCTTAGCCCTTGATCGTGGCAGTCGAGTCATGCTTTTCGCATTTTTAAGATTTAAGTCAGTGATGATCTCAACAATTAAATCGCTACGACAATAACGCTAAAAATTAACTTAGAGTTGCTTTGCTGGAATTCAAGAAAAGCAATGGATCCAAAGCGACAGTTTTAGGCAGCTTTGGAGCGTCTCAATCAAGTGCCAATGTGAAAGATGGGGCACTTCTGCGCGCGAATATTCATCTGCCAAGGCAAGAGACTATATTCATATAAAAACCTGGGTATTGCTGGTTAATTTGACGTGTATGCTACCATATGTGATGCTGCTTTGCGACTAGGATGTCTTGCAAGTGATGCGAGCTGGATTTTGTGCATGACGAAGGGATTGTCGTATCAGTCACGTTAGCTATTCGCATTTATCGTGATTCATAGGGGTGCAAAGACTTTGGAGCAGATTCTTCACAGACTAAGCAAGAAAATACTACTACCTACGTGATTAATTTCGCAACGCTATGAAGTCTATGCAAGCAAACGGGCCTGGGGTCGACAAATTCATTTACCGGACCTTTTCTAGTTTTGCAGGCCTATCTTAAATTGCTTCATAAAAAATGTTTTGCAGTTAAATTGCTTCATAAAAATGTAGATAATAAAGGCCACCTAACTAAAGGGCAAAGTGCGATGTTCTCAAAAACCATGAATGCACTAAGCAATCTGCAAGCGTGTTCTTCATCGACAGCTCTGTCGGAACGGGAAAGCCCACAATTTATTGCCGTAATTTGGCGAAATATGGTTGGCAGGGCGGGTTGTCTTTCCGGTTGCATTTAACAAATTTGCTTAATGGCTGTAATGAAAACCACTGTAACTTAAACTTGGCGCGCGATCGGCTTACCCCATCGTCAAATGTTAAGATGAAATTTTAATGACGAACTGACACGCGTTTGAAGGTGTTGATCACTCGCTTAGGAGAATACTGAACAATACTAAGAAAAACTTATTTGCAGCAGAAGTGCGTGTCAGTAAGTAAACTCAGGCCAGTGCTTCTAGCTGCTCGCGGAGTGTCCGTACAGACACTATAATGCCTGCTTTAAGTCGTCGTTCTTATGAACAACCATTCGACGGGATGATTCTACGTAAAATATCAAGTAAAGTTTGCTTAATGTGAAAGAACTGTAGAATGTTGTCTTCCTTTCTCGAATTAGACTTGAAGTTGGGAAGTAAAGGCACAAAGTGAGACCTTCCTAGCCACGATCCAACCAAACTTGTAAATGACGTGCCGATCAAGATTGCTCACGCAATTGACAATGCTAGCAACAAAAACGATACACAAATTGTGACTTTGACAGGAAAATATCCTTCCAACAATGTACACGGATATTGGAAATTGAGGAAGAGTGAAGTGAATCCACTCTCCATATTGCTGCCACATTAACGATGCTGTGTCGCAAAAGTAAAACAAGCAATCCCATATGCATCTTTTAGGCGAATTAGTTGACAGAAATGAAAAAGGTAGATTTTTACCGCTAATAACAATTTGTCTCGCTAATAACTCTTGGAAAAAGCGCACTCATCGCGATGATGCTAATTTTGTTCTCAGACCTGATAAGATGCGTCTTCGAGTGCATTCGGCAGGTGAATTGTTGCACACTCCTCAGCGAATTTAGACTTTTATGGCTACCGACCTGCTGTCGAAATGAACCAACACCTTTTTTGGTATCTACGGGTTAAGCTTAAGTTTTACGTGTTGATGCAGCTATCGTTAGAGGGAAGTGCAAAGACCAGCATGCACCTGATTTAAAATTCGTTTCCATCAGTGCTGGTGACTCGTAGGAGTTTTTATCTGACCTTCTTAGTAAACACTTTTTGCTGCAGCCAGCATGCGCCATTGGGACAAGTACAAAAGTGTAAGAGCTGGGCGTTTAACTGCTATCTCCATGCTTTTCACCTGGTTACCTCTCCATGGCATTACCTCCTACTCTCAAGACTTCGATTACATCCCAAAGATGAAGTACAAGGAAAGAGCTTACACGACAACGCGAAGGTGATTGCGTAATTCAAAATCACAAAATACATGTTTAATTTACACAGTGACTATCTTGCGAATTTATGATGACTTATCGAGGACACATCAAGTGAATGATGCATTAACACAAACGCATAGGAAATCAAGTAACGGTACATAATACAAGAAACTTCGCCGCATAGGCCGACACAGGTAGGGAGGGGGGCCTTTAAAGACCAACGATGGCGTGCGCCAGTCTACTTATTTGAAGTTCTGAGCATAAACCCGCTATTCTGCTGATTTTAAGCGGCTTTATTACGGGCTGGCTCACTCTTATTGTATATATAAATTACAAGTATACGCAGCTTAAATCCGGCTCTTAAACATTGTATTAAGGGCCTTAAACCGATCAATACGTGATGGCTTCACTACAAATCGGCATTAACATTGACTTACAACTTCATGATGAGTTCAAATACATTTACGATCGTTTGAAATAACTTTTGAGTATATTTTTATAATAAATTCTATCTTTAGGTATACTTTGAATTTTTTGTGTTATAATAAAAAAAATATCTCTTATTCTTCAATTAAAGATTGTTCACAGCCTCATTATGCGCACGATCAATATGCTTGAGCTGATCGATCATAAAGAAACCGCGCTGCACTTGTGCGATACACGTGTTGTAGTCTTCATGTGTGAATATCGGATGAGAAGAGGATGGCCTTATATGTGACCGATGCCGTCGGCAACCCTGCATTCATGCAATTGACATCTCCTAAATATGAAAGCCTTTGTCAAGTTGACACAATATTTTGCAAGATTTTTGAACGGAAGGTAGCATAGTTCTAGGAGAATATGCAAATTGGTAATGAGTACTTTAGATGTACTTTTCAATTTTAATTGACGAATGGGGAAAAACACTGAATTTTAAATAAAATATGATCGATAATAGAGAAAGAAATTATCAACGACAACTTATCAACTAAAAAAAAACATTGAGTTGGTATAATTTCAAAATGTAGTGGCTATTTAGGTATCACAAACTCCGTTCAGTAAGCGTACCGCGAACTCGACTTTTAAATGGCTCGAAATCATGTCTCCATGTCATTTAGGCATTCCTGCTGGCCAAAATGTTTTGAATAAATTGCAAATGGAGCCCAACCAGTGATCGATAAATAAGAAGTAGAATTTGAATAGTTCTTGACGGCCGGAGCAGCAATTAACCCTTGAACACTAGGGGAACGGTAGCGGCGCTGATGCTGTAGTTGTCCCTGAGCTCACTCAGTCACCTTGACCTGCTCAGGGACTAGTGCCCCAGCTGTCACCTTAAATAAATAATGCATTTTCTCGAGAAGTCTGTGCCATGCTTACAGGCCAGAAAGCGTGAATACTGGCGGACCTTAAAGTTTACCGACATTAACGCTGCTCTTAATTGGGCGTTCGTGATATTCCAAGACAACAACTAGTGGTTTCACAGGCAAATGCACGGCTTTTAGCCCGGACTCCTAGGGAGCGAAATGCATACGTCCCGCGCACCCGCTTCTCTATAATAATGAACGCTTCAGCGGCCATTTTAACAGTCTTAATTTAAAAAGACTTTCCATTCCTTTAAAGCGATAACGCGAAAGCATAATTATCTGATTTTTGTAAGCATGAATTTTGCTCGTAGAGCTCAAGCGTCAAGAAACGTCACAGCATTATAGTGAAGCAAAAAGCCACCATCTCGTACCCATCGAAGCCGACAACTCATTTGAGCAGCACTAGCTGCACAATTTAAAGATGCGTAAAGGTGGTTTGATCCCGGAGCATTTACGAGGATTAGGTAAACAATCTAGCCACTTAGGCGTATGTCAACTACTTTGTGCTATCAGGTCACACAACACAAAAGGTGGACGGCAGAAAATTCGATCTTTCAATGAACAATTGTTCACCAAATGGATAAAATTATTCTGACTGATATAGTTTTTATCGTATCCAGATTCCTGGTGAAGTCTAAAAAATTATTGCAATTTGGCGAATCGGTATAAATTCCTCTTATTAAGAAACCAACTTTCAGCATGAAAGCTCGAGCGCTGCTTGCACAGAAACCTTCAATGTACGCAATTCTTCGATTGCACTTTTTGAACAGAGTTTAGCAGTGTGAGGTGGACGTCAGCAGCACCGCAATTCTGACATGAAGCGGAAGCTAAGCTGTTATCCGCGCCAGTCATTGACATGATCAAAATTCGATCCAATTTATGGAATGAGAATGATGGTCACTTCAATCTTCATTGACCAGGACCGCATTCCGTCCAGTCAATTCATGACATTTGATTCAGAGGTAGCGATGCACTTAATACCGTCGACCATCCCGCCTCGACGTATTCTGTAAGATGGCCGTATTCAGAGAAAAACTATGCGAGACCAGAAGCGTCTCCAGCGCTAAGCGACGACTTTGATCAAGGTACAGCGTCTTACCGCGTCGTAAGTACGGATCCTCTTCACCATTCTTGTCCACATAAAGACTTCCCCAAACGCACCGCCTTTCATTGCCTAAAAAGAGGATCACGGTGCAGGCACGCAGCAACAGGAATGCTCCCGTCCCGAGACAACAACGTTGGGCGTGCTGCGTGCACTCACCCATCCCGCCGCCTACCTTGACCTCACAGCACGCCGAGAAACAACACAGCACTTGCCCACAAAATAAACATAGACCGGGATGTTGCGGGATCTGGGCGCATTGGTTACATACACCCTTCGGTTTGTCATTGTACTGGATAAAAAGATCCATGTACACGCGAGGCAACGGAATAAACAGGCGATTGTTACGAGTACCAGAAATCTGGCAAGATAGCAATCGCACTTGACGTCGCAGTGGAAAGGCAACAACGTCTGTACTCATCACAAGCGTTTGGGAGCGAGCTTGCTGGCGAGAAACTGCTGCTTTGGCCTCTAGTTGTGCCCCCCAAAGCTGGCACAATGCACGCTGACTGGACGGGAACATTTGACGATGGAAAAACAGTCGCAAGGGCGGCAAATGAAGTCTTCGTAAACACTTATCCAGTAACTTTGACGCCGTAGGTGGTTTTGATGACGCCAGCGTCGCCACAAAGAGTCCATCGCAGACGGCACATGACTCGGAAGCAACTGCAGGAGAGTCTGCGCCATTTTCTTCGTGACTATTGTCACGATCATGAGGCACTGGCAATATAACGTCCATGAGTAAGAGCATTTGCTGAGCCAGTGGGAGACACAGCGCACTCACTTGCTCTTCTATCGCCATCGTGTTCCAGGTTCTTTCCTGGATTGTACCAGAATTATCCAGGATTCGAGCCCGTGCCAACAAATGAGAAATCCACGCCGCAGCGTCCCGAAGTGATTCAACTTGATCGAAGTCACGCAATTTTACTGAACTTGCGTCCTGTACTTCTTGTCCCTTATCATTCTTGTTAAGTAACTCATTCTGTACTAAAAGGTACATAAGTGTTTGCAAGACTTGAGCCGTAAATACCACACGAGCCAAGAAAAAGGCTTCCGTCAATAATTGTTCCACAGCCACATTCGCATTGGCAGTCGCAATGCTCAGTCTCCACATCATGCGCATGGTAAAACAAGTCAGTAAACTAGGATGGTACAACATTGGAGTCCCCACTATCGCTGCATCACTTGTATCCTCAGACTCTTCTAGTCGAAGCTGGTCGTGAAGATTCCACTTTTCAAGCCACACCTCGTCGTCGTCGTTAAAAAGAACCTGCTGACCAAAAATGAGTCCATTTAAACGCGTCATGACACTGTCAAAGTGCTTGTCAATAGGTGCTTCAACGGCCGTCCAGGCCACTGAACTGGGGGTTGAAAAAGCCACTGCAGCAGTAATGAGTTTGACAAGTTGACGCATCGAGCGAAGCTGCAATGGATCGAGAGTGTCTGTTTGCCACAGCGTCTTCTCACGCGCCACCACACGCAACTGCACCTCAAAGCAGTGCAACAATAACTGCCACGCGGGTGTCTGAGCCCCAAACTCGGAGCTAAGCTGTTGTATTTCCAAGTCAACACTTGCTTCATCTTGCATGGAACTCGTTAACAGCGTAGGGAGATGCAGTTGCGCTCGAACACATCGTAGCACGATCTCTTGGCAAAATGCGCCAATCTCACGCTCGACACTCCCATCTTGCACTGTATTTTCGTGTCCGCGTGGAGACAAAAGCGACCCGTCAGAGGATTGAGCGCCAGGCGACATCGAAGACATGGACGCAGTCGACAGTAAACGTCGCCTTACCCGCAAATTTGACTGAGTTCGGGAGCGACGTCGTTTGTTTATACGTAATTCGTCTTGAAAGCTCATTTGCGACTCAAGCCACGGCAGAAATGTCAAGGGTTGCTGTTCATCGTCCTCTTTTTCTTCTTCTTCCTCTTCATTTGGATCAAATTCCTTTAGTGACGACTCGCTCGTAAGCGCCCGATCTCGGGCCTCCCCAAAAGAGACACGGGGGACTAGACAATTTGATAATCGTCGGCAAATGGGACACAAAAATTCCGTATCACGTTCACAGAGCAGTCGATCCTCGCTATTAGCCATTTCCAATGGACTTCGACCGTGCTTTTGCTTCCATAGTGATATGAGATAAGCCTTTAAGCACGCGTGGTGAATGGCGTGGCCACAGCTCCAGATCACACTATCTGCTAGCTGAAAGCGCATCTCGCCACTAGTTTCTGGTTGCAACACGCAAAGTGACGGCAGTCTCGAAGATGCAACGGAGTTCACATCTGATTTTGTGACGCTCGATGAACCTTTCGCAATTTTTGAAATCATCGCAGTTGGTAGAATCATGCCCACATAGCCAAATGATGAGTCTTGAGCATGGTCGTCACACGGCAACCGACACAGACCGCACTCTACTATCTGTTCACCAGCTTCATCTAGAGACTTATCATCATGAATCATCCAGAATAAGTGATTCCAATTGTCATTTTCTACACTGATTGACGAGCTACGAGTGCTTCTTTTCCGTCGTCGTTTCCGATCATGAGCTCTTGGATGTTTCTCTTGCATTTGAGAAATCGCAGATGAAACGTGGTTCAAATACAAGAAAACATCGATTTGACCAGTGGGAAATCCCCACTCATCTTCTTCTTCATGCTCTTCCTCCAAATCATCGTCAAATTCCATTTCGTCGTCGTAGCTCTCGTAATCAGAGTCTACGAATTCATGACCCGTACGTGCACATTCATTAGCTTCACACTCCACAGCTTCGGTGTTTTCGGATAAAAACTGCATTTGCTGTGAACGAAGCTTGTCCAGAATTTGCTGTTGCCGCTTTCTCATCATTTCCTTTGCCAAAAGCTTCAAGTCGTCGCGACCATTTCCATTGTTGTCGTCGTGATCACAGCTAGAAGAATCTAAATCCTTCTCCCTCGTCAAAAGATCAACGCCCCTCGTCTCAAGCTGTCTCCGTTTGATACTATCCAAATCCTGCAAACAAAGAACTGATTTCTCGCGTATTGAATCGAGAATGAGCTTAGTCACCGCCTGAATATCCTCCGTCGCACTTGGTTGTCCATGTAACGAGACGAGCAATGATAACAGATTTATTGATGCCTTCTTGCCATCACCGATTTTTCGGCCTTTTACACGACAATCTTCTACTGGAATTTTAGTACAAAGTTTGTGAAACAAAGTGCTTTCCTCGTCAAAGTACGGCGCGATATCATCCAACGTCCGCTTGCTCCCTACCACATCATTTCTCTTATCAGCTTTTAACGGCACATCTCGAGAGTCTTTGGGTGACATCTCGATTGCCACGTACAGACAGTGCAGTGCAGCCAGCAGCAAGTTCTCACTCGAAGCAATACTGTTGCTGTCCTGACGTGCACTACCTTTACTACTATCATGCACGTTGCACCAGTAGTTTTCCATAATGATAAACCAGACACTAGCCATGTATGACGAGTTTAACATCGTTTCAGCGACTAATCTGTGCATATCGACACCTTTTGCGTCTTTAAGTTGTTGGCGTGGTAGCAGTGGCAGAAAGATCGCGTGTTCACCACGCAGTTTGCGAACATTCTGTTCACACTGCTGAGCTTCAGACGGCGTAAAGCACTCAAACAAGGAAGAAACTTGAGCCCAAAGTTCAGGCTTGAGTTTCCATGAGCCACTCATTTTCGGGCCATAGCCCGATGGACTATTACTTCGAGCAGTACGGGGGCCGCTGCTATTCCCAACCGGGTCATCATACACGCCAACCCTTTCAAGCACATGTGTAAGAATTTCCTCCTCTTCTAGTTCTGCCCACTCGTGCGTCGAAAGCTGTTTAACCTGCTCCACTAACTTCATATCGATTCGCACCAGTAATTCACTTCTAGTGAACGGACCCAACGTCAGCCAATGCATAATCTCGCGTTCAAGCAGCCATACAGCAGCAGTTTCCGGATAGCTTGTTAAAGCCAGTCGAACAGGAGCGAGTACTAACTGAAGAAATAGACGCAAAGCTTCCTCTACGAGGTCCAGCTCTTGTCGTACTAGCCGACTGCAGTTTGCTTCATTCACAACACCATTTTCGCTGCTATCCGTCCTCGCATCACTCATAGAATTCAAAGTAAGCACAGAGGACTCGAAAATCCCAATCGGTAATTTATGAAAGAAGCGACGCGTAAAATTGCCGTGTGGGAGGAAGATCGCTCCTAGTTGACAGAGAAACAGATCCGAGTGAAGACCAAAAAATCGCCAGTGTTTCGAGTGATAATGAATGAGCTGTTGGAGCATAACGGCACCATTTCGAACCCAAAGCCCGGCCTTAATTTCTCTTGAAAACAAAAGCACTCGAAGCGGGTGATCCAGTACATCATACCAAAACACAAAGTCCTGGCTCTTGTTCTCCTCAGAAATTCCCATACCCAGTAATTCCCGCCAATCGTCAATCGTCTTGGGGCGCACAACACCACACAAGGCATGAATGAGAGCCGCAAACAGGTGATGCAACGGAAAGTGCAGACTCTCTGAGCTTGCACTCCCATTAGCTGCTGTGCCCTGTTCATAGTGCTTGACGAGCTGTGCCATTGTTGTTAGTCTCGCTACTTCAGTATACATAGACGAGGTCGCAACTGATTCAATTACCTCCAATCCAAACTTGGCCCGTCCGTTGCGAACGGCCCACTGAGTCAATGCTACTCGCACGGGCTGCAAGATGGATCGAGCCAGTGCAAGAGGTCGAAACGTGGCGGTCTCCATTGGATTCAGCGGTATTTTCCCCATAATCACGGCATGAATTCCTTCATTCCCGCCCTTCTTATTTGACGTAATATTGCGCCATACATCCGCTGTGAAGCACGCAGGAACGCCCATCAAAAACGCACTAAGTAACAACTTCACTTCATAGTCTGCAACAAACGCAAACGTCCACTTTTGAGACTCGAATTCAATGTGTTGGTGGATCTGACGAGTCTGCAAATCCATTTGCTGAAGCAACTCAAACGTTTTGAGCAATTGTGCATAGACCGAGGCTTCATATAGTACGACTTTGTCATTTTCAATGCGACGGAACGATCGCAAGAGCACTTCAGCAGATAATTGAGAATGCACTAGAAGCGTTCGCAGATCCGAGCAGAGTCGAGCATAAATGCGCTTTTTAAACACGTTCCGCCCACAGTCGACTGCTTGGATCGTTTGCACGACTAAAGGCGCAGGTGGTATCGTTTCTGAACCTTTTGTCAACGTGGTGCTTTCAATTGTTCCTTCTACGACACTACGTGGCGTACCCAGAAGCGGTTGCGGTAAGATCGTCACCAATCGAAGGGTACTTCGAAAAAGTTCATTCAGCTTCTCTAACAAAAACACCATCAGCCATTCCACACAGGAAGATGGCATCGAGTCGACCATTCCGGTAGTAACATTAAGTGATTGGCGTCTACGACGTTGACAAGTTTCATTTGCCGGCCTCGTGTCGCTAATGGGCCGCAAAGAAGCAAAACTTGCTTCCAATTCACGCAATTGAGCATTGCTATGAAAGAGCTGGCAGAAAAGTCGGTCAATAAATCGCGAGAGATTTCGCATACCTTCTTCCTTGTTTTCGTCACTGGCACAAAGGTATAATTCAATCCAGTACGGGTACCACTCGACAAAATGGCACGTAAACTTTTGCTTGAATGCCTGATCAAAGAGCAATTTCAAGTACAAGACACCGAGCACATCGCACGCTTCCACAGGCAGTAAGATTCCAGCCTTCAGAAAGACATCGAGCGTGACTAACGGAGTAAATGTTCGTCGTGTGCCATCATTTTCGTCACTAGTCGCGACGACGAAATGACTTGACGACCATAACGGAGACGTTGCGTCCAGCTCCCACTCGATCGGTACTTCGGTAAAAAATAGATTTGAGATCATTGTGCGATACGATAAGCAGCTCATTGACAAAGTTTGAAGCCACAAAAATATTTGTTTCAGTCGATCAACGTGCGTCTTGACAATTAACGGAAACTCGGAACGTTCGAGTCCCGTTCTCGGCAGGAAATTTCTTGGATGCAATGCCTCTTGATTTCGATGAACATGTGGGTTTAGACAAACCGCATGTACTTCTTTCAGTACATTGACACAAAACGCCATGGCACTTTGGACAAGAAGGTACACAATCGCGTTCTCTTCGCTCCCCATCGTCATTTGCTGCGCGTGGCACTTCTTCTGGCTCGTCTTGTGACCCTTTGCACTGTGTTTCTTGCAAAATCCTTCCGGTTTCCACGCTAATGGGTCACCACAGTCGCAGCATCCTCCGGACGAACAACGGTAGACTCGATAATCGTGTCCTTCGTGTTCTTCGGGGTCAAAACAGGCCAGACACATGCAACTCGAGTCCGATAAGCCACACGTTCGACACCGATACGCCATATGATCACCATGCCACACTTCCTCGCACTTGAGACGCTTGACACTGCCATAATGTGCGGCTACACACGCGTGGAAACCCTCCGGTAGCTTAAACTGAACCGACGTACTAAAAGAACCGGTACTGCTCTCCTCTTGTTCATAGCTGATGCAGCTCACAGCTGTATTTTGTGCGTAAGAGCACGATATGAGCTCCGGTTGCTCTTGCATCGGATATTGCGCGTGGGTGCGTGCATGTACTGCAATCATAACACGCAGCAAGAATTGCAATAAATTTGGAAAATACGCGACATCCGTATTGGCCAAAAGATTAAGCGTAAGCAGGCGCTGTGAGGCACGCGCTGCAGCTAGAAAGGCGGCGACCAGCCGTGATTCGTCCTGAGCGTCGGTTTGTGCGCGGAACAGCGCCTCTAATTGCGCTTCTAGCGCCACTTCTGCGTCAGATGAAGATGAAAGTGCGTCAAAGCTACCCGTCTGGTTCTTGCTAGACGTGGAGCGAGCCAGAGAAGCTGCCACGTCGAGCTCAACGACGCGCCGCTCGTGCTCGGCATCTCCAGTCTTGACCATCTTTTTGAGAAAGTGGTGCTCTTTACTGATTTCATCGAAATCCAGAGGTTTTTCGGGAATAAATGATACGTACTTAATATGGTTTAAAGACTGTGCAATATTGGTAACATAGATGATGGGAAATGGGGTCATAATTAGCATATTTCAGGTTAAGAGACCACTTTTCATTTAAGCTTGCAAACTCTAACGGGTCGACATTATAGCTCATGCTTCACCGAGAAGAACAATCTGCATCTATGCACCTAAGCTCCGCACCGTGTGTCCGTAAGGATTTCAGCTCTGCTATCTGACCACTAAATGGTCAGAAGTGGCCTTGCCCTATTGCCCCGTTGTGAGGTGTTGATGCATACAAAAACGCTCTATCATTATCATGTAAGGGAGCAAATAGACATCTGGGTTTGTCGACACCGGTATTCTGTTTATATAGCCCATCATCGACTGAGAGTAGTAGGAGAATATCAGTGTTAATAGGACTGTCTTTACACAAAATTTCTTTGCAGATTTCGACGTTTGTCACGAATTGACCGCAACCAAGCATTTATACCGTAATGTGCTTTGTCCCGCAGGTTTTGAGGAGGCGAAACAATTAAAACGAGCTATTGACTATTTTTTGAGTGCTGCTCTATAATACGATAGTGCTCGAGTTAACTTCTACTGAGCAAAACTTCTTATGCCTGGAAGGACGTTGCGAAAAATGGACATAACAACGAGTCGACTCCAGGGTGTTGTTCTTGATCGTTACAAATACACAGCACTAGTCTCTTATAGTTATATACTCATTACCAAGCATGAAATAACCGAATGATACGCTCAATGTCCCAACTGATATGATGATTGTGTTGCCAACAATTATATCCAGACTGGTTGATGACTTTTGGGGACAGATGGCGTGCCTAACTTGATATGGACGTCGCTGCGTATAATGTAGTACAGTACTATATTGTATTAAGGCAGTGCAGTGTACTTTAGTTCGTCATCGCTAGCGGACAAACAAAACCGGTTTTCTCATCTAATTCGTCCTCAGTGATAGGAGTATCAATTGTCTATTCTACATTTGAAAGACACTTTTAGCCAACAAAAAGTGTCCTCAAGTGCCCCTTTTAATATAAAAAAACAAAATTTCGTATGACTGCTAAAATTTAGTCGGCGGTGCGTTCATTTAAATTTGGGTAGCGTCTTGCTTGACAGCAATAGCACGATATATAGATTGTCAAAGATCAGAGCAAATTAAGCGTACTCTATTATACATTTACTAAGCTTCTTTGATTTTAAGCTTCAATCGAACGCGACCATGAAAAGCAACACAATAAATATCGGGAAATGATACCGGGCAGGCACATTTTGCTAACGGGCAGGCACTGATGTTTATATGAATTAAATTGATTAGCCTTTCTTCTCTATGATTGGCTGGAGGATTTATCCTCAGTCGTGATAACTTCTTTTGGCTTCGCTTTAACGTCCGTAACTCGCCAGATGCTTGAAAAAGTGTTTTTTGTGCTTCGGCTGCTTTCTTTTGAAAATAACGAATTTCCTTTTCAGGCGATCTTTGCTCATTATCGCTCTCCAAACGCAGCTCTTTGTACCGGATAGACCAAGACTTTTCCAAAGATTGATTCGCATCGTTGGCATGAACAGAGGAACGTTGCAACACTTCCGACTTGCCTTGACTAGAGCGTACTTGTGACGCTAAGTGCTCAAGCTTGAAATTCACCGATAAATCGTGTTGTTTCCAGCATGCTTGCAGTGCTGGAGTCCTTGGTTTAAACCCTTCTTTAAGCGCTGAAATATTCTCACGCACAAGACTAATCACCGACTGGTGTTTATTTTTCTTCAAGACCTGACGGCCACAACTTGAATGAGAACATAGCTCCACCTTGACACTATCAAGCTCTCGCTGGGCTGCCTCTTTGTCATCTTTGAGCGCAGACGCCGCTTGCAATGCTTCGCTTACCCGTCGACATTCGTCATCAACTTGTCGCAGCAGCGAACTCTTTTCCAAAGCAAGTTGTTGTTGCCAGTGCGTCTGTCGCTGTCGAGCTGCCGAACTTGTTAAGGACTTGGCAGACAATGCGTTTGCCAGCTGCTTCTCTACTTCCTGCACCTGAGTTGCCCGTCGCGTCAACTCTATATGGCGATGTAATTGAGCTTGCCAAGAGTTTGCAGGGTGTTCATGGTGATGTTACTGCGGAAGAATACGTCAAAGTTGCGTGGAAAGCCGCGGCTTTAACGTCGAAAAGTAGTTTTGGGATAAGTTGCATCTGAGATTGGTGTAGCATATGAGAATTGATATCACGACTGAGAATTAACCCTACAGCCAATCACAGAGAAGAAATGCCAATCAATTTAATTCATATAAAGATCAGTGCCTGCCCGTTAGCGAAAAGTGCCTGCCCGGTATCATTTCCCTATATATTTGGTTCACATAAGTATGTGCGCTCTGCATGATCTATTTAAATGTTTCTGAGAACTCACAATGTACACAATTGATTATATGAACCATAATGGCAAAGACTAATAAGACGAATAGTAAAGCGAATTGGAGCATCGAGAAACACGAACTGGAATTCAGTATACACTTGGGCGCTCGTCTAGTCTTGTAGAAGTTACAGAGAATAATTAACAGCGGTGCCGGGCATTGAAGTATTGCTATATTAAGGGTTTGATCCTAATGTATCGTAGAGCGACATTTATTTCAGATTAACATTAAAAATCACCAATAACAGAATCTGGAAACAACGATTATTAGATATCGGAAACTGTTATCCCCTGTTGTTTGCAAAATTTCAACATTTGAAACAAATTGGTTAAAATTACAAAATCATCGAAAACTTTTGCAGGAACTATACCATATGACCCTAATTTCAATTTAACACCCTTTTTTAAATGTGGATCTTTTTGACTACTTAAATTGTATATCAAAGGTATTGCAGCACAACACACCTTCGGCTACAATGTATTTAAGTTTTTTCACTGGTCAAAACGCAACGGCTTCACCGCAAATGTGTTTTGCATACCACCGCGACGACTCGAGACTTTAGCGCTGGCGCCAACTGCTCTAATTGCACAATATTCATGACTGTGCTAATATATGACATTCAGTATTTCTTAAGAAAAATGCATTTAGCCTTTATTTCATCGCTTGTATGACAGTATGGACTAGCGGCATATTTAGAATTTTAACGTGCAGGTCTAATTTGTGAGCGAAGTTGAGCACATTTACGCCTGTGGCGCTAGCTTTACCAAATGATGAATATACGATTGATTTTGTGGTTGAACAATTTTGCTTAAGCAAATTTACGGCTAAACATCTGCACTTTAAAGGTATTGTACATTATTCCAAGCATACTCATACGATGTAATTCAAGGCAATCCGTGCTACACAATCGCGATGGCACATAATTTATAGCATTACTTTTATAGCAAGCAGTTTCTGGTACCAGAATGTTGTACTATATCCTATCATCGCCAGAATCGATTATTTACTCGACCACTAAATAGATGATCAGATTTGGTGGGCGGTCAAAGTGTTTTGCAGATGAAGATATAAACCTTGCGCGTTTATTATTACCTGAGGCACTGGTATTACTGCACGCTCTGGTTACGGTGATCAGCGGGATTAAAAAAAGCAATGTAGGCTGAAAAAAATAACTTAGCGCCCAAGAGTCTACCGACTTAAAGCACTCGGGTTCTCTAATATGGAAAGCTTAGAATTGACGCCCATTCGGATATCCTATCCACATTTTTGATAGGCCGATTAAATAAATTTTTGATTGGCTAAATTCTACACACACATAACGAAGAACGCAGCTGAACATGCCTCAACACCGAGATAATATACATTCTTACCTGCAGAAAATAAAAATTATACCACTCCAATCTGTCGCTGCACAATTGACTCTTTTTTTTCGCACAGCATCATCATATCAACGTTCTCTTACTCTTGCAAAAATAACGTTACCTCAACCAATTGAAATTACATACGCAACCCCCCAGATGTAGTACAACACACGCACAATATTACGAACACGAGATTGTGGCGATAAGAACAAGAAAGGAAGTAAGAACGGGAACAATCACGGTGCTTTGTGTCAAATATTCAAGGTCTGATGTTTGGGTACCGAAGCCATCCGAACCAGACCATTCTGGAACGCGTTTTGCTTCAAGAAGCAAGACCAATTGCCCGTTCTCGGCTGTTTTGCGTTAATTCTAGACGCGATTGAGCTCGTTTTCGCAATTAAACAAACAAACAAAGGACGCAAATAATACTCACTTCCCATTCTATCACCCTGGCGCGCACCCGCAAGGTCGCTAATTGGCCGATGTGTAGAGGAAGTCAGTTCTTGCTTTGTATGCCGCCGAGGTGCGCCCTCGACAGATTATGCCGTCTCTCCGCCAAGCCAACAGTAACTTCCACGCTACCCTCTTGCGATATTTGATACGCTAGACACAATAGTATGATGGAGGCCCTTGCGGGGCACACGCCGCTGAAGGCCAGAACAATACCAATGTTTATATCGGATAGAAAGACTTCTCAAATGACAGCCCCTGCAGATATATCTCCACGAAGAAAGGCGTCGCTATGCAGATGGCTAATCAGCAAAAATATTCTTGCAAAGCATTAAAAATCTTCTCGCAAGAAGACTTCGCAAATCTTCTGAAAGCATAAATTTGTCTGCTCTATTTAGATCTAAGGACACCTGAGGAATGCGAAGTAGTGAATGGCGAAGTATGGTCCGGTGCATGTGATATACTACTCAAAAACGTCCTGGCTTTTGTTCTGAGAAAAGTTCATAGATGTTTGGGTATACGGGGTACAACATTTTGGACACAACAACACATCACGTGTTAAGAGTGCTCATATAATTCCAAAGAAATGGATCTAGCATATTTCTGGTATAGTCAACGAAAGTCTACGTCTAGCATATTCGTGAAACCTTACATCTGATTTTTGATTCTGGGCAATGCAAGTGATCTGCTGACGATAACTCGACTGTCAATTGTGCCAGCTTGAAAGAATGCAGTTGAAGACCGCCGGAGAGCAAACGAATTCAAAGATGCGATTCAGCGCACATTTTGCGAATGTTGTTGGCAGGATATCCAGAGAAGGGCTAATCAGTGAGCAAACGCAGAACGACCTTTGCAATACCGATTCTGTTGCCGGCGAAGATTGAAAATGTCGCTTTGGCACAAACATGGGACATCGTTGCCGGCATCAACCGAAGAAACGTCAGACCCAATGTTGCAGCCTCAATTACTCCGTTGGCTGCACCAAGAGAGCCCCAGAAAACTGAAGTTTTGCTAAACTTGATCTTGAGACAGTACCTCGACAAGCCTTCTGCTCATCGGCAGCAAATGACAACGAACAGTTGGGGTTGGCTATCGACAATAAAGGCAGTTGCCGATCCTGTACACACTCTAGTTCGAAGGAGGCCAGCATCAACTCGGCGCCATCTCGCATTCGAACATACGAAAACTGCTGTAACACCGTATCGTCAAAGACCCCGCATCTGCAAAGATACAGGCTATGATTCGCGAACATGCCGACAACGTGAGCAGCCCATGTGAAACCGTCACTGCTTCAGCTATTTACATTGATTGCAGCATTTTGTCTACCTTATTTTTTGGTTTAGTGTTGCGCAACGGGTAATTCGTCTTTTATGTCAGCGACACTGACCAGGACTCAGCCATAAGCTTTGTTAATAACCTTTTCGGGTGTTGTCTTATTTTATTAGTGCCGCGAAGCTTATAGATTATTAATTTTGCTCTATTTAGCCTCATTACTTTTACTTGTTCCATACGCAATTCTATATTTATCTAGAAATCATGAAAGTAGAAATCAAAAAAGTAGAAAATCAATACCATTTGAGTCCTGAAAAGTTATATCAGGTGAAAAATGAATCGTAGAGCAATACGTAAGATGGAGGGAAACGCGACTAATAAAGTGATGGAATATTGGCGATGTGGCGAAGTCTATCAATAAGGTTTTTAGCCAATCAAAATTTTATTTATCGTCTGACCGAAAATGTGGGATGGTTAATAGAATGTGCGAGATGTGCATCCCGATTCCTAAATCTAATCCTACTCTAATGAGTACTCTTATACTCAAATTGACCCGTCGCTGACATGCTTGATACAGGCAGGGTCCACGCGGCAAGCGCAATGCTCTCCTTTATGAGAAATGATTGGTATCGCTGAAGGTTGATTGTGTAAATGTCCGAGCAGTTAAAGCAGGAGGGATTAAAAACGAAGGAAAATACGGATTTGATCAGCACGTCAAACCACTAAAATACCGCAACTTGATAACTGTTTAGATCTCAAGTGAGAGAAATAAGATCCGGATTGTGTTTAATTGCGTAATATACGACTCGTCAACATGAGGGTGGTGCTTCTCAAGAAGATCGCGCTATGATATCATTAGCGGCATCGCTATCTAATTAACCTGACCCGACGATGACATTTTTTATACATGCATGATCGATGCGACAAGCGCAATGATCTTCTGTATGCGGAATGGTTGGTGTAGCAAAAGATTGATTGTACAAATGTTCGAGCAATTAAAAGCAGCAGGGAATTAAAACGAGGAAGAAACACGGATTTGTTCAGCACGTCAAAATGCTAAATACTGCAACTTATAATTCTTTGGAAATCTGAATAGGTCTTTGGTGGAAGGAAATAGATACGAATTGTATTTGATTGCGTAATTAACGACTCGCTAACTTGAGGGTGGTGCTTCTAATAAAGATCGCGCTTTGATAGAATAAGCGGCATCGCTATTGAATGCTTGCATAAATTTTAACCCATTTTTTAATTTGCGTTATGGCGACGTAATCTAAACCGTGTAGCAGGACAATACGAATATTAGACCGAATGCGAGCGGGAACGAGTATTTTTCTGTGTCGACGTAAAAGTTTCCGTGCATTCTCATTCGTAACAGGGCCTTCATTAAGAAGACCCTTCGTGCAATCGATGCTCACACATACCATCTCACTCTATATACGTCACGCAAAGCATACAATTTCTTACGTAGCTTTAAGAGATCAAACTATGACAGAATTTTTGTTGATTTGGCGTACAATATCTGACCTCGCGACGCATATATGTATGGTCCCGTGAATCTACACCCAATCACCCGACGACTTTTATTAGGTAAAGCAAAGTTGTTGCTGCTAAATTCACTCTCTATTGATAAGAGGAAAGTGAGCGCCGGAGAAACCCCTATCAAAGAGTCGGAGATGCATTCAAATTACAACACGATTTCTGTGCAACAACGTCATATGTAGCCCCGACACATTGGTTTCTAACAGCAAAGCGAAAACGCTGGCATTCACGGATGAATTTCTTGTACGACCTCATCAAACTTGATAAAGCGGGTAAAAGGTTCTAGCCAAGTATCCAACTTGACAGCTGCAAATAAGCGGTAGACTTTGCTGCAAGCAAACAACCTTAAATGGACATACAGTTACCCCGTGAAAACGGGAGTATATACAGCAATTACTGCATCTAGTTGTCGCATTAAATTTCATAACAAGATCGAAAAAAAATCATTTTTTGTTGGACAGTACAAACATGGCCTGCTCCAAGCGGAAAATTTTAGCAAAAGAGTGAACGATAGCTTTTAAAGAAGGTGGAAGATGAAGTCGGCAATTAACACAAAAATTTTACTGTTTAATTTATATTGTAGAGTCGACGCAAATATGTTCTGAGTTCTCAACAAGAAGGGGATCAACTTATTATAACCATATCTTTAAGTCTACTCTTAAAGGCAGAAAAGTTGTTCAAGGAGTGGAGAGCCGAGCTGCACGAACTAGTTAGCGTCGTACTTAACGACCGAGTATCGTGAAAATGATGTAATACGTTTTGTATAACTGTATTGAGTTGTGGTTTGCTTAGTACGAGATACTTTCAGGATGCCCATCGTGATGTAAGAGATTTCGGTTTGCTTGGACGCGTAAGAGCTTTTGCATGCCCCCTAAGTGTCCAGTAATAAAGTAATTTTCGTAGTTTCCAGTCATATGATCAAATCGCGCAACGCGTTCGGTGCGACATCGGATGCCTGATGTACAAAGACTTTAGTTTCTACGTACTGGGCGTCAAGGGAAATATAAAAAAAACTCAACACAATTTAAAGTGGTTGTTGTAAGATTTTTGACCCTGGATGCATGATAATCTGAAATGTGGGGAATATTGACACGAATTATGTAAATGGACTCAATGAAACCTGCGAATTATTCGAAGCAAAAGTGTACACTGTGTGAAATAAATATAGTATCAATGCTAGCCATGCTTCACATGGCACTTATATCTTCCTCTTGTAGTCTGCAAGCTTACCGATGTCAGATAGCGGAAGTGAGCACTACAACACTGAGTTAACGATCTATTTCAGTGTGCGATGCCGACAAAACTTGTGGCGACAAAACCTTACAAGACTTGCTCTACGTAGACAATCTTGTTTGACGAAAGATAGCTTCCCTTCTCAGATGATTTTTTGCTAAAGTTCCGAACACTATGAATACTGTACGGCGTGTAAGCTTGTAACGCAAGGTATAATATCGTGTCCTGAAAAGTGTGAGCCGGCTTGAGTGTTAAGTGCGAAAACGGATGCGCTTGATTCGATGTCGTCGGCCAAACAATATTTTTGAGCAGTCAACAATTGTGTAGACAGCATACAAGCATGTTTTATAGTCTTTTGAAGCCTCGTTTAGCGTGCAACCAAAGAGAGACTAGATGGCGGGAAATGTCTAATCGCATCAAGGAAAATTAGAAGTGAAGTTAAGTGAGTGGATGCTAAAGTAAGATAGGAACGTGGATATTTTGATCTCTCACGTTGAATATGTTAGCAGAAAAGCGAATTTATTGTTGCACACCGTTGAGTAGTGGATACGTGTAGTTGGTGTTTGTGAGATATTGTTGTTGTACTGATGAATGATATGGTGTGTTGCTGATTGCGCTAGCTTGTAAAGACATGCGAGGAATGGCGTGGCATTTCGGCTGCCGGAACACACGAGGGAAAGCCGTTAATGAGCGTCCGGCTTAATATATATAGATTGACTGAGGCTTCTTGAGAAGTCTGCATTTATGTCGATAACATGGGAGCTTCAAGTAGGCATTGCCAATAATCATTCGAGCGCACAGCAAGCACAACCGAGTACATTGAGTCATGAATGCTTTAAATGGCTGTGGAAGCAGTGCTTGGTCTTTATGTTGATTTCGTTGCTTATCATGATCAAATGTGATGCTGAGTTGAGATGTAGAGAATTTCGGTTGAAGACCAGTTAGAACGGCTCGAGCGGAACGGATAACGTGTCGGACAAAATCGCTTTCAAGCGCAGTACATCATGATCTTGAAGTACGCGAATCATCGCCCGGCAGCAATTGAGGAAAGACGGACACATGCAGAGAAAAAGTCGGCCTTAACTCGTCGTTATTCCTGGCTTGGACCAGGGATCGGATATCGGACTGGTACATGCAATGAAACATCGTCGTGCTACCTTTATAACAGCAATAGAGCCTCACGCGGAACATTTGCAACACTTTTATCGCTTGTGTAATATGTGTCGGATAAGAAATTCCTGTGGGCGCCACGCCGAAATTCTTATAAACAGATTTAGGTATTGTCAGTTAGTCCTCTGCTCATCGGCTCGCATCGAAAGTTTTGTTAAACCTGGCTTTAAAAATCTTTGATATAGGCTAAATCCTATTGTACCTTTTGGGTCCTTGTATATACTTACCTCAGCTATATCGGTATTACAAATACATTACGTTAATTGTAACACAAATCCGGCCTTTTGTTAGAGCAACTCAATACGCAACTTTCTACAAAAAAATAATGACGAAGCTTTGCGGCGAGAACGTAGCATAGTGGTCAAATGAAAAAGCACCGGTGGTCGTATACAGCAGACAAGATTGGTCCTTTAAGTATACGATAGAGAGAATTTTGCCCAACAAAAGACTTGAAATGAATAGGATAGGTTAAGAATAATCTAATATTGGCAGATTCTACTCCATGAAGCAAAACGTGGCTCTGTTAGTGGAAGCTACGCCATGTCCATGAAGTCGAGGCCTCTTCTTGCACGCATACGCCACGCAATTCGCCGTGAGCCTGCAACTTTGCTGACCTAGCAGAAAATAGTTTTTTTGGATTGTCGGATGTGGTGGCAATTTAAATTTCTGTAGTTTCTGATGGTCAAGTTACTTAATGCTGGGCCACGGTCTTCCCTGCCTTTAGACCTGAGAAAGGAGACCAGTCTAGGCCAGTTTTCTCGCTACATGTGACCACCCCCCAGTCATACGTATTACTATAAGGCTTTGTTGGCCGCTCGCGGGAAAATACTTTTATCTAAGGGTTGAAATTTTTTGGCGTACACACAAAAAAAGGCTTGACAGAGACGAATAAATGAGTCAACAATATGTGAAATGAAAGTTGCAACGCATTTCCCCGACAGTTGATCCTCAAAACGCAGAAACTTCAGAGGCAACATTTCCACTATGGCCATAAATTTCGAAGAGATCTTTTTTTTCGAGATCAGCAAGATTGTAGACATGAGGTAGGCATATGCGCGCAAGAACGGATCTAAACTACGTTGTCGTGACGTGTCTAGTACTGGCAACAGCCCTTCTTACTTCACAAAAGAATCTTCGCGAGGACTAGGTTGTCCTCTAATTTCATCCTTAGATTTTTGATAACGTATACTATCGAAGTAGTAGCTACTACCAAAAGATAGTCAATCCTGCTTATCACCTTCCAGTTGTTGGCCACTATCAAGCCCATCTAAAAGAACTATAACAAGGAATAGAGAGAAAATGCACTATGATGATCACTTGCTAGCAGCTGTATGGAGATGTGTTGGAGGAGTGAATACTGAGGATGTTTCAAGCACTACGAGGATACCATATTCTACACTTAAGAGGTAAGTAAACAAACATAGAAAAGGTTGCATCGAGATTGAAAAAAATCTGGACAGAATTCGAGATTTGATCAGGACGGTGGGGTTAATATTGTGGATTGCAAAATTAGATTACGGTGTGCGGGTTTCCCTGTTATCAGATCGCAATTTCTTTTAAAAGTGCATGAGATTGCACAAATTACGAACACAAAAAATTTAGATCGCTCCGTGAGCCCGGTATAGGATAATACAGGAAATATATTGGTAGCCCTAGCCAGTTTATAGTTGTTCAAGATACTCAAGTAGTCATTCGTAGCCGTAACTAAGCGTCTGAAGGCGTAATTAAACGTCTGTTTTAGATAGTACCACGGTCCACTAGAATGAGTAACTCAAAGCAGACTAAATGTGCAATATTGATGAAAAGACACCCAAACTAAAAAAACGTTTGAGCAGTCAAAGGAAGCAAGTTTCGTGTTAATTAAAGGCATAAGAGCAGCGTTTCAGCTATCGTTGATAGCACCATACTCCGCCTCAGAACACAATATACCACCAGCTTTCATTCTGTCTGGCAAACGTGTCGCTCGTATTGTGTCAGATGAATGTGTTGCTGGAGGGGCGACCGTAACGACTACATAGCACGAGAAGATATTCTATAAATGGATTGATCAATTCCACGGATCACTGCCACCAAATGTAGAAAACTATCATTTTAAAATTTGATGGATGCAACTCCCATATATCAAATGGAATCGTTACAAAAGCTTTAGAATATGAGAATTTGCTGGATTGCTTGCTGCAAGTGCTACGCATTTAGTGCAGCCGCTAGACATTGCAAAGGTTTCGATTCTCGAAAAGCGACTTTGTGCATTTATCCAAATGTTTATGCTAAAAATTGGGGAAGTAAACATGGCCAAATCTGTATCGATTTGCCTAGCTAGTGGCGCATGGCGTGATGAAATAAAAGATTTAAACTGTACAGCTGAATTTAGAGCGTCTATCTTTTTTTCACCTAAGTTGGTAAACTTCTTGGGAATATTGAAGCTGTTTACAGATTGAGGGGTCAATACAACTAGGAAGGTGAAGTGGTTGCGATCTGAAGAAGAGATTTACCTAGAGGTTTTGACGCTGCCACAACCAGCGAGAATGATACGGAAACGGGCGACATTTGGTGTTGCTGGGCGTTTTCAAAATAAATATTGCGCTGAATTGATTTATGTCAAAGAGATGAAAGCTAAGAAATAATATGACATTAAGACCAAGGAAGCTGGGTGAGAGTATGGATGCGGTCAACGGACGTTTTAATTCGCAAACATATTTTAAAGCTGTTGTGTACCAATATAGCAATTGATGAAATGGCGACTAATTCGATGACACGGTTTATTTTTTTTTATTCTTTATATAATGTTTTGTAATGGAAATGCTGTGTTAGTAATACGAATCATTGCATGTGTTTGAAATATCTATTGCCTCTTCCACTATACCTCCGATTTCGCACTTCACAACATAGTGTAAAACGATTTGCTCAAGCATCGAAGAAGACTACGAATTGGATGACATACGTTTCCGATATACCTGGACAAAAGAATGATAAGGATAAAGGATTGACAGTAAAATTTAGCCCATCTAGAGCCATATTTTGCCAAGTTTGATTACGTGGAACTAAACGTAATGTTCGTTTTGAAAAGTTTGCGCCTGTACACAAAAAAATCAGTCGATAAAGTACCATACCTCAAATGCGATGAAATTTCGTCACACAAGTAGATGATCAGGAAAGTGTTCCCATCATAATGATGCAGGATTTAAATTCAGCCTAAAACTATTTAAGGAACCAAGTATATGATTGGTCGAATTTCAATACAAAAGAGTGCCAAGGCCAGTGATTGAACTTTTTAGACGCCGTATTCAATATGATGACAATTTACGGAAGTTTTATTCACCCTTTGTCGTGTAGCAAAAAATGTGAACAGACGAACGGTACATGATCTGAGCCTCCATTTTTCGTCTTCGCATATGTGGTGCGGCACATTTCATGAGCCCCACGCGGCTGAATCTTATTACACCAATGATATAATCAGAGCTGGCAGCTGAGCCTACACTGAAAATGTAGTATATAGATAGAGCTCAGTAGGGCATCACGAAGGCCATTGCACCAATATATTACAGTTTGCATCGAACAACTTCCATGTATGGAGAACTTGTTAGCTGGTAAATGCTTGTATAAAGGATGCTATGCGAATTGGCACAAGCGACTTAGCCGGAAAGATTGTGAGTGGATCGAGCAAGATCAGCAAGCGACACAGGTTAGGACCCGCGTTCACTAACCGCCCCCAACGCCGGCGACGCTTAGCTACTACGTCCAATATGGGTGACGGTGTGATTGTTCTTGCGTATAACTATTTCTCGCAAACGTTTTTGCAATATGACAAATATACTTTTTATATATAATTAGCCTGTGTAAGTAATCTGTGACCCCACAGTTCAATAAACTATTTATGTTCCAGCACATTTTGTATGTCAATTTCAGCTACTTATGAAGACGTTTAAGAATTCAAATAAGCACATTGCCACTCCTATTATTCGTATTTGTTTATCCAAATGTCATTTTTTTAACAGAAGTTTGAATATTAGCAATCGCGAAAGTTTTTAATTGTCCATGTTTTCTCATACGTTCTTGTGCAGCCTCTTCGATATTAAGATATCTAAGGTTTTTAGCTTCGACAACGCCAGCATAGTAGTTGCCCTTGCTGCACTTCTTCGCCCACACGTAAGGAGTTTTTGCCTCAGAGTGAAGAATACTGATCAGTAGTCTTCGTAAATTACGTGAAAGAACCTAATCGATTGAACAGATTTTGTAGCTGCAACGTATCTAACTGTGGCTTACTAAAGTCGTATTCTCTTGCCGTGTCTACTGCGAAACGAAAACAGAAAAGTGCTGACTGGGCTGTCTTACGGAAACTTAGAAAGGTTTGCATGACCAACTTGTACAGCATCCGTCAAAGTTTTTCGTACATAATACATTTCTGCAACACATTTGGTGCGACATCTGATGCTCGAAGTAACTGACCTGCCCATGCCTCAAAATTTGGTGGCAGATATTTTAACCAAAATTGGGTGGGCTCACCATTTTTTCGAGCTGTGGAAACTATAGTGCGAACTTTTTGGCCATGAAAGTAGGAGAATTCGGGAAAGTAAGAAATATTTGCCTGATGTACGTGAATAAACGTCCGACTTTATGTCAATCAAAGAAAGCTTGTATCCCGAAATACAGATTGAATGCATGGCTTTGCCGCTCAGGGCAACGACCCGGACAAGAATTGCTTAATGTTGAAGCTGTCAAAAGTATCGTAGTGCTGTCTTTTTAATTTATTATGTGTCTGTTTAAATAGAATTGATGTTGTACGAGAATGGACAAGTATGCGGGACCTGTAGGACCAGTGGGACCTATGGGACCCTGCCAGAGCACTAAACTTGCGTCCCACACAAGCTTACACGTCGGCTTGCTTAAAGAGCCTGTTAGTGCCGGCAAACTTACCAGCTCAGACTTTATCTTTGGCTTACCAAAAGTCAATAGCAAAACGGACATGGTGGTGTTCATGTAACCCGAACAAGATGATGCCTTGGGAGGCGAGCAACAGATTTGGTTATGCATACGGTACTGATATATATCGTTTACGGACACGATAGTGTCAGGTAGGGAACCGTGGCTTTTCACTGCGATTTGGTAGACGCTGTTCCAGCAATCAAAATTACGTTTGTCGATGTCTACCGAAGACTATTTGCAGACAGACATTAAACGGGAAGGGCCAAATTTGTGTTCGGACAAACACTGCGAAATGTGCGCGCTGAGGCATTACATTCCTTGCTCGGCAAGTTTTCAATAATTGAGTTTGCACTTAATAAAGTATTACACGCATCTCATTCTTTTAGGGGCTAAGTCTTTTTAGGTCTTTTAAATCTTTTGAACCACCAAACGTAACTTTTAGAGGAGACATAAGCGCAACAGAGGCGGAAAGCTAACTTACTAAATCCCTATTACTATGGTACCTATGGTCTTTGTTTTCTGAAAGATTCGGAGATCGTGCTTCTTCAGCCACGACATGCCCAAAAATAAGTCAATGTATTTATTTAAAGGACAAAAAGTGATTTTGCGCTGTTAAAATCCTCAGAATTCATCAGACAAGTCGATTTTGACCCTAAGGAACATTCCATTGGCTAGTCAAAGTAAAGTTTACTTATTTCCGTAGCACTCTCTTATAGCATTAGGCCATTGCTTACTGGCTTTCGCACAAACACGTCTGAAGCAAATGGAGAAGGTCATTCTTTCTAGATTATGTTTATTACCAGATTTTTGAAAAAAAATACTAGCCTTGGAAAAATCGGCTGAACATAATCATCAGAGCAAGGGATGCGATCGCATTCGCTCAATACTACGAAATTTTTTTTGTTAATACCTATGGAAATCATATATTATTGTATCGAGAGGATAAGACATTGTTGTATACTATTGCCTATTACCAGATATTGGATGTACCTTAACATGACCAAACTTAAACATCGTCGCTGTCGCGGTCCTGAAAGTACAAAGGCTAGCGTACATCTTTGACCTCCCCGAGAACAATGCCGATGCACTCAACAGGAAGTCTAAATAGTATAACGATTGTCAGGCCTTCGAGGTAATTTTAAACCAGATGATGAGAGCGTGAGTTTCGAATGCGGGTAGGGGCGTCCTTCCTTCTATACTCCAACGTGCGGCCAAAATGCTGATTTTACCTACGAGCGTTAGCTGCTTTCGATTACAGAACTCCATAGACTTTTATCTGTCTTGCCGAAGAGGGTCCACCAGCTCCAGCGATTTTTGTGGAGTGGGTAACTTCGCTCCTCACAAAGTGCTTTCAGTGCCTTTAAATGAGACTTCGATGCAACCATGGAGCTATAACTTGAGGGTTTTATTCTTCCTCGATAACCTAATAGGTCCATAATTGCTTAACAGAAGACTCGGCCTATCGCAATGGCCGGTCATGAGAGCAATATTAAGTGCGTACATTTACACTGCTACTCCATGTGAAAAAGGTGATAGGTCGAAATGAGTGCGGCATCCTCCAGAACTCAAAGTTAGCGATGGTGTTTGCTGTTAAACCACTGTCACGACCCTCAGTACTATCTTTTTAGTACAATGGGGGGGGCGCTGTCCTCGACCTCTAGCCTCGACCGGCTATTAAAACAAACAGCCTTTCAAAATTTCTCTTCCTCGGCCGTATAGCTAGTATGGCAGGGTCTCTAGGTAATACAACTATCGCGTAAGTACCCATACTCGCCATGTCAGCAAAGTCGAGCGCGGGAAACGATTTCAATAGACGTTGGAAACACTTCAGAGAATGCTATTCAAAGCATCAAGTGTATCCCGAAATACAAATCGAATACATAGCTTTGCCGCTCAAGACAACGACCTGGACTAGACCTGCCTAATGTTGAAGCTGTTTAAAGTAATCTAGTAAATATTTTCGGTCCGTTCAAATAGAATGATTATTGGCGTTGCGAGATCTGCAAAGACAGCATTGTGCTTATGCAAACAGTCGACTAGGCCTATCAAGGAATTTTGGGAACGTGAAATAAGCAAAGCCAAAACAGTTAATACGCTCTCGAGGCCAGCACAAACCCTTGGATTCCCACAAAGCAGCCGAGAAGCTAATCCTCTGTACGCCAAATAAACATTCACCGATGCTGAAGTTAGTTGGTCCTCATACCTTTAGACTTGCTTTAGGTGCTACAATGCCGGCTGATCATCCAAACCAGCCATGCACAATAATAGTGTCGAAGTGTGTCCAGGCAAAAGATTGTTATGGTTAGGACGATTCTGTAAGCCATCGTGGGGGCCCCCGTGACATCACCAACCACTCTCATAACATACCGCTAGGCGTATAAACCATTTGTTCGACTCATCTTTACGGATTTGGTGTCAAACATAGCGCTCTAAAAGCGTGCACCAAACATATTCTTTTACAACGCGACTTTCTTTAAATGAGGGGTTTGTGCAGGTACCAATGCTTGAATATCACTATCCGTTCGATTTTGAATTTAATGCTCGGTATTTTAAGCTTAGAAAATGTCGTACCATTTTTCGCAATTTAAGAGAAAAAGAAAAAAATTGAGCTACCGTGCGGTAAAAATGTGCTACAAGCCGTTACATAAAACCGATTAGAAGCTAGGTTTCCGTGAAGAGGAGCCCTAATATGCATCGGAATTGATACCAGCATTGCATATCATGAAAAGATACTACAATGAGTATATGTCCCCATGAAAAATCGCTAAAAAGGCTTTTTTTCGCTTTAAATGGCGATCTCCACTGGTAAAATATAGTAGCACTTAAGAAGAATCCGTACGTTCAAAGATGACGGAGCTGTCGTTCTTGGCACGCTTGATACTGACGCTGCTTCTCTTGGCGCTGTCACTATTTGCATACAAATGGCTACGAGTGCAATCTGTGCCTTCTCCTCAGTCATCCATCAAGCAAACAAAAAAGCGCAGCAAAAAGAAAACAGCCAAGAAATCCGCTTCCCCATCACCGTCTCAAGAATCCCTAGAGAAACCCGAAGCGTATGTAGCTTCGTCTGATCTTAATGTTGTGGCTCCAGCAACAGCTATCGATGATAATAATGTTAGTGAAAGTGACTCAGACGATGGACTATCGGCTGCGCAGGTGTTGGCCACACGCAAGTTTAAGCCCAAAAATCTTGGCGGCAAGATCAAGTCATCGCTTTCCCCCACCAATGTCTTTAAATTTGCGGTGGGTCAGAAGGTATTTGCCAAATTTAAAGGTGAGAAAGAGTGGTTCCCGGCTACAGTGTTGGAACAGCGTAAGGGCAACGAGTATCACTTAAAGTATGACGACGGAGAAGTGGAGTACCGTGTGCCGGCCGAGTTTATTAAGCTTCAGTCGACTAAAATTGACGAGAAGGCTAAGAGTAGTAAAAATGACTCTGCTGTTGTTGAGTCAAAAATGAAAGCAGACGAAGCTACGGTACAGGCGGCATCGTCAAGCTCAGACCTGAGTGAATCAGATGACGATGATGGCTGGCAGGTTGTAGGCACCTCCACTGCTGCCAAACGTCAGCGGCGTAATCTGCCAGCTGCTGCTCTAGCAGAGCCATTGGTGGATGGACTGACCAAACGTCAGCGCGAAAATCGTCGTAAGAAGGAGCGACAACGCGAGAAAAAGGAATTACTCCGTCAACATGCCCAGAAAGACGACTTGGACGCTCGCGCTCGCTGGCGCTACGTGCCTTCATAAAGAACTTTAATAACTCGTGACTACTGAAGCTTTGCACGCTATGTAGGGTTTCTAGCTTCTTAACTACATAATAAACACTTGAGGAACGGCTGGAAGTCCTCGACGTTTGCCGCTCGTAATTTGGTGCTTATTTCCACAGCCCTCATTTGGATTCGTAAGTGAGAGACGTTGAGAGACGCAGCCCACTTCTCGGAATTTCACTAAGTACTCGTCTTGAAGAATCCTCTTGGCTTCCGTGTCAATGCCACGAGTCGGGCGTGGCTTCAGTGAGTCATACGCCTTAGCAGAGAACTTGTGCTCATACTGAATGCTCGCCAGCGTCTTTCGATAGGAGCGTGCTTGATTGCTTCTTTCTTCTTGAGATTCTAGCCGGCGGTAGATTTTTGTCATTGGCTTTGAAGCCGCAACACGAGCAGCACGTTGCTGATCTGGAACATGGGCGTACGCCGCAGCTTGCGCGAGCTGCAGATAAACGAGGTTAACTCCATGTACTTAAATAGCTTAGCTGCAAAAATGTCACCAAAGCAACTTACCTGGCCGCGTAGCTGCTCCAATTCTTGGTTAGTAAGGCGACCTTTCACACCGAGAGTCACGTGTTCTGTAGCTGGCGGCATGTAGCAACTCAGTCGACGTTCAATGAAAGAAATCTGACATGTTGTTGATGGGATTCTATATGTGTCGACATCTCGCTATACTTGGCGACTGCAATGCGACCATTCATGCAAATCATAAAAAACTCCTACCACCTTTCATCTAAAAAAGTTTGTCGAGGAGAGGACAATGGACCAAGGTGTCGCAGTTGATCCTCGCGTAGCAGAGGAAGAAGTAGAGACTGACCTTGCAATAGTCGAAAGCGGAAATGAGCGAGAAGCAGGTGGAGCTGAAGAAGATCTGACGATGACGAAATATCACTTCGCATCAAAATCAGAGTCGCTGGCTTCACTTCTTGTAAGCATGACGGAAAAGGTCCAACAGGAGCGCAGCCAACGTGGAAAGGCAGAAAAACACAATCAAGCTCTGTTGCTGGAGTTGGATCATTTGCAGAAAGAGGTTTTGGCCCTGCGCGCTGCTTGTGCTGAGAGTGAGCAGAAAATTAGCTCAAAGTATACAGACATCAGCGAGGCCACGGCCCCGGTCGTACGTGGTGATACAGAAGTAGGTGAGATTTGCTGGAAAGAATTGTTGGAATGTAAGAAAATGAAAGAGAAGGCTTTTGCAGAAGCCCACCAATGGAAGATGCAAGTGATGGAGCTCAACGCGTGCATTTCCATGCAAGACGATGAATTAGCAGCCCTGCGCACGCGAGCAAACGAAAGACTTGCAGCTTTTGAGAAAAAAGAGGCCGAAGCGAAAGAGTTGCGCCACGAAAATCAAGTGCATGCACAGGAGTCGAAGTTACTGCATGACAACGTACAACACTTGACTGCTGAAATGAAAGAACGTGGCACGCATTTCAAAGCGATTGTAGAGAAATGGACCGATGCGCAAGGACAGCATGAATGTCGAGAGCGAGAGACCAGTAATCTTCGCGAACAACTTCAAGTTGCTCGTCAGCGTGCCGAAGTCCGAGAGCGCGAGTTAGAAGTATTGCGAGATGAACGAAAGGCTCTTCAGCAACAATTGAATCAACTTAAGGGCGCAGTGGCTGCCAAGACAGCCGAGTCGAAAGCATTTCAAACCTATGGAGCCAGCGCTCGCGAGCACTTGCAGTCTCAACAAGCTGCAATCCAGCGTCACGCAGTGTATCGTCGAAAGGTGAATAACGTAGCGCGCAGTGCCATCGTGTCGTTGCATGGAGTACGAGCAACAGTGGCACAGACGCGAGCTCCACTTCTTTCAATGCAACAAGATTTTCGACAATTTATCGAAAAGCTTCGTACTCCTGTGACGACGCTTGTTGCCCGATCGTCTCGATACGCAAGGGCAGCCTATATCGAACATGCTCCATTGCGAACGGCTCTTCTCACTGCGGAACTTACCCGTCAACACCTACATGAGCAAGTATGGCGAGCCAGACGGGATGCGCTGGTTGTATGCCAGCTACAAAATGTACCCGACGTAATGTCGAAAAACACAAACGAGGTTGAAAAGTTAGTGCTTCGAGCCAATTACAGCAATGGAGAACTCTTTTTAAGGCAAACAGGTGGCGATCGTACTGGCAAGGAAGTCTTGGGTGTCAAATGTGACGCAATCTTTTCGGACCGAGCGCGTGACTGGGATCGGCACGAATCGATCACGCCACTTCTGCAGTCGGTACTTGATGGATGCAATGCCTGCGTCACAACTTTTGCAAATGCCTTACCTTTGCGAATTGGGGCAACGGTACAGCAAACAGTTCCCGAATTGCTCCTGCGCGAGTTGTTTGCAGCTATCGAAATGCACGGGAGTGATTCTCGCTTTCGTCGGGTTATTGTCACCATTAGCTTTCTGGCTGTTTTTAATGAGACTGTGTACGACTTGCTAGGACTTGAACGAACTGTGCTACTGCCGAAAAATGGTAACGCTTCTGCTGGTCAACAGATGGTGGTGCTTGAAGTACAAAATGCGGAGGAAGCTCTGATGGTACTCGTTAATGGCCGTGAGAATCTTGTCGACAAAAAAGTGCAACAATACGAATCAGCTCCCATGCTGACTGCTTCACTAACTCACACGGTTGTGACGGTATGCTTGTCATACGAAAACCTTCTCACGGGCATAAAGCCGATCAAATCGAAGCTTCAGATAGTGGAGTTAGCGTTAGGGTCTGGTGACGGCGCAAAAGTTGCTGAACACCCATCGCTTCCATTGTCCGACACACTTGAAGAGGTAAAACAGCGAGTAGCTGTGGAAAATGGTGCAGATGCACTAGTGACAGCACTGGCGGAGGTACGGCTAAAGGATGTGGCGTTTGTGCGCTATCACAGCTCGAAACTTACTGTTCTCCTTCAAGACACCATCAAACCTGGTGCAAAGTTCCTTGCTTTAGTGGCTCTACCTTCCTCCTACTCAACATCTACTATCTCGAACGACATTAATCCCGCAGCTGTTGTACGCATCCTCCAGTTGATGCGCTCAGCCGTTGGAGACGCTGAAGATTCGCGCATAGCCCTTAGAAATAACAACCGTGATCGTTCACTCGAGGGTTTTATGAATCGGTTGGCCCTGCAACAGTCACAACAGAATGGTGGTCTCACGCTTCCATTCTCTTCAATTGAGATGCAGGATCACGCTCGTCGTCGCGCGATTGCTGCGACTTCATGGAGTACTGAGCTTGAGAACTTGACCAAGAAATACGGTCAGGGAACGCTTGAATCTCTTATCGTAACACCACCAGCGATGTACTATCACAAAGCTGATGACGATAATGATCAGCCCCACCATTTGACTACAGTCCACCCAATTTCCTTTCATCCTCCCCCCGTTCCAATAGACAACCGTCCCATATACCGCAAAGGATCAAAAAGTACGCGACGCCATTACGACCAATCAGCAGTCTCTGCAAAAAAAATGCTTCCGTCACGTGCAGTGCGTTCCGTTCGACTTGCGGCGACTGCAACAGCAACTACAGCAAGTGCGCCCTTGAGGGTTCAATCTATGGCCAAAAAATCGTTTAAAGTTCGTCGGGATACGGCATCTAGTGTCTTAAAAAAGGCCCATCGAACACTGCAGGGCAACCGCTTCCCTTTTCGTTAAAAGGTCAACTGCGTGACCAACATTCTTAGAAACAAAAATAAAGTGTCCCACACTATTTCTTGAGCTCGTTCTCGTCTACGTGTTCGATCCCAGAAAGATACCGTCCAGTGCTCACCCTAACTTTCGTCGTCCCGCTCGCCATGTCCACTCCTAGCGATGTTGAGATGCTTGAGCAGTTGCAGCAGCGTCTTAAGAGCGTGACTGCCGCCAAGGAGGCCAATGCAGCAGCAGGCAAGAAGCTGGACGAGAAGCTGCGCGTGGCGTTCAAGCACCCTCCGCGTCGCCCAAACATGTCGGTCGAGCGTCTCAAAGAAGAAATGGAGCGGAAAGAGTGGCATCGAAACACCACGTCGATGGGATCGAGCGATGAGCGTGTTTTGCTACGCGAACTGCAGCAACTTAAGGAGAAATTAGCGCAGCAGGAAGCGTGCGAGGAGTTCCAAGCCATGATTGATCGGATGCGGCAGGAACGGCAAGAGCGTTTTGAGCAACATAAACAGCATGACGCTACGCTATATCAGTTGCAGCAGGGAATTCGCAAGCTTACGCTTGCAGCACACTTGAAAACGTCGGTTGCGGCCTTTGTCACGATCAGCGTGACGGTCCCGGCTGACAAGATGGGCGCAGTGATTGGCAAGCAATTTAGTCACGTGCACAAGCTGGAAAAAGAGCATTATGCGATTCTCGACGTGGATAACAAATCCAATGTCATTTCGATCACTAGTACTCCAGACCAGGTGCAAGCAGCCAAGGAGGCGATTGAGGACATAACGCTCGCTGCGACGCAATCGATTGGACTGCATCCTGATACTGTAAAGGTGTTGATGTTTCAACAAGCCAAACAGTTGCACGAGCTGGAGAAAAGTCTGAAGATCAAAGTCAATATTAACAAGACTGATGGCATTTTAATGGTCGAAACTTCGCCTGAAAAAAAGGCACAATTGGAAAAGACCATTCAAGCTTTGACGGCTGGCAAAGTGGACATTTTGCTGTCGTCGGATATCGTTCCGAAGCTCATTGGTCGAAAAGGGGAGACAATTAACCAGCTAATGGAAGATACGGGAGCCCTTGTGGACATTGACAAGGTGACGAACAATGTGCGTCTGGTGGGTACGAAAGAGAATGTTGCGAGCGCAGAGAAATTTATTCGCGAGCTTATTAGTGAGCAGTCTCAGCGTGAAAAGACTTATACGCCGGAAGACAAAGAAGTGTTTACGGGGCCAGAGTTTTCCAAGTACAAATTTGCATTTTTCGCCGAGTTCTTGATGACTGACAAGGCGAAACAATTGCGTTTGTTGCGAACTGATGCGTTGGAAGCTCGTATTAAAGTATATAAGAAGGAAGGACGGATTCACGTGATGGGTAACAAGAAGCAGATCGATGCGATGGAGGATGCACTTCGTGAACGTCTGAAAGAGTTTGAACATCATCATTGGGTGCGTGAAGTAACGGACAATTACCTGCTGAGTCTAATTATTGGCAAGAAAGGAAGCAAGATCAAAGAGATTGAGAGCGAAGGCAAGGATAGCAACGTGCGCATTGATATTCAAGACACGTTTGTCTGTGTCTTTGGTGACGACGAGGAAGCAATTAACGATGCAAAAACTAAGATCATGGAAATTGTGAATACAAATCAACGCTCTGTCTTTGTGACGTCGCGCTACTTGATCACTGTTTTAATGGCATCTAAGCGTGCAAAACTGTCGGAGATTGAAGCTAGTAGTGGCTGCAAGTTGCAACTGCCTCGGCAAGTGCACGAAGGAGCGACTCGAAGCAATGAGAATGAGTCTGGTCAGATTAAAATTGCTCTCACGGGTACAATCGATTCGATCCAGATGGCGAAGAAACAGCTAGAGGAGCTGGAGGAAGCGCATCACGTTCGATATTTGCCGCTGGATGACGATGAAATTTCGACTGTGATTGGTAAGAAAGGGGAAACAGTGTCCGAGCTAGAGAACAAGAGTGGAGCCAAGGTTCGCGTGTTGCGAGGATCGGACGGCCAGCCTTCTGAACTGGAAATGATTGGCACTGATGAGCAATTGAAGAACGTAGAGACAGCAGTCGATGAGCTTTTACAGACGCAGAACCGGCAAATTTTGCAACTGGATGCCTTTGCTACGGGTTGTTTGATCGGTAAGAAGGGTGAACGTATTAAGACGTTGCGTCTTGCTCATCCGGAAGCCACTTTGGATGCCTATACAAATCGCGGCCAGGTCCGTGTCAAGGCTGCATCCCCCGAAGCTCTCAAGGCGTGTGTCGACGACGTGCTGAAGACGTTGCAAGAAACCCATGTGATCGAAAGCGTCTACGTGCCTAAAGACCAGCAGAACGATGCAATTTTGCCGCGTGGCGCCGCTGTGACTAATTTTAAGACGCTTTTTGAGAACAATGAAGCAATTGCACTGCGTCTACACGAACTAGAAGCCGAAGGTGGCGGGGGCATGAAAGTGTCTATCCAGGATGATGGAAAAGTGGCGAAGATCCGCGGTCCCGCAATGGGAATTGGCAAGATTAAAAAGTTTTTGGAAATGTTAGTGTCGTCAGACGCCCATTTTGTAGAGACTATTGCCTTACCTTCTATTGCATTTGCCACTGCGTTAGAGGTCAAAGGCGAAGCTGCCAAGCTCAACGAAAACGCGTTGCGGATTTGTAAGCAAACTGGATGCGAACTTCGCGTCAAGCGCTTACTAGTTCCTTCAAAAACAATTGAGGAAGGAATTGTTCGTATCGAAGGCAATAATGCTTCCAAAGTGTACGAAGCCAAGACCGAGGTGGAGAACACGCTTCAATTCTATTATCCAGACTGTTTTCGGACGCTTAATAATCTCACACCGTCGATCGCGTCCCGTGTTTACGAGCTTCTGCCAACTTTCCGCGGAAAGTACAACGTTGTGTTCTCGCTTCCTACAAAGACAAGCCTCAAGATTTTCACGGATTCAAAGACACACACACAGGAGATTACAAACGAACTGGAAATGAAAGTCGAAGCCTGGAGACAGCAGCAGATTGAATTGCCAATTTCTGGATGGCTTGTACCCATTTTGCTGGGCCGCAATGGCGAGACTATCAAGAAGATTACCGCAAAAAGCAATGCTCGATTGGACTTGAGCTCCCCATCGCCTTCTGGCAATCGTCACGAGGACCGGATTCTCACTATTAGCTCGAGAGATGACGAGGCGGTGAAGCTTGCAGCTGAAATGGTGGAGGAAATGCTTACAATTCACAAAAACAGGTCTTCGATTGTGGATGTAACTAAAGAAAAACTTGACATTGCTCTTTCTATCAAAAAGGACGCTGCGAAGGGCATTCAGTTTCACATAATTGATGGGGAAAAGAAGGGTAATCTGCAAGTTGTAATCTACGGTGAAGACCACGATGAACGTGAGCGATTAGTGGAAAAAATGGAACATTTTCTTGAGCTTTATATCGTAGAAGTCATTGCTCTGTCTCCAACCGTGTCTCCCGCGTCCGCGAATTCCATGATCGGATCGTTGATTGGCAAGAGCGGTGTTAAAATCCGCGATTTGCAAGCGCAGTTTCCGGACGTGATGATTGATATCCGTCGTAATGATCACTCTGTCACGTTAAAGGGGCCATTTAAAGAAGTCCAAAAAGTTCGCATTGTTATCGATGACGAAATGCAAAAGTTGTTGCGTAATGAGGGAGAATTTCAACAGCGCCGCAACACTCGCTACCAACAAGAAGCGGAGATGCAGGCAGCCGAAGAAGAAAAGGTGAGCAACAGTCGTGACGGTCAAGCCATCGACGAAAACGCGCAACCAAATGTGGAGCAACAGCGACAGCACACAAAACGTGTGGGTCCCGTCGGCGGAACTCCAGGCATTGGAGAGGTGAAACTTACCAAGAACCAGCGGCGTCGCATGCGTAAGCGCGCCGAGAATGAAAAGTCGGATGTTCTTTCGATGCTGGTGGGTGACGGCCCGGTAACATCTTTAAGCACGACAAAGACGAGTGTGACCGTCAAGAATTTGAGTGATGGGGTCATTACTAGCTCTACTACTACCACGACCAGCTCGGAGAAGGAAAACGATGGTAAATATTACCACTCATCAAGTGGGTACTCGTTGCGCTTGTAAGTAACTCAGCAATTGTGGATGCTTTGGCCTTGCAAGTGAAAGATTGGTGTCACTTTGGCATGTTTAGACAAAATATAAAATGAAAATTACTAAATATTCTATCAATAAGTATTGCAATCATGGAATGCACGGCAAATTGATTGCTAGTTTTATCATGTTATTGTTTTGCAATCTGGTTATATTATACAATAAGATATTGGAGAACGATCGTGGTACATTATATTGTGATTTGATTCTAGAATTCAATAAAATATTGTACAACGAGGGTCGTGGTGGAATGTATTGTGGATGACGACGACTTCGACAAAGAGGACATACTATTCAGAAGAGAATATGAAGATTCTGACAATAAAGTTAAAGACACTGAACCCACGCGGCTGGCAATGAAAAATTATCTAAATTCAGCAAAAGTCGTGTGAGGAGGAGGAGTCAAGACAACTTAACGACGTATTGAGCGCACCATTGCAAGCGCAAGAACGCGCATCTCATTGTTTGGGTTAAAAAGGTGTTTTTACAAATTTATGAGCAGCTACGCGAGCATATGGACCAATTCGGTACTGACCGGATGACTTATTGCGGTGAAAAAGCAGACGAATTTCTACCAATGGTCAAAGAACCCGAGTGAAGTGTCTTATGTTCTTGTCGAGTTGTGCAACAAAATGCGCGGTGAGGTAATTAATAATTTGGTTGCTCGAAGTTTGGTGAAAAAGATCAAGAGAACGTGATTACTGTATACAGCTTTTAATAAAACCGGTTAGCATTTGTGTGCCAACTTTGTTGAGTGTTCCCTGATCGGTTAATTATACAAGATCGTTATGCTTGGAATGACATTAATTGTACCCGTAATCGACAGGTCTTGCACTAGCCGTTGAAGATTTGACAACTGACTTTTGAACTTTTATAATTAATGTCTATAGGTAAGACTGCAAACAACGGGTTGAACGCACTTCGCTCCGTGATGGTCACTTAAGACATGACGAAAAAACATGTACTCCATGGTCTTTTACAACCACGTTTCCGTACACGTTACGCGAAAGGTGGTCACTTATGATCCTTTGAGGCGCTCAAAGCAAATGAGCAGACTGAGGTCTGCATTTGGTGATGTTATCAAGTAGAGTATCGCGAAAATTGTTTTGGCCCCGGTAATCACCATCAACTTGACCGTCTTTACAGGTGAGGCCTTTAGCATGGCCGGTGAGTCTGACGATAAGTCTGCCAAACTTTGGGCATACCACGAGGTTACTTTGACACCTATTCTCTTAATCAATGATTTTCCGCCGCTTTAGCAGGCTGGAACACAAGAAAATGCTACCTTAAACTCTATCACCATTTCAACCGCTTTGAAGGAGAAAGTGTCTACGGATATTTAGCTAATGAAAAGATTTAGCGCGCGTTTCCCGCAGTAATGGAGTGGAAGCAAATTATATATACTCTCTTGTCCGAGCAACTTCGTATCAATCAAACCAATTTAAGCTCAACAGGTGCAGCAAGTGTTGCAGACACAGCTTGTAATGTAGATGCATTCGTGGGCACAGAAATGAAGAGACAACCTTAAAGCCAAATCAGCCACGTTGAAGGCTGGCCTAGATATCTTTGGACGATTCGGCAGGCAGCCTTATTTGCTGTCGACAAAATGATTGCTGTGATCAAACCTACTTTACGTGGAGAAGGTTAGCCTTCTTTTATTGGATGCACTTCACGTTTCGGTAAGAAAGGATGTATTGGACCGTGACATAAAAGCATGCTTTGCGTTAAGAATTGGGCTTATGCTTGATAAAGCCAGAGAAATTGGGTTCTGGTATAGAATAGACATCGTGGCATTACTCATACCGGTTTGCATATTTAGGTATAGCTCATACCTGGATTGCATTATCAAATGTAGTGCTTTGTAAGATCATATCTTGGATCAAAAGCTTACTATTGATCAGTTCTTGAGCTACAATCTATTGGACACGTTACTTCTTCTAACAACAGGGATCGTGACCGGTCACTCACTGGAAGATCGCTCTAATTCTGCATGGCTCTTCTATGCAAGGTGCTGTGTACTTCGTTGCGATGGACCAAAGACTGTTGCTACTACATTTACAAAGCGGTAAACTAGATGCGTAGTGGTTGAAGCTCAATCGACGAAGATCACCGATGACAACAAATATTATATGCTTCGACGGTTAATGTGAAGCCATCCAACGCAATCGCTATAAGGCGTTCATTTTTACTGCATTAAACATTATAGCAAAGACAACGCATCACGAAAGCGTATCACTCACAAGCTGACGACAAAACTGATGTAGTTTAATATAATCTAGTCAATATCTTGAAGATGTGCATCTCACATGGTGATCAAAAGAGTGTGATAAACAGGCCAACATTTAGCATTTTCGTTAATATGACGTATAAAAAGAGATAGAATTTAAATACTAGTGCAGGGTCAGGATAGGATGATGATCTACGCCGAAAGCGTTTTTACTTCTGGGAGGGCACAGATTGACCGAAACATTAATGGTCAAGAATGTCTGACAAAAAATATAGCCGTTGGGCGATCGAGCGCAAATTGTCTTACCAGCGTAGACACTGACACTTTTTCTCTGCCGACAAGCTGAGCGGGACTTCCGCCACCAAGACCGATATTTAGTCGCAAGTATCCCAACAATATCGGTTGGAAATCATTCACCAAGCATTTGTGTAGCTGGGTTTCGTTTTGAAATAAGCGTTGATTGCGGTGGGGTTTTGTGCAAGCAGCTGATCCATCTTTCTCGAGCTAAAGAAGCGAGTGTCAATTCGCTTAATCATTAATTTTCTTTGCTACTTATTACAAACTTAATGGGTCCATATGACCTAAAATCTTTGTTTATTGTAGTATAAAGATGCCTTTTCAGGTCGACTTATCTCCTTTGAAGCAGCTACATGAAAATTAAGCGTCAATGTATACAGTACACGCAAGGAGCCAAATTTTTTAAGCGCAGGAAGCTTGTAGCAAACCTACCATTTGAGATCGAGTTTTGTAGTACTCAGTACTTTAGGCTTTTTTGGAGTCAGTGAAGTGTCAGGCTCATCCGACTGTAATGCACCGACTAAGGAGGGCTGGCGTGTGATCGCTTATTCACTAAAAAAAACTTTCTCTGGCAGCTGTACTGAGGAGCCTAATCAGCTGTATCTCGGTCTGGGGACGAGTGATTAATTCAAATAGATGGGGATGGGTCACTTATTGGACGAGCGATCACTTCCAATGTGTGACTGCCCTACCAACCCGGACCAAATGAGTAGGTAACAGCTGAGTAAAGTGAACACTTCACTGATCGCAGAAGGCTCATAGGGTTCGGAAGCCGATCCCAAAATGGGTCGGATAGCTACCAGCATCTCACTCTAGCGACAGCTTAGTTCTTGGGTACCAAAAACGCTGCTGCTGTAGAATTTTGTACCATCTACATATTAAAAGTGCATTAATTTTAATCAAAGCTGCTGCTAAACGACGACTTTTCGAATTGTCAATTATCTCTGTGAATAAGGTTTTTGTGTCAAACGCAAAGCCGTTCGTGGTTTTCAGAGATCTTTGTCGGGCTGCAATCCGGTTTTTTTTCTTGGAGGGCTTTGTATTATACCTTTAGTTACGCTAAGCGCCTTTAAGGCTGTGTTACCCGGCTGGCTTGCAGACTCTACTTATCTGCTTGGAAGATCTTGTTACCTGCAATTAGTGACACGTTCTGCTAATAAGATGTAGAATGTTTCAGAAAGAGCCAATGGCCAGCGGAATTTGTTCTTGCTGAAGGATATAAAAAAATGTTTTCATGTATAAATCTGCGTCCATGAATTCCTTCTGAAGTCATTTCGGGCGTAGATTTCTTTTAAAAGAGGCGTGCGCACAAGAAGGGAACAAAAGCTTTCATAAGTATTCGTGAACGAAAGTTAGGGACCGGAACCGATGCATTTTCCCCGCCGAACGATCCAAAGATCTTACTTTTCTAGCAGCGGCTAATTTAGAATTTTCTTGTACTCTCAGAAAAAAGTATTATGCTAAATGTAATCGCTTGTCGGCGGGCACAATTATACAACGCGCCAGAGTCTACAAAAACTCGAACTGGTATTTCGTAAGCTCACGGACTTGCGTGTACAATCAGCAGTCTATTGACGCTGGTCCCACCTTATCATAGTGTGTATTAATGTCTCAAAGGAAGCCGAAGAAGTGGACTTTTCACACCACTTAGCTTTTCATCAGGAGTGCGCTCTGTCCCTACAAGTAGTTTAGGGCGCGTTTTATGACATATACTATTCAAAGACTTTGCACGACGAATGCTATCGTTCCGGCTTTCTCTAAGGCAGGCACGAGGCATGTGGTGTTGCCTGTCACTGCCAAAGCAGCAAGTGTTTCTTCTTCGGGTTACAGATCAACGGATATCATACTGAAGCCCGAGAAAGTGAGATTCTACGGCATTCCGGAAAAGCGGGTCTTATTTGGATGATTACCGCTTGAAGATCAATTGGCTCGCTTTTTGCCGCTGCTTTAAGTTAAGAGCGTTGAGTACGAAGCAATCTTACCCCTTGTCCAGCCTATCCTCGACTTGTCCGGGAAGTGGCCAACCACTATCAACTCTAAATTTGTACATACATTCATTGAGTTATCGCTATCCTTGCTCGTTAGCGCTGGCGGAACCTAAAGCTTGCCAGAAGAAAGTTGCTCTCAGCTGATCCTAATGAGCTCCCAGGATACAAAGGTGTTATGTGGGAGCGCCTAGCTTTCTTAGCGAACTTCCTTGTATTGCAGTGCTGAAGCTGCGCACACCTAATTAATTGTCTTTAAAAAGCCATCTCTACTTCCTCAATTTTCTATAATATTGCTGTACGGTGAAATTTTAAAGCTTCACCAGCTCGGACCTGTCAGTAGGCGCTATCTTTTGGGCTTTTGCACCTTGTGCTAAAGAATATACTTTGCCCGTAGGTTTTGAGCACAGATACACTTTCATCTGCTTAGCTGCTAAATGGGTCTAGTATTCAACCGCCTCATCTGGCCCATGCAAGCCAGTAAGTCTCTTGTGTAGCATAAAACATGGGTTCGACATATGCAAAAAGATGGTAGCGAAATATTAGATCGCGTAGGCGTAGAATTAGTTACGAATGCCACCGAATATGATGGGTTCAGGCAGCAGCTTGTCCAAAGGTGGCAATTAGAAAGATTAACAATTTCCGGTAAAGAGTTTAACGGATTTCTAGTTTTAAGGTATCGAAGTGTGCAATTGACAGCAGGTACATCATTCCTTTACGGACCTTTTCAGCTGAAAGATCTTAACATTAAACTTTGGCTTGATGCTACGGCTCGGTTCACCGCATGTGGTTATTGTGGTGGAGGCAAGGGCATCCGCACAAGCTGCAGTGACAGCATTTTCGAATATAAACCAGTTATATGCCATCAGATCTTGCTTTGGCTCTGAGTTATTCCCCAAAAAGCAACATCTATCAGTATAAATGACGAAGGCAATTCTATGACGCAATTTGTTTTACAAACGCGCATTTGATACCAAACGGGAGTACCGCGACCATTAAACAAGATAAAAGGTTGTATTGTATTGTATTACGTTATCGCGTTGCCAAGGTATGCACGTGCTAGGCTCAGTCTGGCTAGTCCACGGCATAGAGTGGTGTCCGCATACGTCGAGTCTCGTTCGGCGGGCAGTGCAGCCAACACCGAGGTCGTGGGGGTCTTCCATTATTTTGTTTATCTCTGACTTGGTAAGAGCCCAGGTGGCGTTCTGGTGCTGGAGACCGTCGCGTCGAGGGTGAGACTCGTTAGAGACCTGCACATGCCCGAGAGCACCTGCCCGAAGCGCGCGAGCATTTAGCCCCCGCGCTTGGAAGGAGGGCGTCACTCCAACCTTTTCCGTAAAAGATAAAGGTTATAAAGGAATAAATTCTGTTCAAATATGGGGACCATAGATGGCCTTCTGCCTATTTTCCACTTTTTAATCTTAGCTTATCAAGTGACCATACTGCAATAAGACGTACTGCCTTGCAATTCACATTTTCCACACACTCTAGAATGCGCCGCCACAAGAGATCGCGCCTTAATCGCCGCGAACGCGTGCGTCATGTGGTCGTGATGGTCTTGGGCGACGTCGGCCGTAGCCCGCGTATGCAATATCATGCACTGTCACTTGCACGCATGTCCCCAAAAGTACGCGTGACGTTGATGGGATTGGCGGGCGAAAGCTGTGTCCCTGACGTAGCCCATCAGAGCAATCTGACCGTCCTGACGTTCTCACCACTTTTACAACGGCTGCACCGTAAATCGTTTTTGCTGCTAGCGCCGATTAAAGTGTTGCTGCAATTGCTGCAAATGCTCTGGCTACTGCTGGTCACAGCCGGCAGCGTCGATCTCGTGCTCCTGCAAAACCCACCCACGTAAGAGAAATTGAGTATTTAAAGCAGCTCCTTGCCATCCGTGCGATTAATTTTTGAGATGGTTTGCTTTGCAGGATTCCAACGTTTATCGTCGTGTGGCTTTGCTGTCGACTAAAAGGTGCAAAGTTCGTAATTGATTGGCATAATCTCGGCTACAGTTTGCTGGCATTAGCCATCGGGAGTGGCCATCCAGTCGTGAAGGTACAGGAAACATGAGGGTCCATTGTGTAAAATCTTACCCTTTGTATACGAGTGAGTAGATTGCCAAGTGGATTGAGCGTGTATTTGGACGCAAGGCAGATGCCAATTTGTGTGTCACAAATGCCATGCAAACGTGGCTCTTTGAAACTTGGCACATTAAAGCGACGGTACTCCACGATCAACCGCCGCTGTTTTTCAAACCCACTTCGTTGGACATTCAACACGAATTGCTAACTCGTGTTTGCGATCAATTGGAGCATTGCAACGATGTTTGTGTTGTATTTAATTCTATGACAAGCTTAGCTCAATACATTCTTATCGCAATTCTTGGCTGTGGTGCTAGCTGGTGACACGGGGTGGAAATAAAGCAAACTTTGAAGAAACGCTATTGACGCGAAAAAGTACGACTTTTAATGGGTCAAAGAGCAAAAGTGTCGTTCAAGCACGTGAAGACCGACCAGCTATGATCGTAAGTTCGACGAGCTGGACTGTTGATGAAGATTTTGGTATTCTACTTGAAGCGCTCAAATTACTCGACGAACGCACGTCATCACTTAGCTTGTCGGAATTTCCAAATCTGCTTGTGGTTGTGACGGGGAAAGGGCCGCAAAAAGCCCTGTATCTTGAAAAAATCCGACATCTTGCTTTCAAGCGCATTCGGATTGCCACAATGTACGTTTGCTAGTTATTTTTACGACGTCATTGTACTTTTCGAAGATTCTTACAGTGTCATTGAACGCAATCTCGTTTGGATTGTCTAGGTGGCTCGAGGCAAGCGACTACCCCCTCCTTCTGGGCAGTGCCGATGTTGGCGTGTGTCTACACACATCGTCTTCAGGTCTTGATTTGCCCATGAAGGTGCTCGATATGTTTGGCTGTGGGCTTCCAGTATGCGCCATCACGTTCAAGTGCTTGGATGAGCTAGTTAAGCATGACAAGTACGTGTGCTATGGCTTTGTAGTGGTTGGAACACTTTAACGCGCAGTCTATTTAATTAAACTATCGAGTAGGAATGGCTTGGTGTTTGCCTCATCAAAGGAGCTTTCAACGCAACTATATGGTCTTTTAAAGGGCTATCCGAAGGACACTGCGCAGCTTCATCGGCTACGGGCATCTCTGAAATCAATAAAGGTAAGTGGGGCTCTAATTTTGCCATTTTACACATAAAACGACACTAATTATTTCGCTTTTCTCCCAGCACTGGCCGGAGAATTGGTCTAGCGTGGCTGCGCCAGTTTTTAAAAAGCACCTTTGTCTTTCTTAAGCGGCAATGTTTGCAGGAGATGACAATATATATTTCGGTATCTTTCATATTTTAAGAGGAATAGATTAAGAAAAAGTAATGTTATGATCAATAACAGTTGAATCATTTTGCCAGGAATGGAGAACTGGATTCTAAGCTGACCTGACTGCAGCAAGCTACGCGCTACTTTTGTCCACCACCAATCACCGGCTTAACGTTGTGTAGGCTGCGACACAACAAGGAGCAGAAAATTAGGTACTTCTCAATTTCCATAGCCACTTTGAGTACTCAACGCACTTGATGGTGATGCGAAGGTTGCTGCCCTTGGGCACATCAAACTTTTTAGGATGCGTGCGAAAGTGGTTGATAATATTCGACACATCGATCGCTCCTTGACTCGCTAGTTTACTCTTCAGCTGCTGCTTGCGCGCCGCTGACGTTGCGTTCGGCCGCAATCGCACAGTAGGAGCGGTTTTTTTGCCTTTTTTAGCCACCAGCACGAGTCCAGGCCGTCGCTTATTGATCACTGTCTGGCGCTTGTCCGACGCCGAGGCCGCGTTGGCCTTCGCACGCTATTCATCGACCACATCAAAGTGTTAAGTCCACCCCTTCAGACACCTCTCTCAACGTATAACGTACGGCCGCCTTGGATACGGGCACAATCACGGTTTTTTCACATTTTGCTGTTTGTGGCTAAATTTTTTTAATTTTTTCTGCGAGCTTTTAAACTTTCCACCCTTCTCAGAGTCGATCACCTTGGCCTTGGGCTTTTGCTTTTTCGCTTTCTGTATCAGCGTGTCTGTGGGATACATGCTTAGAAAGCGGTCAAAGGGCAGTAAATTTGAGCACGTACCGAGAGGATAGGCAAGCTTCTCCTCCGCAGAGAGGCCAAGCGAAAAGTCTCCTGGTGTCACCATGCTTTACGGAGATTTTGTTTGTACAGATATCGGTTTTCTCCCCCTTTTTTGCTCGTATCTTGATAAGCATTTTCCTATACAACAAACTACTATCGTGCTTCGTCCTGTCGACACAATAGTTATTCTAATTGGAAGGTCTGTAGATCAAATTATTTCGGAACGAGCAATGCAATATAGGCGATTTTGGACAGCTAAGTGCGTCACTGGTTTAAATCTGAAAAGATGAAAAGTCTACAAACTTTACATATAGGTCGATTTCTTGGACCAGCTTTTGCATGCCTTCCGACAATACTTTCTCGTCGATCTTATCCTTCAAGTTCCAATTACCTTTTTTTTTCGGCGCTTAAGGCAAAGTAAAAATACCGTGGTCAAGAGATTAAAGCTCAGTGGTCATGCTTGGATGAACTTCGACTTCCTGTACGTTTGCTCTTGGACGCAGTGAGATTACATATTTTTAGAGCAGGTAATTCCATGTACACGACGCCATAGCAATATGCAATCTACGAAGCCATGGTTGGTCATGTTGTCCGCGGAACATACATAATTCTCAACGTCTTGTATGCGTGGGCAGCGAAAGGATTTAGTTGTTGCATCTTACACGACACTCGATTCATCCGAACCAGATCTCAAGCTCTAAAAGCTTAATTGTTAAAGTCACGTAAAAATATGGCTGATACCATGAAGTTGTACTATCTATTTTACTATTTTGTAGACTCTTGCGCCATTTGATGGATGTTGCATAAGCACATTAAATGGTGGTGCATCGACGTGTCCAAATTTTACACCGCCGCGGATCACAGACGAATGTAAAGAAAATGAGGCTTGACGGATACGGTTGTTAAAGTTGTATATGGCTGCACATTGACAAGAAATGCAGTCAGCAAATTAAGAAAGGTCGGGTGAACACGGAATAGGTCACCTAAATGTTTCCTTGGAGGCTGTAAGGTACTTATTTCTAGTTTCTCGGAAAACTGTAGTACAAGTAGCATTTTATTCATACATCCATTAAAATTGTGACCTTTCTTTAAAACTTTAGTTTCGACAAACATCATCGCTGCAACTTATTCTGCTTTTCTTATACCAAAGAGTAGACTGAATGAGCCTCGAAGTAATTCCCGGTCGACATATCTTTTGTCAAGCCTCGCCTTCCTATTCTATCTACAGGGTCCAGCGAAGACGATTCTCTCTGGACACGATAAACCTCACAACCCCCGGTTAATATACGGTACACTTGCATAGATGCCCTAACATAAGCACGCGATATCGTCGGATCACAGTACTTGTGCTTTCAGAGCACAAAATTGCCGCGTGCGTTAATCACCTTTTGCTCAAATTAAGCAACACTCCGCCTTCTGTAATTAATGATCACATACATCGGCAAAAATGGCCAAAATCATCGCTATGTAGTGATGACAGCTCTCCGTTTTGTCTTGTATATCTATTATCGAGATCAAAGGCTCGAGGAGGCAACCACTTTGTATATATCGGTGGTTCAGCATGGTGCAAATGCATTGCGTAACTCGTTCGCGTTATTATCGATAAGTGATGTACTAGCAGGCTCCTATTCAAGACTGAACTTTGCTTGTAGGTAAGTAACAAGTCCTTCCTAGCTGAATACCGCTTAAATGTCACCTTGCACTCGTCACACTTATGTCAGCCACGTCCGCAAACCGCTCAGTGCTTGACCGATCTAAACCCTGCGCGCTTCTCGTTTTTTGTGCAAGTTTTTCAAACTATTTTCATTTCTTAACGATCCTCAACTCACCAAAACAATAATGTTACACAAGAGCATAAGATGCAGTCAAAGCAGATAATGTCTCGATTTGTTCCCATTACAAGACGAGCCGACTGTCATTGCATAAAGCTTAAAACAGTGAGTGTGTATTTTACAGATGCTTGAGTTTGAGAGCCAAGTTGCTGGGCCTACAAGAATTCTCTTAAATACCCTGAAAGCCTCGCATAGTGGCTTGAAATAGTCGAGCTAACTTATTTCGGCGTGACACGTATCTTCAACACCTTTTTGGTAGCAATTCAATACCGACGGTGACATTGAGTTTTTATGAGGGCAGTAGCATAGTTTTTTATGGCTGAACTGACCTTGTTTTTTGCTGGGCAGTCCACATAATTGATTTCCTCTTCTTACCACCATGATGCGCCTGTTGCGAGCAAGTTCCTTTATTGAGCAGCCACATGATCAAATGGTGACTTGATGCTGCTTTCTTTAATAAAATAGACATTTTATTTGCAAAATAGCTTTTTTGCGTAACAAGTTTCCAGTATTTCTTTTGTATTGGTGCCCGGCTCAACCAAGTCTCGGAAACTATTTCATGTACACTCTGGCTTGAAAAATGTTTTCTGTTCTACTCTCTTCGTTTTTTATGCTCTTGATGGAAAAGTGTTAGCCATTGTAGCCGTCTTTAACAAATTCTTGATTTAAGCACTTAATGAATGTCGAGAAAAGAGTGAATAAAATACAAGAGTCAATAGAGCCAAGGCCAAATGCATCGTATTAGTGTGACGGTAGTACACAGCAACTATTACAGGGGCTGCATTAAGATATGCGATTTTTCGATGAGCAAACTGTTCACTATTCGCGGTTTCAGCAATCGAAGTATTCCACACAATACACTTTTAAGCCTGATTGTACTAGGTTTTGTGCTTCCGTCCTTCCTCTATTTTTTAAGGAGCGATTACAATTACTACCGCGATCATGACATGAACTCCATTTCTTTTACGAACTTCAAATTATTCATAATGGTATCGACACCGATAGCCGTGCACCAGAGGGTAACATTCATTAAAAGCAATTGTGTCTGCCATTTTGGCCGTTAAAAGACTTGTCAGCATCACGAGCTTAGAATACAGCAGACACCTACGAAACTTTAATTAGCCATAGTATGCCTCGTGTGTTTTTTTTGCTTGCCGCTATTACTCTGTATTCTGTGTGTCAATCATTCAACGCCTAGCTCTTGACGAGTGCTTACAAACATTGCAACCCCTATTCAATTTAAAGGTCACTCGTATAGTCAGCGTTAGTATAACACACGATATGGAAACAACTCTTGGCAATGCATCCCGCAAAGGCCATAGTTAGATATACCAGCAAATCAGCGCAGAATACGCTAAGCCGACAAAAAAAGAGTATGGCGTAGAAGGAAAAGCACATGTCAGTGCCCCATGCCGGGTCATTCCGCCAAAATTCGCCCAAAAGCGCGTTTAGGAGCTTTGCGAACCGACAGTAGTATCTGTTAAATTTGGTGGTATTATCTCCTCGACATGAAGTATCGCAGCACTGATGCATTTTTCCATCAAACTTCAACAAAGCACTTTCTCTCTATTACCGCTTGCAATCCACAAGAACATGAATTTTGGAAAAGAACTCGAAGGTATTTAGTATTATATGCTATTAGTCGTCTCGGAGTAGTTGTGCAAGCTTAGAATGTACACAATGAGCTACTTGTTTTAAAGTCAGAATCTCTCCTAATATTTGGCGACGACTGCAAATTTTTCCTTCGGGCTTACGGCATCTATCGTAAATCTTGTGTTACTTATAGTTTGAACAGCTTCTTTGAAGTTTAGTTTATGGACTCATGTGGCTAAGTTTCTGTACAGAAGTGCGCTCGTGAAGTCAAATTTTTAAATTTTAGGTTGTCGCTCAGTGCGCACAACAGAGTACACCGAATCCTAAGTACGTGAAGCAGGACACCACTACTTCGACCTTGTGTATCTTGGAATGACCTTGGGCATCACAAAATAACGAATACACCAAATTGCCGCTTGTGGTTCGCTTATCTTCGGCTTTTGCACTCAACACGAAGAATTAGACTTAGCGTTGTAACTGAAAGGTCATCTTCACATCAATGGCAATTTTCCACTTTTTCGGTCTTGTAAATATTAAACTTGTAGCAGTCAATACGTTGACCTCAGTCTTGTCAGCGTTTCGAAAACTGTCTTCAAGCTTGCCCTTTCTTTGCTGTCCACGCATATGCCTTAAATATGCGCTCTATCCATCGCTAGTATGTATAGCTGTTCATAGAACCCACTCAAAGCTATAGAGCGTTAATAAATAAGCCTGAATTGCACAAGTGGCTATTTACTGTAAGGTGGCACGTATTTGTCTTATGTAATTCGATTCACGAAAGATATAAATTGAGCATATGCAATTTATGCATATCAGGAAGACACCGCAAAAAAAAAATTAAGTTTGTGCTACTTGTTCAAATCCTATCCTGAGACAAGCAATATTGCCAGCGTCAATAAAGGCATTGTGGAGATTAAATGGCATACTCCTACTACTTCTGCGCTTTTTGTGACATTTGTATATGAACAATATCTCGACCTTCATTTTTACATTCTGTACGATAGTGGAAGCAAAACGTTGTTTGAAATGCTGCAACAGATTCACTTGATGCTTCAATTGGCAATCGCACTGGCCCGGGAAACAACGTTTTTTCTGTCACTACAATATATTAGTGGCATTTAACGTACAAGTGAGGGATTAAATATTTAAAGCTCTGGAAGACTTACCAGAAAGCCAAACTTGCAGCTCGCCCGTCGATTCAGTTACAGAGCGCGCAAAAGCCAAAAGTCTTTTGAAGACATGTAACCTTCGACTTTGTCTTTGGCTTGCCGAAGACACCCGTTTGACAGAGACGACTGCGCAGAAGATCCACCGGCAGCCTATGGAGCACGAAACCGATGAAGAAAGATCGTTGCGTTTAACAGCACGATTTTTGCGAGTCAAATAAGCAACATCGTGCATCCGTCATATGTTCCATCCATTTTGAGTGGAGAACAAACGTAAAGGATGCTTTAAATTACAGCAACTAAATATCTTGCTTTTCGAATACGATGGTGTTAAATAGATAGCCCACAATTTACTACTGCATTTTTGACAAACGGTGTATAGCGATTGGGTTTTGTTTAGGTGTCAACAGCGGATTACAGCTAGAAGCAGAAGCTTTTTATAATGCACAATAGGCGATCGTGGGCCAGATAGCTGTCTACACTTGAGTTAGCTCACAACAAGGCGATTCACGCTTCGACGGGCTTTAAAACCTCAATTGTAAAAAGGCTGAGGGACTTTAGAATGCGCTAGCTCTTCAAAGCTTGAATGTTTTTAAATTGAGTAGAAGAAAGGTTGGGATACCTTGCTGTCTCACGCGTCGAAGTAAGTACAAGTTTTGTCGAAAAGTTGTCATTTGACTTCTTAAAAGTCGGCTGAACATCAAAGAAAGCCGATGGAGCAATTGCATTCAGTAAGGACAAGCAAAACATTTTCTTCGACAAAATTGGGAAAAGTGTTGATTTGATTTATCAAAGGTGATTAAAGATTTTTAAATATTAAAGAACTACCGCTCGAAAATGAGGTGGTGTAATGTTTGCAAACATAATGAAACGTTCAGCCGATACTGCTCCGCTCGAAGAAAATGTCGAGTCGAGACAAGTGAAGCCTCCTCGACCGCCAAAGCTAAAAGCCATTTTATGTGAAGTGCGTCGTGTAGCAGAATAGCCTTCGCGGAAGCCACGAGCTTCTTTTGAATTCTCACGATGCTTTTGCTTCGCAGAGATTGTGAAAATTGGTAATAATTTCGGTTCCACTGCCCAAAAACATGTAAATTAGAAACGACGAATTCCCAGAAAAGATTTCGCTGTGCAAATCAGACACTATATACCTGCGCACGTATTATACGTGTCTTGGCATTATGCCAAAGCCGAAACATCTTCGATGTGAGGAATTTTTAACTTTACGAGTGAGCAAACTGTACTTAAAGCTTACGGGTGTAAAGCTATTGTATTTGAGGTGACCCTATGTCGTATTGATCCAATTTTTGCAAGAACGATATTTCTTTTCTTGATCTTCCAAACTATCGCGTTATGCGAACCGAAATGGCCACGATGAGGATACAGCAAGATACCATTATTCTCTTACGCTCTTTTTTTCATCGTCGAAAGCTTGGCTTAATGTAACGAATGCCCTGAATACGTTTCTGCTAAAAGATTTTTTCCTACGATGCAGCGGTTGTCAAGGCTGTCATCGAGTTTTACAATTATATGCATGCCGTGGCTAAACTTCATTGCCCCATCAATTATTATTAGATATCCAGCAATCATCAACGTAAATAAGTACATTAAAGATTGCAACATTAACGACAACACGTCGGTAAGTTGAAAAATTACTGTCTGCATTTGATAAATTGCAGACATTATTTTTTTTATGGGAACCGTTGATTTCCACTCACCCTTTTGATAATTTAAACTCAGCCCCTTGTTTATTCGTCAAATTCTGTTTAATGTCATTGCGTCGCACTTACACCAGACTTTCAAGACGTGCTCACGCGCACGTAACCGCAGTGCATAGGACACTTGAGAACTCTCAATGAACAGCTTAGCTCCACCTCCTGCACTTAAGTATCAGTCCTCTGCAAGAAGCCAAGGACGCGGTTTGTGCCCATGCACTGAGAGAAGGATATGCCTTGACGATCTTGCATACCAGACGAATTGGTAACAAACAAGAAGCTGCTATCAAAATTGTCATACTCAACTGTTCAAGAGGACGGCGTACAAAAAGAAAGGAACAAGAGCCTGTTCAGAAGCGGATACGAACGGGTTTTAGCGGCTCTACTGAATGTCGTTTCAGTGCCACTATACGTCAACAGGGCGGCCTTTGGCAGTTACAAGTTGACAATGGGGAACACAACCATCACGCCTTTGCGCACCAGTCTGCACACCCGCAGGGATGCGCTTAATCAGGCGACCAACGCGCTTCGGTATCGACTTTGGGACGTGCTGGTGTAAATCCTGCACATATTATTACCACTTTGCGTCAAGAGTCTGACATAATGTTAACACCGCAAGACATCTACAACATCCGAGCATCTCATCGTGTCAACTTGTTAGCAGGGCGAACCCCACTCGCCGCCTTACTTCATAGCCTTGCTGGCAATACCCGTTATTTCGTAAAACGTGATGCAGAGCAGAAGCTGACACATCTGCTAATCATATCACCGACCGCCAAAGAAATTGTCAGAAGTTCAGAGCCGGCTGTATTTCGATATTTGATGCTACCTACAAAATGAACAGGTGCAACTTTCCGCTCTTGCATGTCGTTGGTGTAACTGCAACAAATACAACTTTCACCTTCGCCAATTGCTTTATGAAGAGTAAATCAACAGAGGACTATATTTGGGCAATGGGTCGCCTGCATGATGTCTTTCTGCAATACAGCATTGACACCAATGGCACCTTTGTGACTGACCGAGAATTCGCCTTAATGAACGCCCATGGTGAAGTTTTCCCGAACGCAAATTGTCTTCTATGTCGGTGGCATATTTGCAAGAATATACTTGCAAGGCAAAGAAGAGCGTTCGCTACGCAGGAGGCTTGGGAAATCTTTTTGAAGCAATGGAAATTTCTCGTTGCCGTCTTGCGGTAATGCGCACAGAATTTAGCGCCCATGCTCCTGTGTTGCGGTAGTTGAGGATACTTGGCTCGTCTGGAAGGACAGATTTGTGGCCGCTTTCCTCCGAAACAAGCGTCATTTCGAACATGTCACGACGTCACGTGTCGAAAGTGCTCCTTCCGCTTTGAAGAAATAATTATCTGTGTCAACAAGCAATCTGCTGACAGTTGATGCTGCCGTGAAGCTTGCATGCGACGGTCAACATGCAGGAGAATGCGAGGCAGAGGGATATTGCCAATATGCAGTTTGGCCCCTTGTTCTCCAAGGTCATGGGTAAAATCTCGGTGGCAGGTATAAAGCTTGCCTATGGCGCATACAAACGTCGATTTGACGACGGACATCGCGACACGAAGCATGTGATATGTCAAGGCCTGATCAGATAATTAATGGGCCATCCTTGCCGTCATGCCCTGCTTAACGGAACAGAGCCTCTTTCTGTGGACAATTTTGATCAACATTGGCGCTTAGTGCAGCCCCCTAGAGTCATAGAGAGGGAAAACACTCCAACTCTGGAAGAGGCTCTATTAAAATCCACCAGTTAATACTCGATCGCTGGGGATCATCGCAAAAGGGTCCTGCTTAACCACATTCTGGAGAGTCCCGCGGGTAATACGCGAGAGCCGGACCGCGTGCGAACAAGGGAACGACCTTAGGATCTACGCAACGTGATCCGTCACATTTTGAACATGTGGAGAATTCACTGATTCCTCAGCGACGGCGCAGGCGTAGAATCTGTACCCAAGAAAGTCACAACTCAAGGACTTGTAATCAAGGCCGTGCACCGCCAGCCTGATCAGAATAGTGCCTTTCATAGAGTTGTTGCTGTAGTCTGCATCACCATCCCTTGGTAGCTATATCAATAATTAGAGCTTTTTTTGTCATACATATATCCAAAATTTACTGCGCCGATTAGCAGTAGTTACCCTGCCGTATCACGATGGTTACCAGTATAACAGCTCGTGCAAATGGCTGGCGGGCGAAAAGTACGTTTCACGGTGAACCAAAGATTTGTGGCGCAATGACATCAAACAGAATTTGACCAATAAACAAGTGGGTGAGTGGAAATTATCAAAAGGGTGAGTGGAAACTAACGGTCCCTATTTATGCGCTATAGCGCATAATGTAAAAATGACGGTAGAGAGATTGTTCATAGCAAATTGTCCCGAAAGGCACAGAAGTATTAGAAGAAGGTTGTTGCAGGGATAGCAGCTAGAAGAAATAATGTGCTTGCATACTGCCTATGCAACTAATGGTCATTAGTGTCCACTATGCAAAAGACGTGTGATTTAATATCCACGATGTATTGACTGACGCTGCATCGCCTGTCTCTAAAAAGGATTTAAACTAGCAGCAGTAGCTTAAGCGGAAAATTACTCAATTGGTGCCCTCTAAATATACATTACATGTATACGATTTTATCTGTTGTGAATCGGAACACACAAAGAAAAAAACGTGCATCCCTTACAGATAAGCGCCACTGGCTCCATCTACGCATATATAACAATGTACTGAAGCCTTGTTTGGGTCATGAGAACAGCTTTCGCATTTTAAAAACTAGCGATGGACAGAGCGCACAATTATCACATTTGCGTGGACAGCACAGAACAAACCTAAAGCTCATTTTTCGGTACGTTCAAAGCCCGAAGATAACGAATTGATTTCTACAAGTCTCAAAAATGCGCAAGACCGAAATGTGTATAATTGCCATTGATGTGGAGATGATCTCCCAATAACAACACTAAGTCTGATTCTTCGTGTCGGGCACAAAAGCCAAAGGCAAGCGAGATTAAACCAAGATAGACAAGGCCAAAGCAGTGGTGTACTGCTTTGTGTTTCTACGATTCGGTGTGCTGCATTGTACGCACTAAGCATGATCCGAACAATTAGCATGAGTGCCCTTCTGTACAAGATAAAATTAGCTGCATGAATTTATGAACTATACCCCACAGAACGTGTTCTGACTATATAAAAATTAAGATTCGAGGTAGGTGGCGCACGCCCGAAAGTAAATTCCTTACAAAATTTCAGACTCGATTGCCTGGGTTTCAACAGCGCTATCGACACCAGAAATTGGGAGAGATTCTGACTATACTACTTACGCATTGTGTACATTCCAAACTTGCTTAACTACTTTGCGCAGACTTCAAGCAAGAAACGGTCACATCCTTGCCTGTTCTGATAGATTGCAAGTGGTGATACAAAAAAAAGCTTAAGGCATTTCCAAAGAAAGATTGCAGCAGCGCTGCGATGCTTGAGGCACTGCATGACAAGGAGCTAAGGCCACTAAGCTCGATAGACAATACTGTCCGGACTAAAAGCTCGATAATGCGCTGGAAAAGATTATTTTGGTGGAAAGACCTGACATGGCGCACTCTCTACGCCCAGCATGTACATTTACTACTTAAATCATAGTTAGTACATGACGGCTAAGCGTGTGCTACGCTGAATTGCTGGTATATCTTGATATGGCCTGTTGCTGATTGCATTGCCGAGAGCAACGCCCAGCTTGTGCCTTGCTTTCATACACCAAAGGAGATCTTTTCTACTACTTGGTCGAATCGCCGTCTATTGCGCTCTCTTCATTCAACGCTTCTTCTCTTCTTGTTCCGTCTGTGATGCTTGCCCTCCTTGTCATGGCTGAACGGGACTTTCGAAGGTTCCTTTTCATTCGATCAAACATCCGATGGTCTGCACGTGATACAGACGGAAATACGCGGTCAAATGCTTTCAAGAAATGATCATGTTCAATTCCCAATGAAGCGTTGACAGCATCAAGGACAGAGAAATCGGTCTTGCGCAGCGCAATTATACCAGCTTCACGAATCAATGCGCTCAGGTCGGCTCCACTAAAGCCTTCACAGCGCGAATCGGATGCAATCGCCTCGAGTTGAACCGATGGTGCAATTCGGCACTTGGCAGAAATGGTTTTTAAAATCTGGTGACGTTCCGATGCTTGCGGTAACGGCACATAGAGCAGCTTGTCCAGACGACCCGGACGCAACATGGCAGGATCGATAATATCAGGGCGATTCGTTGCAGCAATCACAAACACGTTGCGCCGAGTATCCAAGCCATCCATTTCGGTCAGCAGTTGGTTTACGACTCGCTCACTGACACCATTGCTACCATCGCTCCCGGCACCATTCGATCGTCGAGGTGCGAGTGCATCTAACTCGTCAAAAAACACGACGCATGGAGAAGAAGCGCGAGCTCTCTGAAAGACTTGACGCACTAATCGTTCTGATTCCCCCACGTACTTATCAAGAAGCTCGGGGCCTTTGATACTGATGAAGTTTGCCCCACTCTCGTGTGCAATGGCTTTAGCCAGCAATGTCTTTCCACAACCCGGTGGACCGTATAGCAGCACACCAGCAGGCATGGATAACCCTAGGGCCGCAAAGCGCTCCGGGTGCGCAATCGGTTGCAATATCGCAAGCGACAGCTCATCACGCACTTCATCAAGAGCCCCAATGTCATCCCAGGTGACATCCGGGATCGTCGCGAAGCCTTCTCGTTTTGAACTAGGTTGCACCTTTGGAATCGCCGCTTCAAAGTCAGTCATTGTGATGCTCAGTGGCGCCAATTGTGCTTTCGTAAATGGTTTCACGTGAGCGCGCAAATCATCAGCTGCCGACGAAGTCTCCTTGACGTCGCCCAACACCTTACTTGACATCACTCCTTCTCCCCTCATATCGTCGCTCGCACCTGCCTCGACTTTGACTGCCTCTGCACTCATGTTCGCTGGATCTCCTGCGTCCATCAGCTTTCGTTCCCCGTTTATTTTTGAAAAAATACGGTTGACTGCACCTACTGCAGCCTCTTTTGTCAATGAAACGAGATCTGCTCCGACATATCCGGGCGTCCGTCGAGCAAGTGCAGCAAAGTCAAAATCACCCTCGAGCGTCATTTTTCGTGCCAAGACTTGTAAAATCTTTGCTCTTGCTTCCTCATCGGGTATTCCTAGACAAATTTCCCGGTCAAACCTGCCTGCTCGACGCAATGCCGAGTCGAGTGCATCCGGTCGATTCGTGGCCCCAATCAAAATGACGGGTTTGCCACCAGTGTTGTCCAAATTCAACGAGTCAGTACTTGTCAGTAATTGCGCCACTATTCGTTTCTCCATCCCACGTGCAGACGTGTCTCTCTTTGGCGTAATCGCGTCAATCTCGTCGATAAAAATGATCGACGGTGCTCTCGCAATGGCTTCATCAAAGAGCTCCCGCACCTTTTGCTCCGACTCTCCAGACATGCCCGACACGATCTCGGGCGCCGAAATCTTTAGAAACGTTGCACCACACTCCCCCGCAATAGCGTGGGCCAACATGGACTTGCCAGTCCCAGGAGGACCATGCAGTAAGACACCTCGAGGAGGTTCGACGCCCAAGTGCGTGTACACTTCCGGATGTGTCAATGGGTACTCAATCAGCTCCCTCACCTCTTGAAGAATGGCTTGAATGCCTCCAACGTCACTGTATCTCGTATTAGGTCGATCCACTACAAATCCTCTATGGTCCTCAAGGACGCTTTCGCTATTGTCTTCGGTTTTTACGCGTCGTCGAATAGTTTTCACCTTTTTCACAACTGGTTTATCAGTATTCTGGTCCGCGTACTTTTGTTGCATTGCACGGTTGAGCGCATTTCCAATGCCCAAAGTAGCTTGTTGTTGCTCTAACAAGAGAGTTTGCACCTCGTCGTCACTATTGCTCTCCGACCGCGAGCGCTTGGGTATCTCGCCATCAGCATGCACCTTCTTCAGTACTTTGGCCACGACTTTGCGGAGAGGACCCTGCGGCTTGCGTTGGTACTCGGCGTAGGTGTCACGAAGGTGCGACGTGATGGTGGTTTCGCTCGGTCGCGCACCTCGCTCCTCGCACTCGCGCAGATACCGTCGTACATGAAAACGCACCTTGGCCTCCATTAATCAGTGTGACTGGAGGTGAGCATTTGAATCAGGGATTGGATAAAAAGAATGATTATTCTCATGTATTGTAATGTATTACGTTATCGCGTTGCCAAGTTATGCACGTGCTAGGCTCAGTCTGGCTAGTCCACGGCATAGAGTGGTGTCCGCATACGTCGGGTCTCATTCGGCGGGCAGTGCAGCCAGCACCGAGGTCGTGAGGGTCTTCCATTTCTTTCGGTCTTGTGCAAGGGTACGTACCACTTCGAGGTCTTGTGCTGTCCGGAGTCGAAAACCGGAGCCACGGGAAACAAGATTGTGGTCGAGTGTCGAGGGGAGCGTGGTGCGGGGACGTCCGCGCCATTTTGCTGCGGTGAAGAAGAAGTAGGCACGCATCTGGAGGTTAGCTGGAATGTCGGGATTGCGGCGAAGTACATGGCCAAACAGGCGCCAGCGAGCTTGTGTCAGTCGTAGTCTCAGCGGCCGCTCATCACAGAGGTCGTAGAGTCTTGCATTCGAAATAGGTCGGGGGTAGCGATAGCCAAGAGCGTAGCGAAGCTGGCGGCGATGGAAACTCTCGAGGCCGTGGAGCTCTGACTTGGTAAGAGCCCAGTTGTACAGCAGAATCGGTAGAACGTAGGTGTTGTACAATCGAATGCGTGTCTTGGGTGAGATGAACGTGGGGCGGAGCCAGACGGACCAGAGGCGGTGGAGCGCGAGGGTGGCCAGGGACTTGCGTCGGGATAGATCTTTAATATCGCCGAAGAGTGTTCCGAGCTTCTTAGTGTGGTGCCAGGTTTCTTCTCGGGATCGGGCGTGTCGAGTGGCGCCCGACGGGTTGCAGTGGCGGCGGATTTCGGTGACTTCGGTCTTGGCTTCGTTTTTTTTTAGGGTTAGAAGGAAGTCATCAATGCGGTGCTCACCTCTATCGTAAATCTTGGTTTCTCGGAGGCCAAGGATATCGACGCGGTAGCGCCGGAGATCTTCGGGGAGTGTTACGTGCTTCTTGCGCTTCGAACCTAGAGAATTCACATTAAAGGAGCCAATCCGGATGCGGTTGGCGCGGTTAAGGGCGTGGAAGGGGGTTTGGCCTGGTGCTGGAGACCGTCGCGTCGAGGGTGAGACTCGTTAGAGACCTGCAGATGCCCGAGAGCACCTGCCCGAAGCGCGCGAGCATTAAGCCCCCGCGCTTGGAAGGAGGGCGTCACCCCAACCTCTTCCGAAAAATTATTCTCATATCAAAGCTAATTTTCAAACATACTTTATCTCGTTACTGTGACAATGTTATTGGAAGCTTTTTCATTCTCATTTATTTAATCCCTAAATTTTATCGGATGCACGGAACCAAAATCAAGGCAAACGTTGCGGTAATCAATTTCGATTTTGGACTGAAATCGCACTTCTATTGCAATTCGGGGATCACTTGTTGCAGCCACTTGGACACATGATCCAGCTCTTCCACACAAGCGCTGTGTTCCATGTTCGGGTACGAGTGGAATGTAATGTTCTTCACGCCCGCCGCCTCCAATTTTTCCTTGGACATTTTGCCATACTCGAAACGCACGACTTGATCCTGTTCACCATGACACATGAGAAGAGGTACGTCTGCCGCCTCCTGCGCGAGCTGAAACGACTAGTCACAATAAATACACAATCTCATTATGACTTGACGAATATTTTACCCCCAACTCAAGCTTACAGTTGAACGAGGTAAGTAGCCCGACAAGGCAAAAATGCCCCCCAGCACCGTGGGGGTCTGATAACCCGAGAAAAGCGACAATGCACCACCTTGACTGAACCCGCCCAACACAACTCGCGACAAGGGAATACCCGTCGCCACCTCTTTTTCGATAAGAGCCATAATGCGATCATGGGACGCGTCAATGCCGTCGGCGTTGTCTCCATCAACGCGATTCAGTGACTTGATGTCGTACCAAGCGGGCATGCGCATACCCATGTTGAGGGTTACGGGCATGGACGAAGCTGCGAGTAAAAGTGGTGAGCATCAGTTTTAGACAATGCCAGGACGATGCAACGATACCTGTAGGCAGCACAAACTTGACATGCGGGAGAGTTTTGGCCAGTATCGTCATAGCGTCGCTCCATCCGTGGCCCGTGTCGCCGAGGCCATGCAAGAAAATTACCTGTCAAATGAAGGTCTTGGGATGAGCGTAGTGGTAATAGTTAATGTATTTATATAGAGCGAAGCAACCACGGCAGTAGGATTTTGTGAAGAAAGCACAATGTTGTTCTCAGCGTCCGTGGTCATGCGGCTCGTGCTTATGGCTTTCAGGCTAGTACTACTTGCAAAAGGTCTGCGTATGATGCGCTTGAGCATACCAAAATGTGTTTTGGTACACAAAAAATAAACTTCACCGCCACCGAAATTGAGGGCCTGTACTTTTTAAGGATCAAGTCATTGGCCTTTTTTACTAGCAATAAGGGATGCGTATTGTATTTGTTATTCATGTTCGAAGGATTAAATTACTCTGATACTGCATCTTAACACTCTAATTTTGAATCTTTGTACTTTGTCAGTATTTCGAATTTGGGCGCAGCCTTGCATAAACGCATGTACATGAACACGTAAATATATTGTAGTGTTGCCGATTTACTTTGGGCTCCACATTCCAAGCCGTGTGTCAAATTGCATTCGTAGGAATTTGTTGTAGCGCACAAGATGCCGTTTGTCATGCGCTTTAATCGCTTCGTCAAGGCCCAAGATTGCAAACGGCCACACCCCGACCACAACCCAAAAGGTCTGAGGTACTGATTGACTAACGAATTGCCACAGAGAAATATCATCTGCCCCGACGTTTCCAGCAAGAAGCATGCTAAAGATAAGTTGCAAGCACAAGAGCACACATGCCGTAGTTACCCACATAATGTTTCTGAACGGTGACTGCTTAAATACACTCTCGCATCGGTACAGATATCCACATGACGAAGTGACGATGCAAATTCCTATCATCAGCAACATTCCAGCTTCAGCACGATCCACTGCTGCCTCAACAGCAGCAGGTCGTGGCACCATAGTCACCAATTCATTATCCAAAGCGAAATCCGTCCACCGATAATTTTGAAACTTTTCGTCTCCAAGACAATTTGGATCAGTAACGGTCGATGCTTCTAGAGAGAAGCCAAGTAAGCATTCAAACACGGTAAGGCACAGCAAGACCGAAGACAGATGGCGTCCGATAAAATACGCCACCAATCGTGTCAGATCCTCTTCCATGTCAAACTCTTCGTTTTTGCGTGGTGTTTTCTTCATAATGCCCTCCTCGCTTGCGGACGCAAGCATAGACAGACTGATAGCTGGCACAAAAACCCAAAGCAACCAAAAAATAGAGGAGCAGGACAGCTGCGGTACGTGAGGAAATGGTATGGCGTACGAAGCGAGGATGATCGTAGCGATAAAAAGTTGCGATACGAAAATGAATGTGTTCATCTGATAAAAATTGGTGAGCATACGTCGTCCCAATCTGATGAGCTCTATTAAATGAGCCACGCTAGCAGTTCCATTCAACGTAGCACTATCGATTTCGTTTGTAGTCTTCGACTTTTTAATGCTTGCATCATCCGATGAGCTGTTCAAACGAAAGGCACATGCTAGTGTGTTCAGAATGTGACTAAATTGAATATCGTCATTAGACAGTACAGGAAGCTCCTTCCCGTGCGGAATTGATCTATCAAAGAAAGCATGCACACCTCCTTCCAATGCGACCGCCAGGTCTGCTTTCGAAAACAGTGGAGCGTTACTTTCCTTCAATGAAGAGCCAACACCCATGACCACTTCGTGATGTTCTTGAAAGATCGAGATCATTTCACTAATCGTATTGGGTGTGCTATCTGTGTAAAGTGACACTAGTAGTGGAACATTGTCCACCTCAGCGAGGTGCCGTTTGATCGCTTCAACGCCATGCGGTAAACGCGCTTTAACGTCCCAATCCGAGTAGTTTGACGTCATGCGATGAGGGTCTGGGCCATCGCTATCCAATGGGCGCAGTGATATGGCACAATTCCAATCTGTCTCTATTCCCATCTTTTCAGCCAGAAGTTTGCTTCTGCGCATATTGCGTGGAGAGAAATACACAAAGCGAATGCCGCATGCATCCAAGTCTTCGATAAAGTCAGGTGTGTGCTGTTTTGGCTGGACGCCAGTCGCAACCATGCCCAAAAAAATCTGGTCATCTTGTATGCGCCATAACATTGATTCCTTTTCAGCAGAGCTCGTTTCAGATGGGTGTAGCCCAACAGAAGACTCAACGTCACTTATTGTCAAATGCCCACGTCGCTTTCGTGGGGGTGTGAGCTGTCCACTTGGAGGGGCCCCACTAGACTTAATAATTCGCGGCTCCGACAAACTTTCTTGGTCCAGCAACATGTCGTCAACCGAGTGCGGAGAATTAAGCGGTGATACCGGTCCTGCAGAATGATTCGTAGTTATGCACTCTTGCTCATGAATTTGATCTTCGCTAATGTTGCTAGAGAGCGGCATGCTATATCGTGCAGCAACTGATTGCGGAGAATTAAGTGCGCTTGCCGCGCTATCGTCAACAAGGTACACCGGTGGCAAGTGGTCACCCAGCTTCCCTTGCTGGCCCCGGATGATTTCAGCATCTGGCAAGTCAAAAAAGCTATTCCCATTACCACTCGATTCACTACGGGTGAAAAAGCTATTGAACTTAGAAAGAATTGGAACGTAGGAAAATGCGGTACAGTCCAGATCCTCGACGCGCCACTGATTATACATGTCGAGTATCGCACGTTGCTTGTCATTTGAAAGCGGGCATATTGACTTGCCATCCCAGTACTCACTGCAATGAGCTAGCACCACCGTTGGGTGACCACGTGAGAGCAATTGGTGGCGATTCGAGCGCTTGTCAAACACAACAGTCGAGTAAAGATGCGACTTTAAATTTCCTCGATATCGCGTGTCCTCGTGGCCCTGATCATGATGGTCACTAGAGTGTTCGTGATGCGCCAGTCGGGGGCAAATGATATGAATGGATTGCCGTCTTTGAAACGACGATAAATCATCAGCGACCGAAAAACCCATCTCACGAGAAAGATTTAGCAAATGTTTTGGAAAAGGAAGCATCCGGATGTGAGCTGACAGTCGCTGCATACAGCTTCGCAGGTATGGATCTTTAGCATTACCATCGTCATCGCCTGACCAAAGTGCCTCATTCACAAGATATCGCATGTTCTCATCATAATGCCGCGCCGCATGTTCGTTATCGCTAACCATTATTGCTAATCCAATCGGTTTGAGCAGTGGCAAGTGCTGTTTCCACTTCGGGTCTTCGAATTGCAATCCTGTATTACAATCGCGCTCAGCATGCAAATCTAGAACTGTCGAATTGTTGCTTTGCTTATCGTTTAAAAGAAAAATCTCTTCTACAGATGGCGTTTGCTCACACAAGATATCATCATCAAAGCAGCATAGCATTGTAATGTTACCCAAGCGCTCCAAAAGGCGAAAAGAGCGGAGTGGCACAGGAAGGAGTCTCCGGTCGGAAGAATGCGCGAGCTCGCAATGCATGACACGAAATCTAAGCACCACTAAAAAGTATTGAAGTGAACGCATTGTTGCTGACTGTTTTTGGGCCTTCTCGGAGCGCAATTTTTCGCGATCTTCAAAGTCGTAAATGTCGGGTGAGGCAAATGATGTCCCTTTAAATATCGACGCCATTGCGCTATCAATACGAGACGGTTGCTCGTCCTGATGTTGCAAATTAACCTTTGACATCGTTGACAGATTTCTTTTTGCTGCAGTTTCAGCTTGAGGCTCATCCTCGCGACAAATCTTGCCGTTTTCCTCCGCATCGTGCTCATGTTCTTTCGTTTTCAGACCTTTTGGTGCCAAAATATCGTCAAATGATCCCAAAATGGATGCGATGGCTGCGGCCTCAGCGACAAACAAGACCAGCGGCGTATTCAGCGATGCGAAACACAGCCAAATTCCAATAGGCCCAAGCAAAATGTGGGAAAGCAACATGTCCAGTGACCGATGCTGCACAACCACACGCAAACCAATGGCCACGAGCGCTAAAACTGAATACAACGTGCAAATATACACGGCTAATTGTCGTGCCTGTATCTGTAATTTCTGCGTGGGCGTCATCGGTCGTTTAATCCGAAATAGAGCGTCCTCAATATCTCGAAGCACAGGCGTCTCCAGCATCTCAAAAATTCTCATCTCACCACATAACTCCAACAACAGCGGCGGATCGAATGTTGCTGTACATCTTGTCGTCTCTTTTGCGTGTCTTCGGGTCCAAGACGGCAATTTGCATCCTCTTGTATACACGAGATATTGTTCTGGCCCATTCATTTCCACGAGTCGCACGTCTCCCGGTGCAATATCTCCACTCATTAAACCCACCACGTCACCTTCCACTAAAAGATTCGTAGGCAAACGAAGCCACTGATTATCTCGATAACATGCGGCGTAACAATTTGAAGGGAGCAGTACTGTCGGCTCGGGTCCGTAGCCCAGAGAACTTGACTCCTCATTGTTTTCATTATTCTGATCCTTGTTTTCCCGCAACATGTTTTGCACGGCTACACGAACGCGCTCAGCCATTTCTTCATGGTGTCGACGTTTCTGCTTCATGTTTAGAAACACATTTCCAGCTGCAGCAGCCACTAAAAAGATTCCTTCCCCTACTCCAGTTGTACCTCGATCCCACTTCGTTTCTGCAAAAGATTTGACTGCATCAACGAATCGAAAAGTGGCACAGAGTGCCAGCAGCATCGAAAATGGATCGCGAAACTCGGTCGTGCCATTCGACGAGCTCTCTTTCTCGTAAATCTTGCGTTCAATGGCTTTAAGCAGCCGCTTTCGCGCCGCGAGCATAGATAGTCCTAGCATTAGGCAGGGTGACTCCATACCTGATGAGCTACTAGCGTCGCTGCGAAACGTATTGTAACTTGAGCTGGCGTCCTTCGAGTGGCGCAACGGGTAGTTTGGCGGTCGTGATTGGGACAAAACCTCGCGACGCCGCCATGGTGCGGGTGACGACATAGCGGACACCGTCAATCAGAATGACGGAAATGAATGCGATAATGGCGGGAATTGAACACAGGAAATGTTGGGATCTGCGCAACGAGTGCGCACATACCAAGAGTGATGGTTACTTATTTGTCTTATGAAAAACTGCATTTCTAGCCAAAAAGCCAAGCTCTTGGATTGTTAGGCTGCACTTCGGTCGTGGATTGGTTGAAACTATTTAGTGTGCGAACCACCTGTTACATTAGTGCGGGATTCGACAGCGAAGAATCGAAGATGCCGAAGAACAAGGGAAAGGGAGGAAAAAATCGTCGCCGCGGAAAGAATGACAATGAGGAGAACAAGCGCGATCTTGAGTTTAAGGAGGAGGGACAGGGTGCGTTTTCTCATTTCTTAAAGCCTCTTCTAGGTCGTGTATGCATACAACAAAATTGGTCTAATGTTTACTATGTCTAAAATTGTACGCAGAATATGCACAAGTGGTACGAATGCTGGGTAACGGACGTTTAGAGGCTTACTGCTTTGACGGTGTTACGCGATTGGGCCACATTCGAGGCAAAATGCGCAAGAAGGTGTGGGTGGGCGCAGGAGACATCATCCTTGTGAGTCTGCGCGAGTATCAGGACGGCAAGGTTGACATCATTCATAAGTACAACGCTGACGAGGCACGCAGTCTTAAGGCGTACGGAGAACTGCCCGACAATGCGCGCATTAATGAGACAGCCGTTGACATGGCGATGGAAGGCGATGGCGAGGATGACATTGGCTTTGACTTTGACGACATTTAAACAGGCAGCAAAGTATGAACATAGAGTGATCGACATTAGTTACTGGTGCGGCTTGGAGATGCTAAGCAGTCAAATAATGAGGGCTGGACCAAAAGTTTATTTTCCATGTCGTCAGTCGCTTGTGATGAAATAGCGCCGGACAGGAAGAAGAGAATCATGGTTAGAGCACGTGAAGTCCAGAAGTTGTCGGCAATGCGATGTGTTCATTTTTTGACCTGGGCATTTTTCTGCTAAGTTTGCTATTGTATTGGAATAGAGTCGCTGATATTTTAATCGGAGTTTGCTATTTTTATCATCTGTTAATTTATATGATATTTATTGCAGCTGTTTTACTTGTGTGAAAGATGCCTCCAAACTCAGATTATGAAGGATGTGCCAATATCGCCTACAGGAGTACCGCAAACCTTAGTGCCTAGGAAGCCTGTGCGTGATGTAATGGCCGATAGTGACTCGCAGATTCGACAACAACTTAAACTTAATACTCGACCTGGTGGGGCGGAAAGAGATGCAATAGAGATGGCAACAAGTCCGCGGGTGAGAACGCGCTTGTCAAGCGCAAAAGAAAGTGCCGACATTTTTGGCATGGGTACGTTAAACTGCGGGCTAAATGTCGAATTATGGCTTACACTTTAAACCTTGTTGATGCGTGCTCCAGTGTGTGAGCAGAGCGAAGTGATCCAGTGGATGACTGCTTGCCATCCTGACCTGACTGCATTTGGTGTTAATCTCGAACGACGTGGATACCGGACACTTAGCAGCATTGCATTTCTGACTGAAGAAGATGTTGGCAGTGTCAAGAATGTGGCCTTGCGGCATTTGCTCTTTACTACGCTTACTAGATTACGACACGAATTGTTTCGCATGTGATTAATACGTGCATTTTAGGAAATAGAAAAATTAAGAATCGACGCTCGATGTGTCAAAAGTTGCAGCAGTTGACGCTTGGAACGGTTTTGCATAAGTTACTTATAGCGTAAACAAATTTTCGTTTTTTGACGAATTATAACCTTAATTGTAGTCTTACACACTAAGATATTATTCCTTACATTCTTCCCATTGTTTAATCAGAGTGGAAATCAATGTCGAATATATCTCGGTGCATGTATAAAGTCGGAAGTCATTGCTCCACGACAGTCGAATGTGATTTCTGCTCGAAAATTGGCGTTCCGTGCGAGAAAGGATTGATGGTGTTTTAGTAGGTGTCTTGAAAATTGTTGTCAGTCTCTTTAACATTTATCGATGGCAACAAAGACTGGTCATCCAAATTTGCAATAAGTTCATCAATGATTGTCTGACTCGCAATCGCAGCCTCACAACTCGTCTCGAAGAATTTACCCGTAATGATCGTATCACCACACCCGCAATCAGACGATAAAATCGTCAAAAGGTCGTTTATAGCTGAAGCGCAAATTTCAGCAAGCTCAACATCTGGCGTACAATCAGAGTCGTAAAGATTCACTTTCTCGGTAGTCATTTGTGTTTTATCAGTTAGACATTCGTCAACAATATCGACAACTGAGTCTCGAATGTTTCCATCGTTCGCTTCAACTCTGTTAGCTTTTCCGTGTTCGTAAACCACCTCATGACTTTCTTTAATCGAATTAGAGAAACACGTGAGCTCAATGATTGTTATTATATTTTCCAACACGTCAACCGATTCAGAAGCATGTGGCCTCGATTCTTCAAATTTTTTTACATAATCCGCGCTACCTTCGTGACGTGTCTCTTCCTGTGTACCGCTTGCGCTAGTTCTCCCGTTGCCATCACAATCGAGCACAGGACCAGCAATAAAATCATAATTCTCACTAATTTCTTGCTTCTCCAAAGTCTGGCCAAAAATTAATTCAATCGTTGCATCAGCTGCACGGGAATCGGGATCTACTACAACAACATCATCTGTGCCATTTATCGTCACGTTAACCACCGTATCGCTACAATCATTCAGTACAATGTTGTCTGTATCACAAGAAATAGCCTTCTCCGATTGTTTCTCCGTTGATAAATTGCTATTGAAAGTGAAAATTCCAGGCTTGAAATAGTTACTCGTGACCATGACACTTGGAGTAGAGACAATTACAACAGACATGTCGGAATGAACACTATTATCAGCAACGAATTGAGATGCCGAGTTTTCATTTCCGCTCGGCGGCACATTATGTACCTCTTCTTCGAAACTCAGCAAAGTGCGTCCATTCGAGGAATCACCAAAGGATGTGCTTCGCGTAACTTTGTTTGATGCTGGAGTTCGAGCCTCCAAGTCGATCGGCATCGATGATTTCAAAATGATTTTGCTTAGACTTGTCGCCGTCTTATCCTCAGGCGAAAGACTGGAAAAGGGATCGATAGGGGACAATTTCGGAGCTAAGCTCTTCACTTCGATAGGCGCATGTAAGCTTGCACTAGGTAAATTTTGATAATCAAGCGGTGGTAACACAGACAAAGAGACCTTCGGTAAACTTCTTTTGGAAGCAAAACGCTGCGGTGAAATCTGTAAGCCAAGAAAAAGCTCTTTCTCCTTTGTTAGCGGACTTGCTAATCGAAGTTGAGATAATCCACTTGGTGGACTTAATAAAAGTCTTGAACTAGATTTCAAAATAGCACTCTTTTGACCGTACTTTAACTTCACATTAACTTTCGAAGTCACCAATCGCTTCGCAGCCAAAAAAGAATTTCGAATAGTTGTTGTGATTGAGTGATCTTTACCAAGATATTGCTCAGCCAAAGTAATTCCCTGCTCGCAAAAAATTGAAGAAGTGCTTCGTGAAAATATGGAAATTAATAAACCCGAATAAAATCAACGCTACCTTTTTGTAACTTGCAACAGATTCAGTATAATCCTTTAGAAACTCGAGCTCTACGCCAAGATTGTGGTAAGCAATGCACAAAGCCGAAATTTGATCAAATTTTGCGCTTGACGTGTCGTCAGCAGGTATAGCAGCAATTGCCTGTTTGTCACGACTAAAGCCTGTTTGCAACGTGACAATTGCCTCTTGCGCGTGTTCTAAGGCTTCTTGATGTTTTCCTAGCTGCGAAAGCACAGCACAAATGTTCAAGTGCGTATCGGCAGCGTTGCGAGTATTATTGAGCTTCTTTTCAATTTTCAATGCCCGCTTTAAGCTACTCATGGCAGCATGTAGTTTGCCCAATCGACGATAGTAACATGCGAAGTTGTTAAGCGTGGTGGCTCGTTCGACGGAGTGGTGACGTTGCGTTAGCACCTCGGCCTTCTTTAAAAGGTCCAAAGTTACGGCATAATTGTCTTGCTGCAAAAAACTCATGGCCAAGAGATTGCACATATCAGCAAGTGATCGACAAGCCTGCACCACCTCATCGCTATCGACACCAAAGAAGTGACGCCGCAAAACGAGAGCTCGCTCCATACAGTCGAACGCTTTGAGATAATTTCCCTGCGCCACTCAAACATGTCACTACAAGAATGTGAGGTGTTCATATTCAACTATACACATACAGCTCGTTGGTAGAGGACGCATTGTTCATCGAGTAGATGCAGCGCTTCCAACTCATGTTGCTCCTTTCGAGCACTATTTGACTCCTCAACGCGCATTTTTGAACACTTTCTCAAACAAGACGAATACTATTCTATTCATACAATCATTTCTAAGCTAAAATTAAAATGAATCGAGTACAAGCAAGGACTTCTCCTGTCGGTCAATATAAGGCTTGTCGTTCTTTTTTAGTAAACTATACTTTTGGATAGCGAAATATCCGCTATCGCTAGTACTATTTAAAATGTCAATACTTCTGGGCAAATATGAATTGAATTGGGTGATTCAAAAATTTATATTGAGTCCGTCGGATATAAATGAGACAATGCACAATGACATTTTTTTGGCTTCATAGCTTAGTGGACGCTGTTTAATTCTCTTGGATAGATAAGTACCTAAACTTTACGAATGGTATGTAAACAAGTAGCAGCAGGCAAGATGGTGGCCTCTACAAAGCAGGAAAATGGCAGCCTTACTTTTAACATCGCGACGATTTACTTGACTACAATAAAATTACTTGACTTTAATGAATATATAATAATTAAGAAAAAAGAAATTTATACCTAGACCAGTGAGTATTTTTTTCATCCATTTTGCAGTAAAGCATTTGATATATGGTCAGCCAAGATTTGGAGCGTTGCACTGCACGATGTACACCGCACAATATATAACAAGTCGTTACCTCTACCCAAGCTCTTGTGGGAAAAGCTAGCTTATGGTAGCTTTCGGTGCACGGCAGGCATCCCGCCGGTAATTATACTGTCATACATGCGGAAGGATATTAATATAAATTATCTGCTACTTGAACTACACAACTAAATTTAATGGATTTGCTGGCCATGACTAAACAGTCAGCAAAGAGGATTGCCTGGCAATCGGGTCATTTAAGAGCGGCTAGTATGGTCTTTGACAAATTTTATCGGAACCAAGTTGACGGCTTCCATGGGATCTTTGAAAAAATTAAACCTTTCACTAAAAGCTTTTGGCACCAGTTAGGTCCACAAAGCACACAACATGGACCCTCCTCTAGTCTTGACGGTCAAGTAGTGCCAAGGACGCCACACTTCTTTGGCCCCGCGCTCTTTCGTAAGGCGCACCAGCTCTTTAGCAACGCTCGAAACATCTCTCGGACAGGCCTCGACTTCTTAGGGGCAACTTCGGACCTTTGAGATCTCGAGAAGGAGATCAACTCATTTGGTCATGCGACTGATATGCTTCACAGCCAAAACAACCGCTTCGCGAGAAAGCTCGAGCTGTCAGAAGTGCGTCGGATAACCAATAGAGTGCTTTGGGATCGGCCAATAGCTTGAAGTGCACAGCCTTGCAGGTACTCGACCACTCATCATAATAGCTAAGACGACTTTGGGTATGGGGATTGTCAGATGACATGTTGTCGCTTTCTTAACAAGAACGAATACGGGGGCAAGGCACTTGAATGTTTAAATAAGGGTCGGCGTCCTGAAAAGCATTTAAAATCTTGGACACATACGCGTACGCATGCGTTAACATCGTCTTTTGCTTTTGATTAAAGCGCACTAGGTCATTGTTGTTGGGGCCGTGAAAGGTTTGGTGAAACAATGGTTCATGTGATTGGGGGGACCATCCTTACCCGTGGATTTTTGCATATAAAGTTTTCTGAATGAAGGTTCTCCTTCCCCTTGTATTAGAAATATTTTTTGTCTGTATTAGGCACATCCAATCGAATACTTTACCTACTAACTAACGTCTTACTAGCTCATTTCACAAATTTGAGATTTAAAAGATGAGTGCTGCCAGATCTTTTGCTCATATACTATTGGATTCATTCTGCTTCCAAGTGAAAGGGCGTATAGTTTAAAATTCGTATATTGTATTGTTGAGTGCAAACATAGCCAAAGATAGCTCATCGTGCTACGGATGTTGTTACTCAGCGGATATACTGTGCAATTTGTCTTTAACTAATTTCTTTTCGAGTGATCGTCAGTCAAGGTATGGTCTACTGTTGACATATCCAAGTGGAATCTCTATAGCTGAAGCAGCGCTCCTAAAGCTCGGCGGCAAACCGCGGGTCCCTATCCGGCGCGATCGTGTGTGAAAGGCCAGGTGTTTAAATACCGTATTTCTTAGCAGGCTTGTTCTTCGGTTATTGTAGCTGAAATTAGTGGCACATGGCCATTGTAATATTAGGCACAATTTATGGCGTCGGACGAGGTAAGACGAAGGTAGGATAGACGTAGGACGAAGTAGAGGCGAAGGCTGAAAGAGGAGGTTTGTGTATTGGAGAGTAAATTTAAAAGTGAGAACTCAAATGAAAAGAATGCAACTACTTCCTCTTTTTAATTTTTTTCCTTCTTCAAGCTGAATGTGAAAAATCTAACTTAGTCCACGTAGGACACACCCAATATGAAATTTTTGTTTCTAATATAAACTGAGCAAGCATTTTGTTTTTGTCATTGGCCACCATATGTACTTGCATCGTTTCCTACCATGTATTTGGCAGTGCGACACTGGGATGGTGATGGTGTGCCGTAGGACACAGCTGTCCCAACCCAACATCCTCAGGAACTTGACTTCTCGTTGGCGGTATTTAGAATCGTCGACGAGAACTTTCCGGTGAGAGACATGCTCTATTGAGGATTCTAAATTCCATGTTGATTCATGGAGGCCATGCCATGAGACTAACCATTCTGTCTTGCCGTTTGATTGACGTTTCTCCAATAATTTCTTCTCTACGAGGAATTTATAACGTGTTTTCTTGTCGAAGATAATTCGAGAAGCTTTTGGGATAACTCGAGACTGAAACTTGGTCGAATTAGCGACATAGTGACTGAGGACATTAGTATTGAAGATTCAAGGCTTTCATACTTTTTAATGAGACAAGTTTTGCAACATTGTCATTGATCAGGCGTTCGATCTCGTAAGGCGTAATCTCTCGAGCAGCTAGTTTAGCTCTTTTGACGTCAATGTCTTTGGCGGCATGTTTGAGCGAAATCCGTCGATTATCCAACATAACTAAAAACCCTTGTTTGAGAGTCACATCACTTCTTTTGCGATCGTGAAATTTCTATTGTGACTGTTGAGCACTAAGTAAATTCTTCTTAGCCATATCGATTATTAACTGTCTTTCCTCGACAAGCGTCTTTGCTTATTCGGAGATAGGTTGTACTTCAGAGTGCCAGCAAGGCGAAAAAAATTACCGGAAGGACTTCGTTCCTTTCTTACCGTATCGGTCTCAAACGGTGTAAAGCCTTAAAGGCACTGACTAAATGAGAATGTGCGTATTCGATAGTTCCCAACTTCGAAGACCAGTCACTTCCAAGATAAGATACCATAAATCTCAAAAATCTTCTACGATTAGATTTTGTCGCTCTGTTTGACCGTCGGCTTGAGCACGATACGAAGTTGTCATGTTTAACCCTTAATTCGTGTTAAAGTCTTCCAAAATTTCGAAGTAAACTTAGAAACTCTATCGCTGCTGGTAATACGAAGCAATCCGTGATGTCGAACGACGGAGTCAAAAAAACAATGAGCAGCTTATTCTGCGTCATCATTGGTTCTACATTTACCATATTTGGCACATTTTGATAATTTGCATTACACAGTTGAAATGGCATCAAAACTATTTGACATGGGTAAACAGTGACAAAGTCAAATGATACAATATTTTGGGATTGGGATAGGCATCAACTTGCCGTTCTTCTTTGCATTGTTGTGTTTCCATCTTACACAAGTCTTACAGCTTTTGACGTATGTTGAATGTCAATTTCCATTTCTTTTCAATACTACCATTGGGCATTTGCAAATAAGTTCTTCTTGCACCAGGATGTGCGACAATAGGCGAATCATGAAATGCTTCAATTGTCTTGTACGAATTAAATAATTTTCCGGGACACACAAACGAAGTGCTTTGTTCTTTGTCTACAAAAATAACACATCATCGATTTCCAAGATTGATGAGGTTTGCTTCTTCCATTCCATAGTAAACTCATTACCACTAGCATAGTTTTTTTTTATTTTGCTCAACCAATTATGAACTAGTTTGAGGAATTCACAATAAAAATTTGTTCTAAAGGCATATTATTGGTTGCGTCATCTCAGCGAAAGCGTTGACGATATGCATCCCTACCGAAGAATTTCAAGACGCGAAGAACTGTTGTAAAGTTGACAGTTGTTAATGACAACGCGATAATGACGACGAGATGATGAATTTCTTTGAAGTCAATACACTGTGCATACATGCACTTGTGATGTGTCGACGTTGTCGATCTCAGAAGTTGAGATAGGATTGTCTTCGAATTTTTCACGAGGTTGTTGCACTGAGGGGCGAGACAGTGCGTCTGCAACCAAATTTTGCTTGCCGGCCACATGATGGAGTGTAAACACGAAGCAAACAAAGAATGTCAGAAAAGAGCGAGTTTTGGAGAAACTTTGGGATGATGTAAAAGCCATTCACATGCGCAGTTATCTGTATAGATGTCGAAAGGCCGACCATAAAGATGATGTCTGCATTTCTCCAAAGCGAGTTTAATTGCAAAGAGTTCTTTCTCCATTTCACTCCATGAACACCATGCTTTATCAAATAAAAAGCGACCGGGTAATTTTTTGTGCTATGTAGTTAATATAGAACTCCACTAACACACTAGCCTAGCGCATCCGTCGTAACAAGGAAAGGTTTATCAAAGTCTGGCAATTAAAAAAAACCGATGCGGTCTTCAGTGCGTTCTTGATTGATTGAGATGCGTTTGACTGCTTTTGACCCCATATCTAATCGTGTTCTTTCTTGACCAAAGGTCCAAGGAGAAAAGCTAGATGTGCAAAGATGCAAATAAAACGTTGGTTATAGCCAGCTAAACCGAGAATTCTCTGAAAATCCTTTGATTTGTCGGCTCTGGCCAATTTTCTATAGCTTCAATTTTGGATTCGTCCATTGATAGAACTTGTTGTGATACTGTATGACCCAAAGATTTTACTTGATTTTGTCCAGAATGACACTTGTCGGCATGAACATACAACTTTGCTTCACGCAAATCATGGAATAAAGATCTTAAATGATCGAGATGTTCTTGCATATTATGCGAGAGAACACAAATGTCATCAAGATGTACAACCAAAAAATAAATTTTCCTATAAGAACTCTCATAAGTCGATACTACACATCATTGGTAAGTTTCGGAATGAGTACAAAAAGCGGTGTAATCTCGACTATCTTTGAAAATTCGCATTTGATGATAACCTTGAGCTAAATCGAGTACTGAATAAATCTCGCAACCAACCAGTTTATCGAAAAGTTCGTCTATTCTTGGCAAAGGTATCTTTGGTCTGTGAATTGATATGGCGAAAGTCTGTCACCTGTTTAATTGGTTAAGCTGCATTTCCAGAGCGAACCCATTCGGAGCGAGAACATTGCTTGCCTTATTCAAGATCCTTCTTCGTAAAACCAAAGATGTTCGAAACTCATGGATCTAGGAAAATTCGATCTATCTTTTCTTGGGCTTTTCTTTGACAAACAATTCAACAGCATCTTGCTCTGTTTTGGAAAGTCGGAAAGGAGCACGATGACTCGGCGTTGCATCCTTTTCCATGCGTTTTTTTCATTTTTTAATTCGACTCTTCTACGTGGTGGAAGTCCATCAGGTAGTGTTTCAAGAAATACATCCGAATATTTCTTCAACAAATCTTGTATTGATTCCGAAAATTTTTTATCTTCATGGGCACTGGACACTTTGACTCTATAGACTTCTTCAAAAGCTTGTTGCTTTCTATTTCGTTGAAAAGTGCCAGTGTTAACCTCATATATTTCTTCTATTGTGGCTTTGAACTCTTTGAAACAGGAAGTCTTGATGAGTACGCCAATTAATTACAGGTTATTATTTTGTAAACTACGGCTTTCCTTATATAATGTCGAGGGTATTTCCCATTGGAGACGGGTACATTGTCGATATTATTACTTTCGAACTCGAATGACACTTGATGTTTCGCTTTTCTGTCTTGCTACCATCGAATTGTGCAACTTGAGAGAGTGTCGTCATCGTTTTTTGATAGACAAGGATGAATAACACTGCACGATGCTTTGCTGTCGAGAATAATCTTCACCACTTTGCCTTCACAGAGGCCACTAATCAATTCTTTCGCAGCAAATTCTTGTACTTTGGCCATAGGGATTTCGTTAATTTCGAGTAATTTCTTGACCTTCTTCATCATCATTGTCGAAATAATTGATGGCAGTACGCTCTTCTTGACGACGCAATCTGTTTGGGTCTCCATTATTTGGATTATTGTTGCGGCGATTTTCTTGGTTCCTGCGCTTATAACAGTCGTCAGTGATATATCCACTTTTCTTGCAATATCGGCAAAACTTAGACGACTTGTTTCTCTTTTAATTAGAAGCTTCAGCAGAATCTATTTTCATTGGTTCTGGCTCGGAAATTCGCTTATTAGACTGACGGGTGTGATCTTTTCTATGATCCGATCAACGAAGTATACGACGATGTCCATTGGACGAGTCAAAATCTATATGCGAGCGCTTATTTTTGAGAGCTACGGAGAGAGTCTCAAAGACTTTTTTGCAACGTCGATTTTGGACTTTTTCTTCTATCGGACTTTCGAGACCACAAACGAAGTGAGTGATTTTATCAAGATCACTTACGTCTTTGACTTGCATAATGGCGATTCGATACTGAGAGATAAACTTTTCTAAATCCTGACAACGCTTTTGTTTCAAAGAAAAAAATGGTCACGTAAGTGTTCTTGGATGTCAGGAAGGACAAATATAATGGTAATATTCTGACTAAGGTCTTGAACGTCCTTGATGGTGTCTTTGGCCAACAAATACCATGCAGCAGCATTTCCTCGAAAATTAGCGATCATCATAGCAATGATTTCACCGAGTGAGCTGGATCTTGTCATTTAATGTTCTTGGCTTCAAAATAACGAGCAACTTGGTCTACATACATATCCACAGATATACCAATACGCCCATAAGACAAAGGTAACTTGAGTCCATCGATCTTGACTTCGAATTGCCGTGCCGTAATCACCTCAATGAATTTTTGTTGCTTTTGGATCATCTCCATTATTTGTTAAGCGAGGTTGATAGAACTCATTATTTAAGCAAAAAAAGTTTTAGCTAAAGCAAATGAGATATTTAGCTACGTTTTTTATAAGCGATTTCGTGTACGCGTGCAATTGACGATCCAAATAACCAGAAGTGAGTTCGTCTAGCTGTTGGATGCAACGGCGGGCTAATTCGACGAAGTAATGCAGTAACTTCCTGGCTTCGGAGTTGGCGGCTTCAAGCTCTTCGTGGCGAATGAGAGCGACGAGCTTGCAATCTTTGGCTTACTACTGCTTGACAGTAGTAAGCCAAAGAATTCGGCGAACCTTTTGGAGTCGATCGGAGTTGTCATAGACGCGATCGAAGTCTTGTTAAAATTTGTCTTCAAGTAGTAAGCCAAAGATCGCGGCGTGACTTTGGAGTCGATTGGAGTTGATAGAGACGCGATCGAAGTCTTGTTGAAGTTCGTCTTCAAGTAGTGGACCAAAGATTGCGGCGTAATTTTTATGTCGGTCGGAGTTGACAGAAACGCGATCGAAGTCTTGTTGAGATTTGTCTACAGGTTCACGGTTTTTTGTTTTCCCATTCACAAAAAAAGACTCAAAAAATGAATAGTAACAACGGAAATGGATCAAGTAAATGTATTAGCAACTAAAGGAAAGTTATTCTTTGCGGTTCTTGTGGCGGAACAGGCCTAAGCACAATATCCAGACCCAAAAGATGGAGTTTCCAATGTGATGTCACAACAACCAAGCAATTGTAACAACCACTTGCAGTTCTCAAAGAGTTAGGCAGCCCAAGACAACCCTATGGTACAAAAGCTTCCGCTTGTAGCACCCAGTGAATATAACTAAGACCCCCAGTGGCTTGGTCTTAAATTCCCAAAAAGGTGGACCAACAAGGGCTACCGAATGTAATGTCGGGCACAAGATATGGCGTCGGACGAGGTAGGAAGAAGGTAGGATAGACGTAGGACGAAGTAGAGGTGAAGGCTGGAAGAGGAGGCTTTTGTATTAAAGAGTAAATTTAAAAGTGAGAACTCAAATGAAAAGAATGCAATTACTGCCTCTTTTTAATTTTTCATTTCTTTCTCTAAGTTGTATGTGAAAAATCTAACTTAGTCCACGTAGGACACCTCCAATATGAAATTTTTGTTTCAATATAAACTGAGCAAACATTTTGTTTTTGTCATTGGATGCAAATACCACCATATGTATTTGCATCGTTCCCTTCCACGTACTTGGCAGTGCGACACTGGGATGGTGATGGTGTGCCGTAGGACACAGCTGTCCCATCATTACAGCCATCTTGTTTAGGCGGTACACAAGCACCAGTTATGCTCGTGTTGTTATCGACTTTTGGCAAGCCAAAAAGCGAATGAACTTTCAACCGTCCATCGTGACTGGCAGGCTCTTTATAATAGTCGTTATGTGAGCCGAGCTTGACTTTTTGACATGTTTCACACACCTAGCCACTCAGGTATACATGCGAGTCTATCAACATGTGGTGGAGTCCAAAATAAATTTCTCGGCCCGAATGACCGCCGATTGAAGCATCGTTGTCTACAAAAGTATGTCATGCGTCAGATCCTCATTCCTGAATTTTTTTGGCTCAAATCCAATTCGTCGGATCCACTTCACACGGCAGAAGACCACCTGCCTACTGTTAGCTATGCAACTGCGATCGCTAGGAGTCTTTGGCGTTTTTGCTTGGAATGGAAAATCACATTAAGTACTCCAGATTGACATCAAATTAATATGCCTGACCGACATGCTTGTCAATTAAGCTTCTAGCTCTGCTGATGTTTACGTTTGCTATGGCGTGCGCAATAAAGCATTAACAAGCACATAAAATATCTCAGGCGTGTATAGAGCACAAAATTTATGTATGTTTACCGAACAATAAGAGCTATTATGCTTTCATTGAGACAAGCCGGTGCCGTCTTTAAAAATGCATGATCCGACTCGATAACTACTTCATGTCTATACTGAACAAATTTCACTTACGTGTACCGCTGATACATCGAAAGCATCGCAACCAAAAGCGAACGCTTATCTTATCCGGTGAAGCCATGACAGATGTCTGCTAATAGCTTTCAGAAGCATGCTGCTATTGATTATGTCAGTATCCCTCGATGGCTTTTGATATAACAAAGAAAGACTTTGCGAGGGTCGCTAATCATAAAATCGATTAGGCCTCATCATCATCGTAAGTTTTTTCGAAAAATGGCGAATGCCAAGCCTAAACGCCTTTGCTCTTCAAGGTCTGCAACAAAAACATGGCTGTATAAGGATTGATTGCGCCGCAAAGACACATATGATGATGCTGGTCAAAAGTTTATTGATGCCCCTGATCTCAATAGGATACTTGCCTCTAGGACTATAACAATTGTGAGGGATTTATATTATTTTAATTTTATAGTATCCATCTACCAAATCCAGTGCACTGTACGCCGGACATGTTTTTAAAGCGCCTTTTTTTGGAATTGGTGTTTGTGCAGACATGCTGTACAATTTGTTTCATTATGGTCTTGAGTTTTACACCACTTTTAGTGAGGCTTCTAAACGCAAAAGTCGGTAAGATGTGCGTAATTTTTAATTTTCACACTACGGTATTTTTTTTTGCTTTTTTGGAAAATTAGCTCTCGTGACATGCCTTGTCACACAAACGTTCGCTCATTGCACGAAGCCAAGGCTTTGCTTAACTTTTTCAGACGGTAGAAAATCTGCTGGAGGGTAATAGAACACCACATTTGTGTTTTATAATACAGCCAAAGCCTTGACATCCTTCAGTGCACCAGAGCCAAAGCACAGCGTACGCGTTCTGGAAGGCTTAATTAAGACATTTTTGTCAAAAGCAACATATGTCTATATGTTCAAATAAGGATTTCTACCTATAAGTAACATTTTTTCCGGCTTTAAAGTCACTAACAAAAAAGCACTAGATCTTCAAAGTTCAATAATTTTGACAGCTCTGTGAGTGCATTTTAGGAGAGCTCACTTGCCGCTAGTGGTATAATTGTATGTTATCCCTTTAACTTAGATTACTTTGTCGAAAGTGAGGTCGCTTCTGATACATAGAGATCCATTGCGTATCACATCCACATGGCTTATTAGCAGAACCATATTAAACGCACTTGGTATTTTACATCATCCACTCATTGAGCTGTGTTCACACTGCGTCTTGCAGACCTAGTTACAGGCCCATGTAGCTTGATTGCGACACTTTGTTGGTGGCGTCATGTCTAAAACCTATTTTACCCAGTTATTTTTAACGCTTTCAGCATCCGCCACTGGTAGCGGAGCTTATTTTTTTGCTTGAAAAACTCTTTAGACACCGTTACTCCCTTTAGCGTAAACGAGCCGGTATAGTTGGTGCCTTTTGCGTTTGTTTAGGTGCCTGCTTGCCCAGGCTTTCGTATAAAAAGTATGACTCACAGCAGGAGTGGTAGCATGACTTACTGAATCCCATTCGTGCGGGATCGGACGGCTAGCTTCTTCGTCAATCTCTCCAAAAATCCTTATTTGCTTAGCGTTGGCACATCCTTGATCACTTGATTCTCGTCCGCGTCAAGCAAAAAGTGATGCTGCGCTGCCAAAATGCCCAAATCTTACAGCCATGTCTATTTCGCCCTCGGAACGTCTTCTATAGTTTCCCCACCTAGAATCTATCAGTCTAAATGACCTTAATCGTTTGTCGGCTTGTAAAGCATTGCGACGCATAAGAGGCTACCAAAATTTCGCATAAGTTTAGTTGCCATAAACATTTGTGTGTACCATAAGCAGCCCCCCTCCACTGGCTCCTCCTTCAAATTTCGTCAAGTATTGAAAAGCTAAGCTTCTATGGAATTTAATAATCACACAAAATTAGGCTCTGTTTAGTACGCACTCTCTGACTTTAAAGGAATAGCCTCTGCGGCAATTCAAAGACCATTAGAAGGACGAAGGTTTTATTCATATCGAGACAATACGAAGCATACTTTCTTGCTCTTTGCTGTGGATGTTGTTATACTCGGCAGCACTTAGTCTATTGGGAACTGATTGGAGTCATTGAGCCCACAAATACGATCTTATACGACGAAAAGCTGCTCATCTACGCATTTGAAAAAAGGAGTCTGTCTCCTGTGAAAGAGGATCTTTTCAAGGACATGAGAGAGAATCAGTCCATCCGGTGAGCTTTTAGGTGTCAATAGCTTCCAAGTGTCTGCGAGCAAGTAGGGACAATTTTCTTATGGTGTTTACGACCTTTATTGTTGTGGCCCAATTTCCGAACAATTTGAGCCATATGAGCTCGCGAAAAGCTTCTCAAAAACGCTTAGGCAAAGTAGACCCACGAGCAAGTGCCAATCCGACCACTCAGGTTAGACCATGCGCCTTTAATGTTTTAGATTATGGCCGATCCGGTGGATCTCTCTCTCGGTCACTCGAATGAGTAGAGGCTCGACCCGGGAACGGCATGTATCTGGTTCGATACCTATAGGAATTTAATCAAGGCAGGCGGAAATAGGTCACTTGACGAACAATCACACTCAAGAATGCAAATACCCTACTAAAGTAGTATCAGTGACTGAGCTCATGGCTGACGATGGTAGTGTTAGTTAAGAGAAGCGGGTACCACCGTCAACAGTATATCGAGCCTTTGGCTAGTGTATTACACAGAAATTTAATCAAAGAAAATTCAGGAAAGTAGCGCGGCCTAATAGGATTCTTTGAAATCATTGTGTCGAGAATATATGTATCAAATTTTCTGACTGATCGATCAAGAACAAGAAGATGCATCATTATAATTTAATAGATAAGTTCCTCTGTAGGTGAGAGGTTCTAATTCAGTAACCTATGGACCGACACGTATCTGGTTCGATACATATAGGATCAAAATCAAGGCAGCCGGAAATAGTTCGCCTCAGTGGACGAACAATCACTTAAGAATGTGAATACCTTATTAGCCCGCATCTCAATGGATGTAAACAAGTTGAGTAGGCTGGACGCCCCACTGACCACCATAGCCCCATAAGGTTATAAGGATACGGGACTCGGCTTCAAAACGGATCAAATAGTTACCAGCATTCAGCGCATAAGACAGTCTTGTCCTATATCGGGTAGCTTAGATCAGTAGTGACCATGATAGCTCTTTAAGTCAAGATAGTTCTTAGGTTGCTTTTTTCAATGATAGGACTTCAAATAATCACTGACGCGGACCCCACAGACGACGTTTGCTTCGACTAGGGCTACTGAGCCCGAGCTTCATGAGCCATCAAGCATAGACTTTGCTTGCAGATCTCGAGCACCATGACGCGTTCCAGCTGTTTGACACAGCGGGACGGCTGCGATTGAAGCCGCTTTTTCAAAGCCAGAAAGACTTTTAAGCAATGTGAACAGCTCGTCTGGTAGATGCGGGATAGATATCCTATCCAATTTGGAGCCTTTGGGAAGGTTCAATTCGTCAATTTTACCACGTGGGCGTTCGCTTGACTACAGGAGCTTACTGGTCGGACGAAGTCACACAACACTTTTTGGAAAGAACGAGCAATAACGACTGCTCATTGTTTCTATTTTTGAGGGAATCGACGTATGCAATAATTTGCAGGTTGAAGGCAACATTATTTAATTCAGCCTTTGTCTGCTATATATTCTCGCAACTTTGGTGTACAATCCAATACCGGCAAATGGTCCAATTCTTGAATTTGAGAGTAAAGCCAAGTTTGATACAAAAGCTCGGGGCCTTGACGGAAGACGCTGTCACCGCGTCCATCTGCTGCATCAATGTGTTCAAATTGTCCTGCATTGCTGGCGCTTGAATTACAATATGGAATCGACAAGCGCACAGGATGTAATTATTAAGCAGCTAGCAAAACTATGAAAGTCGAAAATACTATAAGTGGTTTGTGTTCTTTTTGCGCAAAGTGGTTTGTCCTTCAGGTATTGTGACAAATTCGGACCCAGTAAACCTCAACCCTATCCCTAAACATCGACAATATTTGACGACATAAGTCGAATTTTTTTTGAACCAATCACTCGACGCATTTCAACACATTGCATTCGACTGGCTCAGACACATCAAAGTATCACGACAGCTCCTTCTTCTCTCACTCCAGACGTCTTCCAACCCTTCTTTGTCATGACTCAAGCAAAGCGCAAGCGTGGGATAGCAGCTTCAAAGAAAGCTAATGGTACCGGCACGCCGTCCGAACTCACCGAGCCGGCGGAACAGAATGGTGTCATGGTCACGCCCGAGATTGAGGCAAAGGAGCTCATTGAGCCTCTTGGACGCCTCAAAGATGAGTACGCTTCAATCATTGAATTGCTGCAAGGAAAATTTAGTTACGTTCGTGCCCTTCTCGCTGAATTTTGGCCCGAAATGCAACGCGATCCACGTGACGAAGCACAGCTGCTTGTGGAAGGAGACGCGCAATGGTTTTGGTTCATGGAATTGCAATTTATGGTCGTCTTTCTTTACGAAGTTGCATTCATGGAATTTTCTTTAAGTGTAACAAAGCCAGATTCAATTACGCTAGAGCAGGAACAAGAGAAGACGACGCTTGCTCATCGTCAGGACATGGAAGAACGTGTAATCTTCTTGTTACGGCTCAAGAAGTATGGGGACGATTTCGCTAAATGCCGCTTGAATGCTACAAAACAAGCTGGTAAGAAATTGCCGCGCGTGTTTCGCCTTGCAGAGTTGTACAAGCTTTCAACTGAAGAGACGACACTCTTGCAGCTGCTTGTGGTCTTGCAGGGCTGTCAGAGCAATGCAGTACGGTGTCAGATATTGGATGAAGATGTACAACGTCGAGTTTTAATGTATCAAAGACTGTCGGGATTGTCGGAAGTGGATATTGCCGAATTCCGTGATGATGAGAGAGAACACGTGAAGGAAGGGACACTACTTGTGGATGAAGAAACGTACTATACGAGTCTGTCGTTGTCAAATATTTGTGTGCGTGTGTTACTTGGACGACACTTGACGAATAATCAAGCACTAAAAGTAAGTCAGACAGCTTTGGAAGAACTTTTAAAGAACGAAGGCATGTCATTCGGCGAGGTATTGGACTCGACTACAATGTCGGGAACAGAAATTTTAAAGGCAACAATTGCTGGAACGAAGCGAGACCGCAATAACGATCAAAGGGACAAAGAGCAAAAAGACGAAGACGAAGACATGGACATACATCATGCGACTAGCGAGAGCGAATTGGAAGATGCCGACAATAAGGAAGATTCGAATGGGTCGGCCTTTTCGTTCATTGGCAAATACAAAAGTGACAGCAAGCGGGCTAAACGTCAGGAAAAAGCGGATGAAGAGTTGTTGCTAAGAGGGGCTACACCAGGTAGCGAGACTCGCCACTTGCTGTCGTCTTTGACAGATTCGGGTGAATTAAAAGCATATTGTCCAAAAAACCAATTGGAATACCTTGAGGATCGTTTCCAGGTGGTGGCATTTGCGATCCGAGCATCCGGTGCACGTGTAAAGGATCAGATGAAGGAAGCAGGTACGAAGCAGCCGTGGGAAACATCTGCACCGGCGTCTGCTGGTCGACGGGAGCTCAAAGCCAAGCAGCGAGTGTACAGTCGACGGTCGCAGCACCGTTTGGCTCTCACCCGTCAAGCGGGTCATCCGTTGCCACGTCTCGAAGAATTGGCGGTCAAGTTCAAACTTAATCCATTTGAACAAAACGTGATTGTGATGCTGATCGGCAAGACAATTTCACCAGTGATCAAAAATCTCATTGACGGCGTGGACACGTCTCCCGTGCAGCGAATGGATGAAAGTGTAATCATCAATCAAATCTTATCCATCTTTTGCGATACTTTTCAAGAACAAGTAGCGCATCGTGTCTTTTTTTACAAGTCTTCCCGTTTGCTGTCGCGTGGACTTGTAAAGCTTCATCGCGGGCGATGGCACTCGACAGCTGGAGATTTGGTGGATCAGCGCGTGGAATTGGACCGTCGCGTCTTGGACTGGGTCGTGGGGCTTGATACGGAGATGAACGAACTCGTGGAAGGCTCGGATTTGTACACCCCAAAAGTCCAGCTGGACCAAGTGGTGTTGCCGGAAGAACACAAAAGCACAATTCTCGAGACGGTGGAAAGTTACGAGAGTTTTCGGAGATATCGTAAAAAGAGTGGACTTGAGCAAGCTGGCATGACGTATGGAGCAGGTTTGGTGCTGTTGTTATGTGGTGCAAGTGGCACTGGTAAGACCATGACGGTTAATGCTGTGGCTCACCATTTAAAAAAGCGTGTGCTGTTAGTGGATTTTCCGTCACTGCAAGGTAAACGCCATGACGGTATGGAAACGGATGCTGATCTTCGAGGGCTGTTCCGGGAAGCAGATATGAGCAATGCCGTGCTGTTTTTTGACGAGTGTGAAAATATTTTTCGCCAGCGCGAAAGTGGAGGCGATCGATTGCTCAATGCGTTGCTAACGGAGATTGAACGGTATGAAGGGATTGTGTTTCTCGCCACAAACCGCCCGTACGACCTGGACGAAGCCATGCACCGTCGAATTACGGCTGTGTTTGAGTTCAAAGCACCCGATCATATCCAGCGACGAAAGATTTGGGACGTCCTATTATTGCGTGGCTCGCTGAAGACGGAGGAAGGCATTGATTGGGATGCAATCGCTTTAAAGTATGAGCTGAGTGGTGGCTTTATCAAGAATGCGATTCTATCTGCTTTGTTAAAAGCAATTGCAAGAAATGGCGAGTCGCCTGTGATTTCCCAAGCAGATATTGTAGCGGGATGTGCATTGCAGATGCGTGGTAGTCTCCACATGAAGACGTTCGATCACCGTGTCGTGCCTACAACTGGACTAGATGAACTTGTTGTGGAAGACTCGGTGAAAGACAAACTCCGTCGTATTGTACAGTTTGAAAAAGCTCGTAGTGTCATTTACGGTCAGTGGGGCTTTGACTTTGGACAGTCCAACAAGCAGCAAAAGGGTGTGAGTGTGCTTATCTGTGGCCCACCAGGTATTGGAAAACTCAATGCTGCCAAAGCCATTGGGTTTGAAATCGGACGTCCGCTCAAAGTTATCAACTTTGGGCAACTTGCAGCTGATTCGGCTGCTGAGACTCGAAAAGCTCTGCGCGCCGTTTTCGACGATGCTCGACTCATGGATGCTGTCGTGGTGCTTACTGGTTTTGAGTCTTTCGGTAGTCATATCGAAGGAGGTATTATTCCAGTTGATAGTCTCGAGTCCTCTCCTCGCTTTCGAATGGAAGTCATGCGACTTCTAGAGCTCATGAACACGTTTCCAAGCACGACGATCTTGCTGGCAAATGTCGAACGAACAGCTGTTGCGCCGCTCGTGCAGTCGGAATTTTGTCGGCGGCTGAAATTTGTAGTCGAGATGCGCAATCCCAATGCAAAGATGCGGGAAAAGCTCTGGCGTGCGTGTTTCCCGCCGAAAGCGCCATTGGACACGAACAAACCTGTCGATTTTCAGCGACTTGCTGAGCGCTATGATTTGAGCAACACAGCTATAAGCGATGCTGTGTTTCGGGCTGCAGCAAGTGCTGCTCTACGTGATGAGACGAAGCGCGTGATTACGATGAAAGACTTGATTGATGCCGCAGAGATTGAGCGACAGAAGGCTCGTGGCAGTGCTAGTGCCATGGACAATCTCTTTGTCTAAGCAATTAGGTATGTATATGTGTATGAAAAAGATGGCAACAAAAAGATTGGAAAATGCGGCATGATCATCATTCTTTCTTTCGGGGCAACATAGCCTTTGTTTTTCAAACTATTTGTAGTAAAACCATTCATTGCCTGCTGACCTAACAACTTAAAAATGTAATTCCACAACTTTAAATGGTAAAAGGAATGTCGTCCCCACACGTGAACTCCCGCACCACGTCGTTCTCAGTGATGGTGACGGTACGAATGACGCCACCAGAACTTCCATCGCGCGCCATGGCGTGTGCCAGTGCCTTTTTAACAAAGTGTTGACATTCTTCCATAGTCATGTCCGGTCTTCGAACATGAACGAATAAGATTTGTCAGTTGCCTTGCTTGACTTGCCTACAAACGATATCAAATAGACTCACCGATATTCAGCGTCCACAAGACCGTAGATGTACGTCGAGCCACTACCACCAATGGCAAAATCCTGCTCCACCATGGCTCCACCGATAGGAATAGAAAAAACCTGGCCACCCTTCACCGGATCCCAACCAGCCACGATAATACCAGCAAGCAGGCGATCTTTGTTGTGGTAGCACAGCGAGCGGAACAGATTTGCGGCTGTGCCTACCTTGGGCAAACGTCCCAAATCTACACTGTGCGAGCTCAGATAATAACGCACGTAATCACTCAGCGCCTGTGTGTCTGCAGCTGATCCCGAACGACAGCAAAACAATCGGTCGTGGAGCGGTGTGAGCTTGTCACTTACGCGATTGGCCACGTACGTGCCCGTGGAAGTGCGTGAGTCGGCGCCTAGAACGACGCCACCTTTGAAACGTACTGCTATGATGGAAGTACCAGCATCTACCTCGCCTGGTTTGAGATACAAGCCTTCGTCTACTTCACACTTGGTCATGTTTGGATCCTTTTCTTCCGTATAGTAAGGGGGCTGCGACACGGTTCTTTTGCAGATTGGGTGACCATAGCTACATTGCATAAAGTCTCTCTTATTGGCTGAAACGCAATGGTTCTCTCAATATGGCGGGTAATTTTGCGGGCGTACGATTGGCTGAAACGATATGCTCAAAGCAAACTAAGACAAAAGTTGATGAGTGGTATACATCATCCTAGCGATAAAATCGGCGGTTACCTTGTAAATTAGATAGGTTAATTTGCTAGCTTGAACGGAGTCGTTATGACTGTAAAGGCGGCGGTGCGAGCTATGAAATCGCGCTCGGTATGCGATAAGAAGACGCTAGTATTCGTAGCATGAGCGTGATCTTCAGCCACCTGCACCATCTTGAAAACGTGCTCGTCTGGAAATCCAGGGAGAGCGAGGGCTTTTTCACGTAGCTTAGACCACGTCGGGAGCTCAGCAGAGCGGGGATTTAGCTCCCCATGTGGCAAACACGTCTTTTGCATGGAACTCACGCACACGAGCGGTTATTAGCGCAGAGAGCGCTACGTGGAGCCACACTCGCCATGCCTTTGTCCTGTCGGATGGTGACAGCAAGTGCTCCAATTGCTGAAGCGACCAGGCGGACGTAACGGCGTGAAGAACAATAAAATTATTGTGCTGGAGCATGACATACAGCCACAATATTATATCAAGCGCATAACTGCCGTCGAAATCAGAGAAATCAAGCTCGTTGACTCGATTCCAGATGAGAGCAAATGCCTCAGGACTGTTGCGAGTCGAGTGGCCTGATAATGCATTTATGCCACGCTGAATCCAGCCAAAGTCAAGATCTTTTAAAGGCGAGATGGACATGACGCGATCCTGTTCAGACCGTAGGAAAGCGCTTGTGGTGACTGCGTCAACCACTTCAAACACCGATTGGCGGGTCATTTGTCGTAGTGGCTCTTTGCTACGCGGCATAGTCGGCTCGTCAAATGGCAAATAGCTATGGTGTAGGTACGCAAGTCCTTCCGCAACTAGGCGATCACCTTTGATGTGATAGGCATACCCAAGTTGAATGATGCCATGGAGCAAAGAGCCAGCCAAGCCACTAATGAGGTGAGGTAGATGCTTGCGCAATGCGCCATCGACACTACATGTTTTAATGTCGTGCGCATAATACGCGAGTAGAGCGTCGTATCTTTGGCGCTTGCCTAGCAATGCTTGAGCTTCTTGATCGGAAAGTACACTGGCCGTCGCTGCATGCTCAACGACGTCTTCATGGTCTGGCCCCGCAGCTTCAAGCTTTTGCGTGTAGTGCGTGGCGTATTCAACGATCTTTTGCTCACTTGCACCAAGTTCATGCAACGCCACGACTGCATGCAATAAGTGATTTGACAAGTAATTGTTGTACTCAATTTTATAGCGAAGCGTTGAATAATCACATGTCAACATATAGCGAACTTGTTCTGCCGGTAGCTTGACTCGAGGCTCAGTGACTGAGGTCATGGCTGACAATGGGAATGTTAGTTTAAAAATGCGGGTACCACCGCTAACGGTATATCGAGCCTTTAGCTAGTGTTTCATACAGAACTTAAGATGAAGTGACCCATCAGAGAAAATCTCAGGAAAGCAGCGCGGCCTTGTAGGATTCTGTGCAATTATTATGTCGAGAATAGATATATACCAAATTTTCTTCCGGTTTGACTCATTAATCGAGAATAAGAATATGCATCATGAACGATAATTTTTTAGAGGTGGGAGGCCCACCATATATCAGTACAGTAACCCAGGGTCCGCACTCTAAGAGCATCGCTGTCGTTGTTATCAGTTCTAAAGAGAAAGAATGTACACTTGATGTACTTTAAGGTATGCACGAAGCGTGAGTGTGTTTGTATGGATATGAGAAGCCGCATCAGGCAAATTCTCGAGTCCAAAGGGTCTGTCCCAAGCTCAAAACTTAGTCATGCAGTACTATCGTCGAGGAGAAAACTGGCTACTGGATTCGTTATTTCAGCTCCTGAATAAAATTTTACCGAAGAAGGGTCAAGCATTCAATTAAATGCAGCTTTGTCAACAAAGCTTCAGTATATACGAAGAAAACCATCTTTGCAAGCTGTTGATGTGTAAGCAAAATAATTGGCAGAACTAGTACCTAATTGACTTTGACGTCACGTGAAAACTACTTCGTTGCAATCAGGTGTTATTACTACCCTTGATAACGAACACCAATTAATTAATATAATGAGATGGCAAAAGCTGAAGTAAATATCCTGTGCTACTTTTAAGCCTGTCCATCTAGAATGTGCTAAAAGCTACCTGATATATCTAATCACTACCTTTACGTCCGCGAACAATTACGTAGCTTAAAATTGACCGTTATCGTTACCGTAAACCTTGTGACGTCATCAGCCTTCTTCTACGTGCATTCAGTAATGTCATTCCAAAATTTCCACTCGCCGCTGATGTTGTACGTGCTTGTGCATAAACTTGGTCTTGATACCCGTTGCGTCATAAAAACTTAAGCATCTTAGTCCCGAGTGCATTTGTAAGCACGTCCGCAAGTTGCCGCTAGGTGTCAATGTAGTCGATCTTTAAGAGACCTTTTTGCATTGGAATAAGTGGTGAATAATGTCCACATGCTGTGTACGAGCGTGGTAGCCCGCTTCGTTTGCCAAGGATATTGCTTCCAGGTAATCTTTCCATACTTGCGTGCTTTCCACTTGCTCGTAATTCTTATCCTAAGTATTGCTCGCGTTCAGAAAACTTCTTCGATGTATAAGCTGAGAGCCATACACTCTGCGTCTGCGACGGCAAAAAACTTGTACTTGCACAACCGGAGAATCACCTTATTGACAAAAACGTTCGATACAGAGCGTATGTCATCAGTGTTGATGCCCCAGTTCTCATAAATGATCCTATGATGACGGGTAGGCACTAGAGAGTTAAGTACACGGATCGCGGCGTTCCAATGCTGTAGCCTGGGATTTAAAAACATTGAAACACCTGCGTGGTAACAAACGCAATATTTGGACGAGTGCGCGTTGAAATAAATTTATTGTCTCGAGCAGATCTTTGAACGCCCAGCTTATATACTTGGTGGCTGTATTGTCGACAGCCTGAGACCGGACATACATGGATCGACGACATTTTCGACACTTTTTTTGGCCAATTCGCTTTATGGCGTCGTCGATATATATAGCGTACCTGCTTGATGTGCTTGATCATTAAAGTTGCAACCGTTTTGCCGTGGTCAATCTCCATTCTCAAGATAGATTTCGCCATGCCGAGTCCTTCTTCTTTAAAGCACTCAGCAGGATTCTCTTAACCTCAAGAACTTTGCCACTCGTCTTGGCTGCAATCATCATATCAACAACATACACACAAAATCATTTTTTTGTTCCTTCACGCAGTCATATTTATTCGCTCCACAATTTAACCCCCATTCTTGTTGCAGACATGATCAAACGTTTTGCTCCAAGCTTTTGAAGCTTGCTTGAGTCCAGATATAGCCTTGTTTAGCTGGCACGTGAAGCCTTGAGCTTTCTCGACACCAATCGAAAATTTCTGATAAACAGTATCCGAAAGCAAATTATTAAGAGTGGCAGTGTGGACGTCGGAATGCTAATTTATATTGGGGCCCGAATCTTCACCGATACTTACGAGGTAAGCGAGAACAGGTCTTTGTCAATATTCTTGCACACTTTGGAGAAAACAGGCAATCAAAATCTGATCCGTTCTCCAACACCAACATAGGTTCGCGCACATGACTTGAGCGTCCACTTGAGGCTAGAATACCAATCGGACGTATCGGCAGGAGATCGGTATATTAACCGATCTTCCTGTAAATCTTGTGCTGGAGCTCTGCCCAGAGTGGATCGAGGCCGACCGTGTCATCACCTATGACATGTTTCTCCTCGTCCGTTTCAGTATCCGAAACGTTTTCTTCTTTTTCTCATTCCATGGCTCACTCCATTGCCGGCATTTTGTCGATCTGGATACTGCGCCTCATTTTTCGTTTTTGGTCACGTGTCTCACAGTTCCTTGTTTTGATGAGTGTGTTTCGTAGTTGCTGCCCACCTCGCGCTCATTCAACCTCAACGACCGTGACACCAACTCCTTGTTGCTATCCAAACCTAAACCAAGGTATTCCTAACCAAAATATATGTTTTTATAGGTTTTACCTCGGACTTCATTCTTATCACTTGGTCATTGTGTACAAACTCATGAGACCCAACTACTTAAGGTGGGCCATGGAAGGCATTACTTTCAATCCTAACTCATACGAAGCAGTGTTCGGGTGCTTTGTATTGGCTATACGGTTGATCAGGTAAACTACAGTGCTGATCGCTTCTACCCACCAACACGTTGACCTACACTTGTTGTGTAACATGCTTCGTTCCTTTTTTAAAACGAGCAGTCCATTTGCTCTGCCACTCACTTCTATTGGAGACTGTATGGTACTGTACGCTCGCACGATGTCATTTCGCTGGCATAAGTCTGTGACCGTCTTGTTGACAATACATTGTTTCGTTGTCCGAGCGCAGACACTTGATGACAACCCCCATTGATGTTCATACAAGGCTTTGACCTTCTAGGTCTTGTCGGTAACTTCCTTCTCCTTTGCCAGAAAGTATGCTACCACATATCGTAGTTAAACACCTCCAAATCCCAATGAGTACTTGGCGCCTCCTTTGAAAACGCTTTCATGGGCTTTATCATGCCAGTCTGATCTTGCTCTACAGTGCAAGACGTCTCTCCTGTCGAACCTTCTGGAAATGTTTGATCGTCTGCTTGCTCTTCATGCAGCCACCAAACATAGTATATATGCCTTGTTTTAGCGCAGAAACACTTTTGTGGAGTGAAAAGTCTGCATCAAGCCATCTTCATTTGCATGTCCCATGCGGGTATGCCATAGCTCCCACTGACTATCAGCTCACGCATTAATCTTCCAGCACCGGGCAGGTGTCATACTCTAAACATCATGATACTATTTAGCAGAGTCCTAGGTTTTAATCAAACAGTCGCAACCTCCTATTTTGCGACACCTAATATTCTACTAGATTCTTTTTATCCTGAAGTTACAAAGTCGCTGTGCCTAAAAATAATATTTGCTATAAAGAAATTAATTGTGCTTGGTGAAAATCCAGCATATAAGCTTTTCCGTTTTTTGCACCAATTGCCACGGCACAATTTCTGTCACAAACAATGCATGAAGCACACTGATATCCCACACTTCGTCCACGTTTGGCAAGCTTTCTCACCGATAGTAATCGTCGGTCAAGCACAGGGATAAGCATCACTTTGTCGTGGATATGCGCTGTCCATTCAAGCCAATCAGCTTCACCATTCCGGCTCTACAGCTCATAATTTCTACTGTGTGCAACCGTTACCTCGATGCTGGCTTCTCAACGGTTTTATCGATTAAGATATATTGTTAAGAGGCTATGAGCGACGTCGCTACGCTTTTAATCAGCATATCGTTTAAAGGTTCCTCATCCCCACCAAATGCTACATTACTACTGCTTACACGATTTCTGGATCGGCTCCCAACCGGGCAGTCTCGTTTTCTTATAATCGATTTGGTCACAGTTGATGCACCAACCCTTGAATTTGCTGTTTTCTTCCACGCCGGGTAGCTCTTGCGAAATGGTTAGAATTTGTTATAAGTAAATATCAAATTATTTAATTATTGAAGGAATGAGCTCATTCTTCGACGCCAGGCTGCGCAAATGAACTACCAGCTGTCTTCATTGCTAACCCATCGTCTGGAATCTCATAATCAATCTGACAAACGTATTCAAATGGTCCGCCATGCAAGTGCCACTCTCCATCTTGAGATCAGGGAGGCAACGTGACATTATGACACGGTTATGCAGAATGGAACGACTGTAAATGTCGAGAAGTGTTCCCCACGCCTCCAAAGCGCAAGTAGCAGCAGACCAGATCTTGGTCTAATACCAAATTTCTACTCCCTCGGCACTGGTGCCTAAAGCTTTGGCGTCATTGTTGCGCCACATCTCCACTATCTCGTTCTCATCCTTTGCGGTAGTACCGTACTCGGCAGCCCTTTTCTTGCGAGAGCCATCACTTGGTAGCCATATCGATGAAAGATATCGTCTTCAAGAAAAGCTTAGTTGCAGCTGCTGGCCTATGAATGAGATAGCAATTACTAAAGTGAATTTATAAGTCCTTAGGCTGTTACCCTGTGCTACTTGTCAGCCTGTCCTTAAAAAAAATGAATTTTTACTTGATTTATCTAGACCAATGAAATACTTCATTTGCGTTCGTAATCAATGTCCGTATCTTTGACACGTAGACATAACCGTAGTCCTTGTTACGTCATCAGTCCTCTCTCGCAAGCATTCAATGGTATCATTAAATGCTAATTGGTGAAGTTAATACGCTAAGCGAGTACAAAATGTATTAGGCATATAAATGATTTGAACATGTTGCACCGTATTAGTCGTTTCTTGCTCGCTGTCAGCGCGTACACTTTGCGGACTTTTTCACCTTCAGCAATTACTTCAAATGGTGCTGAAGAATACCACCCAGATTTCTCGTTCTACAAGCTTGCCAGTAAAAAAAAGATGTGTGTCGAGTCGTGAAATGTGCGGATCTCTAGCCATATTGGTACACAAGTCATCTAGTCGAGAGAGTTCTCTTGCCAGTCACCCACAACTTCTTGCCGTCTGTAATTATAATTACTGGACCAGCGCTCAGCACTTCGCAAAAGGAGATCACTACGAACAGGTGTCATGTGTGATGCCAGCGTAGGCTTCTCTCTACAAGCGTTGAGTTGTGATCGATGTGCTACCGACAAGGTCTCGCCTTTGATCCTTTGCTGAAAAGCCAAACAAGCTTTTTACGGCATAACGTCTTCGTCGAGCACTACTCAATCATTAATGATCCACGTCACGCACAGTCACAGGGCCTTACCATTTCCGCCTTTGCTCAAAACCAAATGTTGCTCATGACGTTCATTTAATGCTGTCTTGCGAGCATCAGCTAGTGACTTACGTACTTTGGAAGGGCCTCACCCATGCTACCTTTGCTAAAAATCGCTCGGTAAGTCACGAGCTACCCCACATCTTGGACGCTTGTCCTTGAAACTATCAGCGTTCACTAATTATATTTAATGCTCAGCACTCGATCTAAGGTCTGCGTCAAAGGTGCTTGCAAAGGTTCATGACTTACCAAAACTACGTTTGGAGCGAAGTAAGAGACACCCAAGGTTTGATCCCAGTATAGGTAGCACTAGGCCACGGCATACGTCATACCTTGCGTCCAGCGTTTGATTTTATCAAAGTTGAAAAAATTCACATCTAGATCGCAAAATTTAAGTGTGACCTTTTTTCTCCTACCACTAAGCAAACAATGAAAATGCTGGCTCATAGGACACTTTTACAACACACTACGGGTGTCACGATAGATAAAGCATCGATGGATGCATATATGCTAATCTGCAGCTTGAAATTAAGCTCCTCAGTGTCGGCAAAGTAGGATCAATTTGGACCGAGCCGCTCGATAGGACCTTAGCGTGCGAGACCCGTGCCGCCTGAAAATTAAAGTCGGCATTAGTTGTCACTTCTATGTCCCTCCTAAGAGAGGTTGTGCATCTTCGTCTGAGTTACTATCGTAAGCCGACTATTTAGAAACACGTTAGCTGCCACCTCATTTGATAAAGAGTTGCTAGGCATTCCGTCTAAAGAAATCAAAACTCCTGGACAAAGTCTACTAAACCCTTCTCAAGCTGACAAATTAAAATAAAGCGCGACACGTATAGCTTGGTGGCACAACAATTTGCTCAGCTGACGCTTTAGACAGACGGAGCAATAGGTGGTAACTCTTGCTATCTTCAAGATCGGTGGAATGCCTACTTCTGTCCCCCCCCTCGATTTTCATATTAGTAAGAGCCACTATCTGTTGCCTCGCTAGACACTTTGATTTAGTCGATTTTTCAGTTTCAGCTCATTAAATGTCTTCTTGCATCCCTCTGAAGGTGTTCACGCTCACCGTGAGCGTCTTCGGTTTGGGCGTGACTCTCACCTAAGGCGCCAACGTCATCGATAAGAACGACTTTGTCATCTCATCTTCCAGCAGAGTAGAAAGCATATGCACTCGTCGTGTTGAAATCTTCTGCAACCAAATGTCGCACCTCCTACGGGACCGAGCAGGATTGTTAGCTTCCTCAGTCCGTCTTATATGCCCTGAGGCAAATGGCCACCCTTACAGAGAATCAGTCTAAACGAGATTTACTACAGTTTCGGGAGTATTATCGTAGCTATATTTGCAAATTGCTATCTACCTGACTCCGTAATTTAGTATTAATCTATTTCAAGACTTAATGTAGCTCTTGTGATCAAGTGTACATTGGATTTCATCGAGGTACGTTGAAAGAAAATGTTGTGTGAAAATATCCTACAATTAGTATTTGGCACATCAAGCAGATTTTTCTTTCATCATCTTAAAGCATCGCATGACTTGTGTTTCGACACCACCGGCTACAGTATTTAATAGCTTGTCAATATGAGAATTTTGCTCGACACTTACAACATACATAGTGAAAACAGGATAGAACCCTTTAATCACATTTTACAGCGTATACACCATACAAAAAACCATCTGCGCGCTGCGAGAAGCAACCCTTTAAAGATTTTTCTGCAGCGCAGAGCATCGACGATTTTTGCATAAACCACGGTCAGCACTTCAGCTTTATAGCAAAGCATAGCAATCTATCGCTGGAACGTGCTCGAATAATACTTTAAAGCTCTAAAACGCAATTAAAGATGTGAATCTTGATTACGCACTGTAAAAGCTGGACTTGAAATTAAAGTCGGCTACGATTCAGATCGTAAGGCAATTGGTTGTGTGATATACCGACCGAGCTGCTTTTACCTTGACGGCGTCAACCGTTGCAATATTTGTAACACAATATGAAGCAGCATTAGCTGGTGTGGCTTATCAATAGCGTCTCAATAGTGATGCTTATATATGCAGTCGTATAGCTGTGTGTATTTTCGGGATTTATTTCTGAGGCGGCCACAAGAATGATAATTTAGAATGCTACTCTATCATGAGACACTAATAAATAAACACGTTGGTATACGTTAGTATTCTATACTTTACTTAAGTATGCGCTTGTGTTTTTCTGAATTGATTGCAAGCAATGTAGAAATTTTCTGTTTTATTGGAGAACACGAATAGCAAATCTAAACTGGGCGTGTTTGTTTTATTAAGATGCATGTTTAGTGTCGAGACGAGCTGTTAATTAGGAATTTGACAAGCCAAGGTAAACCCAATTTCGAAAAGACAAAAGGGTGAATGGTAGTATGGTATCGGTAATTTATATGCAAGTGATCACGATTTCCCATAGTACGGGTTATCGAATTCCGTAGCAATCTGACATATGTCAATGTATGTGAATCCCATATCTTGATATATTTCCAAAAAGATAAGTATTTACTATCTGTTTCATTCCGAAAAACTTTTTAACCGTTAGTCTACACTTCCTACAGTTGCATTTCTAAACGTACTACCATGACGTCCACCTCATTTTCATCGGTCACGCATGAAGAGTCAAATCAAAATAAACTAAATCTGTTCGCCTGGGTTCGTGTCATCATCATAAAGTCGCAGGAAGGTGGCTCAGCTATCTTGAGCTTAGGTGAGCTCTGGCCACTCTGCGCACTATAATCGTATGCCTGCCCACCATGGTACGAAACATCCATGCCATTCACCTCTTTTTCTTCGGAGACACGAAGACCCACTGTGTACTTGAGCATTATCAAGATGAGGAACGTCATGATGGTAGAGTAGCCAGCGGCCACGCACTGCGATAGAAGCTGGTGCACAAATTGCTTTTTATGACCGTAGATCACGCCACCTTCAATTGACGGATTAATCTCAGGCGTGGCAAATATTCCCGTAAGCAAACCACCCATAAAGCCGCCTAAGCCGTGAATACCAAACGAATCGAGTGTGTCGTCGTAACGCAAGACATTTTTAAGATGAACGGCACCAAAAGCGGTAATTGCACCGATGATACCAATAACGACTGCAGCCCATGGGTACACGTAGGCACAACCAGGAGTAATAGCTCCAAGTCCAGCCACCGCTCCACTAATGGAACCACATAAATCCACCTTTCTGTGAACACTAAACTCAAAAGCAGACCACGTGATGAAGCCAGCACAGGCTGCCAAATGTGTGTTGATAGCAGCAATCGCGGCAATGCCATCTGCAGCACCGTGGGATCCGGCGTTGAAACCAAACCAGCCAAACCACAGCAAAGTAGCCCCAATCATCACAAGTGGTACATTGTGTGGCTTCACTGACTCCCCGTGATTGTACCGCTTACCAACTATAATCGCCGCCACAAGAGAAGCGAAGCCACTGGAAACGTGAACGACAGCACCACCAGCGATATCTAGGGCACCTAATTTGCCTTCCCATCCCATGGCCGTAATCTCCCAGTTGGCATCAAGTTCTTGTGACCACATCCACCGCGCGAGTGGATCGTACACAAGGGTTGTCCACAGAAAAATAAAGAGCAAATAGCTTCCAAACCTCATTCGGCCAATAATTCCACCACTAATCAACGCTGGCGTAATTGACGCAAATTGAGTCTGGAAGAAGGCAAAGAGGATATGAGGGATACGGGTACCATACGTACCACTGGCAATGGCACCAACGTTGGTATACCCAGCCCATGCGAAAAAACCTTCCGAGCTAAAACAGGCCGAGTACCCAAAAGCAAAGAATTGAATAGACACCATCGCCATGCTCATAAACGACATCATCATAGTGTTTGATGCCATATCATCACCGGCCAAACCGGCATAAAAGAAAGCAACCCCCGGGGTCATAAGCATTACCATGGCACTCGACATGAGCATCCAAGCAGTGTTCCCTGAGTCGATGGGTACATCGTAGGCAGTACTAGCTTTTTCACCTCGCGAAGCGTAGTTGGTGCACTCATTCGTAGTAAAGTCGAGATACTGAGAAACATCGCAGACCTGAGAGGTTGTCTGTGCTGAGACAGCGACTGGACCAAGAAAAAAGATTAGACTTGCAACGATGACGACCAACGTGAAATCGAGACGAGAATCGAACATTTTAGCAAGCGAGGCGAGCGAGGGGCTACGCAAACTGAGATTCAATTGCGAATCGTCGTGCTAAGGACGTAAGCTGACTTATGAAAAGTGTGATTTATTTCTTCTCTCCTGTGAGGCAGTCGGGCCAAGAGGCGTTGAGCAAGAGTCATCTGCACTTTACGTTGGTGTCTCATCTTGAAACGGAGAGTGTGTTCAGTTAACTACTATATTTTTTCTTAAAAAACGTTACTCAACATTGTGGCAGACGCGATTTACCGGTACTAAAGCAGAAGTAATACATATCCATTAAGATACTATCATCTTAATAAGTCAAGAATAAATGTTTCTCACAAAATGGTTTCTGTAACGGCCTTAATATTATTAGGGCGCATTGCCGAGACCGAGACGCCCGATCTCAGCATATTTATGGTATCCAACACTTCTAAAGCTAAGCCCACATAAAACTACGAGCATTTTTTTTTCTCAGTGCATTAAACGTACATACCTACTCGGAAGCAAGGGTTTGATCTTGAATTGCAACGACATAAAGTTGAAAAATGAAATTTTACTAGTATGTATCGTGGTAATAAGTCCTGTTTTTAACGGGTCTGACCATTATATCAATGAAGCAGGTTCTGGCCGAATAGAGATGAAGGCCCTGCCATACTTACAATAAAGCGTTTGGTTACTCAAGGATAGAAGATACGATGCATGGTCTAGTACAATCAAATACTTGCTATCCGTTGCATAGTTCTATCTCCTCAGAGCGAAGGTAATGAAGTATCATTCACCGGAAGAGCGTCGATCTTCTTGCACGCTTTGTTTATGCAGGGAAATATCAAAGAGACCGAATGAAGCTACAAAAAGTGACTTTACCTTTTCAAGTTCAGTGGGCAAGTATGCGTAGCCAATATCGTGCACTACTTAAGTTAAAGTGACGTCTCCACCTTGAGTCAGCTTATCGCTGCCAATTACATTTACTGCGCGAGATCACGCATTGTAGCAACTCACTCGGACAAGAAAGAGTTAGCAAACTCCGTCGAAAGATTACAAAGTTCAGTGGCCAAAAATGGCCGGTCGTTTTCTCTCAGAAGAGGCCGTAGTAATTGTTGCTATATACAGGTCACGCACGGTCACGGCCTGCCAGAATAATTCCGTATACATTTTGGGGAGGCTGTGAAGGTCGCAATTAAGACCGAGCTCAACTTTTGGTTGCAGGTGACACGAAGAAGTAGCCTCGGTAATGATACGCTCCCTATTAATCTCAGCCATTTTGCTGATGATGTAAATATAGACCTCCAGCTGCTGGCCAGCGTATAAGCATTGCTTAATGTTCTTCACCTATGATGATGTCCGCCATTTGTCGATAAAGTGTCCCTTGCGTATGCGCGCTATTGTTTCTAGCACTAAAGCCTTGAGGTCAACTAGTCTTTTGACCTAAATGGCATCTTTGATTTGGCGTGAACAAGAACTTTTCAGCAGCGCATAGACCCGAAGAGCTCCGTGCTCGATGACTCGAACTGTTTTACAAGCTTAGTCGTTGAAGCAACAGGGAAGGATTGCAGTAAGTCATTGACTTGCTTAACAACGCTTACCAAAAACAGCATGTACTTTAAATCATACAGAAAATGTCAGCTCGTAGTCCGCTCGTATATGGAGCGGCAATTATCTACTCCGCCGAGCTTGGCTCATTGGTGGACGTCAACACAAAGGTCAGTGCGTCAATGCACATTGATGCCAAGCAAATCACGACTCAACAGGTCGCTTGTAAACCAGCGATCTTATCGAAGAATACGCATCAATGCATGACGCTAATCAGTCGGCGCAGGACTTTTTTCTATTGGGTGAAAAATTAGTGAAAACTTATTTGCATACGACGATAGCGTTAGGCCATGAGCATTTTAAGAAGGATGACCAGAACGATTGGCAGTTCGATGGAATTAAAGAGCATTTAAGACGTTAGATTTCTCTTCGGCTGGTGAGATTCAAGAGTCTTGCCAAACCGATGCCATAGCCGAATAATTGGTACCGCGGTTGCAAGATGAATTCATGTGCTCGGCGCTGCTTGACGAAGCAGTCTCTGAAAACACAAGATTGGCACTTAGCGCACGAATCGGATTATCGATCAAGCAAATCTGTGTCATCCTTTGGTTAGTCAGGTACCGCCTGATCGATGTGTGTGGTATGAAATGGCCTTATCAAAGCTTAGTACTTATAACACATCTGTGATTTTAACTTGGAATATTGTTCGAATTCTCTCGGCAAAGCTCGAGGTAGAAATAAATTGCTACTATCTCCGCCTCATCTGACCCGAGTCGAGCGACCTGCTCATGAATCATTGCGACTATGCGCTTGAGATGCAGGCTTGTGTGTGCTACAACAAATTCTTCAGTGATCGGGTTTCGCGATAAAATTTACCTGATTGGTGAGTAAAGTCCTAAATAAATCCAGTTCAATTTTTGCCATATCATTAATAAGCTAGTAGCCGCAACCAAGCAAACGACTTCTATCATCGCTATGACTATTGACGCACCTGAAGTCCGAGGGGATGGTAATTATTCTCACTGAGATTTCTACATAAGATAACCCTCGCCAGAAAAAGCTGCTGGGCACAATACTACCGCAAATTATGAGAGCGATATAACGGGGATGTGGCTTTAAGTGACGCCAATACAAAGAAATAAAAACGTGTAGTATATTTAAGCTAAATATCTTACGATACTTACAATTAAAATCTATCAAAGTAATCGTCTTTTACAGTTCTAAGCCAAGGCCTTGGACATTACTGCCGAGGGTGTCAAATGAATTTGGTATTCGACCAGGATTTGGTCTGCTACTTGCGCTTTGGAGGTGCGGGAAACACTTCGCGGTATTTACAGACGCCCTACTCTGCACAACCACGTCACAATGACGCGTCGCCTTCATGAGCTTAAGATGGCGAGTAGCACTTGCATTGCGGAGCATTTGTACACGTTTGTCGAATTAACTGTGGAATTTGAAATGATGAGAGTGTCACTGGATGATCAGAACAACTGGTGGTACATTTGAGCAGCCTGCCGTCGAAGTATGAGCTCACTTCTCCCAAAACTCAATGATATGAATGTTTGATTATAATAAAGTTTGACAATTTGTTAGAGCTACGCGTCGCGGAAGGACGGCGTTTACAGGAGCAAGTACTTTTAAAGTGACCAAAATTTTACATAAAACGGTACTACACGGGTGAGGGCCGATCTAGAAACCGTCTAAGCGGCAGTGATGCAGCATTTGTTGTGCGTGAGGAGCAGCTTATCAGTTGGCTGATTGACAGCGGAGCGACGTCGCACATAACTTCTCACCGGAATGACCTCATCAATCAAAAGCGTCTAAAAGCCAGCATCAAGGTAAGCATTTCAGGCGGTAGAAATGTAAGCGTGTAAGGGACCGGAACGGTGTAGCTTATCGGCTTAGATAGACGATGCATATCTAAGATAGAGGTGCCCCTTATTCACAGACTTGACCGAAGATAACCGTCGGTCGAAAAACTTGCCGAACGTAAATCTAAGTGTGAAGATTTTGTGTATCTTATGCATCGTTTGGGACAGAAATTTTATTATGGCAACTAGATCAAGAAACGGTAGAGCTTATACCCTGGATTGTCACCAAGAGGAATCACGATCGGTGCGATAGCTGATAACCAACGGTAGCTATGGCACGATCGCATTGCGCATTCAAGCAAGGATGTTCTGATGAAGATTTGGCGCTCCACAAACGTGTTTTTGTGCTAAAAGAAGGCATAATACTATGTTGAGTGGCTGCATGAAGAGCAAACAGACGATTAAACGTTTTCAAAACGCTCTATGACGGGGACATCTTGCGTATTGAAGCTAGATCCGACGAATATGACAAAGCCCATGGAAGCGTTTGCAAAGGAGGTGCCAAGCATATATTGGCATTTGCGAATTATTTTTCACGATATGTTGTGGCATACTTTCTGGCGAAGGAGAATGAATTTACCGCCAAGACCAAGATGTTCAAAGCATTGTATGAGAATCCATGAGAATTTGCATCTAGTGCCCGCGCTCGGATAACGGACCGGAGTTTGTTTACAAGACCGTCACAGACTTTCACAGACTTATGTCAATACAACGGCATCGTTAACGAGAGTACGGTACCACACAGATCCCAACAGAACTCACTGGCAGAAAAATTATATTTGCGAAAATGGAAAAGGCACGGAGCGTGCTATACTTCGAGTTTACTCCAACGTGTACATGGGTAGAGGCGGTCAGCACTGTAGTCGACCTGATCAACCATATACCCAATACAGTACACCCGAAAACTACTTCGTACGAGTTGGGATTTAAAGTAGAGCCTCAAATTGACCATCTTAAAGTATTTGGGTCTCATGCGTATATACACGTTGACCATGTGAAGAGGACAAAGTCAGGGCTAAGCGCTTCAAGTGCAAATTTCTTCTCTTATGCCGAGGACAACAAGGGGTGCTATAGTTACGATTTGGATAGCAACAAGGTGTTGACATCAGGTGCGCAGCAATTACGAAATACACCCATCAAATAAGCAATAACGATTAACGTTTCCAAAACGATGATGAAAGCGCAGTATCCATATTGTCAAAGTGACAGCAATGGAGTGAGCCAATGAAGAAAGGGGCATTTTAGTCGCTTGAATAGACGAGGAGGAGCCCGTCGTGAGTGATATAAGGGTCAGGATACTCCAATTATCTGGGCTGACTGATCACAGATAGATATACAGGAAAATCAAATTGTATACCGAGCTTTTGCCTAAATGATTCAGGATGAGCGTGCGCGGTAACCTATGTTGATGTCAAAGAAAGGTTCAGATATTGAATGCCTATTATCTACAAAGCGTGCAAGGATTAAAGACCTGTTCTCGCTTACGCCGTAAGTATTGGTGAAGAATCGGACTTGACTACCACATATGTGCAGGCAATGGCTAGTGGCGGGCGCAAAGCGATGGACGCCGAAAATACGATAGCATCACCAGAACAGGATATAGACACTCGCGCTTTGAGGATATGTTGGACGAACGATTACATGCCGTTGAATTATCATTCGGAACCAGAACAATGTGCAATGTGGTACGTTTCAAGGAGCAATTGGCGGCTAAGATGTTTAAACAGAAGTAAGGCGTGGCTACCATGCCAGCGATTTGGAGGTGATGTCTGAGCTGCAGCTTAGCATGTGTGCATCCATCGATGCTTCATTTATCGTGCTATTCGGAATTTGCTGTAAACTTGTCACCTGAGCCAACAGTGCCATTGTTTGTTTAATGATTGGAGACCGTGTCTGATGTGTTTGATCGTGCAAACGTTCGGGAAAATATCGCCACAAAGTTTTGAATACCAGTGGATCTAAGGTTAAACCCGTAGCCCTCATTAGTCTTAATCGTAAAAACCACCTTATCCGGACGCCATCCTTCCATCAGGGTCACTAGGCTTGAAATGCCGGTCGATCTAGGTGTAAATCTGTTCAACTTTTATAAATTTTAACGTTAGACGCGAGGTATGACGTATGCCGTGGCCAAAGTGCCACATATGCTCGGGTCAAAGCCTTTGGTGCAACTCACTTCGCTCCTAACAGAGTTTTGGTGAGTCATTAACCTTTGTAAAATGCAGAAGCGCTGTTGACGCAGACTCTAGATCAAACTGGGCAACAAAATGTAAACGGTGAGTGCGGACAGTGTCGAGGGCAGACGTGAGGTCGAGCGTAAACCACTGGCAATAATATATAAATGTTCGGCAAAGGCAACATGGACAAGGCTCTACTTTGACAATCAAGCGACTTAGCGATGCTCGCACGAACTCAGCATCGAAAGCACGTCATGGAAGACATCAGGCCTTAGGCCCTGCGACTGTGCGCAGAGTGGCACGTAAAGAACTGAGTAGTGGATAGCAATGACAGTATGCCGTAAACAGTTTGATGGGCTTGTTAGCCGATGTATCAAAGACAAGACCTTGTCGGTGCACGTAAAGTTTTACATAGATCCCGATTCAGCGCTTTCAAGAAGCAGCGTATGCCGACATCACACGTACCACTTTGTCAACGTGGTCTCTTTAATTACAAAGTGCAGAACGCTGTACCAGATACCGTAATTGCGGATGGTAAGAATCCCTGAGTGACTGGCATGAGTACTCGCTAGATTGGATGTCTGTCTTGTGCGTCAATCTGGCTGAGGTTTCGCATATTCCGAGACTCGACAGACGTCTTTCGTTGGTAGGAAAGCAAGTGAAACCAGGCATAAAATTGATGTCTGGTGCACCTCCTGTGTCATTTGGAATGATTGCTAAAGGAAGATAGTCGGCATAGCGTATGTGCTGACTACGAGCAAGGAGAAGCTAGGCTACCGAAGTACGCTCCAGCTGATAGTGAGTGGAAGCTTAATCGCACTCACTAAAGATACGCGGCTGATTACACATCGCGCAACAAGTGGAGCGCTTGACGGTGAAGCAAAGCATTGAGAAGCTGTGTGCTGAAAGCCTGAAGGGTACGCAAGCAATCTATTTCTCTTCATCACAGTCGATACGAAGTCATCGCTCGTCCAGGAGCTCTTACAGAAATTGCTAGATCCAGAACTGTCTTGAGTTCCTGTGCAAGCTTCGGGCTGACTATTGCGGATAATTTCGTGGTGGCGTACTCCATAATAAGAATAGCGGGTGGAGACACTACGCTTAGCAAGGTCGAAACAATTTGCAGAAACTTATGTGAGCAGTGCCTGAAGTGTCTATGATGAACAAAATTTGTAAACAAACTGTAGACTGGGATCTGCATATGAAACAATTTGATGCATCAGCGCACGCGGCCATACAACCTGCAGCAAAATGGTATGGTACTGCGGAGTGGATAAAACGCGCAGTTACGTTAAAAATCACTAGCCACGACTTATTACAAGAGCGAACCTGAGCGTAAGCAGTAAATAGCGCTTTTTTATATATTGCTTAAATTATGCGACACTACACCGCACAAAAAGGGGTTGATGCAGCACCTGAAGTTGGGGCATCTACGCGTATTTGGATGACAAACTTTCCTCATCTTCAGGGGTAAGAGAACGAATCTCGACTTTAAGTTTTTTTTGCTTGCATTTGAGCTTACAACCTACGTACAAAGGTATTGTGAGTATGTATTCTAAAGTCAAAGAAGTACGGTATGTACGGCTTGAAGTCTACTTTTCGACCTCAACACACTCACAAGCGAATGATATGCACTGCCAGAAATGACTAATCGCAACCATCAGGGCCGCCGACACACGACAACCTGCTGCAGAAGAACCAATGGAAGGCGGCAAAATTATTTTTCCGATGGAAATGGAATTTGGTGAGAGCAACAAATTGCGATCGTATCGACCCACTGATATTAACTTGGAGCCGCCCCTAAAAAAGGGTACATGACGGAGCATTCTTGAAAGCATGCAATTTTCTCACGGACAATATCAGTGATGAAAAAGAAACATGGAGAGGCGGACGATGATCGACGAAGTTGAACTCATCCCTTATGAAAATTTGCTTACGCTGCTGGTGACAAAAAGACAGACTATGCCCCCCATATGCATCAGCAAGCAATAAACAGAGACGACCTTTATGACTGGCAGAGGATGATAGGCGCGAAAAAGTCGAGGCTTACAAAGAGAGGGGTTAATGAAAGCTTGAACCATAGAAGAAGAGAATCCAGATAATCTGGTGTCGAGGAGTTCGTGCAGAGAAACAAAACGAGTGGTGAGCTATAAGCCCGACTTTATGCTAAGAGCTTAGACAGAATGTTGGCGTTGACTTCGTCAAGACGTACCGTTTTGTTGCAATTATGATTGCTTTCACGATTGTGATGTCGATGGTGTTAAAAGGGATACGTCACCGAGCAACTATATTCCAAAAAGCAGCCCTGAACAGTGAGTCAAAGAAAGAAGGTATCTTAAATGCCGTAAACATGATGCTCAAAATTATGCCGACTTTCTGCTAATGGGCCTTCATAATGGCGATTGAGTTTAGCGCGTTCAGATCCGATCCCAATCATTTGCACACAATACAACGCATGTACTGATCGCTTCTGCCATCGAAGACAAAAAGGGCAAGCATGTTTACGTTTACTCATGCGCTGACGGTGTGATCACATCTGCCAAGACGAGCAAGGAATTGGAAAATACAAATGAAAAACCTGAGATTTCATTTGTAATTAAAAGTTGGGATACGCCAAGCTCAATCTTGGAACGATGATTGACCGCGGTAATAACAGTTGCACGCTTACAATTCAAGAAACACGATGCATTGATGACGTGGTGATCAAAGCAATTGAAATGATATGTGAATCAGGCTTGTTGCTGTCGAAGGTGCAATAACCAACGATGGATGGCGAAAGAGCAGGAATTCTATTAGATTGTACAATGTTCTGTTTGATTATTTGCTATACATTACACATACGCGTCACGATATCGCGAACGTGGTCTCTCAGGTCTCTTCGAAGAGGCCAGATCAACAACCGAGGAAGGTTACAATCCGGGTACTTCAGTATCACAAAACGATAAGGGTCTTTACGATCATTCAAGATGGCAGCGCCAAAGAGGTCAAAGCCACGGTATACACGGGTACGGAGTGAGGCTTAGGTGGTGATGATTATCGGATGCATACCAGTGTTCTTAGGTAAGATATCAGCGGATGGTTGCGCTGAGCATGGAGGAGGCAGATTAGGAGCAAGTCTACTTACTAAACAGGTTCTGTGTCGTGTTGAAACTCTCAAGGATCTCGGTCACGCTGATTTGGGAAGTAGCCTACGGCGCAATTGAAATTGCAAGTAGCCTTTAATGTAATGCTTGGACCTAGCGCGTCGACATTTGTCATTATTTCTTCTATAACGCAGCCCGAGATATCGTCGTGGTAAAGTAAAGACTATTCAGCAAACATACTGACAAATAACCTCCAAACAATTCAAGTACCTACTATATTGAACTTTAATGGGCTCTGCGTTAGAGATGATTTAACATCCTTGCATTACACCACGGTATGTATGTAAGGTAAACGGATGACATCGCATCGGACAGGCGGGTGACGACACAAGAGTATGAAACTAGAAAGACCGTGTCGTTATGGACCGACGTTGTCTTTGAATGACATCACAGAGAGATTTGGACAAGGTCTAGTAGTTTATGCTTTCGTAGCACAGGGTAGCGAACTAAGGGTCTTAAATATTCCTTTTCATTTTGACCTTCTACTCAACAAGGACTCATCGTACATCAAACTTGACTAAAACGATGAGTTATTTAAGTAGGAAGCCCGCAAAAAGTGACATGTTTCAAAGCCAACTTTGCGTTTGTTTCAGTAACTACGATGATGTATATACAGCCGTGCTATGACAAGGCTTTCAAGTTTAATATTATAACAACATACTTTGTCTTAGAGCCTACAAAAAAACGATAAGCACGTCAAAGTGCTCGATCAAACAGAGTGCTTTCAATGTTCTCAATTGAAAGAGTCCTGGTGTATCATATAATAAGCTTACCTTCGTAAAATGGCGTGTGACCTCTGCGCAGCTGTCCGCCGTTGTGCGAAAAATAGTGACGTTTTGGCTTCAAATGTTTGCGTTAAATACGTTCCTTTGGCCGATAAAAAAATTGATGGTTTGTTTGCTACCGATTCTCCACTATATCATAACTTAAACAATACCGGCTTTAAAATTATTTATATGGTTGCTGTAATCGAAAAAAAAAGATTATTGAAAATAGCATTTAAATTAATTTGGTAAATTATACATTATTGTGCCATGAGAGTACCTGTGTTCTATCTTCAGCGATTGCCGCTGCGAGAGCTTTGTTGCAGCTTCTTGCTTAAACAAAAAAACACTGGTTACCACCTGCTCAAGTCTTTCAAAGCCATATATTTTTTAGCTTTTCTTCGATAAAAATCGCATTTTTAACGCATAGTTTAGCTCGGCAAGTTAGACTGTAAACATGCCCTTTGTTTTACTCACAGTTCATGAGGAACATAATTAAACTCGCTGCTCATAGTGCGAAAATGTCCAATGTCAGGCGCGCTGTTTTTTTTCTGTCTGGCATGCAAGATAAATGTTTATAAGTTATTTTATTAAAGTTTTTTTCGTAGACAAAAATTATTTGTGCTGATATTATAATTAGCCTCTACCTTACTTTTCATAAAGCATTTCAAAAGCTTCCGATACTTCGAGTGGAGTACAGTCGGGGAGGAAGCTGATTTAAAGTCGGCCGTCAGACGAGCCTGAGGCGCAGGCGAGGTGAATTCGTTGAGGAGGGGGATCGTTTGTTGCTTATAACAAATCGAGAAGTGATGTTAGATGAAGATCTTTTACAGCTTATTCTCTTGCTACAGCCTCACTATTAGTTCGCATCCATTTACTGCTACCATCCTAAAAAATATCATTCTTCTTTATTCAATTTGGCCCTTTACAAATTCTAGATTTCTTTTAGCCAATGAGGTCTCTTTATACCAATGATAATGGGACATCTGATACTGTCTTCTGGTCAGGAACTGCATAAGTGCCAATATATGTTGATGCATATGTATTTTGGAAATATTTTATTTTCTGCGAAAAAGCCGTTATCGGCAACACCGGTTACGTCACATTAAGCATATATAGACCAGGCAGCAGTGAGCAAGCTTTTGCCTCAATATGTGTTTAAGTTCTGCGCTTGGGCTTTTCTCGACTAATAAATTTAGTAATACTTGTCATGGTACGATCTATCGCCTTGAGTGGATAAGTCCTGAGCACCATTCTTTAAAATGCTCTGTCTCTTTTCGTTTTGCTGGTCACCCACAAGACGCCATACACAAAAAAACAAGAGAGCTCGTTTTCTTAATACCCTTTGCAACGATATGATAACCATGTTAAAGAAAAAGTATCATATACTGTGTTTGTGTGGTATATATCGGCTTTGCCACGAACAATAAGAAATTGAAAGGTTTGATGCAGAGGTGCGCGACCAATGTGTATAGTCACGAGTTCGTTCTACTCTATATTGACCGTTCTACCAAGTGGTGGTGTGCCAACGAACTTAAAGCTGGTTTTTCGCTTGGCCTCCTTACTACGCACACCCAACTTATGTTTACCAAACGTATGTTGTCAGGTTAGCCGAGTAAAATGCAAAAAGAGAGTACCTCAGCAGATGAATTGTTAATTGCACTGAAAGTTGACGCACTAATTTGGTAATGCACCAGCCAAATGGCAACTATTGATGTCTACGACAAGCGCCAATCCACTTTAAATATTGATACATGGTACACAAACTATGAAGCAAGGGTAGTCTTCTCAAAAACAGTAATCAACGCGATGATTTTTGTATGTGCGCGGTAGCTATGCTTATAGCTACGACTTCTTGTCGATTAATACAATTAACACGGCTTGCCAGAGAGATTCTTTGGGGAGGTCTTTCAGATGCATCTGACTAATGCGACACTTTTGATAAACCAAATAAAAAGGAGAAAAATCTAGTTTTAAAAAAGTTCATTGATGTGCCATTACTATGCAAGAATCTAATCCTTCATTATCTTACGGAAGTCAGAACGAATAATCAGTCTTGATACTGTTACTGCTGGGTTCGATTAACTGTATAATATGTACACTTCGATTTTGAGCGATTTCAATGAGCGAAGCAAGAACACATAGAAAAGCATTGAACCTTGATGCAACTTTTTTTCATAAGCATACAATTTTAGAGCAAAAATACACACTACAATCATTGCTAAAAGTGTTTTTTTCACAAATTTATACGAGAGCCTAGCGTAAATTTTCTACTGCGCAGTATACGCATGGCCAGCTCACGTATGTAAGAATGGAGTTTCCTGGAGAGGTTGACCTAAGATGCGTACAAAGATGATCGTAAAGGATTGGCCTTTTTATGCTTAACTTTATAATATGGGCGTGCCTGTCAAGTAGACGCAAATAAAATTGTAGTAGGAGGCAGACTTGTAAAGATTTTCTTTCTTTTGAAATACAAGGCGCCTAATGTATCCACTCAGCCTTCTCGTGCTTACGTTTTTCAGTATGAGAGTGTCTGTCAAGTTGACGCAAAGAAATGTTGCAGTAAGAGATAAGCTACTAAGCTTATTAACCCTACCTTTGAAAGTATGAAGACCTTATCTTTTCGCTTTCTAGGTTGTAAGGGGTTTTGTTTGTGAAAGTACTGTGTAAACAAATAAATGAGACCACATGTCACTATCACCATCTAAGTGATATCTACGAGCTGCACGTGTTACCTGAAGTCCTACTGAACGACCAAGTATAATGACGGTGGCATGAAAGGTTTCAACTCAAAACGCATTCAGGTATGTTTTGGCTTTAGCGCTTTTATGTAATCAATGACCGCCTTGAAGTAAAATATTTGTTATTGCTAAGCATATTACGGAAGACTGAAAAGGCTTGTACGTCTCCACGGGTCACACAAATTTAGCATCTCACAAATGTTCTAGTAATGCAATTTAACCACGCGGCGCATTCGGCGTGTCACCGAACGACAAATACATGCAAAACACTAATCATCCTGTTTCCTCGTCGATGCCAGATAAATCATGCCAAAAACAGGTATTCATCGTTTCTTAATGAAGTACTGCAAAGACAAAACCTGACGTCCGTGGCCCTTTACTTTAGGCGAGAAAACCAAACACAGTGTTCATCGCTTGCACGATCAAGGACCTCAAACCCAAGTCCGCCAGAAAAGAAGGTACAGCAATCTCTTTTGCAAATCGAGCAGTGACAATGACATGATCGTTTAGTCGTTTAACTATCTAGCTTGCGGCTGTCATCTTCTGACAGTGAATATCGAACGTAATTGTGTGACGGCCCGGAGTCAAAAAGGCAACTGATGTCTAACTGAATTACAGTCAAGCAGGCTTGCAAAAGTATTTTAGCTATAGAGCACAAAGCTCTAAGGGGATCGCTTATGTCAGCTTTCAGTTTGTCTTTAAGTCTCAATATCAGTTAATTCATTTTTAACAAGCAGCTCCACTCCTACAAGTGCTGCCAATGCCTTCTTGTATATCAGATAACTAGCTGGCCGTTCTTAAACCTTGGGTCGCTTCGACAACCCCGCTATAGATAACGGGGTCATCGCCGATGAAGCATAGACATATGCCAATATGATTACCAGCGGTTCGAAGGTCTACCTTCCCACATCAGTATAGCTGAGATCATAGGAAGTCTTCCCTAGCCCATACCGTATGAAAGATAATCCAGCAAACAGTGCTAAACTCTTTTAAAGAGGCCGTGCTAGTGTGAAAGACTTCCATCCGGGCCGTACCTGAGCAAAGTCCTTCTTTAAATGATAGCTGTAATTTCTCGGTCATCCCAGCCAAAAGAGCTTGATACAATTAGAAAAAGTCTACTTGAGCTCTAGTGGAATGCAAGGAAGCTTATCACGCACAATTTAAGGCAAATATGACTTTTACTCGCATCAGTTGACCCAACACCTGGAGACACTAACTGTTGATCCACCGCAACGAGGCAGGAAAAAAGATCGTTTCGAACCCCGCTGATACAAATTGAGAGTGGGACCTTTGTTAGACTAATTCGAATGGTTGGCTTTAGTGTTATCCATTCCGCTGTCTAATGCATACTGAATTTTCCTCTCTCCATCCTTTTCGGTAAAAGTCTCCAAGCTCACCGTGAGTGGCTTTCGTTTGGGAGTCTGAAGGTACTGGGTCATCAACGTAAACGACTCTGCCATCATCTGCTAAGGATGGTTTGACATTGCCCTCTCATAACATAAATATTCCTTCATATGCGCACTGATGGCGTCGGATCTCTGAGCAAATTAATGTTGCACCACTCCGGGGTCACGCAAAATCGTCCGATCATGCAGCTTGTCAGGCGTACCCTGAGGCAAGGGAGTCAGTGTGTTTAAAGAATAACTGCAAGTGTTATCAGGTGTAGCGAAACTACCATAGCTTTGCTAAAAGAGAGTCCGAGCTCAAGTCATTAATGTTATTTACTCAAACCAATAAGGGGCGCAAATCGCTATCTGCCTGACTATAGGAGGTAGAGCCATAAGGTCTGATGTAGATATCTCCCAAATGCGAACTTAATGTTAATATTATTTACTGACAACCCCTGTGGGGTATATTTCCTATAGTTGCTAGAACTTATTTGGACATGAACCGCTCTTTTGTTAGCCACACAGTTCTAAGTACTGAGCTCGCTTAAGGTGCCTTTGGTGTCTGATCAGTCGAAGCTGTTAGTGTAGAAAGAGCTTTCAACGAAGAATATCATGTTTGATTATAATGTATTTCTCGATGTAGAAGCCACCTTATTGGTGGCTGGCTTCAGATTCGTTAAATGACTTATCTAACTGCGATAATCGTTATGACAAGAGCGATCGCGCATTACGGCATAAAATCCTTTGATCACACTGAACAGGTCACCTTGCTGGGCGTAAATGAGGTAGGGCGTAGCAAGCTGGTACAGAAACCGAGCCTCCATGCCGAAAGGTATTTTTTCTTTAAACGGAGGTGCACGTCATGGACCCCGCCAGTAATTATATCAAGTTGTACGTAGATTATTGTACTTTAAAGAGCTTGAAAACAGTTAATTTTAATGAGAGATGTAGGTGGAGCCAAAACACGTAAATGTTGTGCATTTACAGATGTCATTTAAAAACACGTCTATTTTTTTATTAACACCCTGTGACAAAATGGGATGTCACCCCCATCAAAGTGGAGTGAAAAATATCGATTGACGTAGATATTGTCAAGTTGACAATATCTGATCCTCCCCTACCAAGATGGCAAAGCCGCTTAACGTAGGTCTCTTTGGCTGTGGCACAGTTGGAGTGGGCGTATTTAATCTCCTACACAACCCCGCTCGTCGTCAGAAACTCATGGCCATGGGCGTGAACGCGTCAGTATCGAAAATCTGTGTCCAAAACTTGAGCAAAGATCGTGGGCTCGAGCATTTTTCCGCCTCAGAGACAACACTCACGAGCAAGTACAGCGACATTCTCGAGGACAAGAGCATCAATTGTATTGTAGAACTCATGGGTGGCGTAAAAGACGCCAAAGACGTAGTTTTTGCTGCTATTAAGGCTGGCAAGCACGTGATCACGGCGAACAAGGCGCTGGTTGCGAATTGTATGCCCGAGATTGTGCAGCTTTTACAGAACCATCCCAACGTGCAATTTGGATATGAAGCCGCAGTAGCGGGTGGCATCCCCATCATTCACACACTCCAGAATGCTTACAACGCCGACACGATCACCGAGATTGCTGGGATCATGAATGGCACGACCAATTACATGCTATCGAAGATGGAAGCCGAAGGTGTGGCGTATGAGGCGGTACTTAAAGAAGCCCAAGAGTTAGGGTTTGCTGAAGCCAACCCTAGTGCCGATGTGGATGGTTTTGATGTCCAATCCAAGATTGCGATTTTGGCCAAATTAGGGTTTGGCGGCATTATCAACCCGACCGACATTCCGACAGTCGGGATCTCCCGCATCTCTGCAGCTGATTTTGAGTATGCCAAGATGATGAATAGTACAATCAAATTGCTTGGGGTGGCCAAACTGCTCAAGCCGGCTGAGAAAGAGACTGGCAAGGCGCAAGAAGTGACCGTATATGTGTCACCTGTTGTCGTCAAGCGAAGCAATGTTATTGCGAGTATCAGCGGTGCAACGAATCTCGTGAACGTGCGGTCGAGTAACTTGGAAAGTAGTGCGTACGTTGGCCCGGGGGCTGGTCGTTTTCCAACGGCCAATTCGATTTTGAACGACCTTGTCCAATTGGCACGTGGTGACGCCCCGCCCGATCCGTTTAAGGCGTCAGTGCCTCTTACGTTGCAACCTGATTACGAAGCGCACTTTTACGTACGCATTACAATTATTGACGGTCTGGGTGTCATCCGGCACGTGGGTCAACTTGCGGAAGAGAGCGGGGTGTCCATCTACTCCATCTTGCAAGCTCCAATCGTTGACCGTGCAAACGTGCAATTTGTCGTTACGACAGAGACGTCGCTCTTGTCAAAAGTGAGTTCTATGTGCCAGAAGATTGCGGCGCTGCCGTTTGTGCAGGAAGAACCACTTTACTTGCCAATCATGTAGACGGAGGACTGGAGTGTGTCAAGTCAGTATAGATGCAATAGCAGTACAGACGATTTAACACGATCAAGCATGTGTGTCGGCAAATCTTTGTTATTAAGCAGTGTTATTATGTGCAGGTCGCAATATAACTCAACATTGTATACTTTAACGACAAGGTCGTTCTTGTATCGGCTGCAGACGGGAGGTAAGTTTGTACGGACGAACAGCAGCGTCCGATTTCTCGGATTGGCTTTTACGTAATTCATACCATTCGTGCGTCCCGACGTCATCTCGTGCAGTCCACTCTTCGTCAGGTATATCGGACTGAAAGCTATTGGAAGTAGTTCTGACGTACGAGTCGAGACTAATGCGGTCCATGCTGTCGACTTCACTCATAGTGGCCGTCTCCATCATTAAAATGGAACTCGATTCTCGCCATTTCCCACTCAAGTCCTCGTTATAACAACCAAGATCAGTGACATCAAATGCCGCTCGAATGACAGTCATCCACTGGTCGTAAACTGCAGCATTTGGCGCACGAAGCCACAACCGCTTTGCGTGCCAGCCATACTCAAAGCCAATCCTCAACTTGCGCGAGTCTTTCTTCTGTTTCGACAACAAGCGTACAGGGTGCAGTCGACGATCCAGAGAGATGGCAAGTACACAGCTTCCATGATGACGGCGGCGACGAATGCACAGCACGGTCGAGGTTTGCTTTGTTTCGACTGAAGGGAAGCAAATGAAATGAACATGCACCCGGCGCCTACTCAAAAGAATAATGAAGTACCTTGTCAGCTTGTAAAGTTGCTTTAGCTTCGATAACAAGGAGAAGAAAACCTACCAAAATACCTCACAAACCCGCATCTTCATTGGACTAATTAGCGTCACAAACGACGGGAAAGGACGGCGAAAGTTTTTAATGTCAAGATCCTCTTCGTTGCTTGTCACTAAATTATGAGCTCGCCCGGTCATGATGCTGCTTTTATCATTCCACCCTTTCTCCACATGGTCCGACTTCGGCATCGAACAGTGCTCGATTCCCGTCATTTAAAGATACTTATTGCAAAGTGCGAGCAAAGTGGCAAATGAAGAGAATTCTGTCATTGGCGACCTTACCATTGTCACAAAGCTATCTTCAAAAGCGTCAAATCAAAGTACCGTCGCAGATGTGCAACGTTTTCAACGGTCGCGCTTGGATCAAACTTTTCGCATTTGAATGTCTTTCTTACTATATTTATCTTTAATGGAGCGCAACATGGCGCATCGTGAGCGAAATGCGTGAATCGTCTTGGATCTTGTCAATGCTGTGCAAGTAGCCAGTGTACGCCTCTCCCGTGAATATTAATAGACTACGGCGTTGTAATTGAAACGCAAAGCGCTGGAATGTTGTCCCGCTGTCACACGACGCCAAGGCACGATGCGGTTCAAACGTCACACGGCATTCAGCCCCAGTGCTGATAATGGATACCAGAGGATAGTACGCAGGTCCGTCCTCATGTGGTAAAATATAGTCTTCCACGTCATACTCTGTGGAGAAATATCAATTAAACGTCAATATTGGTCGCATTTAAAATTGCGGAAACTTACCGTTGATTAGAGCGTGGTTGGGTTTTTGGTCTGGAGTAAAGACGCCTATATCCACAAGCGTCTGGCTGATCTGCTCCAACCATTGAGGTAGCGGCTGATGATCGAATGGTGTTTTGACTTCTCCTCCCCACATTTGTAGCCTACGATGCCTGAGTTTTACCCATTTGTTGTTGTCATCGGGAACGGTATACACCCGTTCTGAGATTGCCTCCTCTTCGTCTGGCGTAATCCAATTGGGAATGTAGAACACCCCAGGAATTGGTCTTACTTGAAATTCGTTTATGTCAATCTTGGATCTAATAATCGCTCTATATGAGAAATACTCCATCATTTCGGAAAGTCAAGCTTTCTCACCTATTCGTCCAAACTTTAAGTCGCCCTTGCAGCAAAGGACCTTCGTTAATCTTGCCAATAGCTGCTGGCTTTGACTCTGAGCTCAAAAGGCAGGTTGACGCAGTCGTTCCGTATGCACGACGCCGTTCCTCGCGCAACAGCTGGACGATGTCCATCTGTACTGCACTTTGATAATAACAAAACAATGTTATTTTTTTCTTACAATTATGTATATGTAAGTATGTGGCTGATCGCACACCGAGCATAGTGCGTCGTCTACCAAAGGTTCTAAGGTTTTGAGAATCAGGTAGCAGGATACCTTCACCACCAATTCCACGGTAAGCAATTTACATACAGCGTCTCACTGCATTATATCAAGGGCTCGCACATATCGTTCGCAGCAAAAATGCGTAAAATGCACTAAGTGCACCGATCGTAAGTGCACAATAGTTGCTTTAAAATAGTTCCTCAGGTCAGACACTCCTTAACTTCCGTCTCTACTACTCTATTAATCAACGAGCAGTGGATTTTGCCAATCTGTAGATGTATTACTAAACGTAGCTTAAAATAAAGCTTGTGGTAAAGAATCCAAAGATCGCGTACTGGTTGTATTTTGCACTCATGGCTCTTTGCCTACAGCTACAAGATCCATGACTATGTGTCTGAAGGAAAGCTCATCGGAACAAATATACGTTGTCTAATTGAATGACAGCAGTTCCACCTCGAAAATGAGGGTAGCCTTTGGCGGGATCACGGGCGGGTGGCCACGCTCGCCGTAAGCGTATTCGTGGGGCAGCGTGAGCTTAGCAATCTGACCCTTACTCATCTTTGCAACACCCTCGTCCCAGCCGCGAATCACCTGACCGGCGCCTAGTTGGAATTGAAACGAACGACCGCGATCGCGGCTTGAATCGAACTTGGACCCGTCAGTCAGCGTGCCGACGTAATGAACGTTTACAGTCTGGCCCGGCTGAGGGAAGTTGGTGCCGTCTCTGTCATCGCATAGTTATTATGAGACTCATTATCATCATATAGATGGAAGTGGTTGTACCCGGCCCTAATGGTATCGATCTGAAAACTCATAGCTGTAGACGTTCGGGGTTGATGGCGGAAAGTCTTATAATAATTTCGTCGTAAAGTTATTTGATTGTACAGGTAACTAGCTCCCTCAAGAATCACTCATTAAGTATGATGCAAAATATACGCTTTGAATATCGTGATGACCTCCTCCTATAAAATATTTGCTATTGTTAATGCACGCATTTAGACGCTGACGGGTGGAACCAACGACTTGGCTACATCCTGGTCCATGCGAATGATACGGGGAGAGATAGCTGTGGTCGTGTTACCGCTAGTGCCGGCCGATTTCTTAGCAATATCGCCGGAAATGGCATTCGGGTCAAGCTTAACGCCTTCTTTAATCACAATGTTGCGATGGCGAACCAGCACAACAGTGAAAGCCAACTAATATTTTCACAAACTAAATATCAAGACATTCGAAATGAATAGTAAAGTGTTGTACTTACATAGCAGATAAACATGAAAAAAGAGAAGACCGAGCCGGCTTCGTTCGAGTGCACATTGGTGTGTTCGTCGCCTTTGGCCCGCTCAATGCGAGCCAAATAGGCTGCCCCCGCAAAGATAATTGATAAAGAGAACATTTGCAGCGACATCATTAACACGACACCGATAAGAAAGCCCACAGCCAGCGGTGTCGGGTACTTGCGCATGACCATTGTGCCTCCGACAGACAGCGCCACGATGAGGATCATGGCCCAAACACCCACAAAACCCAACGACTTGGAGTCGCTTTCGCCTTCACCGTTGTTGTTAATGGCCGCGACGATGGCAGCAATTGCGTACATGAAACCAATCAGCATTGTCGTAAACCACATGTACGTGATCAACATCTTCGGATTATTAATACATTTGCGCGCCTTGTTGCTCGCATCTTCCATAACAGTGGGCATCTAACAAACAGAATTTTGAATAGATTTGTTACCAGCAATGTAGCTTGGAGACGTCACCTACCTGAGCTAGTGCTTATAGACCGAAAAAATATGCCGTGGACCTGAGCTGAGAAGTGAGTGGACGGAGCTCGTGGCCTTTCCAAATTAGATGACTGAGTCTAGTCTTTATGCTATATATGCAATCGTACTAGGTGACATCCCAGAGTTATAAACATATTTATTTGTTTCTGAGCATGCATATTTATAGGAACCGCAATCGCATAAATTTACGCAATTCGAACCGCAGGATAATGTTACTTACATAAATGAGCTCTTGCATCGTTACTTTTACTTAATCGAAGAGACGCGTACCGCAACGCATAACAATCAGAATCATCCATAGCCATGAATAAGGGACCTTTGCAACGTGCAGAATGTCGCTTCTCAAGTATTGCTCTGTCATGCATTGATAGAGTCGAGACGTTCTCTGAAAACAGTTTGACATTTCTGGCTAGCCTACGACCCATTTGTTAAATCAGCCCTGCGTTGGTCAAATGTCGGTCCTTTCATTTACGATAACTCGCGTAATGAAGCTAAGAAATCGAGGCCTACTATGCTAAAGTGTAAGTAGATGTTGTGAAGTGTTCAATGCGGACGATGCAACGGATGTTAAGAGTAGAAGGACGTTCACTGGAGCTTAGCGATACACGACCATAAATGTATCGATTGTATGAAAGCTCACTGAAACTGCACTTGACGGCGTACGCAAGTCTTGTGTCATACTTACTCTACATACAGAAACACGATCGTGGCGAACTTTCCGATGCAGCAGCCAAACTATCGATTTCGTCAAATTGTTGGACAGAGTCGGAGCGCATTACATGGCTGTCATTTACAATGCTGGACACTGAGTAAAGCCATTTGGCAAATATACGCTTGCATCAATAGCGACAGGTGGAAGCGCGGCTTGATCACTGACAAATGTCTTCCGGCTCGGAACAGGCCTCTGTGGATTCATCATCGAAAGCGACACTGATTTCGAGAGAGGATGAGTGCGATGGTTGTAAACAGGAAAATGAAAAGAACATGATAGCATCTACACCACACAACACCGCCATGTCCAACTTGGAAACGTCAGTTCAGCAACAGCAACCAAATCTCTCGCAGTGCAATACATTATCGGTAAACCGCGATAGATCATCGGCGTCAGCCGAATTGTCGGTGGGAAACCAAGTCGAAGAACACCCATGCTCCTCTGATTCTTCACCGAAACCGCCTACAACTCAAACGCTTCCAAAGCTACGACTTACGGCTCCTGCACATTGTGTGATACCCAATTGCTGCGACTATTTTACATCACCCCATCCTCATTACCCAAAAGAAGTTGTTGGCAAAGCACAAAAAGTGGAGGAACCACTAAACAGCGATTCTTTAGACACGAATTCTACTGGATCAGAAGACACCAGTGAAGTTGCGAGTGGTGCAAGCGACAGTCACTTTGATCCATGCATCAATCACGTCAACGATTCAAACAGGAGTGGTCAAGATTGCGACGAATTTGAAATGTGGGATTACGTCTGTCCACAGTACGCTCGTCGCGGATACGCCAATGAGTGGGTCTAACATCGTGTTGAAGTAATTTACGCCTTGCGCGCGTGCTATATGTTTACAGTGAGCTCCCGTAATTTTGCCTTTTAGCAGGGATGCACATGCAAGCTAAAGTTATGGTTATCTTGTACTTTGCTCTTGGAATGGTCGTTGGCTTAAGCTTTTCAGACTTCACAAATACAATTTTGGCAAAACAATTTTTTGGTGAGTTTGTTCTCATCATTATGACATAAGGCGTCTATATGTTTTAGTTTATATAGGAAAGCCTGTGTCAAATGTAAAGTTACTACTCCACGTATCTGTTCTCAGTCTGTTCATTCTCCTTTACAGTCAATGAGCGGCACCACCCATCAAAGCAAACTCGCTCGATCCCCTAGTTTCAGGCTTTGACGTATTCTCATTGGTCCTGCAGTTGTCATACGCGAGACCACCATGGTAACTGACATCAATACCATTGACCTCCTTGTCCCCATCCACGCGTATACCGATTGTAATTTTAAGCAAGAACAAAATAATTGTCGTCACTATGAAGGAGTACGCTGCGGCTACGCACTGTGAGACCAATTGGTGAAGAAATAGTGAAGCATTTCCATAAAAGGCACCATTTTTAATGTTCGGGTTGATATCAGTCGTGGCAAACAGACCCGTCATTAGACCACCGATGACGCCAACGCAGCCGTGAATGGCAAAAGAATCAAGGGTGTCATCGTAGCGAAGATATTTCTTCATCATGATGGCAGCAAAACCCGTGATTGCACCCACTATGCCAAAAAGGATCGACGCCCAGGGGTACACGTAACCACAGGCTGGTGTAATTGCAACCAAGCCAGCTACTGCCCCAGTCGCAACTCCACATGGATCAATCTTTCTAAAAACAGCAAATTCAAGACCAGCCCACGTCAGAAAACCAGCACTTGCAGCCAAGTGCGTGTTGATAGCAGCCGTGGCAGCAATGCCATCCGCTGCACCCTGCGAACCAGCGTTGAAGCCGAACCAGCCAAACCACAGTAGGGTAACTCCGATCATTACAAGGGGTACATTATGTGGTTTCACAGGTTCGCTGTGGTTGTACCGCTTGCCAACCAATAAAGCAGCAGCGAGAGCACCAAAACCGCTGGAAATGTGAATGACTGTACCACCCGCAAAGTCGATGGACCCCATCTTTCCTTCCCATCCCATGCTTGAGATTGCCCATGAATCATCAAGTTGTAACGACCACATCCAATGAGCCAACGGGTCGTACACGAACGTCGTCCACAATAGAATAAAGAGTAGAAAAGTCCCGTACTTCATGCGGCCGACGATGCCACCACTGAGTAGCGCCGGCGTGATCATAGCAAACTGGGTCTGGAAGAGCGCAAACAAAATGTGCGGAATTTGAGTACCGTACGTGCCACTCGGAGTCTCCCCCACATTGTTGTACGCTGCCCACCCGAACATGCCATCGGATCCAAAAGCCACCGAGTAGCCAAATGCCCAAAATTGAATAGACACCAAGGCCATGCTGACGAATGACATCATGATGGTGTTGGACGCCATTCCTTCACCCACAAGGCCGGCGTAGAAGAAAGCAACTCCCGGTGTCATGATCATTACCATAGCACTGGCCACTAGCATCCAAGCCGTGTTTCCTGAATCGACAGTTTGATCGTAGTCGGCCCCAGCCTTCTCACCTTGATCGCTATAGTTGACGCAGTCGCCAGAGACCTTGTCGACATATTGCGAGGATTCGCACGTTACCGCTGTGCCCGAGCCACTTTGAGCTGCAGCAGTCAATGCAAGCGCTGCGACCAGCGCTGCTACTATTAAGCCCCGAGTGTACCAACGCATTGTGTTGGATGGATGCAGCTCAAGACAAATTTTGAAATGAGGCTACAACATCAGTATGTTTGGTAGCCTTCAACTTTTGTGATTAGGAAGATATTATTAGTGGATCGGCTCACACGACCCGTCGACATGGGTTGCGAAAACCTCAAGTAACCGATAAGAGTATCGGGCAGGTGTACTGGTACATTTCGCTGAGCACGTGAAATTCTTCAAATCGAAATGCGAAATGGAGAATTTGTTTAGGATCTGAACCTGCTGCTTGGGTAAGACGCAAGGCTGTAATTGAGTGACGCAAGTCGTGTCCAAAGCCACTGCTGAACTTTGCAGGACGACATATGAAGCTTAGACTCCAAAGCCGGTATAGGCCTCGTCCATACGGATTTGCTTACAAAAACTCTTTTACTGAACCTATTATCTAGTCAGACGGGCGCCGCCCGAGTTGTGGGAATCTGGCTCGCTCCACGACTCGGCTTGTTGGTGTTTGCCTTTCTGCGTCTTTGGTGGAGGACTAAAAGCACAATTTATGCACTCGTTTATCGCAACACTGCCTTTAATGAAATAGTATGGATTGGTATGAGTACGCTAGATGCTCTTATATGCGAAGAAAGTGTGGACGATGTGACATAGATAACACGTTTCGTCCGCTCATGGTTAAAACCTACAGCGACGGACGCAATCTTGGACGAGTGGAAACCAAGCTGTCGAACGCGATCAAAGGAGCATACCCCACTTCTTTCTTTATCAAAGAATTAAAAAAGCGGATGAAGAAGGAGCGCAAGCGCTTAAAATGGTGGTAGTCATAAATTTAATCCTATTTTGATGACCCAATGACCTTTTCGCTGCAGCGAACAAATGAATACCAGTATATACCGATCCCAGGAATTTCCAACTGTGTGAGACACCTTTTGCAGTAGAGTATCATACACAGGCATTATAGCTAACAGAACGCGGTCTATCCCGGTACAAAGCCGGTTTTCCACAGCGCATCAGGTAACTCTAAATGCGAATGTTGCGTGAGTATTTTGTATTAAATTCACAAATTTTTACCAAGAAAAACATACTACGAGAAGGACCGTCGTACATGCCACATCTGTAGGATTTGTGTGATACGGAATACTCTTTTTTGGCCAGTCCATATCTTTTGCCTTTCGTGCTAGCTAGTCCATATGTTTTGCTTTTTCGTGACGCCCACAAAAGTCAGCTATATGGACTGGCCAAAAAAGGGCAATTAAAATCACTCACATACTCACAAATCCAACAGATGTGGCATATACGACGGCCCTTTTCGTAGGAAGGTTTTTTTTAAATCTGTGAGTTCAATACATAATCCTCACGCAACATTCGCATGGGCTCACATGAATTTTTGGCAGCATCTCATGAATTTATGAACATAATGTCTGCGTATTTTATTCTGTGCAAATCGTGGGTTTCAATCTGGAGCACTTCAGGTATTTCACACAGCACTTTGCCTCACAAGTACGTGCCGGAATTTCTTGGGGTCGGTATATACTGGTATTCATCTCAAAAAGGTCGTTCTTATTGATTAAGTCATGAAGTGAGATGACTACTATCACGAAAATGGCCACCATTTTGAGCGCTTGCGCTCCTTCTTTATCCGCTTTTTCTCATTCTTTTGACAGGAAAGAAGTGGGGTATGCTCCTTTGATCGGGTTCGACAGTTTGTTCTCCACACGTCCAATATTGCATTCACCGCTGTGCGTTTCAATGATGAGGACGGGATGTGTCGTCTATGTCATATCGTCCGCTACTTCCTTCGCATATAAGAGCATCTAGTGTACCCCTAGACATCCTCTGAGACAGCGATCAGGCACTCTATAGTACCCCGTCATATAATAATTTGTAGTTTTGTCTCAAGCGACGCATGGCGTTGGACAATGAGAATCATTGGTTTCTCAGTTATGTATTGCAACGAGGTGGACTAAAAGTATTGGGCTCTCGGCCATGTAATGTAATGCATATAGTTTATTTTAGGTCTGCGTGTCAACATTCCAGCTTGTTGTAGAAACATTTCTAGCTAGCTGCACAAATTTAGTCTCTTTATATAATATAAGTCACACTTGATTCGCTTGCATTGCTCGAGGCACATGTCATATTTATTTGTTTGGCTGCATCGACGCGGCACATGGAACGTTCGGTGCGCTTATTAAATGCAGTTTGCACTTGTGATATTCGGTGCGGATTCTTAATACAGGCTGCGATGGTGAGCTGTATATTCAAATGCTATCTACTGTTCGGACTGACAACGCTTTAGAGGTAAAGGACTTATATGCATCCCGCTTAGCATTCTAGACCGCTTCAACGGCCTTCTGTTCGAAGGCGTTAGCGTCAGGCTTTAATGCATTTCACTCTGAAATTTGAGTTCTTTTTACAAGCGGCTTTATCACCCTGTTCCCTACAGGCTTGAAAGCGGCTGTTAATTGTCTTACTTGTCCGAAACAAGTCACGTGCGCTTTAGCGGACAGCATCAGAGTATAATACAGGGCTGAGTATCTGTGCCATTTGCAAGGGAAGTCTGTCGAAGAGGATACAACAATTAAGTTAAAAATTAATAAGTTTCGAAAAGTTTGTGGCTATTAATATAGAGTCGTGTGTTATGGCAAACATCATTCGCGCAAATGACCTCCGTAAAGATGGACCAGAAGTGTCTCACCGAACCCATCTTGTAACGAAAAAAACAGCCTTTTACTCACAGTTACAAGTGTCGCAACTTTGTTTCATCGTTCGCCGGCTTGCCGCCGTACCTGTCAGAACTAAAAGACCCTAAAAACTGATGCAGATGCGGACTGAAGAAATGTACACTATAGTTGAGTGAGCGATGCTGGAAGAACTTTTACGAGCTATTGTATACTTTTTTAAACTGTGTAATTACTGCCGCGGACAGACGCGAAGGAAGGGCATAATCACCTCAAATCGTTTTACAGTATGTCGGCACTGTAATTACGATTGGATGCATGGAAGCCACATTCTGTTTTTTTTAAGCAGCTAGCAGGTCGTGCTTACCGTTCCTACTTGCTGTTCTGGCGTTTGCTATTGCGGGCTCAAAGTGTTACCGAGTAGTCTTCCTTTTATAAAAATTAGGAAACCTTATGCAACGACATGTAAGTTGTATAGTCTAAATCTCTATAGTGGAAGTTGAATTTCCATGATGCACAAAACAATTGACTGCTTTATCGAATTTAATTTTTAAACCCAAGCAATTGTGAGCATAAGTGCGCTGCGTAAGCACCCGCGGTAAGTGCTTCAATTTCGGCGAGAAAAATCAAAAGCGAAAGTAAAATCGATTCTGCATAGGGTTGGTAACCGTGTTATATCGTGTCACATGATCTTCATATTGTATTGTATTGTATAACGTTATCGCGCTGCCAAGTTATGCACGTTCTAGGCTCAGTCTGGCTAGTCCACGGCATAGATTGGTGTCCGTATACGTCGGGTCTCGTTCGGCGGGCAGTGCAGCCAGCACCGAGGTCGTGAGGGTCTTCCATTATTTTGTGTAGTTCTGACTTGGTAAGAGCCCAGGTGGCGCCCTGGTGCTGGAGACCGTCGCGTCGAGGGTGAGACTCGTTAGAGACCTGCAGATGCCCGAGAGCACCTGCCCGAAGCGCGCGAGCATTTAGCCCCCCGCGCTTGGAAGGAGGGCGTCACCCCAACCTTTTCCGAAGCATGATCTTCATAGTGTACAATAATAGTAGCAGTTATTAGCCCTAGAATAATTTTTGTGGCCCTCAGTCGTTATGTACGGCACAAGAAACTATCGGGAATAACTAAGTATCGTATTATGTAAGCCTTTAGTAGTGCATAATTGTGATTTGGTCACGCGACCACTTTACACTGACTTCGTATCTATGGGTGTCACGACCTCGGTGCTGGCTGCACTGCCCGCCGAACGAGACTCGACGTATGCGGACACCACTCTATGCCGTGGACTAGCCAGACCGAGCCTAGCACGTGCATAGCTTGGCAACGCGATAACGTAATACAATACAATACAATATGGGTGTCGTGATCCATTATAAGTTGATAATCTCGCAATAATTAATGTATAGTCGTTTTGAGCTGATTTGAAATTGTCAAGACCACCAAATAAGACGACAACCAAGCATTGCCACGGAGCTAATTTTTACCAGATGGAATATGTAGAAGAAAAGCAACAGATTGAATGGCAAGTCATGTGTCAACTTCATTCTGTTTAGAGAGAACGACCTTGTAGCGAGGTGGTGAACTCATTTGAATATATCTAAAGTGAATAAAAGGAAATCACTTAACGCGGAATCTGATGCTGTCAACGAGCTCGGCTTTATACCGCTAAGACAGGCCCTTGTTGAAGTACCTTGTGCAATTCGTGAAGTTTTTTTGCTTTTCTTGAGGGTGGCAAGTTAAGAATTTGCATTGCCTTGCTGAAGGTGTTAAATGGCTTGCGCTGTTAAAAAGTGCGACAACAAAATTTCTGGGCACTGTGCATGCGAGTATGCATCATCCAGAGCCTCAAAAAGGGAGCAGTCACACATCAATTTTCTATTAACACCTTGTCTCCCTCACCTTTGTTAAAAGTCCTGCCAAATTTACCATGTAAAAAACACCTTCGTGAGATAGTGGATCAAAATACCAAGGTCTTAAAAAAGCAGGTTATCACGCTGGTACGGTCTTACAAAAAAATCATCAGGTATCCCATCTCTCATCCCCAAACCCTTGCAAGCGAGTTATCGGAGCTCAAGTAACGATATGCCCTACAATTGCAATCAGATCGACGCCTAGAGACGCAGCTGAGCAGCTTCTTTGATGCATGTAGGGCACGAAACTTGAGCCTGTTTTATCACGTAATAGTTAAGGCGAAGCGCATTCTAGGTACTTTAAATGTTCCTTTTGTTTAGCTATGCGTTGGCAAACACGCTCTAGGTGTCATGATTGAGCAAAAAGTAGTCTCCGTCGTATCGGATGTCGTCTTCGAGGCTCGAACGGCTTGTTGAACAGTCTGCCGAATGTACGGAACTTAAAATAGATTGGCTTGCCCGTTCTTTTAAGTAAAAAAGTATTTGAAAGTCGAACACCTCTATAAAAATTGTAGAGGCAATACGCGTTAAACCAGGGCATATAATTTTGCTTGAAGAACAAAGAAGACCTCAAAGAAGGTTTTTATCATAATAATAATCAAAACGCCTGGATGACCATGTTTTTGAATGCCGAGAAATTTGTGCGTTCGATTAGATGTGGCTCACATTGCTATCAACTTTGAAAGCGCGTCCTCACACATGCTGAGCATTCTTTATTATGGCAACATGCTAAGCAGAGAAAATGCACCTGCGTCGACCTCACATGGACAGCTCATGGCAATTTTAAGCTACATTGAAAGCTGGCCACAATGCATGACAGATGGAATGCAGCCGATTGGATGAATGATTGTCTGACACAGCAAAGTTAACCTACAAATTCAGGCTATGGGGTAGGGCAACAGCGCAAGCAAAAAAAGAAGTCGAAATTGCTCATTGGATTAGATAAGAGATCGCGAGCATGACACATGATCCATACAAATGCTTCCACAGAAAAAATTAAGTTTAAGTGTTGTAAACATAAATCGTGTCTGAAGGTAGATAATAGCATGAGCTTTGAACTCAAAGTGGTGTTTTTGAAAGAATTCACCCCATTTAGACAAAGTCACTTATCCAAAATTCTACCGATGTAAGAGTTTTATTGATGCTAACGTATACATACATTTGTAGCCGGGTGATAGATACTTGAAGAAGCTTTTGCCGATCGAAATATTTTTGAATTAAGTCGACGTGCAAAAGAAAAAAATCCTTAGTCTGCGACATAAGAGCAAGCTGTTTAAACAGCGGAACGGTCATCTAGCATTATTATACAGCAACATAAACGCATCTGGCTTGCTGCTGATCGATGGCTATCAGGACCACTGGCATGCTGATTCTGAACATATTTCCCAGTTAAATGTTGGTCTGATTTAGGTGCCGGCCGACTGCTAAGCGGTTTAGAACAAGCCTATTAGATACTGATCGCGCAAGACTTATTCGCGACAGCTGCGAGGCTTGAGAGCGACAGCTCCGTCGGGCTATACGTATTGTGGTATGTGTCATTGTGGCACTATAATCTAAATATAGAAGCTAATGGGTGGGACAAAAGATGTGTACCAAGTGCTGTTGTCAGTAGCGAAATTGTGGTCAGTATTGTCATTACAATGACGGACTCAGACGTATGTCAGCAGCACGTAGAGTCAGACTATAATATTACCATTAGAAGTTATATTGTTTGCCGCGACATCATTTCCCTCCAAAATACTGTCGTTTTTTGCTGTAATGGCGGCCTTAGACTAATAAGTAAACAATACAGCACTACTTACATCAGTTTAATCTTAAATTTAAAACGTCACTACTACTTTCATTGCATAAAATTGAGCCTTTTATTTCTTAGCGGTCTGCTTTAAGCCGTGAAGCCTTCATATTAAAATTCCGGCCATTTATTGCATAATGAATTAATATGTCTGTAGATGAAGTCATTACTTGCTTGCATTCAATAGATTATTAAATATGAAATCACACAAGATCGTATACAATACATCAGAACTCTATGTACAGTCTCACGCATTTTTTTAAAGTTAGGTCTGACCCAAAGTGGTTGACTATGTATATATTTGCGCGCTATTCTTTGTAATGTACAGCGTGACCCATCACACCCGGTAGTGCTTGTAATCAGCATCACCCTCACTTAAGTGGACTGTTTACCGATAAGGCTTTGACATTTAATGTGCGCCCTTCTTCACATGACTGACGCGCGATTCGCGCCGGACAAAAAACAACGTTTAAATCTTTTGAGATGACTGCCTTTGCGACAAAAACACCCATTGCACATCTAGGGTGCTCAGAGCTTTGAATAGAGCATCCCAGGCACCGATGTCTGCAGCCTCTGCAATTGCATCACTAATGGATCGAGCCTAAAGTGCTCTTGTATGAAGTTGTTTACAATGTGAATTCTGGCCGGCCTTTACAAGATTACTGCCACATGCATACTATATTCTCTATGCTGTCTCAAATAAAACACTTGCCGGCGCAAAGAACTTTGAGCGACAGGTCATGTTACTTCGCTGCTTCAGCTTAGTCTCGATCAGCATAACTTTTGTAGAGCAAAGCAGTAGTGTCTACAGTGACCAAAAAACCATGATACATACCTGCTTCGAGGGAGGTCAACAAACTGAGCCGTTATTTTTCAGAAATTATAAAAGCCAAAGAACCTTAGACAATGATAAATGTGCATCTGGCAAACATCACAATAACTTTGCCTTGAAATGTTCGTCTCGAAAAATGGTGCTCTTTCATCAGCGTTGAACTTGAGGCTTGACACGAAAACGTGAGAATTGATAAAGAGATCTAATCTGGCGCTTAAAATATGTTTCGCACTAGCAATGTGGTCGACACGGAAAGATTAGTTGTTGCTGTACGAAATAACACAGAAAGTACGTCAATAATAGCTCGACTGCCCAATAAAATTGCTTCGAATTTAGCAAAGCCAACCTAGCCCATCTGTGGAAATTAAACACAAGCGGCACAAATGCATTGACAGTTCTTGGCAACGAGACAATCTGGGTATGCCGTGGTCAAAAGCCATGGTAGTAATTTATCGCCATTGCAAGACTATCGATGCTATCTACCTAAGCTCTTTTAATAAGGCTTTAATGACAACTCCACGTGTCATAATTCTGCGACGGACTATGCCGTTGAGAGGTCTGGATATATTTAAGCCCGAAAAAATAAAAAAGTGGCAGATTCTTGGAGGTTGACGTGGCGACGTCACTGAATCACGTAAAGGAAGTAGCATAGCTCCATAGATAGTCGTAAAGATCGTTTGCAACTAGATTCAGCTAGCAAAGAAGACAAAATAACGCTTTGAACATAGCGTGGATCCCAAAAAGCACTTATTAGTGGCTTGCAAAATGATGGTCTCGATACAACACGTAAATAAGATCAGGATAGATCGAACGACTCTAGGTTGACCAGCAAAGCATTTCCACAAGTAATAATGACAATTTACTGGGTGCCATGTCAAGTCAGGCACGCTCAAAAAAGGCTCTAGAATATACGAATTAATTAAGCGTCTCATTGTGGTACAAAGAAGGCTAGAAATCAGCTACTTGTGACACCTTGTGTACTGCCACCGCATAGACAATTTTCTTCCCACGGTCACTTGAAGGCCCTCACGATTCAAGATAAGCAAAACAAGAACACTCAAAGCGCTTCATCAGACACTCACCAGCCTTTTAAGATGAAAAAGACAAAAATAAAGACTCTAACAAGAGTTATCTCTCTTTTTGTGCCTGACTACCGACTTACCGACAGAGAGTAAACCCCTCATGACCTCGCCTGTAAAGGAAGAAAATGTCCAAGCGACTTCCCACCACTCCAATCCAGATCTTGTAGCGATATTTAGTAATGAGAGAGTCGATTTTGCAAACGTAACTAGGTGCGTGCTTTGGCTTCGCTAAAAAACCTAATTCAAGAATCTTTACACAGTGTCACCAGAAGCGCTCAAAATGGGTAGTCTAATGAATACAATACGATCAAAACTTTATTTCGGTTATAAGAAAGAATCATGTGGTAAAGGTGATGGTTTGAACATTTTAATGCACTCTTGTTTATTCGAGCGCTATTGATTAATAACACATATCTGGTGTCCAAATGCTGTTTGATTTTAAGGGTGTCTTGGCTTTGAAAAAAACGCCCACCCAGGTGTATAGAATTTAATCTAGCGCAAATACGTCGCCATCCCGAAGCACATTTAAAAAGCCCCAGATTGCATATGAAGTGCAGAACTTGTACTATTAAAAGAGCTGTGGAATAAACTAACTGCACCAATCAGCTCGCGATCGATGCCCGTAAAAGCATTTTTTTATTGTGTGCACCAAATGTTGATACGGTTTGCCTAGAAGTTTGAGAAGTGCCAGAAATGGCGCTCTTATCCGGATGTTATGCCTTTTTGAAGGAGCAGGAAATTTAGCGAACAAGTGGTCGAGCGGAAAGATGCTTTTGCGGTGACACAACTGGTCAAGTTGTGGCTTGCTCAGGAAATTTTTAAATTTATAGCCGTAAACTTCTCGGCCGGAGAAGATACATTGCCTTTAACGCAAAATGTTCGAGCGTGTAAAGACGACACTTAGTTTAGGTTGACCAATTTTGACATACTATAACTCTCATACTTTTGCCAAGTGCAGTGGTGTTCATGTGGGTCATGATCAGTGCACATCGAGATTTCTTGCTTTATCAAAAGGATGAACATATAAAAGAAGTGGTGGAGCATTACAAAAGTTTTATGAGAAACATGTTTTGAGGACCGAATTTCCCGCAAAACTTATCAGATGAGATATATGACGTCGATTGCGTACGTAGATTGATGCCATTTGAGGAGTCCGGTGGATTGATCTTTTAGTTTGTTCGCTGATCCGAAATTTTCCCTGTCCAGTGTAAATTTTGGCATAGATTTGTTATCCTTGGTAAACACATTTAAGTTCTCTCACATTTGCCTGTATCTTGTTTTCGCTCATCATACGAAGATGCACATTTATCGCTTGCACTGCTTCAATTAGCTCTTTAAGAAAGACAAAAGTTTTTCCATGAAATACTGGACTCGGGCAGTAGACCGGCGCGTAGACTACGCCGCAAGTCTTCGATCACACATTAAACCCAGTTTATAAGTCCATTAGCTTTAAGCGATTAACGTAAGAATAAGCCAGCGGGTCTCCCGCGATTAAACCGTCTTTTGCCAATAGGCATCAATAAGATGAGGCTCTACAACGGATACACTTGTGTCCTGCAAAACTTGGAATTGAATACTGACAGCACAATAGCTTTTCATAATCTGCGCTAAATGGACTGTCATCGGGCTCAATTTTACTATGTTGTTTTGGTGACCTAAAGGTCGTGTTGCCGATAGCTTTCGGCAGCCAAATACATCATTGACGGCTCATAGAGTGTCAGGTACCGGCGGTTTTTCATAACGAAGCCGACGTGTGGGCCGAGAATTTAGCTTTTGGTAGATCGCATTGAAACTTTACATATATATCAGTATATTTTGCACGTGGAGCTAACAATCAAAAACTAAGAGAATCAGGTATTTTGGGTTTACCTGATCGTTTAACAAAAAAGTTGTTGGTTAAGAATTCCTCACATCTCAGTCGTTAGATAGTCAGGAGTATGTTATGCCTCATATCTTAGCCGTTGACATTCGGAGATGATCATTTTGACTTTAAACAAAGCATGACATCTAGTTCCTCACAAGGGTAAGGCTACAAACGCTATTAAGATTTAACTTGATCACATCTGACACAATGCTTGCGTTGAGGAATCAAACTAGTGAGATTGATTGGCATCAGGTTTGTGTATATGACAAATTTGTTCGCCTTGAAGGCTCTAAATTGATAAACCAACGGATCATTTGGCCTGAGTGCAAGCACATTGAGCTTGTCTAATTTGCACTTGACAAAAAAATTATCCCACAAAAAAACAAACGTTTAGCTTGGTGTTATGGCAAGTGACGGAAATGTGTTGTTGTCCGAAGCCGGTATAAATGCTTAGCATGTGAATAAAGACTGGTTTGTGAGAAAACGCTAATTACGTTGCTGTTTCCACAACGCAAGCTAAGATTTATCATTTTTCACATTTTCTTTTATCTTTCATTTTCGCTCAAATTTGTTACCTTCTCTCTCGGAAGCAGTTCAAAATTTGTACTGACGCACAGGAGCATTTTGCGTACATATATCACCAAGAACCATACTAACTACAAGCTGAGACGCTCGCCACATTGGTAGCCCTACGTATTTATCGCATTTGACAACGAAGAAAAGTGTGAGATCGGATACTCGCATTCATTTTTTTATTGTGGGTTGCGAGCACTTGCAGCATCTATTGTGAACTATTACTCATGCGCTCGTGATTTAACTTTGAAAATAACATATGCTGATGGCCAATTATGCTAGCCCGTAGTCATAATTTGTACTAAGAAATGTATCGTATCTATTCAATTAGACAAACAGTGCATAGAAACGCCACTGCACTTACCATTTTGCATAACAAAACGCACGGAGGAATGTATACTCTCGGTGTCAGAATGACGTATGTTAATACTATCTACTGATATATGTGGCGGCAGACTCTCAGATCAAGGAATCAAGAAGCTTATGCGTCCAGACGTCTCATAGTCATTGGAAGGAAAAAGACCTTATTAATTGAAAGTCATCCAGAATATGCAAGAATCCAGATGAAGTGCTGAAATCCTTTCTAAAACACAGAAACTTTAAGCTACGTAGCGATTCTACAGAGGATAATTAGAAGAATGACAGGCCTTGAAGTAATAGCAGTAGATGGCTGAGAGCCACCACTTAGACTAGAGCAAGACAAGAATCAGTAAGATCTCTTCATTTAGTCTTACTTTTAATTTGACTTTAACCAACAGCAACTTCATCGTTGTGACTTTACTTTGCTCGTTGCCCAAGTAACAGCCGGCAACCTGCGCCCTAAGAAGTTTCCTCTGCGATTGCGTTTCATAATGGCAGCCGTTGTATCAAGTATAAGAGTTAAAGACAAGAGTGCTCATGGCTACATGGTGAAAAGCGAGTAATCTTGTCGTTATTTTTGCAAATCACATCGTAAGAAGAACTGGCTAACAACGGGTTGCCTTTTCAGCACGAGCGTAACATTAAGTGATTGGTAAGTGTGAATGACGCTTGTGTCGTACAAATACAGAGAGGACATTCAGTTGGTCTGCGGTTTTTTGTTATTGCCTCTTGCTTAATCACTGCTCCGCTGCTACTTACGCGAGGTTTGACTTCTATATAATCCTCCTTTCGGCTTTACTTGATCAACACTCGTTGCTATAAAATTGATTCATTTGGCCTCGACGTATGGTTAAAACAAAGAGTCATGAGCTGAGAAAGCAATTTTAAATCACCACTAAATTCGTAACAGACCGTACCTAGGAGCTCGACGAGCTTCGATAGGGCTTGAGGCCAACGACAGCGAAGCAGCTAGCTTCAGTTCAGTTCATCCAAAACAAAATACCAGGCGGTGAGGACTCAAATATCAGAATCTTGGTTCACAACATATTTGAAAGCCTAATCCACCGTATTTAGCCAGTTCAAGAACTTTTTAATAGCTAATTTGACCCTTTTTATAGAAAGCGCAGAGACTTTCTAGTAAACACGAGCGCCGACTCCGCAAGGTGCGGCGAGTGCCAAGGGCGATGTAGGCTAAATCGTATGGAATAACTTGAATGCTTCTACAGTGGCAGGGCAGATCATATTGTTCATGTAGCAACGACAGCAATCTCGAGACAAGATGCAAGACCAAATTCAACAGACTAGACCAGTTCTTCTAGCTTCTTGCCACATTATGAGGCAAAAAGAGGATAAAAGGGTTTCGTAAATAGGAAAGATTAGGCAAAAATATTGAGCTATGGATCTTCGCACCAGAGCAACAATACGCCGTAATGCACTACTTGATGATAGCAAAAATTGTCATGCTTTTTGACGCTTATCTTGAGTAAGTAATCTAGGCAAGTCCATGCTGAAACAATACTGTGGCTTTATAGTTGACTTATAGCGTATTAATTCGGTCAAGACATGAGCACTACAAATTGCGCACACGCTTCGGGCATAAGACGTTTAAGTATGCTCTTCAAATTCGGATGTTATACTCGAAACGAAAAAAGTATCTTTAAGTACGTCTTTGATTTACAGGACTTGGTATCCTTATGTGAGGTGGGGATTAGTGAAGTAGAAAAACGATCCGGGAAGAGTTCAAGAAGAACATCAAGGCGGAGGTTTCGAGTACTCTTTACGAGTCCATCAATATTGCCTCCGACGGCAAGCTTGCCCATTACTTGGGTGAATACATTCGTAAATCAGAAAGTCGCTTTGGACAGTTCCAATGTAATCTGGACATTGCGCAAACAATGCTCCGAATCAAAATGTCTTGAAAGTACAAGAACAAGCGCAAATGCAACGAGTGGACTTAATAAGTTTCATAAAGCAGTTGCTGTCACATATCTTTACAACGTGCTCCGAAGCGCAAAGAAGAGAATTTAATGTGCTCTATACGCTGTCTTTGGAACCAAAGCTCAAAACTTTAACTTCGTTGGTCAAAAGAGATTTGTCATCGCCTTCACCGGTAACAAATGCACTTTTAATGGTGCACTCAAGGACTTGATAAAGCAGCTTGCTCGAAGTGATAAAGATGAGATGATGCAAGTCAACCACATTGTCCATTATCTCCGGCAAATCGTGCACTTGGAGCTGCTGTAGTTTCCTTTAAGCATCAAGAGCATTTTGGGTCATTGCTATGCTTTAAAGCAAGGTTCTTGACACCGGCATAATGTGACTTTATGAGCAAAATCCAGACATCGATTGGAGTACAGGACACATGGCAACACAAAACACCTCGAAGCATTTCGAATCAACTTGCCGGAACAACGTCCAGCCATTTGGACTCCTGGACAACGCAGGAACCGCCTGGATTAAAGCTGCAAGCGTTCCAACTGTCAGCAGTAACGTCACCATGGGCGTCAAGTAGTGTCGCTGCGAATATCTCTCTGCAGCTCCAGAAAAGAGTTGTCACGACAAGAACATCAAAGACGTCCTCGTCATCAAACCGTAAAGATTTGAGCAGGCCAAGAGCTACGAGATTAAATTGGGAGTCATTTAAGAATAGGCTGGCGTCTGAAAATCGACACAAGTAATCGGACATATTTTTTTTCGTGCAGAGCAACATTTCCAGAACTGAAGAGAATTTGGCACGAACTTCCGCTTTAATTTTTGATTAAGTTTCAAACAAAGGTGCCAGCGTCACGAACGGCACGAGCCATTTCAAATATGGATCAAAGAGATGCTCTATGCGTGCATTATTAGACCAAGTACGTCTTCCTTTTTACGGGGTCAAGAGACCTGAAAGCTGGCGCATTGTGCACGGCTATCGTCAAACAAAATTAGCTGCGATCTTGGCTGTGATATTGATGTTGCGTAAAAAGACACCTTTGACGTAATGGCCAGATGTCATTGGCTTCCATGCACAAACCAACGTTAGGAACACTGTAAGCATAAAGTGCGTGATTCAAATATTCCATTTATTGCTTTTTTGAACCACATATAGTCCTTTGATTATCAAGTCACTCTAATGGGACTCAGCGGAAGACCGACAGTGTTTAAGCGGCCTATGGAGCAAGTCTCTCGAAGTATAGGGATGCGGTGAGGTTTTACATCAACGACTTCTACGCACTTGCTTATAGTAAAGATGTCGTAAACTACTCTGCGGCTTTAGATGTGCGCTAAAACGGCATGAAGAGCAGAACAAGCCTTGCAACTACCAGCTCTGCCGACAATGTCAAACGAATAGCCGTTCAAATGGCCTCGATAAGTTTCGCAGGATTGACCGTAGTCAAGTAAAAAGGTAAATTGACCCTCAGGTACTAGGATCTATGTCTCAAGGCTCTGCAAGGACTTTGCTTAAATTTCAGGGATAGTATAAAAAGTGAAAGTCATCGAGAAGCGATCAAGCTCTCGAATAATCAACTTTGCAGCTTTACCGAACTCAATGTCGCTTGATGTGTAATCCTGTTCTCAATCTTTTGGACCTTATTAATTATTTGGTATACAAATGGGTGTCTTCAGGAAAGTCACGTTTCAAAAAGAGAAAGAGCTTGACCATTGTATTGCTATATCAGTTGGGAGATAAAGTCAGCCAAGCTAAACTACCCTATTTGTGAGCAAGAGCTACTTGCAATCATACATTCGTGTGTATCTTCTTAATAAACCATGTACGGTCTTAACGGGTCACCAGTATATCAAGAAGATCTTAATGCAAGAGACTTGCTTTCTGTGTAACGGACGCCATCGTTACGGCTCGTGAAACTATTTAAAGACCGCACAACAAGCTTAAAGCTTATTCAAAAGCTGCTCAGCGATAGCCATGAGCGATCTTGAGAGCCGGGTTGTTGTTTCACTCTGCGTGGACGGGTTTATTGTTCACGTTAGGGAGCGAAAACTTAGTACTCGGTATTATAAGCCGTGCAGCTGACGTTAACACTTCATAAAACCTTTGAAATAACAATGAGTACGCCTTCGACTCTTGTAAGTTTTGGTAAGAAAGATCTCCTCCGTCTCTTGAGATACTGTGTTTAACCCTGACGACGGACGCGCAAGAATGCACTCTAAGTGATAGTTGTGCAAAAGGGTGACGGGTGTCTTTACCGAGGGACATTAAGGGTACCGACGTCTAGTGAGTATAAAGCGGTAAGTGGCACACCGGCCTCGATCGTCATCGCCAAGACGGCCTAAGCTCCGATATTGTCCGGACTTTTCGAATCAGCTCTCAAGCCTAAAGCACACAGTCGCATCGCTTCAAGAACAAGGCGCTTCCCTTCTTTTATTCGCGCCTATTGAGGCAGCGATAATGGCCACTCACGCATAGAATCGAATTATCACGACTGAGAATTGACCCTCCAGCCAATCACAGAGAAGAAATGCCAATCAATTTAATTCATATAAACGTCAGTGCCTGCCCGTTAGCGAAAAGTGCCTGCCCGGTAACATTTCCCTATTTTTTATTATATTTCAATTTACATACATAAAAGATGGCGTGGAAAATTTTTCAATTGCACAATTTCGGCTAATCGCTATGCCTGCGTAGTATATTAGTCTGGTCTAAATTTTCATGTAAATTATTTTTCAAAATGTCCATCAAAGCCGACAAAGCCGGCCATGAGAAAGACATGAAAAAATGGCTTTTTTTCTATTCGAGAGCACCAGTTCCAAGCACTCGTAAGGCGACCGTCAATGCACGAGCCTGCATCGAAAAAGTTGTCTGCACCGCTGCCGTCAAAGCCGTGCTTAAAAAAGTCACACAGTATACGCTTTTGAAGGGGCTCCGCACCGCCGAAGTGGTCTTCAATGTATGCGCGCGTGTTAGGCTGCGCTGCAAGCGCTGGAATGTCATGCACCGTGTTGACAATAGGGCTTAATATACGCGAAATTTGCGTATACTTGTCGATAAACATAAGTGCATTAGGCACATTGTGATCACCAAGATGCACCACCGAGGAACCGATCCAGCGAGGACGCAGCTTTTGGGTGTTATGTAAAATTGAGTGCACCAATTGAGACGTCTCAGGCGCGTGCTGCATACGATTGAGCCCTTGTCCAGTGTCACGAAGACGGTACATGCTGCCACCCAGCAGATCCTCTTCTACGACCCACCAAAGACGCAGCATTGACGTTGTAATGTTCTTCCATAGCAGTAGAGATTGTAGCACGTATTCATATTGGCTTCTGTGGCTGTGACTTAGCCGTGCACCGCTTTTACCGGCCCGAATTTCAAGACTAAGTCCTGACTCCGCCTTTTCCGGCTTGAAGAATTTCTCCAAAAAATCAATCATGCGCACAATCGGGGACCGGTTCGAAGCTAAGTAGCTTTGACTATCGGAAATGGACGCAAGACACAGTCGAATCTCTTCTTCTGACAATGAAGCCGACGAGTAATCACACACAAGTTCCTCGATCGCTTGTTTCTTGTCATGTGCAAAACGCTGTAGAGCTTCTAAATCTACCAAGAGATCAGTATTCACCGCAGCTACAGACGTTGCCACCTCACATCGCGTATCACGCAACAAATCCAAGGCAAGACGTTCCTCAAGCAGCGATGCCACCGTTTTTATAGGCTTCACACACGAAAAGCCCAAATAATTTCGAATTTCCCGCAAATTAGCGTCCTGCAATAAGTGAATCATCTTGCCGTAATTGTTGCGCATCCGTTCGGGATTCATGATTTTATAGCGACGTCCAATTTCAAAGACCTGTCGAAAAAAGTCTTCGTTGTCTTTGAATCGTTTGCCCTGCACCAGCCGGCGTCCCTCGCGAAAGTTGGTGGCAATCATGAGGCCGGACAGAACGCCAAATGCTTCGTTAAGCTCATGGATTACGCGCTTGACGGGCGAGCGATAGGATAAAACGTCCACCTTGTCCGTGTACTCACTCACGTCAAGCGCTGCATCCAGCAAATTAAATAGAGCACGCTCTTCTTCATTTAAACGCAGCGGTATATACGATGCTTCCTTCATAAGTGCTGATGGAACCTTCTCGATCTCACGTATCAACTCGTCGTCTTCGTTTTGGCTGTCACTCTCTACGCTCGACAAAGGATGCATGACAGGTGACAAAAAAGTTCGGACAACCTCAACAGGCTTTCCAACAGAATGTGCAGAAGCCTCTAAAGGCTCAAGAGACGGTGGAAGCGTGGCATTGACACTGGGCAAGGCGTCACTGCTAATACCTGAAATATCCAACTTGGTATGGCGTACACGCGATCCAGCGTGATGTTGGGCCTTATAGCACAATGGGCAATATACGTCTTCGCAGTCTTCGCAGCGCACGGCAGCCATCGTGTCCTCGCACTCGACGCACATGGTCAGCGCCATGTTGCTTTGGTTCTGTCGTTTTTTAGTACCTTCTTTTCGTACTTAAGAGCAACGAGAGGGGGTATAATCTGTGATATTGAGAGCACCCGCCAGCGAGCGAGCAAGCGAGGCACAGCTAAAGCGCTTCAACAGAGCCTGCCAGGGGCCAATCTCTTACTTCTTTCTCCTGCACCTAGAAACAATGGGTGCGTCTAGTTTCTAGTGTGCAAATAAGTTGCTTATAGGAGTGCAACATCGATCATAAGACAATACTGAATGCTACGTTTTACAGAGGACGAAGCGTACCCCATGACTCTGCTAACCGAGGAGCTTAAGAGTGACGAGGTGGAAAATCGTATCAAGGCCATGAGGCGTTTGCGTACCGTAGCGCAAGCGTTGGGTCCCGAACGTACGCGCTCGGACTTGTTGCCATTCCTTCGTGGTAAGTGCGTGTAGTGACAAGAACTGACACGGACTGGAACTCTGACATTTGGAATAAGTAGAAGCTACTGTAGATGAGGATGAGGTGCTCGTGGCTCTGGCAGATGAGCTTGGTGGCTTTGTCGATCTCGTGGGCGGTGCCGAGTACGCTGCCGCACTTGTGGAACCTCTTGAAGTTCTAGCGGGCGTGGAAGAGACTGTGGTGCGCGACCGCGCCGTTTTATCGTTTCAGAAAGTAGTAGCCGTCATACCAAATGTAGGCGACGTGATGGTGCCACTGGTCAAGCGTTTGGCCGAAGGAGACTGGTTCACGTCGCGCGTGTCCGTGTGCTCACTCTTTGCTTCCGTTTACGGGAAGGTGGAGGACAATGGACGGAAAAAAGAACTGCGCGAGTACGTTTTAGACTTACTTGAGCAAATGTGGATTAAGTTCAACAATTTCACGGTATGTGCTTGTTGCAATGTGCAGCCTTTACCAAATGATGTGCAACGACGACACGCCCATGGTACGTCGTGCCGCTGCGTCAAATATTGGTAAATTTGCTGGTGCTATGGAGAAGGAGCACATTTCGAACATGATTTTGCCGCTTTTTCGCGCGCTGACGACCGACGACCAAGACAGCGTACGCTTACTAGCCATTGAAAACTCGGCTGAAATTGCCGAGTTGCTCTCGCAGGAAGAAAATCTGCAACAGGTGCTGCCAGTCGTGCGCTCGTCGGTTGAGGACCGTTCGTGGCGTGTCCGTTTTAGCATTGCTAGAGACTTTTTTCCGCTTTCGCGCGCAATGGGAACTCAGATTACCGAGTCGGAGCTGCTTGGCTGCTTCAGTAATCTCTTGCAGGTACGAATAGCTACGGGTTGTAGGGTGCGAAGAGGAGTATGGGAATTTATGAGCTATATGACTTCTATTGCTTTTTAAAGGATGCTGAAGCCGAAGTGCGTGCTGCTGCTGCGAAAAATTTGTCGGGCTACATTTCCATAATAAAGTCCGAGCTGTTTTTGACCGAAATATTGCCGCTGCTGTCGGCTCTGTCACAAGATACGGCCCCTAACGTTCGAAGTATGTTGTTTTGTTCGAATGAAATGCAAAGTTTGTGTCATTAACGTTTTTGTATGTTGTAGCTGCTGTATCTATCGCGTGCATGGAACTTGCGCCTAAGCTAGGCGAGGCCACGTCCAAGTCGACGCTGGCCCCTCTTCTTTTGCTTTTCTTGCGCGATGAGGTTGTGGACGTGCGGCTTAACATTTTGAAACGTATGGAACTTCTTGCACAGTGGATGACATCTTTTGAGTCAGTGCTCCTTCCAGCCATCGCCGACCTGGCGCGTGACTTGCAGTGGCGTGTGCGTGAAGCAGTCATCCTGTCAATTTCTGCTTTAGCGGGTAGTCTGGGTGGTCAGTACTTTCAAGATCATTTGCTGGAAATCTACGTTAGTGCCTTTACTGACATGGTGGGCGAGGTCCGTTTGAGTGCTACAAAAATTTTGCCGCATTTGCTTGAGTCGCTGGGCAGCGATTTTATTCTTCAATACGTCATGCCGCGCCTCAATCAGATCTTCGAAAAATCTGTGATTTACCAGGAACGCGTTAACGTCCTGCATGCGCTGAAGCAAATGGCTGTCGAGCAGGCGTCAAGTGACTTGTTGGCGGTCCTGATGACGCTCGCAATTCGCGGCGCCCACGACAAGATTCCAAACGTTAGATTTGTGGCCTCTATGACCTTAGAGCAGCTGTGTAAACTCGCCGACGCCTCTGTAGTCGCTGCTCAAGTCAGGTAGGTCGCCCAGCACTCTTTAGCACTTATGTTTTGATAACTGATTTGCTTCTGATACAGACCCTGTCTGACAGAAATGGCAAACGATTCAGACATGGACGTCAAGTACTACTCGAGTATCGCACTGGATGCGGTTCAAGGCTAAACACTGTAGAAATGTGCGGGCTCTTTCGTTATGTTCGCAGAGGTAGTTGCATCTTTCCTTAATTTCTATCTCATTCGCCTCGTGGTGTTGCTTGAACCTTTTAAACAGCTATCAGGCAATTGAATTGTTCAGGTTCTCACCTGTAGCGTAAACATAGAGGGTGCTTTGCAACAACTGGCAATATGCAAATACCAAAGTAATGAATTGCACAGACATGACATGTAACGAACGTGTCATTAGTTTCGAGAGGCTGTTGCGAAGACTTTGCCCAATGCCCGCTTCCATCTGCACTTTGTATAATATAGCACTCTATACCCGCGACAAAACGATCGTCTCGACAAAGTATTGATGCCAGCGTGCATCATTCGTGATTTCGGGGTGAAAAGCTGTCACCAGAATATTATCCTTGCGCGCGGCTATGATGACATCCACGGGGTCAGAGCCGTCCGCGGGCTTAGCATTTACTACACGCGATAAAACCTCAATCTCTTCGCCTACTGAAATGATAGCAGGCGCACGAATGAAGACTGCATTGTATGGCTTGGTATCGTAACCCGGTGGACCAGCCACGAGCATTTCAAAGCTATGCACCTGCGCGCCGAAAAAGTTACGCGAGACTTCAACATCCAATCCGCCGATAAGCGTCTGGCCGCCCTCCTCCGCGTGTTTCGCCTGCTGGCTCAGCATGATCATGCCAGCGCACGTACCCCATATAGGACGACCGTCTGCGACCCATTTCTTAAGCGGATCCACAAGGCCCCATCGTACGGCTACCTTACCGATTGTGGTGCTCTCGCCTCCAGGCAACACAAGTGCGTCCACATTACCTAGCTGCTCGGGTAAACGAATGGCAAAAGCTTCCACATCCACACGTTGACCTTTCGACGTTATGGAATTTAAACTTTGCAACATGGAAATGTGCTCCTCAAATGCGCCTTGCAGCGCCAGTACGCCTACCTTGAGCGTCTTGGTGGTTTCCATGATAATTGGGTATAACTCATTTTTTGGAGCGCGACCTCTCTATATCTAATATCACAAGAAACAGGTGAATTGTTCTACATGTACAAATATGTAATTAATCTACAAGAAATACCTTTTCCTTGCACATTCATTACCCATGGCATCTGAAGCACATTTGCGCGCGCAATATGAGGTGCGAACTGCCACTAACTATGCTATACCCACCCTTCGTCTCACCTCTTGATGCAGCTATTAATCAAGGAAAACAAGCTGCTAAAGACGAGTGTGGATAAGCTGGACCGCGAGAATCACGACCTGAAGCGCTCGGTGTACGAGTTAACGCTCAAGTATGGGTGATACTTTTTTTACCAATCGCGACACCTAATGGAATCATGTTGAAGTTAAATGCACTGACCATCACTCTTTCTCACGTTATAGACTGGATTCTGCGCACGCGCCTTCCTCGTCGACCCGCGCGGCAGCCGCTGAGCCATTCGCTATTGCGGATCTACTGGCAACCCCCGCTCCAAGCACTGAGGCCGCCGTTGTGTCGTCTTTCCGCCGTGCACCCGGCGATCTGACCGCTAAAGGAGACTTGTACGATGCCGACGGGGATGGAGATTCCCGCGTCCTTGTGCACAAGTCGACGCTGCGGGCGCACGGCGGCGCAGTTTATACAGCTAAGTTTTCACCTTGTGGACGGCTGCTGGCGTCCGGCAGCTTTGACTGCAAAATCATGTTGTGGGACGTGACTACTAAGTTCAACCAACCGCAGTTGGCAGCACTAGCGAGGCACGCGCAGCTTGTGATCGATTTGAGCTGGGCAGAGGATAGTGCCACACTCATATCAGGGAGTTATGATCACTCCGTCAAGCTTTGGGATGTTGAAAAGAGCGAGCTTGTGACTAGCAAAGAGGTGGATGGACTTGTGCAGTGCGTAGCGTTTAATTTGGCAGGTACGTACATGAAGATGTGACACCTGCATGAACAGCTTTCTTTACAAGTTTCCATGTAGATAACAACCAATTCTTCTTGGGTTCCAGTAAATGCTGTTTGCATATGGCAGATGCGCGATCAGAAATCTGCCGGACGTGGACGAACGACGCCATGGTAAACGCACTTCATGTCGCTCAAGACGGTCTTACGGTTACTACGGGTGACAGCAAGGTTAATGTTTGTTATCAAAGCTATCACTGTTTAATACCTGACGCAATAATTTTTTGGTGGGTACAATGTAGGGCATGCTTAAGACCTGGGATGTTCGAATGGATGCGTGTCTTGAGGAGTTGACAGTGCTTAATGATTCAGCTAGGCACGCTATTTCGCACGTGCACGCGTCGCCTGCTAGTGACGGTGGCGATGACGGGCGTTTTCTTGGTGTTAATAGCTACGACAATGTGCTGCGTGTGTATGACCGACGCTCGAAACTAATTAGCTCTCGTAGCACGAGACGCGGTCCTGGAGGTGGTAGTGACCGCCACGATAACGACCAGCTGGAGTTGATTTGCTCTGTAACGGGTCATAAAAACAAGAATTGGCCGATCAAGAGCTCATTCTTTCGTGGGGACGGCTACAAGTATAAGCTAGCACTACCACCACGAGGGCGGGTAAAAGGAACTTTTGGCTCTGGTTCTGGTTCGGTCTCACGCCGCAAACTCACGGATGGTGATGGAGAAGGTTTTGCTGACTCAAGTGGTGAGCACGGATCCATGGACTCGTCTCGTGAAACGCTACTACTTGCAACTGGTAGCGCCGACCGCCATATTTACTTGCACGAGGTGACGCCATTTAAGTACCCTGATAGTGGGGGAGTAAGTAAAAGTAATGGCTTGGGTAAGCACACACAAACTCTGGTGCAGAAGATCGATGGCCACAATGATCGTGTGTACAGCGTGGATTTCCATCCGACAGAGCCCATTTTGGCTTCTGCCTCAGCCGACTGCTCCATTAAAATTTGGCTACCACGCTCAGGTTCCAGCTTGGTTACCCGTCTGGCAAAGTCCAAGAATTAACTACACTTAATTTGTGCAAAACAAGTGCTCCACGTAAACTCATCGTTTAAATGCAAGAGTGTATTATAAATGAATGCTCACATTACTCATGAGGCAAGCAGATTACGCTTACGGCGTCGCTTACTAGTAAATTGAGCTTCGGTATGTTCTTCCTGCTTAACCCGCACTTTACGAGAGGCGCGGTCGATCCAAGTTTGCGCCTTTGACTGCCAAACGGATTCGCGAGCACGGACAATCCCGTGGGCCTCTTTACGGAGTGCAAGAATACGATGTTGAGCCAGAGCCCGTCGACTTGTCACGGCAGCTTCTGCAAGAGCCAGCTTTCGAGCAAACACGGCTTTTTTGTGCTGTGTTTTTGTGCTTGCAGCTTCCTTCATGACTTCGAGCTCGGCGCGTCTGTCTTCGGCCAATTTTGCCAAGTAGGTTCGGTGCTCTGCAGCTAACGCGGGAACAAGTTCTCCAGTTTCTCGAGCTTGACGTTGGGTTGCAGCGAATTCTGTTTCTTTCTGTTTGTAGACCTCCAGCAACTCAAGCTCTCGAGCAGCTATTTGAGCTTTGGCATCTTCACACTCATATTCAATGAGCTGAGCAAATGCTATTTCTTCCACGGCATTCGTATCTCGCTTTTCTTTGACAAAAGCCTCCAAATCTCGCTTAGTAGTACGAATTTTCTCAGCCAAGTCGTCGTCAACACGAATCTGTTCATTTTCAAGTTGTGCACCATCGTCACGTAAGGCGAGACCAGCTTCACGCAGCTCCCGTCCAAAGTACCAATCGTCGGCTTCTACGATTTCGTCATTTAAAGCTTGCAACTTTTTCCGCAACTCGACCGCGACATCGCGTGCTGCGACATCTTGAATGTCACGGGCTTCCCACAGCCACTTTAGTGCAAGTGCCCGGGCAGCTTCGTTCAGCTCCAGCCTCCAATGCCGCGAGGGTTCTTGTCGCTCTTCATCTGAGTCAACGTGATCCTTTTTATTTGCTCTTTGAGAACGTTTGAGCTTGCGCGCATAGCGCTTCATCTCTTCGTGAGCTTCGGGTCGTGGGAAAGCGCCACCTAACCGCTTTCGAGCAGCAAGCAGCCATTTTGTGAGCACACGGCCTTCTGTAGACCCTCGCGCTACGATAATGGGAGCGTACGGTACATCGCCACCATCATCATCGCTGCCTTCGTCACTCGAAAAGTCGTCAGCGCGCAGTGTTCTAGTAGGTCTGTTTGCCTCGATTTCTGGTGCGTGTTTTTTAGCGGTCAAACACACATTGCAAAGCGTGGCAAATGTTGCATGCTTGCGGACGTAAGCTTTCCACAAGTCGGCATCCGTTTCGTGTGCGCCAAACTTGGTCTCAAACTCATCGATAAGTTGATCTAACGCTTGTGGATCATGCTCCTTGGCTTTGTCTTTTGCGGCTAGACCAACGTATAGCGTGTATCCGCTATCCTCGCGTTTACCACAGCTACAGCATTCATTTTGACGATTATTAGCTATGATTCCAGCCACGAGCTTGCCAAACGTTCGTCGCTTACGAGCTCGTGCCAACCAGTAGAGGGCTAAGTCACGCGGAGCTCCCTCTACCGGCCCGTTTGACCAAGATCGACGCTGTCTCTCAAGATCATCTTCGGTGTCCGAGGAGATGTCAGACCGGTCCCCCTTAAGTCGCCGTCCGTTGCCCATGTTTACAAGCTCATGGTAAAGATCGCGTATATACTCCGCATTGGGGCGGTCTTCACCAGCCGGGCCGTCTGTAGCTTGCAGAGTTCGCGGTGTGAAGATCTCTGCAAGGTGTTGCAGCACCCAAGGGCGATTGCGCTCCAAAAATCGGTGACGAAATCGCTCAGAATTGAGAGCTTGGAGATCCAGGCGCTCGCGCTCAAGTTCTTGTTGTCGACCAGCACCTAAAGCAAGCTTTGCTGCGAGTTCTTCATCCAGAGTACTGCTCACGAGATTACGTGGTTTCCATATCTTGAATTTGTCACCAAGCCGGAGACAGACAAGTTCCGTTCCTCGCATCAGGTAAAAGACGACACTAATGATTAATAGCGTGATCGGGTCTCCAAAGAAGCTGTAACTGGCACGCAGACAGACAGAGATTCCAAACATGCTCAAGAGAATACCTGCAGAGTGCACCATCAGCACAAAGTAGAGTTGTGACGAGAAGCAAAGTACGTCTAGGCTTTGGCAACTAGGATGAATGCTTTCGTCCGCTGTCGTGTGGGCTAATAGCCATCGTGTCTCTCGTGAGGCAAAACGATGCCTCTGGTACGCCGAGTACTCGTAGAGCTTCCACCCATGCGCCAGCTCCATCGTGTTTAGCTGCAACGCGCCAAGCACCAAGTTACTGGGGATGATGAACAGAGAAAATAGCGCGTAATACAGCAAATCCGTTTGCTGGACATTGTAAAGCGCTGGCATCTGCGTGTCACTGCTGAAAAACACTTGAAAAGCTAGCAAAATAGGGGCGATGAAGAGGTCCGTGAACGCTACGCTGTATCCTGCTATTCCTTCGAGCACGGCTTCGACCCCAGCGGCCTGTTGATCTATTTGCTCGCATACATGCTGCCACTCAGCATCGTCTTCAGTCGTTTGCTCATGAGTACGTCGCCGCCGCTTTCTCATTCTTCGTTTAAGTGCAAGGCGCCATTTTGGCCACAAAGCACGCATGTGACGCAATAGCGGTGCCGTGTACAGGTGCTCAACCATGACGAGAGTCAAGTTAACGACATAAAATGTGATGAAGCCGATAAAGTCGGCCGACCCCATTGCCATCATAATCTCGGAAGCCGACAGCACCACAGCAAAGGGCATTACTAGGAGCTTTTCGTGTAAAAAATATTCCACCACAAACTCCATCACAGCCCGCAGAATTTTGAACAGAACGAGGTAGCCGTAAGTGTTGCTTGTAAATAACGGCGAGTACGAGAATTCCCAGAAAACCAGCATAGGCGCCATAAAGCACACAGTTGTGAGCAAAAAGTTGGCCCGTTTCCAAGCTCGTGGATCCCATAATTCGCTCCCTTCTTCTTCCTCCGCTTTCTTTGCTTCGACAAGGAAAGGATCAATGGGTCTTACGATGGACAATTCCTTATTCGCGTCGTCCTCGGGTTTGGCATCTAGAGTCTCTGGCACTAGTAATCTTGAGCCTAAGAGCAGAAGATAGAATCCAATCACAACTAAACTTAGACCGACTCGACCGCGTTTGTAGTTCTCTACCCGCGTCTTGTCCAATGAAATCTGATCAAGCCAATCACCAGCCGTGCCTTCGAATGACGCTGCGCTCGGTGAAGTGAGTGGATCTGATGAAGCTAATACGTGCCACCAGGTGTAAACGAGCATGCATACTACGCAGATCGGTACAAGTGCAAAGAAAATGCCAATAGGAGGTGGAGTGGCCACATTTTTTAGCAGCAGCTTCATGCGAAACTTGGGCGGCTGCTTCATCTTCGTGAACAAGCGATTGATCACCCAGAGAACAAACTGCAAGCAGAACAAGGACACAAATGAGAACATAGCAATACAAGAGGGCAAATGCCGTGAGTCAATGTACCCCAAGAAGCATGCTGGCTACGGCAACCAAAGTGAAGAAACCCAAGTACACATCTACGGTGAATTGAAAGAGGTTTAAGAGCGCAAACCAGTTCAGTGGTACCCATAACACCTGCAGCGTATACTCTTTCGACGCCAGTTGGTTCGTGGCTTTATTGATTGTGCATGGGTAAATGTCCTTTTTGGCCAATGTCGTCAGCGATTCCGCCGACCGCGTCACTGCACACAGTTTGCCAAAATTCACGGATGCTTCCACAAGTCTCTTTTTACCACGGGTGACCTGGTAGTAGCTCAAATTCAAGTACACTTCCTGCGGCACTGCTAACGCTACACCAGCGTCTTGCCCAACTGAACATAGTACACACAACGGCGTTGATACATCTAATCAACTGAGCAACTACGGCGTCTTACCTTTGACGGAAATGAGAGCCTCAGTACCCACGTAATTCTTTAAGATATCGGAGCGGCCCCAAGCTGTTCCTGTCGTGGAATCACCTTTGGCGACAAAGGCATCCGCTGCCGTTGGCTCACGCGTGAGGTAGAACAATACTGTGTCGGTCGGTGCCTCGTACCAGCGTAATTTCTCCGTCCCACCTTCGAGATTTTCCTCGTAGAGACACGACAAACTAATGCCACGCTGAAAAGTTTCTAATGTCGTTGACGATGTTGAGGAAGTCGTGTTCGAGGCCAAGGTCGAAGCTGTCGAGGATATTGACGAAAGCAAAGACTGTGTCTCTGCTACCTCGGCCGTATACTCGATGATGCACCGATCAGCATTTGGAACAAGCTTGCGCTTCCACGGATACTGGTCCACCTCGACGGTTTCGTCGTAGCTCACAAATGTACAGTCTGGGTGGGTCTCCAGCAATTTAAAAAGAAAAATGTTCGAGTCAAAGCCTCTACAGGACGAAAAGAACGGCAAGTACGTAAGAGCTAGAAACTCAGAGCCACCAAGTTCCTGAGTCCACCACGAGTCATAACGTTGGACGGCGTCTAGCGGATCCGGAACCGGGTACAGTCCAAAATATTCCGTTGACGAGACGATAATGTCAGAGTTTGTGCTGCTGTTGCTGCTTCCATTCGCTGAGATAAGGTCACCGATCGCGTTTTGCTCAGTATTGCGAATGTAACCGCGTTTCTCAGAAAGCTCAGGATCACCGACGAAAATGTCGGACATGCGATTGATTAGAATTGTAGTAGCCACTTGTTGCTTGTAGGTGAGCGTACCAGCCACCCGAACATACTCTTCCGGTAAATTGAGTGGCAGCATGATGTCGTCCATGTCAGCTTGCTGCATGACTGCAAGGAATGTATTGGTCGATGGAGTTGACGGCGTATAGTCTGCACGTTTAGGGCTGAATACTGTCAGGTCAATCCGATCTTCTGTAAAACCGCGAGCAAAGTCGTGAATGTACAGTCCGTGAATCAGCTCCACCGCTATCGTGAGTTCCGCTTGTTCCAGTGCAGCGACACTGAACTGTACGTATCCGTGTTTATTGTCCGGGAACCCTCTATCCGTTAAGCTTCCATCCCCGAAGTAGTACGGCATTTCTTGTCGCTCACATGAGCAACAGCCTGCGAGAGCTATGGTGTCATTGTAGCTGCTATTAGCAATACTTCCCTGTAGTTCTTTCGCAGAAAGCGCGTGGCGATCACAAAAGTACGGCATGTTCAGGCAGATATACACATCTCCGTCATATCTTTCTAAACACTTTTCGTACAACCGAGTCGCCGTGTCATTGTTGTTATCAGGATACGTGCAACCAGGGGGCTCGTTGCTCAAGTCGCACTTGTATTGTGGCGGACATGGCTTGCAGTCTTGGTATACAGAAATCTGGTAGTGGGCACCGTACGTGAGGTTGCGCTCGAGTTCAGTCGTATTGATCGAAACGACAGCCACTTCAAATGGCTCGAGGATGATGCTACCCAGTCCCTGACCCGCAACTCCAGTCAAATCTTGATATTCGGAACCATGCAGCAGTCGATCGCTTGTCAATGGAATAAGACTAATGCGCTGAAGAACTTCGTTGCCTATTTTCAGGCAGTCGTATATATCGTCAGATCCAGCAGCTGACGTGGTTCCATTTGGACACTTGAGCATTTGCGAACACGCACACGCGTCCAATCGTATCAAATCTTTGTCCGTACTTTCACTAGAGCCATTTAGAAACCCAGCGATCTGTGGGGTTTCTTCTCCAAATGCCTCGATTAACTCGATCGCATGGTGCAAATCATACACGTACGGATCCACTGGATTGACGTCTGTGGTATACGTGGTCGCGACCAGCGACTGGAGTTGCTCAAATGCATGCACAGTCACATTCTTTGTCCACCCCGTTTGAAACCACACACCAGCGCCGTCATCGGCAACTAGTGCAGTGAGATCAACAGGTTTTGAGCTACGAGTGCCTGGAAATATACATTGAATAGCTGAGTTGTGCACTTCTGGCCAGCCAAATTGCTTTGGGTCGTAGACAGTAGGTGGTGCAGTGGATGGCTTCGTCGTGCACTTCCAGAGCTGAAACACGCGACGCACCACCTTTGTCTGAGCTACGCAGTCACAGTCATCCCGACGGAGAGCAAAGTCCACCATTCTCCACTTGTGGTCGCGACCGCACAAACGATTCTGCTCCTCGGCTCGGTTGACAACAACTTTCCTGCTGGCATTAGAAGAATCCGAACGTATTTTAAAAACGTCGAGTAGATCTTCGTCAACACCGTCAAAGCAGCGCATATCGTGAGCAGAGACCACCCGGATATCGCCTTCTCCGACGTATTTAGTATACTCCATGGATAAAAATGGATTACTGTTGTCACTTGAAAGTCGTCGACGGAGCGCATCGTTTGCCATCTCGCCAACAACAGGGTTTGCCGTGCCGGTGGGGCAAAAGTATCCAGCTGGACACTTAAATCGCCCCTTTTGCGACTCGGCCGTACCAGCGATGCAGTACGATCCGGCTGGACACAGCTCACGAAGCTGTCCACGAGGCGAATTGAGTGTGAGATCTGGTGTTGTACTAGCTCCACAGACGTAGCCAGCCGGGCAGGGGTGGGAAAACGCATTGTCACTTGTCGTTGATGCGTCACAGACATAGCCCTCGGGGCATGGCTGCGCCTGTGATACCAGCTCATCTACTGACGTCACTTTTGACCAGACAGAAGCCGAACAAAAGATGTCCGCTTCGCAAGTGCCTGGGAACCATTGTAGCTTGTAAAAAAAGCCCGGCGTGCAGTTGCGTGCGACGTCATAGGCTCTAGAGACTGGTAGATCAATAGCTAGCGAGCCCCGCGCAAACATATTGGGAGAAGGATCTTGACTATCGGAGCCATACCCTTGATGAGGAACGCCCAGTCCATTGCTGATCTCGTATAGGGGTCCATAAAATTCTGCAAAACGTTGGTACAGATCCGATCCTCGAGGTTTCGCATTCTCGTAGCAGAGTCCGTTGTCACGGTCAGGGAGGAAGTGAGCACCGCGCCCGGACTCATCGATCCACGGCTCTAAAAGAACTCCAAAGAAAAAACTAGATCCGCGCTCAAGACATTGTGCAAACGTCAGATTGGCTGTCACGGGGGTGTACACTTCCGGCAGATCGTTGACTGTGCACGGGTGTGAATTGCCTTCACCAGGGCACACAGTTCCAGGCGCACACTCCATACATTCTTCAATGCCACGAAGCTCCCAATTTTTGGACCACGTGCCTTGAGGACAAGATAAACACGCCAGGCCATCGGCCGACAGACTTCCGCGATACGAACCTGGCGGACAAATGGTAGCAACAGCCGTGCCATCATCGTCGCACGACGTACCGGGAGGACACGGCACGCATTCGATCGACTCGATCGTCGGCGCGTAGTAGCCGGGGGAACATGCAGCTGCAGACACAGTGCCTTCTAATTGTGCAAACGTGCCTGTCGATGTAGGTATCGGAGCTGCTGTTCCGGTTGGACACGTAAAACCAGGTGGACAAAGGCCTGAACCTTTGGGCGAATACGACCCTAACTCGCAGTAGAAACCCGCCGTACAATTTTGTGGGTAGCGATAGTCTCCCACACGAACTTGGTCGGCCACAACACCCTTGAGGCAATAAGTACCAGGTCGACACGGGTACGGCCTCAATCGCGTGTCGTTACGAAAGCCATCCGAAGTTGCAGTGCCTTCAAGACAGTAAAATCCTCTGGGACACAGGCTATTCGGCGACGCAAGCGCTGTCTTGCTGCACACGTATCCAGGTGGACACAATGCTGGCATGACTCGACCGTACCCTGGACAAATTAAACCAACGGGACATGAAGTGCAGTTGGACTGCGCTATCATGCCGTTAAAGGTACCAGGAGGACATGGCAACGGTGTGATGTGACCTGTTTGAGGACAGTAGGATCCAGCAGGACACGGAATACGCGTACCAAACGGACAGTAAAAGCCTAGAGCGCACTCTCCAAAGCCACGAGGGCTTGTACTCCCTTCAGGACAATACATGGACTCGAAACACGGTTGAGAAGTAGAATAGTTTTTCATAAGCGAGTCGCTCGCTGCAGTACCAGGGTGACAGTACGATCCCGCGGGACATGCAACCGGTCGCCGCAGCGCAAAGTCTGTGGAGTCATAGTCAAAGTACACGTCTTTTACACGAAGGTTGTCTGCGTCTGCGAGCTTTACACAGGAATCGTCGAGGCAAAATCGACCACGCAGTGGGGATTTAAACGATGAGCCTGGAGCCAATGGAAGCTGCCGTAATTCCATCCAAAACCGCGAAGGGCGAGCACTAAGCTGCAATCCAAAGTCATCCGTCTCATTGCGCCAACATCCGCTCTTACGCGCTTGAACATTGACTAGAGATGCTCGACTCCGTTGTCGACGCAGCGTTGTGGTCCTTTCAGAGGCTGAGCTTGACCCAATCATCATTCCCGTGTGGGTTAATGTCGGAGTGCACGTCGTTGCTGTGGTCGCAGTCCCTTCCAGACAATAGTGTCCTGCCGGACAGGGCTGATTAGCTTCTTCAATGCCAGTGACGTCGCAAACGAACCCAGCTGGACACAACCGCGGTACGTGCATACCTGTATGTGGACAGTGATAGCCTATGGGACACCGAAGACACGCGGCTTGAGTAGTCTGTGGCTGGAATGTCCCGCGTGGACAGGTAGTGAAAAGTTTGTTTGCAACCCCAGGACAATATGTGCCGCGGGGACAAGGGAGTTTTCCGTTCGAGCCTTGCAGCTGCTTTGGACAGAAATACCCCGTCGGACACGCTCCAAGGAACTCAAACTCGACGTGGCTAGTTGTAAAGTCCCGCCCGTTGTTTGATATCTCAAAAAGAGCGTGTCGAGGTTGAGTCGAATCGTGGGATTTATCCCATTTTTGCGTGAATCGTCGGACAACATTGGGTAAACTACCTCACACAGCAACAACTTTGAGCTTATGAACGTTGCAGGATAAGTCTGTATTCCAAGACGGCAAGTCAAAGCGGTGGTATTGATAAAGTTGTGGCCATACGCAAAAATCGACAGTGGCTCATCACTGTCAAAAGCTTGAGTCGGGGCAATGGCTTCGAGCGTTTCATCTTGGTAATATACAAAGTTAATGCCTGTGAGCGAGAATTCCTGCTGGTTGTTTGACACTTCGACGGATACAATACGCGTGAGATACTGTGGATAATAGTGTGCGTAAGGAAACAAGTAGGAAGTGCCGACAATTGGGTCAACATAGTCATTCTGGTACTCGGACAAAGACGCAAACATTAGTCCACCACTATGCGTAGGTATGGGCGGTGTAGTACATTGTATCTTTGTCGGGCTCACATACTCTCCTGGAGTCACTACATAGCCAAATCGACAGGAAAGCAAGGAGGAATTTACAAATGCTACGCCATCGACATCAATGCGAGTTCCAGCAGCACTGGCTGGCCCAAACGTGGGGAAAATTGACCGGATACCTTGTTCTACGTAGTAAAGGAACGGAATTCGCGTATCCGTGTAGTCCTGACCATTTCGAGTCAATTCTAGCGTGAAGACACCAGGACTGTGTGGCGGCGCTGAACACAATATTTCATCGTAGCTCACCCAAGCGGCTTCAATAACAATCTCAGCAAACTTGCAGCGTACAATGTCCAATTTTCCAAACGGTCCTCCAGTAATTCGAACCGAAAAGTTGCCAGTGGCAGGTCCCAACGATGGAAAAACTGTGTCAATTTGTATTTCAGGATCATACGTGAAGACTTTTTCACTACTTGTGAAGGCTGCGACACCCACGAGTCCATAATTTGCGACCTCCACGTATACATCGCCTAGTATCAAGCCACTAGGTGATACGCAGGTGAAGCAGGTCGAATTTTTGAATGCTACGGCGGATGTGACGCGATCGCCAAACTTACAGCTTAAGCTGCTAATGTTTTGAAAGTTAACGCCTTTGACAACAACCTCACTTCCTCCTTGTAACGGGCCATGGTTTGGCTCAAGCGAAAACACGTCAGGAGTCAGCGTGTAGTGATAAACATTTCCACTTGTCGAATAGTCTTGACCATTACCGGATACTTCAAGAGTCACACTGACACTGGTCATACCAAAACCTTTCTGTAGTCGTGTAGTTTTCGAGTATACGGCTGACCCGCTAATAGAAGCTTGGTCGAGTGTCAGCAAAGGCATCTCGGGATACGCGCTTGGAAACGCCACAATCCATTCGTATTCCCAATTAGGAACTATGCGCCCTGACGTGACGGTGGTTCCAGCCAAACCAGGCAACAACGATAGCGCCTGGGCCAGGATCGTCGCGTCAGCATCAACCGGTATCGTCGACGTTTTCTCGGAAGTACAATAGTCACCTATAGTCAATTCAGTGCACGTTTCCTTTCCAGTCAGCAGCGTAAACGTGCCAGACAACGGCGTTAGCGTTGAAGGGTACACTGTTATCTGAACAACGAGATCGGACGGAAGTGTTCCTACCAGCTCGATAGTTAGCGGAATCGGAACGTCTCTTGTGCCCTCAGTCAACAACACAAGCCACGTGAAGCCAACACCAACGGCCGAAGGATATCTATTGACGACTGCAGCTCCAAGACCAGGGATTGTGGCCAAGACCGCCTTGAATTCTGCCGCAAGCATCACGGCCGATCCAGCAATGCTGCTGCGCTTCCCATTCCAGACAACAAAAAACGTAACAGTCGGAGCGATAAAGCTTCTATACACCGCAATGCTTTGGATTTCACTGTGCTTTATATCTCGCGTCCGTTGTACGTCAACGATAAGTGTCGTGCCAGTTAAGTTTTCCGTGTCTACACTAAGCAATGACGGGGCTGCAATCGCTGCATCTAGAGACAGGAAAGTGACTTCCCACTTTATCAAGTTTCCACTTTGACTTCGTGATACGTTTACAGATGTAAAAGCTGGCAGCTTTTGAAGCTCGCTCTGAAAGACTTCAATACTTGAGTTGGACACGTCAATGTCGGCAGTTTTCACTCCTCGATAGCTCACTTGAATGGTGCCACTTAACCTGATCGTCTCTTGTGATACTAAACGAACTTGCATTGCCACATTGGAACCTACTACTAAGTTGGAGTCAACGACGAGAGATTGACCAGGGTATGGCATTCCATATGGAAATGTCACTTCCCACGTCATTCTCCCGGCAGAATTGGGTCCAAAGCGAGAGACTTGTACCCCATCGTCAAAAGGTATAGTTTGAAGAAGCTGTACCGCTGTCATCATGTCTTCTGACGACACATTCCACTGCAATGGCGGTGTACGTACGTGTCCGTATGAAAGCGTGAAAGTCCCACTCAGTGGTTGCACACCATTCTGCAAAGTTTCACTCGTCAACGTTGCTCCTTGTCCAATCACACTTTTGTTCACTAATTGCATTTGCGTGACATCGCCAAGTATTTCAGGAAAAGTAGCAATAAAGGCAGTCCCAAAATTTAAAGAAAGTCGCGCAATATTCACGTGCACCTCCTGCGTCTCCATTTCCATCATGTCTGACAAGAGCTTTGCGACTTCTGCTGCACTTGTATCGACATGAAAACTCTTTGAAACCTTGTCATTCAACGCAAACACTACTTCTCCCGTAAGTCGATTTCCTCGCTGGCGTTCAATCACAGCAATGGACGGTGACTCCCCTTTCAAGTCCGTCGTATGAGCTTTTAGCAACGGAACGTCACCATCCAACCCTGAAAATGAGATTAGCCACGCTCCCCCACCATTCAACTGCCTCGATTGATCATCGACCTTCACTTCCTCGATAGTCGTGAGCAGATTTAATGCTGCCGATACTTCAGCCGCGGTTGCATCGAAATTTAGCAGCGGCGTTGATTCTCCACGTAATTGAAGTGCAAACTTTCCTCCTAACGTTTCCCCGCTGCCGACCGTCACCTCTGTTACCGTCTGCGTTGCCCCACATGACAAAAGCGGCACGTTTCCTGCCAATTCGATAAACGTGACAAGCCATGGTCCGCCTGCATTGCCTGCAATCACGACAGGTCCAAAGATTGTGTCATCGAACGCTTTTGTAACTTCTTCACCCGTCCAATTCACGTCAATATTGTCACTTTCACTGGTTCCCAAACTGCATACAAAGCTCCCAGTCGACAAAGCAGTTGCAATGCGCTGCTGTTCGCTCTTAGCTCCGGAAGACAGGAGGGTCACATTGAGGTTTCCCCTTCCTGAAGACAGGCTAGTGACGTCTGTGTTGATTGTCCGAACATGACTAGGGAACCCTCTAAATGTGAGTCTCCATTCGTATGCATTGTTTAAGAAAGAACCTGATCGAGCCACACTGATAATGTCACTCGACGTAGCGACGGCCTGAAGAACAGTCATCATCTCCTCTTCCGTCGCATCGTACGCGAGACGAGAGGTGCGGATCCCGTCGACGATTAAAGCAAATGAGCCGAAAAGAGGAGCTCCTTGTCCTTTAACAGTCTCTGACACGCCTAAAAACAAGTCGTTTGAGCCTGAATCGCCGAGTGAAACATTAACAATTTCAAGCATCGGTACGTCTCCAACACGCTCGAGGAACTCAATTGCCCAAGTGCACGAACCCAACAATCCTTGCGTACTTTTCGAAACGTCAACATTGTTGACATTGTCGAGACTTTCTAACGCCATTTCAACTTCTTGACGCGTAGCGTATGACGTTAAAGTACTCGTCTGCTGTTGCTCCATGGCAAGTCGGAATGACCCGCCAATGAACGAGGTAGCACGCAACTCAATCGTCTGCACTTCGTTGATTATCGATGAAATGGAACTCGCAACCAAAAATTCTTCACCCGAATACGCTTGTGAAGTGATTCGAATCCACTGAATCTCGCGCACTACATCCCCCGATACGACGAAGCGCTGAATCTCGGGCACACGGACATCTCCAGTCATGGTTATCTCCTGAACAGTCGGCTGCAGAGGTGACGATGCTATTGTGATGCGTTGTATCTCAGGAATGAAGCTTTTGGCGGCCACTTTTACGCTTTGAACCTCGCGAATTGGTAGCAACGTTGGGGCAACACATTGTGCTGTCGACCTTGATAGCACCGTAGCTTTTGTTACTGCATCTCCGAATCGACACGTGACAGTCTCTGATGCTGTCGAAAAATTTCCACCGACGACCGTCACAACCTTCCCTTCTTCCAGATCTCCACTCCTTGGATCAATTTGGCTCACAAAAAGTGGATTCTCATACGCAAAAGACAAATTAAAGTCGGAAAAGTCCAAGTCATTGTCCGACAGCTTGACTGACACTTGTTGCGGTTTGTCGATTGCGGGTGTCCGGCAACCAACATGAGAGGTATTAGCGTACTCTGCACGCACAATTTTCCCACCAATTCGACACGAAAAGCTGCCATCTTTATCAAACGACACGCCATATAGATGCAGCAAAGTGCCACCTTTAACGACTCCATTTAGTGGCGTCAATTGAAGAGACCGTGATGCATCGACGGTGTACTCAAACGTTGCTGCAAACACGTCAAAATCGACTCCATTGGCACTGATGGATAGCCGAACGGTCATGGCAGTATCGACTCTAGGCGCAATACACAGGATACTAGTTGAATTTACAGTTCCACGAACAACTTCCGGGCCGAACCGGCAGAAAACTAGTGATCCAGGATACACTGTCGACAATGACAAGTGCACTGGTGTTCCCCCTCGCAGTAGACCTCTCACTGGCGTTGCCAAGACCACTTTTACGGCGCTTATATCCACTTCCACGACACTTTTCGTATCGACGACTGGAACAAAGAGAAATGGTCTGGCGGTCGAGATAAAGTCGACGCCATTATTTGAAACTTGCACGTGAGCAGTTGCAGTGGCATTGTGCCGCCAATTCGTTCCGGAGACAGGTAAAAACGTTGCAAGTGATGGCGTAATGCAACTCAAGTACTCGTGACTGTAAAATTGACCTTTGACAACGACGTACATGGGGTCCATGCGACTTGGCATGGCAATAGTAAAGGCACAAGAAAGTAAAGGTGAGTCTCGCACACCGAACACGTTGAGTTTCAATTCCGTTCCTCCAGTGCATGGACCTTCACTTGGAGACATGGCGTTGAATTCAAGCTGTGGATAGTACTCAAAGACAGCAAGTGACTCGGATACAAAGTCTTGCACGTGTGGCTCCAGATATAATGCTTTTAATTTCACATACAATGTCGCAGGGTCTTTTTGCGGTGGAGCGATGCACGATACTGTTGTTGTGTTGATAAAGACAGCGTGGGCTTCTTGTGACCCAAAGATACATACAAGACGAGGACCAGCGACAAAGTGCTGCCCCTGTAGCGTGACGCTAGTGCCTCCACTCACAGGACCCAGTGCAGGATGTATCGACAAAACCACAGGCATTGTGAGGTAAGCGTAGCTGAGGTTCGTGTCCACTACACTTTGTCCATTGACGAACAGCATGACGGGCACACACGGCGAGGCCACACGTTCGGTCCACGTTGTCACTTCAGAGCCAAGGACGTTTTCCACATTGGCCTGGACGAGTGAAAAGTTGCACATATTATCGTGATCATGCGTATGAGCAGCAAGGTCAAAAGAGATTTCCCAGTCAAGAGTCAGGTACTGTCGGTCTCCAATTACTTGAGACTGCTTTGAAACGTGCACCGAGTAGGCCCTTGCACTTGTTTTTGTCTGCAAGGCTGAGACTATATCACTTCCACTTGCATTCAATCTAACGATGTCAGTCTCAATGGCTCCAACATTAAGGGTCACGAATCCGACGTCTATAGCTGGAAGAATTCCCGTTTGAAGACGAGATACACGTGTAACGACGTTGGATCCGATCAATTGTTTCGTATCGATACAAAGCAAGTCAATACTTCCACGGATCGACACAAATTCCACACGCCATGTCAGCAATTGAGACCCCATCGACGAAACGAGAACTCGATCTCCATTCAGTACAGATGACAGTGCGTTTTCAAGGTCGGCAGGAGTGCTCGTGATCAAAAGCTCGTCCGTAAACACATCATTAAGTCCAAGCCGAAAGGATCCAGTCACACGGGGAGCTTGCTCTAATGCAACCACTTGGGCAGTTGCCCTTGTACCCGTGAGTCCAGCCGTCAATACACTCAACAACTTGGTCGAACGGCGAGAAGCAAAAGTAATGGACCAACTGTACGCACCATTCGTACCCTTGACTGATCGCGTGACCACTGCTGTGCCTAGACCTGGGAGCTCTTCGATCGCGCTCAAGAGCTGAGCTGCCGTAGCATCAAAACTTATAGTCCGTGTGTACTTTTCGTTCCAGCCAAGCTGGAATGAACCGCCTAATGGCGTAGACGTCGCGGGCCGTACCAAGATCCACCCAGCGGAGACATCCGGGCGAGAAGAACTTTGGATCCCATTCGTATTGAAATACAAGGGTCGCACGTGTCCAGCATCCGACACAAACTCGACAAACCAGCCGTAGCCATCGCCGTATGGAAACGAAGTGACGGCCAATACTTTTCTCTCTACTACAACTTGTTCATAGAATCCAGAACCTTCTAACAATATCTGCATCTCTTGAGCCGATGCGTTGACATTTATAGATTGCCATATCTTTTCATCAATTGAAATGGCAAATGTGCCATTGATGGGGGCACTACCATTGACGTAGATCATGTACTTTTCACCATATGCCCTTGTTTTTGTTTGAAATGTGCTTGCTCGTAAAGTAGCAGTGGGTAAATTTATAGAGGCACGCAATGGACGCCAGCGATGAGCATCCGTGAAGGATAATTGCCATCGCGAACCGCCATTGGACATTTGCTCTATTTGGTGCACGTGAATCTGTTCACGAGGAAGTACGGTTTGCAATTCGGTAGAAAGTTGGTCAGTTGTTACGCTAGTCGCTGCAATGTACTTTGTTTTGCGTTGCGAATAGGCAACTGTCTCCTCATTTGTTGCATCTGGGTACGACACGTTTAACGGGACAAAGGTGGCATTAAAAGGCAGGAAGAGGTCGACGAAAAACACGTTAGTTCCAATCCGAATTAGGTCGCCACGGGCTAAGAAGCCACTTAGATCCCGGCTTGTTGTCACCAAAGGCCAATTTTGTTGTACCTTGAGCGTACCCGGCAACTGGTGATCAACTTCTCCGATCGAAAGCTGAAACGAACCTCCGATACAGCATGAAAGCATTCCATCTTGCACAGTTGTGACGAAAGATACGATTTGACCCGTAGAGACGAGGTTAGACGCGTCGACCGCTAAGCTTGAGACGTCTCCTCTATTGTAAAAGGTAATAGTCCATGAATACAGACCGTACGCCGCCGGTTCTATTGTGGACCGAGAGACTGTTACATTGGCTACAGGAGCCAACTTTGCCACTTGGGTAGCCAGCTCGGATGCTGTTGCGTCCGCGGGTACTACAACACGCTTTCCGGGTCCAAGTTGGAGTGAGAAATTTCCAGACAAGGCCCCCAGTGATCCTTTCACTGACTCGGTGACTGTAATCCTTGCGTCGAGTTTATTTGAGACTAACGTTGTTTGGGGTCCCGTTGCAACAAGAAGAAGCGGATCTGCGTGTATCTTTGGCGCTGTAAATGTGATGAACCAATTGAAATACGTCTCTGCTGTCCCACTCGTTCGACTCACTGCAACAGTTCCTATAGATGAAAGAAGATTCAAGGCATTTTGCATTGCCAGAGCAGTACAGCTGAACGGTAGCGCTGTGGTCGTCTCACTGTCGTACGCCAAAGTGAATGTTCCCGAGAGCGCTCCACCACTGGAACTAAATGTCTGTACGTGCTGTACCTCCAGCTGGGTAGCAGACTGTAATGTATGAGTGTTACACCATGGATACTCACCTTTGAGGCTCGTCAAATCTAGAGCAATCAAAGAAGTAGGAGGTGAAGATGTAAATGTGACGTCCCAAGCAGATCCCCCTGTCATATCCGTCCAAGCCAACGAGACCTGAAGCGTTTGAGATGATAGCGACATCAAACTGAGCAAAGCGGTTTGAACTTGTGCTGCACTAGATCCCACGGCCACTTGAGTTTGAAAGCCTTGATAGCTCAGCCCCACATTTCCTCGCAAAGAACGCATTTGACCTTTATGAACCTCGTAAACTGCGAGCGTTGGGAATGCAGTGCCCGTTGACGTCATACTCGCAACCTGTAGTGGCGGCAAGTCCCCTGCGTGAAATGGAAACGTCACGATCCATGTGCGTCCTCCTTGTGTGTTGTGTTCAAGCAGAGTGACATTGACTGCTTCGATTGTGACTAACTTTTCGAGCGTCGACTTGACTTCCAAAGCAGTGGCATTGAAAAGTAATCTAGTTGAAATACTGCCTTGAAAAGCCAGTTGAAAATTGCCATCAAGAAGTCCACTTGAAGCTGATAACGTTACATTCTGGACCTCGACGATGATTCCCTTTTTCGTCTCGACAAAATTATTGGGCCCACCACTTGTGAAATTGGACACCACAGCCAGGTCGCCAATATCTCCGGCAGCATAGAATGTCACATCCCAGCGATATCCCGAAAGTGTTGCTTGCGTCACAGAGCTCCGAGCCACTGTTACCGGTCCGTCGTGATAGACACTTTGAATCGCGCTTAACACTTCTTCATCACTTGCTTGAGAATCGATCAATTCAGACACGGCGGACTTGAAACCAATGCGAAACATGCCAGTGAAAAGACTGTCACCAACAATCGTCAACGATTGAATCTCCCACATATTTCCAATTTGCGATACATACAAACGCTGGATTCCAGGCACATTATTCAATGCAAGATGAAGTTGTTGAATCTCTGGTTTGTTTCCGATCGGTCTCGTTAGTACGCTCACATTCGGAGACGGTCCCGTCAAACCTATGCTTGACACTGCAATCGGATAGAGAATTGACGTTCCAGAAGCAAAGTCAATAGTCCACTGACGTTCCCCTGAGAGTCCAGGGCCAAGTATAGAACACGATGTTCCTCCAACGACATTCAACATCATTGGACAGTCTGCATTGATCGACATGGGAACCAGTTGACCGGAAACTTTATGCGTGACTTGGAACGAACCTTGTAGTGGTTTTGCATCGAGTAGACCAGTAATCACGACATCTAACCCGGTTGAGAGAGTGCTTACCGCATCCCCATACGATCGATAATCAGCAGTAAGAAGCGGAAGGTCCCCATTGATGGGTGGAAACGTGACTTCCCAGATGCGAAGAAACGCAGAGTCGTCTTTCACATTTACAATTGTGACAGACACAGCATCAAGTGACTCAAGTCTCGTTTTCATTTCGACACTTGAAGCGTTCCATGGTATGAAGGTTGTCGTCTCAGACCCCAATTTTAGCACGAAATTCCCGCTCGGCGGTGGTGTAGTTCCCCCACTTTTTCGTACAACGTAGCTCGTGACCCCGAGAAGATCACAGCGGATTTCCAGCAACATAATGGGCTGCACATTGACCTCAAAGCGCACGTCCCATTCGTATCTCGTAAACGTGTTTGTCACTTTAGAGCTAAAGGAAACAGTCACGTCTTTTAGAGCTGGAAGTTGTTTAAGTGCTGTGGCCATGTCTGCACCATTAGCTTGAAGATTGACTTCTACGAACTTTCCTTCAAAAAATACTAAAAATGTTCCCATTCGAGCCTGTAAATTGGCACTAAACAAACTCAAAGTTTGAATCTCAACCAGAGTCCCCGGACGCAATCGAGATGTCGAGACGTTGGCTGCAATACCCGCGAGATTATTGGAAGCCAACGATAGCTTTGGCTGCTGCCCCACATCCGACACGAACGTCACGTACCATGTATAGTCTTGCACACTCACATTAAGTGGACCCGTTCGTGCGACTTGAAAGGCATGACTTCCAAGCGTCGCGTCCGTTAGTTTCTGCGCAAAGGACGGCGCGCTTTCCGTCGAAAAGAGCGTCGCAGTCACAAACCCGAATACACGCAAAGTAAATGTCCCAGAGATGACGCTATTAGCCGAAGTTTGAACCGTTTGAATCTCGGGTAACTGCGGTGTATTCGTTAGCATCACACGTTGCACTTCAGGCCTGTACTCCGACGAGGTCGTGACTATAACTTGTGTCTGAGTCAATGCTGCAGGGTGATCAAGTTGTAGCTCGTAGACCTCAGGTGCAGCTCCCCAACTTTTTGTCGTCACCACTTGAACATCAGGGCTTTCATTCATCACGTCAATCTCGACCAACTGGATCTCGCTTTGAGGAGCTCGAGAGCGAATAGATACGCGTTGGGTTTCGTTCTTAGCCTTGCGAAGAGGAGCAACGCATTCTAATTGATCCGACGAGCGCAAAACCGCAGGTACTTTGGTTTCAGCAAACATACATTCCAAAGTCGCACTTGAATTGAACCCGGAGCCTGTGATAGTCACAACGTTGCCACCTTTCGGTGAGCCGTACGTTGGACTGAGCTTAAATGCAATAGGCTTTAAATCCACGGTCAATTCTTGGTAAGATTCACTGAAATCTTGCTCGTTAGATGACAATTCAACCATATATCGACCTGGGTGAAGACTCGGGGAACGGCACTGTACCGTTGATTCGATAACCTTTGCTTGAGCTATCACCTGACCAAATTTACACCACACGGTAATTAAAGCATCGACTTCTGTTGTTTGCAGCGTAATCAGAGACTGATCTCCAGAGAACACAACGGATGGAGAAATACTTAACACTTGTGGTAGCTCGACGTATGAGAAGGAAACGACAGAATCCTGGGTAAAGGTAGAACGAGCGTCACCTTTCACTACATTCACGCTTACAACTTGTGCCGACTCGGCGATGTATGTGGGTGTAAAGCATTGAGCGACTCGTGAGTCAGTCACTTGAGCTCGCACGACAAGTGTTCCAAAGATACAGTAAAGGTCCTCAGAAATTTCAAAGCCTTCACCCTGGACGGTGACTAAAGTACCACCTCGGAACGGACCACTTGTAGGAGTGATGGAGTACACTACTGGTACGTCTTCGTACGAGAAAGTTAATGCTTTCGAGGCGTAAAGTATGCCATCGACTGATATCGATACCTGGACGACTCGAGCTTGGAAAGAAAGTGGTACAACACACTCAATCCATCCACCACCGAGATTCATCGCCGACACAATTTGCGTTTCGCCAACGTGGCACTTGAGGTTTTGGTGCAGTTGAGAAAGCTTGTGACACTGTATCTTGACGGTCACTGGCTTTCGAATCGGACTTTGCGACGGTTGTAAGCGTACGGGTTGGAGCGGGGCTTGGACAAAGATTTGGAGTTCTGTGTTGGATACTTCTTGACCGTTATTGGAGACTTCGATACTCAAGAAGCTTCCTGGAAGCCACCGTCTTGCAAATTTATCGTTTACGACGCATTCAATGATGCTTGGCGAGATAAATCTACCCGGGACCAGGACATCTTCAATCACACATGATAACAGCGATGAATCTACGAAATTGGCACCCATGAGACGAAGCGTTGTGGCGTCCGTGGCATGAATGGTGGGTGGAATAATCTTGGTTATCGTCGGCATGCTGTAGTAGTAAAAGCTTAACTTTTGCAACGTCTTGTATCGGGAATTTACATCAGCTAGACGAGCAATTGAAAATGACACTACACCCGCTTTCGACTGACTTGGAGAAACGCACTCGGCCAGGGTTGCATTGATCACATGGAGACGAGAAGGTGTGGTAGCAAATACACAGACCAAGTCTGTTGTCGAAGTATTTCCAAAGAAATTTGACCCAAAGATCTGTACCTTCGTCCCTCCTCCTAAAACTCCAAAGGACGGTGAAATGTAGTAGACCGCAAACTGTTCTCGGTACAAGATTTTGACCCCATCGTTCACAAAATTGAGGCCATTTAGTGCCACATATACGCTGTAGATGCCAGCATTCATGTACGTCGCGAGGCACAAGAGGTGAGTGCTTGAGACCCATTTAACGGGTCTAGAAGGTCCGTCCTCCCCGATTCGACACCGCATTGTTTCTTTAGCCGTCTCTGTAAAGCCATTGCCTTGAATAGTAAGCGTCACGTTAGCCTGGAATGTTGATAGACTGACTTCAGACGGAAAAACCGACGTTAACACTGGCCGTGGACGAACTAAAAATGTCAATTTCTCACTAAAATCGAGTTGGTTGATCGATACTGCAACACTGACGATCCCCCCCAGCAATTGTTCGGGTACATCGGCCGTCGCGACTGAGGTAGTCAAAACAGTAGCCGACACATCGCTTGTATTGGACCCACAAGCAAACCTTACTGTCATTCCATCACGAAAGTCCAAGCCTGAAAGCGTCATTATCGTGCCTTCCGCTGCAGAGCCACTCAGAGGCGCTATCTTGGCTAATGTCGGAAAATTTACGTACTGAAATATGATTGTTTGTTGTCTCTGTGCGTCAAACCGGTCTTCTCCATCGTTTGAGCTCCAGTAGAATGAAACGATTACGTTCGCCGGCTCTCTTACACCAGGTGAGACGCAACTTATCGTATCTTTTTCAATCAAAAAGGCACGAGTGTCTTGCTCTCCAAAGGAGCAAAACATACTCACTCCTTCATTTTCTAGCACCTCGCCATTGTTCAATGCGATGTGGACACGCGTACCGCCTTCTATAGGCCCTACAGAGGGATGAACCGCCGTAATTTGAGGCCTCACCTCGTAGTTGAGTGAGGTGTCGAAGAATGTGAAATCGTGGCCATTGTTACTGACCCCGATCGAAACTTGGCCAAGTCGGTTTTTCCAAAGAGGACACTTCACCACGGTCGAATCAATGAAAGTAGCCGGAAGTGATGGCACATTTGCACCAAAAATACACTGCAATTCCGTCGTATTAAGAAAATGTGAGCCCTTTACTGTTAACTCACTTCCTCCCGCTTCCGGTACATGCTGGATCGACACATTGAAGATCTGAATCGGTACATCATAGAAAAAATCTACTGAGTTGGAGCGAATGCCAGAGCCAATAGCAACATATAGTGCAACGACAGAAGCATTAGCAATGCTGCTGGGAGCTGTGCATGTTAACACACTTTGATGATAAGTAGTCGGGATAACTTGAATGGCATCAAACATACACACAAGTGTCGTGTCGTCCAGAGCTTCTCCAGATAAAGTTACGACCGTTCCACCACTTATAGGACCATGATCGGGCTCGACGGCGTACAGCACGGGCTCAGTTATCACAAACAATGAATTGTCCGCCATATACCGCTTCTTTCCATTGAATATAAGTCCTACCTCTGCCTTCCCTGGTGTCCACAACGGTGTATAGCACATAAACTCGGTACTCGATACAATGTAAGCTGGTCGTGTCAATGTGCTTGTCGAACGCACAAAAATGCAGTCATAGAACGCGCTCGTGTGTGCGACTTCTGCTGATAACTTTAGATGTAACTCAGTGCCACCGGAAGTCGCTACTTTGTCTGGGTATACACTCAAAACGTCCATCGCGTCATAGTAGTACAGAGTCTGTAGACTAGTGGTGTAGTCGACTCCATTCATTGTCAGTTCGACTGCTATGTAGCCCACAGTTGGACGAGCTGGTGCCACACAAATTACTGTTGCTGACGAGACAAAGATGGCAGGACTAGTGCTCTGAGACTCACCAAACCGACATTGTAAAGCATTTGTCGATAGAAAGTTGTGTCCCGTGAGAACAAGCTGTTCTCCTCCTTCACTTCTGACAATCGATGGGCTCAGTGATCTAATCTGTGGGGGGTTGTAGTATGTAAACCATACAGGAAAGTCACTTTCGATTGAAATTCCTAGAGCACCAACACTGACTTTGACCTTGTGAGGAAGTTGAACAGCAGGAATGACACAAGAAAGTGTCTTCGGGTTCAAGAGCACGGCGGGCACAGCCACCTCATCGAATAAACAGCTGTACTCCATGCTTTCATCGATTGTGCCACGAATTAAGACTCGTGTACCACCCCATATACTGCCCGCAGTAGGGTAGATTTCGTCGAAATGAGGAATAGCATAGTAAACAAAAACTACATTTGCTGAGCTGACAAACGTATCGCCATCCAAACTCACTTCCACGATCACTTCGTGTCGACTCAATTGCTCAGTCGACCAAAAGGGTAATGACGGTAGCATCGGAGCACGACAGCGAACTTCGGTTCGATTTACGTAAAAAGCAGATACTCGGTTAAGTCCAAAACGACATTGTAAGTTTCTTGAGGGGTAAAAGCCAAAGCCAAGGACGCGAATCTCTCTGTGCTGATTTCTGAAGCCCGATTTGGGCTCAATCGACGTGAGCGCCAGCATTTCAACGCTTGTAAGTGGTCGTTGAAATAGAGCAATTTCTTGGCTATTCCATGATATCCCAAACGAGTAGTTTCCTGGTCCAAGTTGAGGCGATTTGCATTCTAATAGGGTTCCTGAAATCACTGTCGCAAACGTTTTCTTGTCCTTACCAAAGTTACAGACATAGCGGAGATAAGGAGAAAAAGTGGTACCCAAAACACGAAGTATAGCTCCTCCTGATTCTGGAATTATCGTCGGAACAACACTGTCAATCGTTGGACGGGTAAGGAGTTCAAACGCTAGCGAATTCGTCGAGTAGCGCTCCCCATTCTGCCAGATTGAGACCCTCAGTCGTCGAGGGTGCTCAAAGGCGAAAGTAGGAGCGAGGCAATTGAGGTCTCCGGACAAAGTCACCTGAGCTTTAGTTAAAACCACTTCCTCTCCTTTCGCTTCAAACCCACACTCGTAAGCAACACTAAAGTCAACATCCACCGTCTTTAAAGAAGCTGTTAATGTTACATTTCTCTCTAATGAAGCCATTTGTGGTTTAATCGAAATGAGCTCACGCCTTGCAAGATACTGAAATTGCTCTGGACTCGTAGCTAGATCTTGTCCATTGAGCGTAATTGCCATCGAAAGATTTTCACTTTGCATTCCTAACGGAGTAGAGCACGTCACGTGCTCTAGCTGGATCGATTCCGCTTCGACAAAAGTCGGTCCAAATCGGCACATGATCATCTGCTGCATCCAGAAATCGATAGCTTCAGAAAGAGTAAAAACCACCAATGTTCCTCCATTCGCACTGCCCCGCGTCGGAGATACATTTGTCACAATAGATTCAGGAACGAAGGTAAAAGACAGCGAGGAACCGTTGATGAAATGAACACTGTCTCCTTCAATACAGAGTTTGATCGTCCCAGGACGATGTGGAGGGCTCTTGCACTCAACCTGCGAAGGTGTCACGAGTCGAGCATGTACTGAACTATCACCAAAGACACAATGCAAATTCCCAGGAAGAGACACAGGAGTCACGTCAATGATAACATTCGTGCCACCACGACTTAGTCCCACATTTGGGGTTGCTGCAAGCAAAGCGATCGGGGCTTCAAAAGACACCAATAACTCATTGCTAGTCGACGCATTTGTGACAATGGCTATCGGTAACACAAGACTACGAGTACCGACACCTGGAGTCTTGCAACGAACTCTCGAAGACGTAGTAACTTCGGCTGTTGCGATGAATTGTCCTCTTCCAAAACTGCACTGGAGAAAGCTGTGGTCAGTGAATCCTGAACCTTTCACTTCAATTTCCATTCCTCCAGCTACAGCAACAGCAGAGGGCTGAATGGCTGTGATCCATATACGCGAAACGAACGTGATGTTTTGAGTTGAAAAGATGAAATTGACACCATCACAAGCGATAGATACCAAATATTCGCCAGCAGGAAGAAGAGGAGGAAGGCACGAGACTTTGGTCGAGGACAAGACTGACGCACGGGTGACAAGACCACCGATGCGGCACAATGGTGTAGCATTTTCAAATGGGAGGTAGAAATGTAGCCCAGTAATCATGAAATAGTCGTTTTGCGTGGATTCCATGAATTGATCAGGAGATATCGACGTGATCACTTCATCCGGAGTGTACGTAAACCTGTACATATCTCTGTTAAGTGTTTGTTGGTTTTGAAAAGTGACACTTAATTGCACTTGTCCCGGACTCTTTGCTGGCGGAGACGTACAGAGAACAGTGCCAGGCTCTATCACAGTTGCAGCAACAACAATATCTCCAAAGCGACAAACCAAATCGTCTCTATCATCGAGTAATTGATCAATTTTTGATACCACGAGAGAACCCCCTCTTACTGGCCCGCTTGTGGGGATCACGGTGATGATTTGTATCGGACTGACAGCTTCAATGTGTAAATTCTGCTTCGACACCACATAGCCTCCAGTATCTTCAATGCTCGCTATGTATCGCCCGGGCGTAAGTAGCAGAACTTCTCCTCCAAAGTGGTTCTGTCGGCTGTCTTTTGCAAGATCGAGGGAAGTTCGAATTCGTGTTTCGCCGCCATCTTCGAGCAAAAGACTCATGGTATATGATGAAAATGAATCAAGTCCTTGCACGCATACTACCACAGATTGTCCAGTCAATATCTTTGCAGGAAAGATTGCAAGACCAAGCATAGGGAATTGGTACCTCCAAAACAAATTAATCTCTAGCTCAAGTGCCACAAAATTAGATCTATCAGATAAAATGCCAACTGTAAAGTTCACTTTCGAGCTTAAAGCCGCTCTTTCGGTTTGAGTTTGAGTTAAAAGTTGAGATGGAGGCGCCACGCAAGAAATCGTATCCGCACGAAAGAAAGCTGCTTCAACGCTGATGTTTCCGAATTGACACACAAACGTCACCTCTGGTACAAAGCCACGTCCCGAAACTACCACATCTTCACCACCAAAAATGGATCCACTCCTCTGACTCATTGAGTGGAGAGTAGGACGTGGATGATACATTAATGTCGAATGAGACCCTCCTACAAAGTCGTGTCCATTGTTTGATACGGCTACGGTCACTTGTCCAGGAGACGACACGTCCGGTAAGGTGCATTTGATAGACGTGCGCGAAGAAACAAAAGCTGCTACTTCGTAAGCCTCACCGATTCGACACGTATAAGTTTCGGCAACTTGAATTGATTCTGATAAGAAAATGACCACGTCGACTGTTTGAGTGATAATTGCATGTCGCGGACTCATACTAAGCACTTTAAGTGCCGGCAGGAGGTGGATCTTGAATCCACTGTTTGTATAATCAACTCCATTTGCTGAAATTTCAAGAGTGACGTATGAATAGACAGCATGAGAAGAGAATGCGGGTGCAGCACATCGCATTTCTGCCTCGCTAAGACTTACGGCGGTTGTCACAACATTCGAGTCAAACGAACAGTACATGAGACCATCTAGAAAATTACGTCCTTGGACAGATATGAGGCCACCAAGTGTGTAAGATATCGATTGCGGCACGATATCAGAAATAGATGGTGTGGCATAGTACTGAAATCTTTTCTCAAACACAAAAATGGTGAGATCGTCACACTCAACGCTAATTTCAACTTCACCATCATTATCTTGAGATGGCATGGAGCACTGTAAAGACCTGTGTGCTTTGTCCCAAAACGCATCGATGTTTAAGTCGCCAACAATACAATTCCAATGCCTACATTGTGGAGCTCCTGTATCCAACGATATCGTTAGCTTGGTGCCACCGGAGATTGGACCTGACGTTGGAGAAAAGTCACGTGCAACTGCATTTCGTGTAAATGCAAAGCGCAAGTTGGTATCAATAAAATCTACTCCGTTAATCGAGAATCCAAAGGCAACTGTTCCTAAGCGATGCACTGGGGCACGACAAAGAACCAATTTGTCCGATATCCATTCCGCCGGTACATTGTTTTCACTATCCAATGTGCCAAATTGACAGCTTGAAGTCGTAAGTCGAGGAAAACTTGCACCTTGGACGCGAATCCAAGAACGTGTGGATTCTCCACTGCTATTTGGGTAAATCGATCGGATTGTAGGCTCCAAAAGGTACCAAAAGCGCGGACCTTCGACGAAATTTTGTCCATTAAAAGATAAATGTGTCGTCACTGGTCCCGCGACATCACTTTGTACGGCTGGAACGGCAACACTGACGGACGCTCGAGTTGTTAGAACGTTTTGAAGAATCGATGTACCAATTTGAATCGACACATTGTAGGAAGCGTCGAACGGTGTCGCGTGTTCCCAGCTCAAGGTCAAAATCGTACCTCCCGTCACACTTCCCGATTTTGGGTGTAGCTCGATAAAAGATGGATTTTTGTAAAAGCAATACGATAGAGATTCCTTCGTAAATTCCTGGCCGTTGGACGAAAATCGGAAGTCCACGGGGCCAAATAAAGCCCAACTTGATAATTGAACAATGCACGTCGCTTCAGTTGAGCTCACAACAATTGCAGGAATTGTACGATTTCCAAACCTACAAACGCTGCTAGCTGTTCCAACAAAGTTGCCACCGTTTACACTCACCAAAGTAGTAGCAGTCAGTGGTCCTTTACTCGGAAAGATACTTGATACAAAAGGGTTTTCTGCATACATAAAAGTCAATGAAGTTTCGCTTACTTCCACTCCATTCAAAGACACAAACACTTGAACTTCACGTGGACCTGACACAAAAGGTGGCATGATACAAGTGATCATTGTGTCAGTGATAAAAAGAGCGGGAACGAACACTGCGCCGGCTAATACACAACTCAAGCTATGTCCATCCTGGAAATAGGCACCTGATACCGTCACAACAGTCCCACCGTCGATAGAGCCAATTGAAGGCGTGAGACTTTCGAGATTTACTTCACGGTAGTATCGAAACGGAAAAGTTGCAATGGGTACAGTCAGACTTGTCGATGCGTTAATTATCCGAAACATTTCGACAACTCCCATTACTCTTCGATCCGTCCACCGTGGGGGAAACCAACGAAATTCGTTCAATCGAATTGGATTGGCTGGTGCAAGTTCCGAGCAAATGGAGCGATTTTGAGAGCAAAAGCGTCCAACGATCGCTTCATCTCCCAAAGAGCTGTTCTTTCCACTTCGATAAAAAACAACTGGAGTCGCACCACGCACAGAAGTCGCACGAGGTCGTATAGTCCACACGCCCTCGTCCAAAACCATGAGCCTTTCATTTGCGAAAGATCCGACCATAGATAGGGAATAATCAATGACACCAACTACGACTGAAGTCTCCACTAAGGTCGCAGCTTCACATTTCACTTTGGTGTCCGAAACAAAGGTTGCTGGAGTCAACTCATTGCCAACAATGCATTGCAAATCACTTGAATCTCGAAAATCTCGTCCAGAAAGAACTATTTCTAACGGGTGTTGTGCGTACATTGTTTTCGGCGCGAAATCTAAAACTGTTGGACTCACAACGTATTCAAATCGAAGTGGTTCAACGGAATAGTCTTGCAGATTGTTACTCACTTGGACTTCTACCCATCCAGGGCTATGTGGAGGCGCCACACAAGAGATTGACGAGTTTGACAGCCACATTGCTGCCACCACACTAGAAATGCCGAAGCGACATCGAAGTCCTGCCCCCTGAACGAAGTTCAAGCCTTGTATTGTGACTGCATACCGACCGTCAGCTGATCCACGACTTGGGGAAATACTAAGTAATATCAGAGCAGGATAATACGTGAATGTCAATTGTGGTGCGTTCAAAAATGAAAAAGTGGTTGTGGAAATCGAGAAATTGACTAAAGTCGCTTGACTTGGGGGTGAGATGCAAAAGATCTGCGTGGTAGATAGAAATTCTGCCGGAACATTAACGTCCCCAAACTGACAAAAGTATCCATCATTACTTGTGAATGGTCCACCGCAAATTAGTACGCGTGTCCCTCCTCGATCCGGGCCGCTTTTGGGTAGAAGTAGTCGTACAAACGGCGAAATCTGCGAACAAAAGTCGAGCGGTTCATCAAGAACGTTTATGCCGTCTACAATGAGCGAGAACTGTGAGCATTTATGCCACTGCGGCCATGCGTGTGGACACCTCACTTCCGCTTGATTAATGAATGTAACTGGCGTCTGTATGCCGTCGACATCGCAGTGCATAGGCACATCAAAATAGTGACTCCCCACCACGGAAAGGAAGTGACTGTCAGCCGTACGACGTTGTATCAGTTTCCGAACAATCGGTTCTCGAACGAACGAAAGCGTTACTGATTCAAGACTGCATTGATTCAGTCACTGAGACATAAGCGCACGTTGACAAAACCCGGAGAACGTTTCGGCGCAACACAAGACCCGTGAGTCGAATTAAGCAGCACGAAAGGCATCAGGTCATACGGGTAATACGACACAAATTGGCAAACCAGGTCTATAGTTGAAGCCAAATGTACTCCCTTTAGAACAATCGTTTGCCCTCCAATCGCCAATAGTAGCGTCGGAGAAGCAGTCTGAAGTATTGGTCTTGCTATCAGGTGAAATGGAACGTCAAAGATGGCTCCCTCTTGCGCAGCTTGTTTCACTTGCAGCGTTGCTGGTATCGATACGGAGGCGTTATCGATCGTGCCCAGATCGTCTACAGTCGCAAGTGAGCACGTGCACGTGGACGCACCAATAAAGACAGCATCCGCAGTAGCTCGCTTGCTACCATCCACATCGAGTTGACACGTCAAGTCAACAAACTCATGAAAGTTGTGCCCGACTAATGTTACAACTGTAGATTCGTCATCAATGAGCGCATAGAGTGGCGTCGCATAAATCACTACAGCTGGAGGATAGAGCGTGAACAATACTAAATTCGCGGAAAATTCGTGATTGTTGTTGGATACGCGGACTGGAAAGGTTCCAGCATAAAATTGACGTGGAAAGACGCACAGAACGCGATTTTGGCTTTGAAAGTGACTTGCACGCACAATGGCTGTACCCACACTGCACCGAAAGAGTTCAGAATCGATAAAGCCAGTACCAGTAATCGACACGATAAAGTCTCCAGCCCCTGAGCTTCGCGACGGTGAAACGGAGTACACTCGCGGTGCAGCTGTGCAGAGACATACAGTAATTCCATGTTAAGAAAGCTACAACCGTGTTTTTTTTACCAAACTTACGTGTGTAGTTATAAAGTAGGCTGCTGCTTGTTCGCTGTCCACCCACTTCGAGCTGTACGTGGGACAATCCAGGAGTCGATGGTGGAGTAATGCAAACAATTCCGCCGTCATTCGCCCAAAATGCGGTCGTAGTAGTGATCAAGGCGCTATCCTCACGACTAAAAGCACACTTTATTTCCGCATAGCGAGGAAAATTCTCGCCAATAATTAAAAGTCGTGTGTCCCCAGTCTCAGATCCGAGCGGTGGTATAACATGCTGCAGGGTTGGCTCGGCTGTATGATACAAATATAATCAGTTAGCACGGATTAAACACAAAATAACTATGATGACGCACCGAGATATTCAAACACAACCGACGAGTTTCGAGCAGGAATACCATCAAAAGTAACACTGACATCAACAAGACCTGAACTATGGGGTGGAGCTACACAATCCACTTGAGATGAAGACCTCACGATTGCAGGACTATGACCGTGGCCAATGTGACATACCATCGGATACTTGGAACTGAAACCGATACCCTCAATCCGGAGTTTAGTACTGAACGAAATCAGCCCAAAATGTGGTATAACACTAGAAATACCAGGCGTCAAGAGATAAGTGTACGACCACTCAACCGGTGTAATGAGCTCTCCATCTAATGTGCACTTGACACTCACGTCTCCAATTCCTGTTTCACTGGGAGGAGATGTAGCGATGAGGCTCGTTGAGTTTACAAGTCTTACATTTGAAGCGCGAGAAGATCCAAAGATACACATGACGAAATCTTCGGACTTGTTCAGCCATCGTCCGGAAAAATGTACGATCGTTCCACCTTCGACACTGCCGTAGGATGGTGACATTTCTACTAAGTCAGGCATGTCTTGGTACAGAAAGTGGATACTATCGAACGAGAAGATGGCTGCGGCGATCGAGACGCTAACGTCTGACTGGCGTCCACAAACGCTGCGTGGTGTAGTACATTGAATCATCGTGTTGGTCAATCTCGTGGCGTTAACTTGCAAGTGTTCATCAAAATGACAATAAATGGCCACATTGTCAATAAATCCAGTTCCTACGACAACGACTTTGGTACCTCCTTGTAAAGTGCCTCGCCAGGGGTACATGGATGCGATTGTTGGGGCGTCCACGAAAGCAAAAGCTGTTGTAGCAATGCTTGGTCGTGCCCTATTTGAGCTTAGTGACAAAGTGATACTGCCAGGCTCAACAAAAGAGCCGTCGAAAGCACACAAAGCGATTGCTGGAGATTTCACGACTGCTAAAACAGGTTCCAAGTGCGAGCTGAAATGACAATAAGTTGGAACTCTATCAAAATCTTGTCCGTGCACTGTAATATTGGTGCTTGTGCCTCGTTCGACAAATTTCGGTGAAATGTCGTTAATCTCAAAGAAAGGAGCAGGCATCACGATTGAGTTTAAATGAGATCCTCCAGAAATCAATGAATAGTCAAAAGTCGAAAAGTCTAGTTTCATTCTACCTGGCACGGCACCGATATTTTGTGCGACAAAGCTAGGAGCGAAGTGATATGTAAAGGCTAAGTCTGTGCTTATAATCGACGCTCCAACTTGAAAATCTATCTCCACTGTTCTGTTTTGATCTCCATTTGATTCCAATTCTGGAAGTCTACAATATAAACTGGAAGCATTATCCACTCGAGCAGCAACGCGAGCAAAATCCCCCAAAAGACAATCAATCGCTAGTGAAAAACTTTCGTTAAGGACAAAGCCAGACCCAATGACATGAACAAGCTCAAAGTGATCGTTTGACATGATTGAGACCGTTTTGAATGATGGCATAGCATAGATGTACACGTGAATTGCTGCGCTAGAGAAATGGTTCCCATTGTTGAGGCTGATCCGCAAGTTGTAATCATGGTCAGACTGTATTGTAGAGGGTATTGGACACGTCACTACGTCCGTCGTGATGACACTAGCATTCGTCACAAATTCTCCAAACGCACATTTCGCGTTGAAACCTTTTAGGAATCCATGCCCTCTCACTGTAATCGTAGAATTAACATTCTTGGCTACGTAAGGTGTATCAACACTTCGAATAAAAATGGGGTCGTGTACCAGAAGATTCACTCGACTGCGAGTAAAGTCACGCCCGCCATTCAAAGAGACACTAACTTCTAACATTCCAGATGGAAAAATTGCCTGATGGGTTGCACAGTGAACCATTCGACCTCCATTTTTCACAATTCCAGGAACTAAGAGCGTTGCACCGATCCGACATAGCACTCCTCCAAACGAGACGAGATATTTTCCAAATATGCTAAGTGATATCAAACCATTTCTGGGCACATTCTCGGGTGATATCGCATCGATGATAGGCGGAGCATAATACTGAAACAAGAGACTAGAATTGGAAAAATCAAGCCCATTCAAGGCAATACGAAGGGTTACGGGCGCTAATCCGTAAGAGTCAATCGCTGGAATCCACGCCGGACTAATGCATCGAATGGTTCCCCTCGAAAGGAAGAAAGCCTGACCTCGACTGTCTCCAAATTGACAAGCTAAATTTGTCGAATTCACAAAGTTTTGGCCTGTAATGTCAACGTTTGTGCCACCAGTTGCTGGCCCTGCCGACACTGACGCATGTTCCAAGAGCAAATCATTGTACACGATAATACGGACAACATCCGATGTGGATGAAAAATCCTGCGCGTTGTTTGATACAAAAACTGCATATGGCCCTGGATCGGACAATAATGGTGTCGGGCACTCAAGAATTCGAGAGGTTCTAAACGCTGCGATGGACTGCCAATTTACCGAATCGGATGGCCTACCTTCACTTGTCAGCTTGATTAAGGCACAACTTAGGCCAGCAAAGTCTCCAAAGCCACTACCAGAGATGGTGAGAATTGTTTTGAACCGAATCGGAACAAGCTGAGGGAACACAGACGCAACTCGCGGCATAGAAATAAAGCAAAACTGCAAGCTTGGAATCTCAGGAATAAACTGACCCTCAATTTGAAGCTGTAAATTCTTATAATCTGTGGAAGCGCCTGATGTTCTCCATCGTAGTAAATGGGAGGCCACGTATTCAACTGTATCATTTAAAATGGAATAGCGCACATTGTCAAGAAATCCATGACCCGACACTTCAACAACTGTGCCTCCTATCGTAGGTCCATTATCCGGCCAGACTTGGTCAATATATGGCGCATCTACAAGCTCTAAAACCTTCGGGCGGTCTGAGAAATCCACTCCATTGATAGATACATCGATTTCCACACTTGAAAAGTTTTCATCGTGGTGTCTAAACTCCATCTCACACTGTAATCTTGACTGGGATAAAAACCTCGCGGGTACAAGCAAACTTCCAATGGAACATTTGAGAGAAGTCAAGTTTGCAAAATGCACTCCGAAAAGGTCAACAACCTGTAATTTAACGGTGCGTATCACTTGCACTGGGAATATCCGAAACAATGACGGGCGTTTGAGCACTCGAAATTCGCCTAGTGATGTATAAGAAACTCCATTTTGTGAGATAGCAAACTGAATGCTGTTTTGATTGGCCAAAGTGGGGATCTGGCACGTAATTGTATGTGCCGTTACCTTGGCTGGTGGAAAAACAACGTCAGCGTTCACCTTACACATCGAAAAGAGCTCATCAAAGGCTGGCGAGCCATGCACAGTTATTATTGATCCAACGTGAATCTCTCGCTGTTTTGGCTCGAGCGACCACACTGTAAATGGAGTATCAACCTCAGGGTTTATGATTTCGTCTGGGTTATCATCAGCATACACCAATTGCACCGACAACAATTCCGAGTCATCAACTGTCGGCAATGCCATATTGTATTCTTCTCGGTCTGGGTCGATGGCTTGTCTTACATTGACCAATGGTTGTAAGAGGTCTTTACGATAGTAATGAGGTTTTGGCTCAAGTGGTTTAACTGAATCATCAGTCATTACTGTCGAAATCGTTTGCGTACGGTTCATCTTGACTTCATCGGTAATCATTAAATAATTTAATTCTGTCTTGGATAAAGCGACATCGAATACAAATACGGATTTGAGATATCCTGTAAAACCGCCAAATGCTTGATTTGTTGCCGCTCCAGCGACCAGCAGACAACTCGCGATACCTCTCGGCGTCATTTCCATCGCTATTATCTCTCCATCCATGAGAAGGTACGTTGTATCGGTATCAAACACAGCTGCGACAAACGACCACTCGTCAATTTTCACTGGAGCTTCTTCCACCACTTGATCTCCGATGGTCCACCGGCCTTTTGATACACACAGGGCCCGTCCAGCGCTCGATCCATTCTGCGACAACAGACACCTTCAATATAGAGCTGTAAGTTTACTTATAAGATGTTTGTACACTCATGACTTCAACTCAATCACCCACCCACCCTTTGTTGACAGCCATTGCTTCTCCTGCTTGCACCCAGGCACCAATTGTCAATTGTGGAAAGTTGCGACTGTGTATTGAAATAGGAAAATCAATTCCAAAGCCCTGCTCGAGTCTTGCCCCGGATTTCGACGTAGTGATTGTGCGACTTGAACCATCTTGGGCAAAGCCATCTGTGGTGCCGTCGGGAGCATAATCTCTCGAGTCTGAGAGTAGCGGGTAGAATGCCACGAGATGCTGTGGTTGCAAGGTAACGACCGGACTAAGTGTCAGCACTGCATGGGCAGATAGAGCGAGGAGGAGCACGTGGAGAAGCAGTTCAGAGAGCGACATGTTGACACAGGTTTGAAAAGCCTCGTTTGGATTTGCAATCTACTTGAAGCTATAATCAGGACAATTTACAGGACCAACCAAGTAATTGCGTCGCTTTATTGGGTCAGTTTTATGGCGATAATTGCCAATTTCGACTCTTTTTAGCTGTTACGCATTGTGGGTGGATTTTTTACGAGGTTTTAGCCTTGCTTCTGACAAGCAATGTACCTTAGTCGAGCTGCCATGTTCATTTATCTGATAATGATAGCAAAAATGGGTAGTACAAATGATGTGATTCTAGTTTGTGTTGTACATACAGCACAAAGTTTGTAAGCCCTGCGCTCCATTTGCTGCGAAGCCTATAAAGTGCTGGGTAGTCGGTGATGCAACTTGAACTGGGTGGTGTGCTCACCTACAAGTAGGAGGGCATACGTCAGAATTCTTTGTGGTATGTTATAAAGGTGGCTTGTTGTAACACGATGGATGGATCGACGAAGGTTAAGCTTAAAGGTGAGCAGGTAAAGCAAACAAAAGATGTTGGCGATTTAGTCTAGCCAACGGGATTTTTTAAGCTATCATCATGTTTGTCTTAAACATTCAAAAGGCTTTAAGAAGTCCGACATTCAAAAGAGACTAGCTTTTCAAAAGCTTAACTTTTTGACTAGCAAGCGTGCTACGCGTCGATTTGTGCGCATAGTCTTCACTAGTCCCCGTGAACGCAAGTCAACTCCGAGTGCTGTGCGAAATGGGTGCCAATATAACAACCACCTACCCTGGCAACAATCACCACTCGCACTCAAAATAGCCAAGCAAGCTCAAGTACTACAGTGTTGCCGGTCATAATAGCTAGACACAATTTCAAGTTCAGCGAATAGTTGGACAAATTGTTCTGGTTGCAGAAAGCACAGGCTTCTTGCCTCGTGTACTACAAATTCGGTCCTGGGAATAATATTCTGCCGCCGTGGATTGTACCGGCAAATTTGGCAGGTACACAACTAGTGTCCGCCAGTCTTCATTTGGCTAATAATAAGGTCTGCTATGCGGTACAGCCACGCCATGGAACGTCGAAAGCGGTACGAATGGCTTTTACAGCACCATCCACCACGACGACGGTCATGTCAGCATCACAATTTCTTGAAAATCAACACGCCAAAGGCTTCAAGCAATTGTAACAATTGTGAAAGCGCACAAACAATAAAGTTCTTCTGCAGCCTTAATAAGGTCGGCTGATCATCAAAATGACTTATAGCCACACTTCATCGGCACGATCAGTGATACTCGACGCGTCCGAATCCCGAAAAGATGACGAAAGAGAATCGTTGCCTTGCAGACTTCGCCATGGAGAAATCATGTCCTCGCAAGTTATGGAGCTATCGTGAAAGCTGTATTTGAGCGCTTCGTCAAGTGCAGTTTCATCCGTAGTAAATTGCCCGCCCTCTAACGGTGTGGTCTCTGGCGACTGATTCTCTTCGCTAAAAAAATACAGTTCCCAGCACTCTTCACAATACAGTTCCCGACGCCCGCCCGCGACATCCAGCTCTGCTAGCTCTTTCGCGGCACCACAGCGGTAACAATGCTCGCCCTCAACACTCTGGCCTTGCTGCGAGTCTGGCAGCGGATCTGCCGAAGAACCAACGGCTACAGTCGAATGACGCTCGAGTTGTAGCTCCATCTGTAAGCTCTGAAGAATCTTTTGAATCTCGTCAACCATGCTTTTTTTGACGAGCACCAGTATAGCGGACTTATCCTTAATGACTTCGTGTACATCCTGGACCCCACGGTACAGCTCGTTCACAAGCAAATCCGACAAAGCCCCATCTTTGTAGATATTCTCTAATTGGCGCTCTTTGAATTCAACTTGCTTCACCTCCTTTTTCTCATTGCTATGATCATCAAAATCTTCTGACTCGCCAATTTCCTCTTCTTGCACTTGATCCAGCATCGACCCCAAAGGCTTCCTCAACGGATTCATCACGTCACCGTCCTTTTCGTCCTTCTCATTGACCACCTTCGCATCATCATCATCGTCGGCAAACTCCTCATGTTCTTCATGAAGAACATCATCCTTCGACGGTAGATCAAGCAGATCGTCAAGGGATGCCACACTTGCGGCCAGATCGCGTTCGTCAATAAGTAAGTCGCTGGCAACATCATCATCAGCGTAATCGTGCTCTCTTTCCGGCCTAGTATAATCCTTCGACTGCTTTTTTCCGTCCTCGGATTGCACACAATCTACACCCAAACCCTTATTCAGCTCGATCGATTGACGTTCGCTCGCCACAGAGTTCATGCATGCATCAGCAACCGTTTCTTCATTCTGTGAAAAAAGGATCATTGTGTCCTGATGTTTGTATAACGTTTTGATCTCACTTTCGTCAGCTGCAAAAACCGATGCCCTGCTGCTACGACTCAACGTAGTCCGACGTTCTGCTAACTTTCCGTCGCCTTCAACGGTAAAGTAATTCAGCGGTATAAAATCCTCAGCACGGGTCGCAGTTGGAGCTGAATTCGGAATTGAAACTTTGTCTCTGCTAACTAAAGTAGAACAAGCCGAGGAGAAAGACGTGGTAGGCATGACCTGCGCTGGTTGCTGGATTGAAATGTCCTTTTGCATCTTTGCCAGACTTTCAGCCAGATTATCACAAAAAACACCGCTTTGCTTACATTCCAGGCCATTATCCGCAGTGTTCGTGACTTCGCCCTGAAGTTCCGTATGCTTTTTCTTAGCTTCGTCATCAGCATCACTAATGTTATCAGTGGTAGTGATATTTGACTCCACCACGTTGTTCTGCTGGACGGTGTAGGATAGGTGCTTCGATGATGTCTTACGACCCAGCGGATTGCCAGAAATTCTAGGCCATTGATGGTCCTCAAAAGCGGTATCGTTATCCAAGTCGCTCTCTTGAGCAAAACACGCCTTTGCGTAAATGTACAAAAGCTTGGCTTGTACTGTTCCTTCTTTTATTTCAAGCAAAGGTGTTCCTCCAAACTCACACTCTTCCGCAGTCATTCCTGCAGCCCGAGCGACAACATTTACCACCTCCTGAAAACTTAATTTGAACAAATTGCTGGTTTGGCTGCTCCGACGTGAAGGCGCAGGAGCAGCACCAGTTGTCACTGGCAGCAGTGCAGGCTTACTTCCAGACTGCTGCTCGCACCTAACAACGTCTCGAGAATTTGAATTCACCGGAAGTCTCGATGGGACTTTTTGAAACTGGCTATGAATATTCTCATCTTGGTGTTTGGTATGTGCCTCAACCTGAGGCTTATTGGGATCCATGGGCTCAAAAAGAAAATCTCCAGCCGCGGTGACACCCTCATGACTTTCCACGTGGACGTTCATTTGATTTTGGTGAATTTCGTTCACAGAAATTGAAGAAGCATCGAGTTGATACTGCAAATCATCGTTTTCAACTGGTTGTTTTTCAAAATTAGTGATGCCTTCTTTGAGTGATGATCGCGAAGCCGTAGCCAGATTGAGCTCAACCTCTTTATCCTCAGATACTTCACGCTGCAATGCGCTTCGGTCGACACTATTGTTGCGACGTGGTGGTCGAGTTGGTCGCTCGTTCTCAGGCTGTGAATGTGAAACTGTTGCTCGTCTTGAACGAAAAGGCACCTCCTCTCGTATTTGAGACAAAAAAGTACCCGCTGGGTTTGTAATGCGATTTGAAGAGGCATGGAATCTCAGTACCACGGGTTTCTCAATGACATGGAGCCACCGAAGCACCTTTTCCACACCAAGTGTCTTCGTCTTTTCTCCATTAATTGCAACGAGCACATCATTAATACACACTCGATCCATGCCGCGCCCATGTCCTCTCTTGGCACTAATGAAATCCACACATGGTACATTTACCTTGCTATTGTATGCTCGAAACGAAATTCCAAGAGAGCCACGTTCCCATATGACACTATACTGCTTCCTAAGTCGCTTGTCCTCTGCTTCTGCTCTAGAACATTTCAAGTCATTTTTGTTCTTTTTTTTCTTCTCGAGAAAACTGGCATCCTCTCTTTCATTTGAAGAAATTCGCGCATGTTCATTGCGCTTCGTCTCCAGCTGTTCCACATCACAACGTCTTCGATTGCGGCTCACAGAATTCGCCTGTAGCGCGCTTTTAGTACGTGAGCGTCCGCGACCACGAATGACGGAAGCGTCGTCTAAAGTATCCCCTAAGACGCCTCGCGACGCCTCGGACACGGGCACTGGCGAGCGGAAGTGCAGTACCATAGGCAGACGCTCCTTAAACAGCAGACGCACCACCTTCTCGTAGCCCAGACACGTAGTTTTCTTTCCATTGACGCTAATGAGCAGATCGCCTTCTTGCACACCCGCCATCTTCAGCATGGACGGTCGGGGTAGCAGCTGCGCTACAACAGGGGGCATGTCGGCGCCCAGGTCGGGCTGCAGCACGACACCGAGCGGCCCAGCATTCCAATTCACAAGATAATCCTGCATTTGATCGGCGTGTGTCGGCACCTGCGGCTGCCGCAGCGTTGCCATGCACTTACAAATTGTATGCCGTAGGTCTTGAGGTTGGAAATGTCTTTATGAGGTAGAAGTCCGAGGATGAGCTCCTATATGATTGGCTGGAAAATCACGTCGAGTGAAAAATAAGAAGATGGTCTGGGCAGAAAAAACAGGTCGGGTCTGTTCGTTATATCGTTGTCGGGCCGTCGTCTAAGCCTCTAAGCAGACTAGGCTGAGCGGGAAAGTAGCTCAGAACTTTAGGTGCAAAGCACACGATCAGCCGCCTGTTGTTGTGCAGAGAAAGACTGTTAGATCGCAACTCGATTCAATAAGGCTACATGTGCCTCATGTCCTTTTCTCCCAAAAAAGCTTGTGCTGAAAAACATCTGCTTCCAAACCCTATCACTGCTGATAAGCATCGTTAAAATTTTGATAGGAAGTGTGTGATCTATCTGTTAGCTAAAATAAATCGCAGCTCTAGAATGGAGAAAACATCGCGAAATCATGCGAGCTGCGCGTTGGGTGCGTCGACAAATCTCGCATGTCCGATTGCATTCCGAGCGCTGAAATTGCTGGCTACAGTGTGCAAGTAATTTACCAAGTACCATCTCGCGTCAGGCTACCACGCTTCAGGTTCTCCAGTACCCTGCTTCTGCATTACTTATGCCACAAGTTTAAAGACGCCCTCTTAAAAGTGATTTTGCGCAAGAGCTCACTAGCCAGTTTACTTGCTAACAATTTAGCTTCTCGATGTCCCACAGCTGAAAAGGTTATCGTCGGCATTTTGCTGCTATCTTTAATAGGCGGTCATGAATACTTCCTGCGTACAATGCGCTTCCTCATCGCCAAATGCTATCACCCTTCCCCAGCGAAAAAAGATACAATTAACATTAGGGGCGATAGGATGGTGCGGACACGCTTGCATTTGCGCTGAATGACTATACTTCAAACGTTGCGGTTTGGAACCCATATGCGCTCATGCAAATTAAACATGTACTAAGTACAGGCGATCCAACTATTGTCGATACGCGCGCGCTTTTGCGATCGAGGGGAAATAAGCTTCACACAGAGCTTTTCTACGTTGCACAAAGTCAATCAGTTTATAGAATGCAATCAATTGCACACGCCGATATGGAAATAGTGAAGAGTCGTTTCCCAAAGGATCAAACATCTTTCTACACGCCTCCTCTGTGCAATATGCTGTGCGAATCGTCACATGTGGTTCCACATTTTAGTCAATTTTATGCGCGAACGGGTAGATTGTCTACTTACATCCTCGTAAGGGATTTAATATGGATAAATACCTCCCCGTCTCTGTTTAGAAAATCGCACTTCTCGGAAGACTTGCTGGCTACCACGGATCTCTAAAAAAATTGCGGACGCATTTTCAGTTCTTTTCGCTGTCCAGCAGCTCAAATGCGTCACGGCGTTCGAGCTCTGCAAGAAAAGTATATGTGCTACGGTCGATAGCAACGCCTATTATGGGAGCCATCCCGTTGAAGGTTCACATTGCAATTTCTAAATAAAAATGAAATATTCCTTGGTCAAGAAGGTTGATATGGTGCCTTGATCAAATAACCAATAGATGAGTGCGTGAGGCGTTTGCATCTCTTACCTGGATAGTCAGGCTACGTGCTGGACATTCACTTGTCGAACAACTTGTTTTGCCTAGTGATGGGTGTGTTTTTTTCTCGAAAAGCTTTAGCGCCCACACTTTCTTGCCTACAAGAAAGACAGGCGTAAGCACCTTAGATTTAATAATAAACTAAGGGAGCTGGTACAGGGGCGCTTATAATCCTCAAACCGGCAAAGATGACTGCGTTTATGGGCGGAGTAAGGATAGGTTCACTCTATGGCAAAGATAGAAGAGACAATTTTCATCGCTTTTAGAGGTGAGTATATTCACAGACAGGCAATGGCTAGTGACGGGTCCTGCTTGTGGTGTCCGTGGGTATGCAAACTTGAGTCCAGTCCCGATGAACTTGACCTCGGCTAAGATCCGCTGCTTTGGCTGCGGTAAGTAAAAGCACATACTACATGCCTAGCCGAATGTGGAATTTGATTTATTCAAGCTTGTGAATGGTTGCAAGTAGAAGCTACACGCTCACCAGTAGTAATCGGCGCAGAAAGAAGTCCCCGTGATGGGTGTACGCTTATTACACATCATGCCTAAAAGCTTGATAGCTCTTAAAGTAAAAGCGAGCAGCAGTGTAATGAAAGCGGTGCGTGATGGAAACGATGGCGGTAAATTAAAATAGGCTAACTGATTAAGCAACGAGAGGAGACCAGGCCAATGAGACAGCTTTAGACGCCCCTAAGTCAAGAAGGATAAGAAAAAGACCGAGCTATAGGCAACACCGATTCACTTCTTGATATCGAATAGTTATTAATATCAAATCAAGTATTGAAAATTGGTCACATGTGCCAGCTGCCCAATTCTACGCAGCAAGGGTCTGGTGAGTCATGATTGCACCCCTGTCGTGTGTGAGGCTATACAGTTTTTCCCCGAGACAAATATGGGGGGGTATCAAAGGTACTGATAGTCCACGGAGGTTGACACGACGGCATCATCAATAACAAAGCATCACTCGTAGAATCGGCTGATGAAGATGCTAAGGATAGCGAATTTAATGTGGGTAATATAGTTCCACCAACCGCGGGTAACGACGTTCTGCAAGCGGATAACGGGCAACATGTATCTACAGGCTGGTAACATATCACCAATAACAAAAATATATAAGCTGGCAGCATATGTCCTCACGATATGAAGATTAACATAGTACCCCAGAAGATCCAGGAGCGAGATTATCTCTGTGACTCGCGCAGCATCCATCTCGAGTATCAACACGACAGTATGTTCACTCTTTTCTCAGGTTCAGCAAGTATGCTTTTGACAAAGCTCCGTACTTCCGTTTTCCCTAAGGGGAACATAGTATCCGAAATAATTAACGATGTATCACATAGAGTGAGTCTGCTGAAACAGAACGGAAATTGATACAAAATCGATCTCCCAGTCATACAAACAATGTGTGGATTACATAGGGACATTGTTAATCAGAAAAACGGACAATCTAACTAGTCGTTGCGTCACAGCAGTTGCGCTACAAATGGGGTCACCGCCAGAGGTATGAGACTTACTGAATATCGAAATACCTAAAGCCTATAAGTTCTTATCTATATTAAGTTCTTATCTAAGTTGAAAGCTGAATGATCTATAAAGTTGGTGCATATAATTTATTAGCTCTTTTTTGTTTTAATTCACTACATATAGTTTTGGATCAATAAAAAGAGCACGTTGCGCTTGACTTAGCTTTATTATAGATATCAATGATGTGGTATAGCATTTGAATTAGAAAACTCAAGTGAATCGTACAGCAAATTACTATCAAAATTCCCACAAAATCACCGTGTACAAAAACCGTCTCAGCAAGTAAATGACACAGTGACGTGATCAATGTGAGATCATTGATGCCAATCTCACCGAAAAGGCAAATAATGGCATGATGCGGTGTCAAAATTGCTGCTCTCGTCTTCGACTTTCCGTACTATAAACCAAATGGAAATTGGCGAATAGTCATGCTCATAAGAAGCTGAACAGTACAACGTTACCTACACAACGTCTAAATTCAAGTGCTGCTTGACATCACGCCTGGGTCTTCGTTGTAAAGTGCATAACTTTCAAACTCAAATGGACAAGCCGAAAAAGACTTTTTTAGGACACTAAGTACGTCTAGCGGCGTGGTATGTGATCCCGCTAGGACCTTCAATTGCCTTGATCGTCTAGTCGCATTTTTTTTCTGAATTGCAACGGATTTCAAGGGCATATCTGGATGGTCGGTATGGATATAGTCGCATTGAAGGAGGGCAGATGTCCCTGAAAGCTCATTCAGCCTCAAAGGCAGAAAGTGCCCATTAAGTTTATAGTAGCATCGTCAAATGTGTTTTTGCAGTAAAGCACATTATGGACCTTAGCTGCTTTGTAAATAGTCTTATAACCCGATTCTGTTTCTAGAGCTAAGACTCGCCTTGGCTTGGTGCAGGCCACATTTTTACAGAGAAAAGGAAACCTAGCACATTCTTTGCACAATTACTGTCAAGGTTTGCAAAGTCTCTGTTTATTCTATTCAAAAAGAACGGGAAGTGGTCGTGGTAAAGCCAACACCAGAATGCTTTAATTATCTTCGAGCAAATAATTCAGCAAGCGCCATTTTTGGCTTTGCCGGACAGAATACAGCCGTTTTGCGTCATTTTACGGGGTCACGTATTCCAGCAAATCGATGAGGGCGGCCATACGATTGCTTGTTTATTAGCGCCGACGAAGATGGCAGGCATAGAGATTACTTCCCGATCGTGACAAGGAGTTGCATACCATAAGGTACACACTCGAGTGCGACTTCCGAGCACAAAAGTCTTTTGTCGTCTATATCAGACCATGATTATTTGAAAAAGTAGGCAAGCTCTGTGCTAGTTGGTATGCTTTTGCGCAGGTAATTAGAATTTGACTACTCAACGAGGACATTAATCATTTGATCACACAAAATTAATGACAATCTCGAGTCCCAAGTACAACTTTCGTGATAAAAGCGAAGCTTCTAGATTCGAGCGGCTAATCTCTCGACAGTAATTGCAGCTATGATTCTGCTCCACTACAAGAAGATTTTGGCAGATCCAGCTCAAGTTGTTATTTCTGATCGACAACGACATAGACCTAAAGAATTATATACTTCCAAAGCCACATGGCGCTCCTATCAGACCAAAGAAAAACGGCTATTTCGGTTCCCACACCAGCGTCTTAAATGTACATGGAAATTGTGCAAGGCTCTATGAGACCTCTTACAGAATCAAATCCGTGACCCACACGGCGATTCGCTACATAAGCAGCGAGTTGTCGGAAGTCCATAAGCCTCGTCTATTCCCTCGGATTTACCAGAGATAATGTCAACATTGGCAGAGTGCTGCTTAAGCAAGATAAAGATTGCGGCACCTTCTTTAAATAGCATATTCGAGGAACGAAAAAGAAGATGACTTTCATCACTAGAGCGCTAATCTCCCAAAGAATGTATGCAGGTAAAACTGAGAATTTGTTCGCGTTGCCTTTAATTTCTTAAAGTGCGGGCAGAAAGGTGGAAAAGACACTTCAAGGAGACAGCGGTCACAAATAATTCTGCTCATTAGAATGTTGTGCGGGTGAAGGATACTCATCATCAGTATCTTTATAGTAGTATCCATACGACCGCTGATTCAGATTCACCTAAAAATTGTCGAGCAAGCTAAATCTGCTGCTTTAGACACGACAAGCTAGGACACCGGATCTATGCCTGTCTCGAAAAGAGCCATCTTCTTGATCATCCGATGGCAGAAGCCACGTGTGCGCCTAATCGAATAATACAAATTGTAGGTCCCAGTTGAACTTCGAATCGATTGCACCATATTAGCGCTATCTTATTGCGCGTCTTGTTAGTAAAGCATTAGTTGATGTTTCAATAACGAGGCTTTTGCTAAGAAAACCTATCATTATTGAGTTATATCGAAGTGTAACTTAGTAAGTGTTAGTACTTCATAAACCCTGCAAGCCTCAGTATGTAGATATGTACATCCCATTCTGTCTGCTGATTGGTGGAAGGCTTCGGTTTCCTTACTTCAAGTCCCACTTCGTAGCGGCCACTTCGCCCCGCGCTCAACTGCTTGACCCCGACCTTTGTCCGCAATGCTCCACTACTTTCCACCCAAGGCTACAATGCTTGCTTGTGTTAAGCATCATCTACAGCTTACGCGCACATCAGCAACCCCGGTGTTGCGTCGCACCTTGTCGCAGCTCTCCGCATCCTCCAGCCGTCTGCAGCGTCCTATTGCCGACACTTGCATGTTTTACACGGCTCGAGGAATTGTTACTGGTCCTCCAAATGATGGAAAAACTAAGAAGGCAGTGGGTGAACAGCTTTCTTGCCCACAGTGTGGAACTGCGGTGGTGCTCGCCGAGCGACTGGGCAGTGCGGACAAGTTGACGTCATCACATTTTGCTGCAAATACATCAACATCCACGCCATCGTCTAGTGCTGAGTTTAAATTAGGTGACGTGGTCAAGTGCGTCAGCTGCAACTTGCACTTTGCGCTTAAGGTGCAATCCACGGCTCAGCCTAGCCCTACATTTCGTAACGCTGCCGCGGCCGCTGCATTAAGTTCGTTAAGTTCATCGCTGTCGCCAGGCATGCAGACCACGCGTGGCTCGAGTTTGGCTGGATCTACGTATAGTGGCAACTTTCCGTCGTCCAGCCGTGTCAGTCGCATGAATGCCGATGGAGAATTTGAAAAGCTGGTAAATGAAGGGCATCATGCTGCTGCGGCGAATAGTGGTGCTATTAAAGATCGCGTGATGACGCCTCGAGAGATTTATAATGGGCTAAACGAGTACGTCATTGGTCAGGACAAGGTCAAAAAGACGCTTGCTGTGGGTGTCCACAACCACTACAAACGCCTCTATGCCCTTGAGTTACTAAAGGCGAGAAAGGAGGCGGAGGCTTCATATGCTAAACAGAATGCAGCTCTTCAGCACTCGCGTGCGGAAGGAACGATGCGTCAGCGCGTAGACCGGGAAGATTCGCGAGCGTCGACAATAGGTCGTCGGCTATTACTTGAGGAAATTTACTCTGGATCGGAAAAATCTGATGCAAAAGTGTCTCAAGCGTCAAAGCAGAATGAAATGACAGCAACTTCAGAGACATCTGGTGATACGCACACCAAGCTACAGCATCGTACAATGGAAGATAAATTGCATTATTTAGAAGGTGTCGAGTTAGACAAGACCAATTTTATGTTGGTGGGACCTACTGGATCAGGCAAGACGTTGTTGGCCAAAACATTGGCTCGACTAGCAAAGGTCCCGCTTGTGATTGCTGACGCTACGTGCTTGACGCAGGCTGGGTATGTGGGAGAAGATGTTGAGTCAGTGCTATTCAAACTCTACCAGGCTGCCAACTACAACCTGGAGGCCGCGCAGCGTGGCATTGTGTACATCGATGAGATCGACAAAATTACGCGTAAGAGTGATAGTGTTAGTCTCTCGCGCGACGTATCAGGCGAAGGTGTTCAACAAGCTTTGCTCAAGATTCTAGAAGGAAGCATGGTGAGCGTGCCTGAAAAGGGTGGACGGAAAAATCCGCGCGGTGAGTATATAACAATTGACACGACCAACATTCTATTCATATGTGGCGGAGCATTTGCTGGACTGGAAAAAATGGTCACGCGTCGATCCTTCCAATCGTCTATTGGTTTTGGTGCACAAATGCCCAACATGCACACTGATAGCAGCCACCACATTGGTCAGCTTCTCTCTCAAGCAGAACCCGAAGATCTTGTATCTTACGGGCTAATACCTGAATTTATCGGACGTTTTCCTATGCTTGTCAGCACCACAGGACTGACCAAGAACGAGCTGATTCAGGTTCTTACGGAACCCCAAAACAGTCTCATTCGACAGTATAAGGCATTATTTGCGTTAAGTGACGTGGAATTTTATGCGACTGAAGGCGCTCTTGAGGCTGTGGCTGAGTCGGCTCTGCTCAAAAACACAGGAGCACGAGGTCTTCGGTCTATTTTCGAACGTGCGCTCATGGAAACCATGTTTGCTTTGCCTGATATGGATGACGTTCGTGCCGTGTACGTGGATGAGGAGGCAATCTTGGGTCTCAAGCAGCCTGTGCTGATTCGCGGCGATGTGACACTTGATGAGTACCTAAAAAATCTTGAGGATGACAGCGATAAAAGGGAAGAAGCGGTATAAATATTTAGCTTCACCAACAGTCATCGATAACCCTCGTGCAGAGCCTCACATTAATGTATTTTATTCACAATTTAAGGAAAACATCGACCAGAAATCAAAAATAAGAAAGCCGATTGCTAAAATAAAAATAGGAAAGCACAATGTCCCGCAGCTGTCGGATGAAGGCTATTAATGGTCGTACACGAATACACCGAAGCTGCATCCCATGGCCACAACACCGAATGAAGTGCCGGCATACCAATCACCGCTTAGTACAACCTAGATAATCTACTTTAGACGCATTTATTATGGTGGTGGGATCGATGCCGCCGCCTACGGCACCTCAAAACAAAGACGAACTGAGGATTGAGGCACGGCGACAACGTGAGAATGAACGCTTGAAAAAGCTTGGGCCTGGCCGCCTTCGTCTGATTGGGGTAAGCTCTGATGTTTTTTTTGTCTGCGATAGAGACTTACAGTTTCATCTACCCAGGCCGACATTGCAGGGGTCAAGAATCAAATAGAAGAGCGACAACGTCAGGACGAAGAAGAGTACAGGGCCAAATGGGCAAGTGAAGAGGAGGATGCAGCCATTCGTCAATACTTGCTGCAGGTCGAGTCAAAAGATGCGTTAGCAAAGCGTCATGAGCTTCTGACATTGCGCAACGACTGGGATTATCAAAGTGCCGAAGTCCGCGAGGCTCGAAAACAAGCTGCTGCAATCCGCACAGTGGGTATCGATCCTGACCGCTGTGCTCAAGGAGCTGCTCAGAAATTTGATGGTGAAGATATTGCTCGGCTTGAACGTATCCGCTTGCAGGCGATGCAGATGAAGCAGTGGTCGATAGAAAAAATGGCCGAGGAAGCTCAGCGCCATGCAAATGAGAAAACAACACAAAGTGCGTACATGGCGCAGCTTTTTGATATCGAGCAATTGATGGAAAAACTGCATCGAGGCAACGAACAACAACGAGCAATCGCGTCTGCGGAAATTAGTCGCTTTAATCAGCAGCTTCTAGCTCAACAGCGTCAAGACGAAAGCGACCGTCGTCGACAGGAGCAAGAAAAAGATGCTCGCGAAATTCAGCTCACCCTGGAGAGCAATCTAGTGAGTGAGAATCCAGTGCAGGCATCACTCCCTGGAGTACCACTTGGCCACCGGGTCCGAGTTGACCATTGGAAAGGTTTCTCTGGAGAGCAAACCAAGTATTACCTTCGACAAAATGACGACATTCTGGCGGACAAGGTTCGCCAAAAACAGCAAGAAAGTGAACAAGCAGAGCAGGAGTCGCAAAATCAGCGTGAGCTGCAGCGTGCGCTTGCGATGGAAGCGTATCAAGCTCAGCAACGACAAGTGCAATCAAAGCTGGACGTCCGTGCTACACATGAGCAGCAGATTAAAGAGGCAGCGGAACGCGAGAAAATTAACGATCTTCGGGCACGCGGCAAGATTGAGCCTAGCTTTTTTCAACGATTTGGTCGGTCTTACCGCTAAGAACCCTCTAAGGGTCTAATTGAGCATTCGATAAGCTAAGAAATGATCGATTAAACGATGTTTGTCTCCCGTTCTAAGAAAAGTGTGTGTTGGCCTTTGCAAAAAGTTTATCAAGCGCTGTGGTAGCGTCTTTTAACTCATTGCTGGTCAGGAATTGTGCTGCCGTCTCATCATTCATGGACGAGATCGAGGACTCAATCTCTCGACACAAAGTGACAAAACGGGTGAGCTCGCGACGCTCTTCTGGTGAGCCCTCGAGCTGATTATCATCCGATTGCTTAATCGACATGACTGCGTCACCTTGGCTGCTTTCGACACGTACTGCGTACGGCTCAGCCACCTCGTCTGGGAACCTACTGTTAAACACACAGTAGCATAAACTCTGGTTGTTCTTCAGGGACTGGAGCGCCTTTTTGAGCGCTTCGTCAACACCTGCTGCAGTAAGTTTCCGCATCCTCACGTATTGAACAAACGAATGCCTAAGATTTTCAGGTATAAGCGCACGCAAGGGGGCACTGGTTAGCTCGACAATGTTCGAATGAGCGAGTAATTCATACACCGCAACAAAACACACTGAATGCAGCAACATCAATTGTGCTGTTTGACAATCAACTGTGCGTTGAGTGACAAATAGCCTCTGGAACAGGGAAAGCAGCAGCTGCCACACAACAGGCATGTCACCATCAGCAATTTGCATATCGAACAAAGTAGAGTCCACAAATCGTGCTGTGCTAATTAAAATGCGATCGACTGTGGCCTGTGGTAAATTTTGTGTGTCATCGACAATCATGAGCAAGTCTTTTATCACTTGCGCGCACTGGTTGTTCCTATTGGTCTTGATTACTGACCCGAGCTTCGATAAAAGGTACAGGGAAGACTCCAAAGCACGCCCGAGGCAATTGGCGTCGGCTTTCTCCAGCTCCACGCTTCGGCCTGAGTGTTTCCTCTTTACTTGGATGCCGATAAAAAACGACTGCATCAATTTGCTGTGCTTCGCTATTTGTGACAGTGCCTCGGTGGACAAGCGAGCCACAATGACTGATAATTCCACAATCTCATCTTGCTTTACCTCAATGTCGTCAAATACCGCTTTCAACACTAAAAGACACATGTCCAACACGCGCATCATTCCAAAAAGACTTTTATGGATCTTTGCGAAAGCTTTGTCTTTTGCTGACAACAGCTCGAGAACGGTACCACAACATTCAAAGCACACAGGAAGGTACTTAGCAATCCATTCCTCCTTTCGTAGTCCATCGTACTCTTTCAAAAACTGAACAGCAACAAGCTTCTCGAGCAAATGTAATTGGGACGCCACATGGAAATTGAAATGATGACCAGGACCTTCACTCGTAATCATGTCGAAAGTTGTGGACACTTGGTCCAAACACATATCCTTGAGCGATTGCGGCAAATCACTATACACGAAAGCAACCAATTGAAACACTTCCTCCTCGACTCCACTCGTAAGCACAAACGATTTCTCTGCATTATCTTCACCGCATTGGGTGAACCCGAAAAGTAGCTGGAGCGTCTGCGCAGCGAGTGTTTCGTCCCAACAGAAGCACAACAATTCCCTCCAGATATTCCAGCACAGCGTGCGCTGCATCCAGTCTGGATACAAAGTTTGCTTAATAAGCACTAGCTGAAGTTCAACAGTATCCTCAAAACTTAAGAGATACTGCAACATTAAATCTGTGAATAGTTTTGTCGCTTCAGTTGACTGGGAAACCGTATCATTTAGCACACAGTCTCGATATCGAACGAACAATTGCGAAATTTCTGCAGCTCTTATCGAATCATCAAACAGTAACTCGGTCAATGCAGTGCTAAGGAAGATTTGCCCAGCACATAAGCCGGCAAATGCAGAAAGCAGCAGTAAATGTCCCCATCTGATTGTGTTTTCAATATCAACGTTCGCATTTTCGATGGATTGGCGCTGCTTCACCGCACGTACCATATCACTCGTTGGATACCACAACAATGAACGGACACTGTTTTTGATTTGATCGTTTATCAAGCCGCCAGTTAATTTCTCGGCCAGTTCCAGCGCTTGGTCAAGCATTTCTCGCAGCTCTAGCTTTGCTTTTAATGGAACCAAGTTATGCCGCTCAGCATAAAGAAAAGTCGCTGTCACGTTTACAATTGCCAGTACGCAATTTTCCAACTCACACTCCAAACTATTAGCCAATAAAGCGAATAATCGTTGAAAAGCTCGCCAGTATAGCCTGATAAATTTCAGCCCGCTAAAAGTCGGCACAGCAGTCATGTCTCCATTCAAAGCGCGCAGCAAATGTCTAACACTTCGCTTGACCGACGCTACAATAGCAGCTACAATGTCATCCACTGTAACTTGTTTTACAACTTTTCCACCCGCATCGCTGCTATCACCGGCTCCTCTAGAGTCGAAACAGATTTGAGCTTTACACGCGCTTATCAACGTTGGACCAAAGGCAGTCGTCAACTTCGTCATGTTCTACACAGCATGGCACACTCCGTTAGCTTTGATCAGAAAGCAACCCAACTGCGACCAATTTTTACGACCACAACCTTCCAAATGAACGTCACCGTCTTCAAATCGGGTGTAGCATCGTCATGTCCCTCTACTTTATTGCGTAGCTCCATTAGCAAGGTCACAATACCCACAATAAAACCTTTCGATTCCTTAGATTCATTTTCTGTCTTGTTTTCATTTTCCAAAGACACCAAAGAGTTGATAAATGCTGCATTTTGGTGCACTAGAGTCAGCACTTGATCTCCCCATTTGACCCATCGATTTCCACCTCCATCGTCACCCAAACAGGTCGCTGAGAGCTGAAGATATTGCCGTAATGCATGTAGCGCTTTCTCATTGATAGGTCGCTTTGCCTGTGTCACATAATTCAGCAGCGCATCTAAAAGCTCAACTTGCACTTCACGTGTATTGACATCTTCGCTTAAGTTCGAAAGCAAGGTTTCCGCGGCGGAAGTCCAGTGCTCGTCCGATGCCGTCAAAAATGCGACTACTTCATCTATGGCTTCCTGATGGTCTTGAGTATCTAATAGATCGGTCACAAGGGCACACAGCTCTCTCTGAATGGCGAAAGCGTCAGCACAAGCGGCAAGTCGCTGTGTCACCTTTAGCATGAGATATTAGAAAAGTTGACTCACTATTCATGAATTGCAATACATCAACGTTTCAATATGTACATTTTTATAGAAATGTGTTAAGAATTGCTGCTAGCGTAGCCGGCAACCCTAAAGAAATCACGCGCGCAAGTGGGGGTAGGCATTCGACTGCGGTGCCGCATCCGTCGAGTGTTTTTCACTCTCATTCTCCGCAGTGCTCTCCGCCACGCCTTCACTGGCATCACCATTCGATTTCTTATCCTTAGATGCATATTTGCGGATGTATGGTCCATAACCGGCCTTGCTATAAGCACCGCCCACACCACCTTTGCGTCCAAGTCCGACACCGACTCCCAGGCCAGCTCCAATACCGACACCTCTGTATTTGCTTACGCCGGATCGGGTTTTTGTAGCACCGATGTTGTCGTTGTTCTCCTCACCCACGCCCGTTGCAGCACCCGTATCGCCATTATGCTGGGAGTCCTCTGTGCTCACAGCTCCCACACCTTCATGGCCGAAATTTTTCACCTTATCGTTGTTGTTCTTGTTGCTGCTGTCAAATCCGTCATGCTTGTCGTAGCTGACTTGCTTTCCATTCTCGTCTTGCTTACCAATGCCATCATGGACGCTGTCGTGGTTGCCGTGGCCGTCGTGTTTATTTTGTTCATTTTGCATTGCGTGTCCGTTTTGATGGTCGTATCTGACTTGCTTTCCATTCTCATCTTGCTTGCCAATGCCATCGTGGACGCTATCGTGGTTGCTGTGGCTGTCGTGTCTTGTTTGTTCTTTTTGCATTTCGTGGTCTTTTTGGTGGATGACTTGCTTTCCATTTTCATCTTGCTTACCAATGCCATCGTGGACGCTGTCGTGATTGCTGTGGCCGTCGTGTTTATTTTGTCCATTTTGCATTACGTGTCCGTTTTGGTGGTCGTAACTGACTTGCTTTCCATTCTCGTCTTGCTTACCGATGCCTTCGTGAACGTTGTCGTGGTTGCTGTGGCCGTCGTGTCTTATTTGTTCTTTTTGCATTTCGTGTCCTTTTTGGTAGATGACTTGCTTTCCGTTCTCGTTTTGCTTACCAATGCCATCGTGGACGCTATCGTGGTTGCTGTGGCCGTCGTGTCCTGGTTGTTCGTTTTGCATGTCGTGTCCTTTTTGGTGGTTGTAGCTGACTTGCTTTCCATTCTCATTTTGCTTACCAATGCCATCGTGGACGCTGTCGTGATTGCTGTGGCCGTCGTGTTTATTTTGTCCATTTTGCATTACGTGTCCGTTTTGGTGGTCGTATCTGACTTGCTTTCCATTCTCATCTTGCTTACCGATGCCATCGTGGACGTTGTCGTGGTTGCTGTGACCGTCGTGTTTATTTTGCATTTCGTGTCCTTTTTGCTGGTCGTATCTATGTTGTTCATATTGCACCTCGTGTCCTTTTTGCTGGTCGTGTTTATGTTGTTCACTTTGCATTTCGTGTCCTTTTGGCTTGTCGTGTCCATCTTGCTGATCGTCAACGTTTTGCTTGCCGTAGCTGTCAGAAACACCGTTTGAAATGTTACTATCGTCCGGCCGACCAATCTTATCCTGGATTTGATACAATTGTCCATTCATCTGCGCTCCCTCTGTGGACGCGTTCACTTTGCTGTTTAAAAGCACCACAGCTGCCACGCACGTAGCATAAATTGTCTTGCTTATCATCGTTATCGTGAGGGGGACGGTGTCAAATTGGTGCTTAGGGATGACCTTGAAATTTGGAATATGAGCTGATGCGCTTCATGTCAGCTTGCCTCGGCACTACAGATAAGGGCATTATACATTAGCACGAGCAAGGGAAAGTTCCGACAAGATCGCTAGACTTGCCTGTCTACATGCGTTCGGCAAATACAGCGTAAAGCCTGGGGGATGTCGCAATCTAAAACATGTATGATTAACAAGATCGTCAGATTTTTTGTAACTGTTATATTTGGATCTACCTTACGCAATAAAGACGACAGCTTAGACGTTAAAGTACAATAGGACAGTACGATAAATTAGGTGTTCAGACACCAACAAATATTATTGACTGAACACAAGTTGCGAAGCCAAAACGGATACCCAAGTTGCATAATTCGTCGGACAAATCATGATCTTACAGGATCGGGTTTGAATGAATCACAATTTTTCTTTGTAATCGGCGGACTCCTGAGGGGAAATTCGGATAGAGAAATTGATAAGGAACCGTTCGTTAATCGTTATTTCGACATCATCTTTTATATACTCTGTAAGTTAAATGTCATATGCATTCATCCCCACTTAGGTTTATCTCAATTGTACTTTTAGCCCAGACAGAAATCCGCGCAGCATTCTTTGCTCGACGGACAGCATAAAGATACACTTACAGCGTTTACAGAGCATAATGCAATCCGATATGGTGTAAAGGTCGTCGTCATTGACATTGACAGCGATATGACTGTCGTGATTGCAATGAAAATATGTTTCATCATTGATACATGTTTGTTAGAGGCGTTCGACAGCAAAAAAACCAAGTTCGCTAATGTATTTTTCTTTGCTCCATCAGAACAACAATCCGAACAATCATCTGTAGGCAAGAAAGGACACGGCCAACGACGTTAGGAAAAAAAATACTGGTCAAATGCATTTAATGCTTCTATTTTTATTATAGTTTATATATTAGTAATCCTGCCCGAATTGCTACTCATCACATCTGTGGTCCGTGGTACAAGTCTAGCTCTGACGTTGTTAAAAGTGCCCGTTCGTACAGAGATAAAGGCCTTGGTGAATCTACAGTTCAAGCAGGACTTTGAGATGAGCTCATGTAGCTGTGTCTTGTCTGTAAACCATCTCTTTCGTTTATTCTGGTGATACCCGTAGGTGCACTTTGTACTACTGCAAGTCAAGACGACGATTCGACTGACAAACATGTTCTAATGGATTTTTTCAGTAATCCAAATTATAGATCCTCTGAAGCATGAGTATAATTTGACTATATATAAATGCCTTTCAGCTATGGAAGGATAGCAGAGGTAATCACAACAGTCGATGATTAAGGGATTCCTCAAAGTTGTCAATTTAATCCCTACAGCGCTTTCTTGTGTTCTGCTTACACTCAGGAGGCTATAAATAGTTACACTCAAGAGGCTACAAATGACGAAGTGGATGCTCAAACAATTAAGTGATAATGCGGACAAAAAAACAGGATTGAGCGTAAACTGACCGTCTGGTCGATCAAATCTACAGTGAAGGACAAAGGAAAAGAAGCAACGCGGAGATTTTTAATCCAGTATAGAGCTAGGGAAGCGGTTCACAAAGCTTGGCATTGTGACTCTTGTCATGTTTATTATATTGCATGTTTTTCATCAAAGTGCAGTGTTAGATGTTCAAGGGTCTGACTCTTCGACTTCGGATTGGCGAGGTCACATAAATGATACGTGTGCGGCATCTTGCTAGGAAAGAAGCAATCTAGATGATACTAGCTACTAAGACTTTGGAATTGTTGATAAGACAAGACCAAGTACTTTCTTCGTTGTGATTTGACAACGTTGTCCTGGGTTTACTGCAAAAAAAACTGGAATCTTAGTCGAGAAACTGAAAAAGAATGTGTAGGAGCGAAGTTTTGCTACAGATGTTACCATTTTCAATGTTGGATACTTAAAATACTACGAATGTAAAATTAGCAGAGTTGATGTATCCCAAAAGCGTCTGTGCATACACAATTTAGCTTTACCTTAAGGTGTGCCTATCAACGCGACAGCAATGTGTCCGTTGCTCACTGGTTTGACCACTATACAGAAAATACGTCATGACTTTTGGAGAATTGTTCCGACCAAGATTAGGTCTCATATGGAATCTTTGTAATTTGAGGGCTAGCTAAATCAATGTACCATGCCTGATTTGCGTAGTCTTTATTGTAATGTAATAAACAATGCTTTGCATCTACTCAGTTTATCAAACAACACCAAAGTTCTACAACGTGAAGAGTTACTTATGGGTTTTGTAAAAGGTCGCACATGTGGAGTACACTCCGTGCAGTACCAAAGTAGATTTGGCCTGTCTTTGTTGGTAGGCGAGGGATTAAAAACGGCGCTCGGCACTACTTCAAGATGCTGTGCGACCGCACCACACCTAGTGCAGGTAGTCAATCCTACACCTAGTGGTTAAGTGTCCATACGCACCTTTTCAAATGAGCCGTATGGCTTTTCCTCACTCGCCAAACGCGCAATACTTCCTATATAAAGCAATACAGCTGCCGACTTTACGGGCCTGATAAGCTAAATTTCTAGCGTTGCACCTAATCCTACAAATGGAACACATCAGGGTGTTCAAGGTCTATAATCAAAGTCCTTTTTCTCAAGCTAGTGCTTAACAATCTGCAGCCCCGGTTGTAAAATAAGAAATATAACGCAGCGACTCGCTTAAAACAGAAAGGTTCGTTATGCTAGCCAAAAATGCTGCACAATTAGCGGTATGCCCTCTCGAAAAACGCAAACGCTCTCTGCATAGGTCTTCGATTAAAAAATGGGCTATAACCCGTGAATACGTTGCCTATAACGTCTCAACACAACGATTACTTGGATAAATATAGCCTATTTCAAAAAAATTCGAGCTTTGTTAGCCCTCCAATTCTTTGTCCTTAAATACGGCAAGCGCGAGCTTCATAAGTATGTCTTTGAACACAGGGAGTTGACGGTTTTCATTAGTGAAGCATTTGTCTCAGAAGAAGTCAAAGTGATTGTTTTCATAGGTTGCCTAAGATTAGACTTACCTAGCATGCAACTTCTGAGCGCAGGCAACGACTTTCAAAACTTCGGAAATATTTCTAGCAGGCTCGCACCACTGTAATAATCTAGATGGACAATTTGACAGTCTATGGAGACCCATGGAGCCGCTGACTCGAATTCAATGAAGGTAATATTACTGAGCCGAAAAACTGTGACTACGCCAAACAGTTGGACATGATCCGCGCCTGGCTAGTAAAGTCGACTTTTATCCCGTTTGAGCCTCTGACCGCTAAGCGTACAACTAGGAAGTGGAGTTATATAGTTCAATCACCATTGGAGCTGAACCCTTGAGATAGTCATCACTCTTGTATAACAAATTGGTAGTGGTAGATTGCTGCTTGTACACGCAAGCATTCGGTTTACTGGCAAACTTCTTCAGGTTTCGATGGACTCCGACCGGTCTAAAACCTTGTATTTTGATAAGCAAATGTGGTCAAAATAAAAGATGGGTTGACATCTTACGAATGAGCAGCGACAACTTGCTGGTCTCTGTGTAAGCTGCTTATAGGGCGATGCTGCTTGCTCTTTGGGTCGAAACTGACCTGTCTGTAAAATTTGAATCTTCCGACAGTGCAAAGCCGGTTACCGGAACGTAGGTGACTTGATCTTGGACATGCGATGATTACAAAAGCTATGGACGTGGATCGATTGGTGTACCAACGATACAGGTTCTAGGCATCCAATACCAGAAGTTTTGTCGCTCTCTTAAAAAAAAGCCTGAGCTGTTTCATTCCGGAAATTTATATAGGCGGTATCGCAGATCCTAATCTTTTCTCAAAGCTAGACGTGAATCTGACGTCCTTGGGTACCTATCAATGAGAAATGTAGCTTCACAAATGGCAGGTATTGGTAGCATCGACTATCTTAGAACCTTTAAAAAAATAGGAGAGAGCTGGGACGACGTACAACCACCCATCAATTCCATCTTTCGCTCTAGACGTGCACAGCTGCAATAGAGCCAAAACACAGCGTACAATCAGTCTCACAGTTAGCACATTTCTGCAAATGAAATGTCAGGTACGATACGAAATTTTTTTTAGGTGACATTTCCTGTTCGACAACTTCAATCTATCTACGATGTTTTAATCATCGTCGTGTCACGACAAGCACCTTTAAACGAATGGGCTAACAAAGATAATCAAGACTTCGGTCAGCGTATAGCTCGCAGCTATTAAATATAACCGAATGAACACCTGAAATGATTTAAAGGTGAAGCTCCTAATACAAAAGCCGTTATTAATGGACAAAATTCGCCCTTCGTTTGGAACAAAGCTTTTTTTAATCTACTTAATGAGTATATTACGCTGGTGTTGGCTCTAAGATCTCTAAGGGTTTTTCGGATCAGATAAATCTTATATTAAGATGTGATGGCCAGAGATCCACTATGACGTTTTTCACCCGTCGAAGCGTTCAACACATCGTGCCAGGTACAAGGTACTGGGCTAGGTTAGTAACGTGAGATCATTGAAACTGCCTTTGCATGAAGGTAAAGGCTGATAAGTTGCAAAAGGTGGAGTATTTACAAGCTTTTTGTCTTCATAAGTGAACGGAAACATGCGGCAAGCTCATGGTAATTATAAGATGACCAGGACAACGGACCTTGACTTGAAAAAAGAACGAGCTATCTAGCAACTGCACCATTAACGAATACGAATGTTTTTGAATGAAGGCACATGTTTGCCCCTAGCGACGATCATTATGTCTAGCGTGAGGATGGAGGAGTATCTTTAAAAGCTATCAAATGCCCCCGTGACAGTTTGCTATCTGATAGCATAAATTTTTCGAATGTAATATGCTTTTGCTTAAACGCAATTTGACGATTTTTACAATCGTAATCGTGCAAAAAGTTCATTTAGACCACGTTAGGCAACTTTTAAGTTCATGAAAAGCAATATTTTTTATAGTCTTTGCAGCTTAAATAGAGTTTTTGAATGCTTTGTAAGCAGCCGGAAAGTTTGTGGGTCTCAAAAAAATGAAAAGTTTGGTCTACGATAAGAAACCCAAAAAAGAAACGGAAGTGGTTTGAGGTAGCCAGCCATACGCGCAAATAGAGCGCAGGCTATGAGGCTATCGCGAAGTCTTTGCCGAATCCTTTAAAAGGAAATTGCCGTGTTTTTGAATATAATAAACAGCATCAAGTGAAGACGCTGCCGTTCGCCGAAAACCATTTTTTGGATCTAACAAATTTTCTTAATCAAGTCAATTTAAACTTGCTTGAAGGCAAAGTCCTGTTAGGCTGTGCATTTGGAGCTACCAGTTGTTTATTCACACAGCCCAATAGATTCCGGGCTGAGACGCACGACGGTCAACCCGCTTTTACGCTCCTCAATCATCTCATCAACTCAATATACTTTTTAGGGACCTCAGGATAGCCATGACATTAATGCTAAGATTTTCCTAAGAGCAGATTAAAACGCATTAATTTTACTCACACAGGATAATGCTGCTTCTTATGCAGGGACGTAGAGTCAAAGCGAAAGTGGCTTCTTTCAGCTCTTCTTGACCGCCAAATCAGGCTGTTTGCAGTCATCGTGAGTTCATTGTGGAAAAATAAACATTTAAAACAGTCAAGCATGACCTTTTATACGTTCATTTAGAATAACAAAAGCAATATGTGGCTTGTGTAGAATTCGTGGTGTATTGGTTACATTGACTTGTGCCTGCTTTAAACATAAACTCATATGCGATTGGCTTGATATTAAGCAAAAAGTGTTACCTTTGACGTAAATTGTATCTTAGGTATCAAGAAATCTCAACATTTCATCACGTAGAGAGAGGATACAATCGAAAGGATTTGAGTCTTTAAGCTTATAGAGTTCAGCAATTCCACAGTATCCATTTCAATTAAATTGTGGGAATTTCGTTTTTCTCTATCTGCCTGGCTTAGTACTAGAACCATTTATGTTGTTTATATCTTCAGAATTCGAAAATACATTGTGTGGTGAATGACCTACAATTACTATTAAGCGTACCAATTTCTACAATTCAAAAGCATATAATGGTACCCTTGGACTGCGCTTTACCCACAACCGCCGTAAACTTTAATTGAAGTGTATATTTACTAATCTCACGTAAAGCATTTGCGAGAGGTGCAGCCTTTAGAAGCGCGTGCGTATTGCTTGATGCCGCAGACTGCAATAAGGGTCTCCTGTTGTTCATCGGACACTTTTCATCAGATGTGCTGAAATGCGCCTTGACGTGTGCTTCTTGCATATACTGCAAGCCTTAATCTTAATTTTATTCCTTTAGTCATGAATCCGTCCCACAATTAAGTTGCATAGCCTATCTAAACGACACTCGTGACTCCCGCCATTGAGAACCACTTAAGAACTGGGTCGTAAGCCATTTCGTTCTACCTCCCAATGCTAGTGATGTCCTCAGCTAAGGTATTCCGGGACAAATCATAATACTTGAGAAATGATGTATCACAGCTGACCCACCAACATTTAGGTGCTAGACTTTTTAAAGTCTGCCTTTAGGCTGGAAGCTGCGAAGATAACCCCAGGATGGGTATGCTGTATTCGGAGTGAAGTCTTTAGTCTCAGACTTCTTCGCCATTTTTATGAGCAGAATCGACCTGTCCCTTGCAGAAAAGCTTATGACGTTCCCCATCTCATTTGTTGTGCTCTATCTTTGATGATAAAGGCCTTTCTAGAGCACCAAGTGACTGGAAACGGTGACTACACGTTACTCGTAATGTCAAAGAACGGTATTGCATTGACGCCTTCTTGCCATAGCGGCTATTTGGGAGGCGATCCTCTAAGTGGTAGTCGTTCAAAGTGCGACAGCAGTCTTTTGATTGGTTACCGATAAAAGCCTTGTCCATTCTATAAGAAAACTCGGCGAAGTGAAGATTATTGCTCGGAATCCCTTTTTAAATTTAATTGTCGTATTGGCAAGAATTGAAGCGAGGTCTTTGTATTTGTAATACGAAAATACGACTGTCAATTTGAAACAATTCATTGTGATGGCCGGAGACAGTTTCAACACAATGTGATTTCTGCCCCAGTGCTTTGAACGTCAAATACAACTAAACGCCGGTAATAATAAAATCTACTGTAAGGTATCCAAATGCCTCGTTATCTATAGTCATTATCTACCGTTTAACAAATCCAAAGCCAAGTTGACATGTTTGGAATATTCAGCGGGAAAAGAAGGCGCTCCTAGGCTTAAAAAATACATCATCGGAAATGATGCCAACTTTAAAATGTAAGAAATCTAAGCGAAACATCCTACAAAAATTGTGATAACCCATATAATACCTTATTTGGTGAAGCAAGAACTAGAGCGAAATACTTAAGTACTATCTAAATAGCTAATCTATTGCATTACATTTTTCTTTTCTTTACGAGAATAATGTTAAACAATAGAAGGCAAAATGTGAATAAACTCCTTTATTTGCTTCCCCGTGCTACTTCAAGCCTATACTTCTCAACCTTTTTTGACAAATTAGTGCCCCATCATACACATCGTGGCTTTACCACCCGTCATCATGTCCGTAGTCTTGTGTCGTATCCACCCGTCTAATGTGACGCTATCTGTCTGGCCGACATAATGTTAATTTCAGAGGTGTAAACAAACGCTACCACTCACCTTTAATGCGACACTTGCTTGGGCTCAATACCACTAGTCTGCAACACTTTGGTGCCGAAAGGTTTCGTTAGCATGTCTGCCAAATTGTATATTGCCGACATGCGCTCGACCACGCTGATGTTCCAGGCCACAGCTACTTACAAGTCCGATCGTGCCTATATTATCTTCCAAGATCAGCATAGCTCCTACCTTCCCATGGATGAGATCCTCATGAACTTCTTGAATGCATAGACTTAAAGCCTTGTACTCTGCCCCTGCAAAGCTCAGCACCACCACCCACTTAAATGTTGACTTAGGAACCACTGGTGCGCATCCAGCCATTGCCATCGCCGCCGACACCGAGCGTCTACTATTGATATTAAGACCTCAATATGCATCCGTGTATGCTGTAATTTGGACCACGCTGGCGCCACGGTCGTTGGTATACCTGAAGTTTCTTGTCGCCTTATAAGAAGAAAGTACGCGTATAGCGGCCTTCCAATGTGCTGACCTGGAAATTTCAAGAATTGCGACAGCTGTATACACCATCTGTAATTCATGATTGCATTTTTGACAGCTATAAGACTGAATCAAATGGACGAACCACTGCATAGGCGTCTCGTTGATTGAATTGTTTACCACATCATCTATTTATCGTCTCTATTACATCAAAAGCGTGCTTTTGCTATGCTTAGAAGAGATGTCCATTTCAAAAATTTGATCTTGCCAAAACAATTTATCTTGAACAAGGACCCAAAGCCACATCCCTTATTTTCATGCTGGTATTGCAGGAATGTTCATGTCGTCTGCGCACCAGCAAATGTAGACATATTTCCCATTAATGCTCTAGATGTAGACGCAGTTGCTCCCTCCGATTCTTCGCAAAGCTCTTTGCGGAAACACAACATTCTCATTCCATGCACTCGCACCATTTTTGAGACCGTTAATCGCCTCATTAAGCTGGCAAAACGCGTTTCCGGCGTTGACTATACGATATAGTAAATCCATGTACACCTTTCTCATATGGTTACTGCTCAAAGTGCTATGTCTACATAGAATTCTTGATTACGTACCAATTTGCATTCACCATCAAAACAACAACTCCGTATAATATATATTTGCAACGGTATTTTCGTCTCAAGAATTTTCTACTTGAAAGCCTTCGCAACAAGACGGAATTTGTAGTGCACCTCTTATCTAATCTTGTCTCGCTACTTTGCAAAACCGATCGGCATCCGATAATAATGGAGCTTTCTTCTTTGGCACATACGCCTTTGAGCCGTTCCTTAGTCTAGCGGGTCATCGGTCTCTGATTGTGTGTTGTTTAGCGGCTGAGATATAGTGCAACGTGTCTCATACCATGAGTGTTTCTTGACTAAGAAAATTTTTGTACGGTGCTCGATTGTCGGACCCTGGGCAATAACCTTAAAAGGATTAGAATCGCTAAGAACCCATGACTCGGTCATCTCTGCCACAGGCCTGAACACCTGCACGTACGCGGGTTAATCCCAATTTGCCCGTGGATTCCGCATGGCAAATTATATCGTGTCCAGAAGGACTTATGCCTTCTTAGTCATTAGTGCAGAGGTAAGAAAAAATGGCAACAGTCCCTTGCGGCTGTGATCTTTTTGGTGATTGTGGTCTGGAGAAGGCAGATATAGCAAAAATATTTCTCTCGTGTTTTGTTTGCGTGTGAGTGTGCATTTTTGGTCCATTCCTCTGAATTTTTCTAAAAGTTCCTCTGTGACGTCATCTAATTACATTATTGCTGTGACGGCAGCCTTTTATCGTAATCAGGTCCGTGTCACCGCCTATCCAATGTGAAATCATCCGCTTGTCCAATGTGCATTCAACGGTGTAATCTCAATCCTTTTGTAATTACTTATTTTTTAAGAGATATGCATGACCGACCAAAATTTACTCATCCCAATATCGTTTGCCTCAGATACATCGTCATATAAGCATTATTGTAATGGCTGTGCAGCGTTGTCTACTTTCATTGCAGGTGACGTCAATTGCCTCATGCGATAAAGCCAACGCGGCTTTCTATTTCTTTATGTTGATAGATACAATTGAGCGAGGTCGATCACCGAAGCACCTTATCCGTCGTGACCTCAGCATTGGTTTTCGTTGTGTCCGATCAAGCATCGAAAAAATCACCATAAAGCTACATATATAGTTTTATGATACGGCGTGAGATGAGATATTGCATCGTCTTTAATTCTAAAAAATTTCACTTGATTGCGACATGTCATTTCTTTTTTTTATCATTAATGGTACTGTTTGTAGGACGATCCATCGATTAGTAAAAAAGAATTCATGAGCACTATGTTTTACACAGTGCAAGTGCTGTACACTCATATTCTGATTGCCGACCGCCTAAATGACATTCTAAGTGTATATAATTGTGAGTAATCACATACGAATGTTGATGTCATACTGCAATCGTTGATGCTTTCAGCGACCGCCAATTATTTCAGTCCCGATACAGGACACACAAGCTTTCGAGCAAACCCTATATTCTCATCTACAATGATCTGCAAGACGACCTATGCGTGTGTGTGTTCTCAATAAAAAAATAACAGCAGAGTGAGCGCGACGACTGAGGCGGCGAAGACGGTAATACCAAAGTCTCTGTCTTCATAATTATGGCTGTTTTGTCTCTTTATCAGTTTTCAAATAAAGTCGGAATTGTATATATATCACGATCTTGCTTGAGTCTCATGTTGACATTTGATCCGAGTTTCGAGTGCAGCTAACTAGCTCAGGCGCGATTTTGCTTTTTAGCTGATAATGTTAGGTATCTTTACCTCCAATCTTTTCTTTTCAGCAGTCGGAGTAAAGCGGACAGCTACACAGCGCAACGCAGATATTGCATTTGTGTCAATATGACCAGGTTTTCATCATGGAGGAGACTTTTGCCATTCAAGCATGCCTCTTTTTGCTTATACTTTATTCGCTCTTGGTAAAAATACGTATCATTATACTCTTACTTTATCCGCTCTTGGTAGTGGTAAGTTTGGTTAAGTTAAAGCTTTTAAAGCGCGAAATAGAATAGGTGGATCCACTGGACCATGTTCTGGGAGGACCCCAATAGTAGTTTTACCTGCCTCAACACCTTGGATTATCGCTAGCATTTCTGCAACGGCTTCTCTTTTGCTTGTCCAAAATTTTCTTATATAGCTTCGCATCCACACGCGCTGGACCACGGCTCTTCTTTGAGTAAGCTAGCTTTGCTTTAAGCGTGGCAACGGTAGTGTCGTATCTTAAGTCTCTGACTAGTGATGTCGATGCTGCTATCATTTTCGCCATATAATAGCTTTACTAAGTATTTGCGTAGGTGTAATGGGTGATATAGGTGAAGTTGTGCCAACACGTATTGGTATCACTATGTCTGTCAGCTTGTTTGCGATCAAAATCTTATGTATGCTCCGAATGTTGCTTTGTCACTGACACAAACGCAGCATGCGAACACATACATCATATGTACCGATCCCGATCACGACCACTGATATAAGACCTAAGTGGTTGATCTGGTGAGGCCAAAAAATTTCGAAACATGTGTCCTCCAGTACATCGCACTGTTTCATTATTTTAACAAACAACTCCTACTCGGATATATTTGGAGCTTAAGCGTAGAAAAGGGTGCCAAGGTGGGGGGCGGTTTATTTGATTGTACGTACAGATATGGAAACTGCAGTACAAACTTCATAAGGGTATAGCCCGGAACGCAGAAGCTACACTACTCCTACCGCGGTAAAAATAACCAATCAAATGACCTTTCGCTCAACAGGAATTGTCGTATGTTCAAGTGAACAACCTGGCATCTCTTCCAGGGTAGAGTATTGACTGCATGGTGGTCGTTTGACACGTAAAGATTCTCTGCTAGCACGCTACCATAATTCCATATCTTGACCTATGCATCCGTAATGATATATATTTCTCCACGGTGTAACCATAAATATTGGCCTTACTACTTAATGCACCGCATGATCCATTCTAACGCCACGACGTTTCGAAATACGTTTCTGTGTGTACACTTGTGTTGAAATTTCTTCAACGAGAAGTCCATCATCGCGTTTCGCTTGGTGAAATATACCGGACTTACAGATAAAATCTACTTAGTGTAACGCAACTTTGAAATTTCTAATCGCAAAATGTGTACAATATTTCGAACTGTGTGCAGGTCATCGTCGTTATGAACTAGAATGCATGTTTCTGATCCAGAATTTTCTGTGATAATCAGCTCCATTAGTATGATCTAATTTACCTTCATTGTCAAATCTTCTTTGCTTAACTCTGTTGTAATGACAGCCTCAAAGTATTGAATTGGAACCTCGATACCGCAGTATGGTGCACCAAACCGTACCGGGCGAAGTGACACTTTCGGCATGCGCGGTATTTGCGAGCACAGAGTGGCCTTTCAAACCCTCGATCGTGCCCGTTAATTGCCTGGCAATCACGACTGCTGTTTTACCTTTTAAAGTCCACGAGTAGATTTCTGTGCTTTAGGTGACTACCTATTAACACTAAATCAGATTTAGTAGTTTATGGTATTCGTTCTCTTAGTATACTCTAGAGGGTGCCTGCTTTAAATTCAATGAAGGCAAGGGTTCGACTGCGTTGCTGCATCTACTTCGCATTGTAATCACCAAGCGCAAATTAGAAGAAGCAAACCTGGCTCAGCTTACCATATGGTGTAAACAAATTTTGGTTGAGTGTGAATATCTAAGCAGCACTCATACATAAAAATCTCATATTCTTTATGAATGACTGTAAAAGGTTTAATTTCATTTAAAATAAAGTTAAACATGTACATACAATTAGTTGCCTGGGCTGAAGCGTACACTCGCTTTAATTCGACCGACATTTTAAACTAATCCCATGATATAGATTCGGTGTTGGATTGCGACGCACTTTTATACAACTACCACTTCTTATTCAGCTAATTCGGGGAGCAACATGCGTAAGCTTGTGAGCAGGCCATGCATACACTACGCAGATATATCGCTTTCGTTTTTCCCAAAAACAATAACAAAAAAACAGTGGCTTCCGTAACTGCCATATATATTCCCAATTTAGCGAAGAAATCATGCGTCCCAAAAGAACATCTTTTACATCAAGTTTTACTGTTTCGTTGTAACTGTCTCGCTATGTGACATATCTATACCTTCGCTTGCTTGAATGAAACCCTGCATAATTTTAAACTGGAGCGTTTATAATATGAACAATCCGATATCTGATGTATCGCGGTCAATATCATTTATTTCAGCCATGAACTTAGCAGCACAAAATGTGAGCTATGCGTTGATATTAGTCATAAAGCTGGAATTCCAATTAAATAACATTAGGTGATGTTATCGCATACATTTTTTAACGTTTAAAGTGTAGATGAGCCAAAACTTACGATGCTGGAACTATGTCATAAATTTTTGAATGTGCTCAAAAATTATCTACAAAACGTCTATATGCTTAGAATAGTGGGATGATAATTGTGCGTTTTTTTGCTAATGACTTTCGAGTGCATGAATATGAAAATAAAGCATTTTTAGCTCATTAAGCACATCCCAAACGCTTGTGAGCTGGCCGTGCATATTCTGCGGAGGAGTACATCCATGCGTAGTCCTCACAAAAAACCTTGTCGCGGTAATTACAAGGAAGATATTTTTCAATATTTCGATTTCTCTAGCTTTCATAAGCATTTTCTTACATCTACAACGCATTGAGCTGCATTGAAATTCTGGCATCCACTTTTGCTTTATTGTTTGCCACCCACGTCTAAAATATGGTAGGACGGTTCTTCGTATGCATCAGGAATCAATGTCGTCTCAAATGTGCTGCGCACTTTCATCACATTATCAATATGATGTGGTAGATGGATCGAGTGATTATGCAGTCCTCGTACACGTCTTAGTCAGTCTACCAGCTAAAAAATCGTTATTCAAATTGTGGCCATAATATGATCATAAGGCCTTAGTAATTCAGCTTAGAGGAAAGATACGCGTCATCGTAATGATACGGAGTCATTTGGGAAGGGTCTAACCAATTTGCACTGCTCGAAAAAAAAATATATTAGTAGGACCCGGTCGCTTGTGGATAGCGAAAACACTCATTCAAACGCCTCCTCGTTTTTTTAAAACAACTTTGAATGAAGCTTCGCATCTTTCAGAATTGACCCAAATTGTAGGTTTAGTATGATTCCATTATATAGTCGCGTCCAGTAGGCATTTCCTTCCTATATCATCGCGTGAAAATGATTTCCAAACGGATTGACCACTTTTTTCTAACATGTATGGTGAATCTCGACTCAGTGCTGCTTGGAAGTCATGGCAGCCTCTCGCACGCAGTACCGATGAAAAAGTGTCGTTAAACAACGCAGTGGCCGTATATATGGGCAATATATTCGGTCTTATCAATATTAGCCTAGTACTTTCAGTAACACCGCTACGTTTCGGGCAATTAAAGAGCTTATATGAAGTGGATAAGTCCGGATTTTGTTAGCTTAGTGGTGCCAATAACAGCATCATAAATTAGTTTTCAAAACTTTTAAGCTTTTTATTACACTTTCAGCTCAAAAACGGTTTATTGTTCACTCAAGCACAATTCACGTGACAGAATAACTTTGTTACATGGATGACAACAATGAAAGCTGGACGAGTCGAATTAGTATCGAATTTTCAAAACGGATATGTAGGTCTTGGACTGTTTAAGACGATTTAATGTTTATCTGACGTGTCAGTTAAGGAAAATCACTGTCGTCAACCTCGCAAGAGTTGAGTTACGCGAATAAGTGGGATCTGGTTTGCGTCACACGAGTAATAAGCTAGCGTATGCGAAAAAAGTCAAGACTTATTGATCGGTGACTCAATATTTCATTTTGCATTCGCCACTAAATGTCACATTCTATGATGTGCGAGTCTAAATGAATACCGAATCTGTATATTGTCATATTGTCGCCGAAGTTTACGACAAACTGAATTTGTCACATTTTTCCCCATCAAGACTTCAGAATGTCTATGTCCATACAAATAAAATTTTCTTGGGAACTCATTGTCTATGAGACTTTATCGCGGAGTGTTTCGATGATACAATGAGCTTGCTGGAGTACGCCTTTGTTCGAGTAAACTCTAGCTAAACTTAACGCCGTAGCTGATGCAAAAACACGCATTCAAAAAAAATCGAGCGTAAAGTTACTAAGTTGGCTTACAAGAGCCACAAGATGCGACTAAGAATCGCGAGATTATAGCAACTACCAGGACGAACAAGGTCGCACGTAGTGGCGCAAGCTAAACAGACAACTTATATGTGGAAAAGGTAACCACAGTGGATCAAAATGAGGCTGAAAAGAGAATATAACGTGCCAAAGTACTTAGTGCACGATGGTATTTGGCATTACCAAATTGGCGAAAATGAGACTTCACGACTATATTCTACCGACAACATAAATCTGATTAATCGCGTCATATGTGAGAAGTACGGTTGTGCATCGGCAAGCGACTCGGTATCTTGCAAAATCTTTTCGGACGTGGGTCACAAGTACTGCTGGCCGAAAATAACAAGTACCAGCGCGAAATTAACACTTGCGAAGTGTGTCAGCAGAACAAAGCTATGCAGATAAAACCACCATTTTCCTTTTGTGCAGGCGTTTCCTTCTCAAAAGGGCCGTGGGCCGCAATCAAAGTGTTGCGTGAGCCCTTTGACTATTCATAAACTTGTCAATTTAATTTGTTTAGGGAGCAGTGCCCTATGTAATATATATTCATCGACTCTCTGAAAAATAGACGTACAGATGCAGCTCGCACTCTCCTTTCTTACAAATAAAAAAGTACACTTAGCAGAATTAAAAGGTCACCGAAAAAAGGTTGCTCTTAAGTGATTCTGTAGTATTGTTATGAAACGAAGCACCAAGCTTAAAACTTTCACGGGTATAAATCGTATTATTAGCCCAACCATATAGGTAGGAAAGCGTGTACGCGACACGCGCCCAATTATCTGGAAAAAGAGCTGCCCCTGCAGCGAGCCATAAATCGTTAATTTGAGCGCAAGCTTATTCATTTATAAAGATAAGGACCTACGGTTTACCACCCTGCTCGAACACCACAATATGATCTTACTAGAGAGCCACGAACCAAGCGACTACTCAGGGCAATTAAAGCCGAATAATGGTTAAATCAGCTCATAGGCGCGCCCGATGAATGAAGAAGGTCCTTATAATAACACCAAGACCTACATTTGGTTCGATGATAATCTATCCGCGCGAGGTAAATTGACTAAAAAGACTACCAAAAGTGACAGTAATCATACAGCACCATGCATCGTAAGTATTAAAATATGAGTCTTCGGAACGTACGAAATACTCATATAGACCAGGAACACACGTTAAAGCCAGAAAAGCTGTGCTTCGCAATATTTCGCGAATACTGAAGCCAATCTTGTTTCAGGTATCAAGACTTGGTGTTCCGCCATTTTTCTAAAATAAATCTCGGTTTTCTCCAAAGACCAAGAATATTTTGAAAAAGACTGCTAAGGCCCAACATGTTCAAATGGGTGGCCAAGAATTTAAGGGAGACGTAACAGAGGGTCAAACCCGTGGTCTACACGTCTACTACTTAGCAGAGTCTGCCAAAACCGATGGGCTGTTGAAAGTTTATGAGCCTCGGTTTTGTTTGGGCTTGCCGAAACTTAATAGTATTGTAATCTGCCTGAGCGTGAATGTCTGTCTGTCTGTCAAAAACCAAACAACAAGGCTAATTTTTGTATACGGCATCCAAGTATCATGGCCAGGCTAATGCAAGAAGCATATTAAAGGGCACTTGTGGACAGCGTACTTAAAGCGATTGTGTGTGCATGTTAAAGGCTTCTTGACGTGACAACGAAGCAAACGATATTCTGTGTTAAAACTTTACGCTAAAAGTGGAAGATATGATATGCTTCTCTTCCGACACGTAATTTTCATTGCTTATGCGCTCTATGGAGCTTACGCACGTAAGTCGAGACTGATTTGTGCGCTCAATTGCGAGAGTGCCCTCGATTTTCAAGCAGTGCATCAAAGGTCTCCACCTTTCTCATTGTCACATTGTTCCAGTATTCTGATTAAAATTATATTCTTTCACAACAATGCACCGGAATCGTCATTCGGTCCTTTTTCGTACTACTCTGGCATGATATGCCGTCGTAGTATACTACTCTCGTCCTTGTAGCTTAATGGTAATAATTCTGGAAGTGTCGAGGATGCTAGCCCTTGTCTTCTGTTGGCTTTGCGTTAACATACTAAGAGAATAGGCATGCGTGTATTAATTGAAAGTACTAAGATGTGCTAGTGCTAACACACAGAATCTCTAGCCGCAAATTGCTCCGAAAGCGTACGATTTAAAGAACAGTGTGAAATCGGGTGGCCTACATCAACACTATCCTGCACGCTCTGGGTGTTAGTGCTCGAAGGGCAGAGCTCCCCCTCCATTTCGGGAGTAAGTGCGCAAAAGTACTTGCCATTGCGTACGTTCAAGAACTCCATCAAGATCTGCACGACGCCACGATGCGTGCTGCACTGTTCCAGAGCGGTGGGCTCGACCTTGCGTAGCTTGGCCAATATATCGTTAAGAAAGTCATCGAGTGAGTCCTCGTCGCTCACGCGCACGGGGGTGATTGCGCTGCAAGCAGTACACACACTGCAGGCCGCGCATACGCAACGGGTGTTCTTGGCGCGGCACATGGCACCCACGAGACGTAACATGTCGAGCATGCTCTTGAAATCTTCCTTGCTCTTGTATACAGATGTGCATTTGCCTTTGCAAACCACCTTGACCTCGTACATCATGGTATCACCTAGAGCGTGCGCCTCGAGCACCGTCGCGCTGAGCGTGCAGACTGCGTCCTTCATTGCAAGTGCTGAAAAGAATTCAGAAACGACAGTGACGCCAGCTTTTAACAAATGGTCGCCGTGAGGCGGGTCGGCTTTTGCCGTGGCAAAAACGAACGGCGGATAGCCCGCGACGCTCTCTGACGCGCCCATCGCTGTACCATTCGCGCTTGAGTTTACTTGGCCTCAGTATTAGCAACTCAGACTTTGCATGGAATACAGTAAAAAAAGCATCTTTAGCAAACATCTGACTTTTGAGCAAAAAAGTACTTAAGTTAGTAAGGAATGTGCTTGCGCTACTGACTTAATGCCATAGTACTACACCATATTGTACACTGTAATTGTGAGTAAACCTACAAATTTTTTGGTCAGAGGCGTTGGGGAAATCACCATAATTATAAGCTAGATAGTAAGAAAGCAACTGCTTCATGTAAATGATGTTTATACATTGCGCTGAGCCCATTTTTACAGTGGCTTACTATTTTCGGGGTCAGTAGAAGTGGTGTAGCTGATTGTTTATTAGCAATTTTATATCAATACACTCACTATCTATTGCTCATATGCGAGGATTATGTAAAATTTAACCGCTCGCACAAATTAGCGCAACATTCACAGACGAGACATTCGAGTCACTTTTCTGAAACTCTCCTTGAGGTACAAATATTAGGTTATTCTTAAGGAGAACAATAGTTTCTTAAATGTGTATTTTAACTATCATTTTCAACACGTTGTGGCAATTTGGAGTAATTAATACCTAAGCTAGTCCCTTGAGGTGGTGCTGGTTAATAGCCAAGTGGTGCTGGTGAAAGAAATGACAAAAAAAATATTACAAGCGTGGTGCGCGAAACTTTTGTGTGTGCAAGGGTATATAAAAAAGGTAGCGAGCAGTAACCCTTGGCCAAAAAACCTGATGTTATTTTGCAGCAATTAAGCTAGCGATGTCCTAAAAATGCATTGATAGCTTATGCTCAATCAGACAAAATAAGCATTTTTGACAAGGTATTGTATTTCTGCCTTTTGGCAACAAAATCAGAAGCAGAGTCGGTTCCAAGCTTGGAAATCTTCGAAGACGCCCAGCTTCTTGCAGAACTTTCCGAACCATCTCCCGAAACCTGTTGTTTATGTTATGCTCGCGCTATGTACAGACGATAACAATGCACGGCTAGTTTTATTATAATTTAAATCATTGACCTTCGCAAAAATCTGACAAGTGGCACGAGAAACGTGTAGACTTGTTTGATAACTTCTTGCTTCCAAGCGGAGTCACTTAGCTCCCCAATCGCGCTCTCGTGCTATCTATCTGCTTGTGTAATGGACTCTTTTGACCGTCATATTCTTTTACGTAAATTACTCGAGTCAATGCTGATAAGCAAAATAATATGAGTGCAAAGTGCGGTCACTATTACAATGTAGGAGGAGTGGAATCACTCGTAAAGGAGATTGAACTTTAACGTCGACTGAAATTTTTGATGTGAGAATTGCATAATCATCGCAATAAGTACACGACCTGTGTTAGTCACATACTACTGATTTAGTACTGTCTTAGTCGCTAACACTTATCGTAAGGTCTACTGAGTGCAAGTCCCGGGATTGCCGAGCTATGTATTAATCAAGTCAGATAATGATCGTGAGATCAGCCAAGATCGTGGAGAAGAGGCACTTTACCACCTTTACTCGTGCACTGTGTCAATCAGGGATATTAATCCATTTAGCCGTACGCTCGAGCGAAGAAGTAGCCTGACAAGAGCGCTTTCGCCTGATCAAATCGAGCGTCTTTGAGGACTGCGACGCGATCTTGCATTCATGATTTACGTGCACGTACTTACGCCATTTTCGAAGTAGCGATACAAAGGTTCCAACTTGATGCAGCCTCCACGATCTGCACCAAACATATGTCATAGCCTTCCTTTGCCTCATCTCGATGAAAAATTCCGGGCGCTTCTGCAACTTCGCGGAACGGTTCAATCAATGCGACTGCCATATTTTAACCTCTGATCGACCGATAGAGCGTGAAAGCTCGAAAATTTGAGAAGCATATGCGCAACATCAAAAAGTGAGAGAAGAAAATCAGGCGACCTTAAGTTATGATCCACAGGTAGTATTTGAGTCCTTTATAGCACCGTGACTACAACTATATCAAGAAGAAATTTAAACGACTGCTCCAGGTGCGATATCGAGGACAAAGCCAAAATTATGTTTACGACGTGTCCAGCAATATGTTACCATTTGCCTATGCCCAAAAATGTAGCCAGCTATGCGCCTGCTTGAGCGTAAACCTAGTCGTGTTATTCTTCCGATGAAAAGCGTGCCTATAGTCATAAGCAATGACTTAACATTCCAGAGACTAATATTCGGTTACTCCACAGGCATGTTTAAGTTGTGTGTTGGCTTAATCCACTTACCATGCCAACCTTATCACTGCGCCAAAGCCATTACTCTGTCACTATATTGAGTTAAAAATTCTAGAGATGGAAGCCTTCAAGCCAAATCTATCTTAGCGCAGTGAGGCCGTCGGAAATCGATCCTATTTGACCTTGGGTCCACAAGGGCCTTGACATTTTTTGTCCATCGAGGTAAATAATCCCCTTTCTGTCGTTCGCGCTCAACGTAATCAATCAATTCCCATTTCATATTTTTATCGCAGTATCATGTTAATACGAAGAAATTACAATAGTAGCAAAAGAAAGCTTGGTGTGAACAGATAATATAGATAGGCCTTCACACAAATACTCAGATACGCTCGCGACCATTTTTCTATTTGCATACGTTCTGCATGCCAACATAAGAGCATGTGCGCGCTATTTTCATCTGTAGGTATATCACAGCCGGTCATCGCCACGGCCCTTTTGTATGCCTTCTCCGTGACGAAACATACAAATTTTATCACTATTGCAAATTGGAGCTAAAATGTACACATTTTATCATATCTATGCAAATGTAACTGAGCGATGGCAGATTTGTATATCACTTTGCCAGAATCGCTTTGTGCTTGACTCACATTCCAGAAGGACGAAGAACATTTTTGGCATTAACAACTTTTCACATATGATACAGAACAAGTTTAAAAACATTATTGTCACCTTTGTAAGGACGCCAAAAGCCGTGAGTTAACGATTTTTCTTCGTACGAGTTGGGTTATAACCGGTGAGAAATGTTGCTGTATTTGGTGGTCGGGCTAGCTTTCTATCATATCCACAAAGTCTTATAAATTTCATCGTCTTGACTTTTGAATAGGCTGATATATACATATATATATTCATTTTGTTAAGATTAAGTATTGCTTTTATTCAGCTCTATGAACAAGAAGTACCTTTTACATAAGATACCTTACAGCTGGCTCAAAAGCACACTCTCGGGGAATAAAGTTGGTTTTAGAATCTTAGACCAATCGACCGCTACGACCTTAATCAACTTTCACTTCTAGAGATATGAAGAAATGTAAAGCGACCTATGTACACTTCTATTTAACATCTGAAACCATTCAGCTTTCGTAATCGTGTTAGTATTCTTTTTTAAATTCAAATTGTGTTAGTTTCTCCTTGATCAGTTTTGCCTTTGTCGATGGGAGAGAATGGTTTGTAAACTTAGTGTGGTCACCTTCTCTTCATTTCCGATTTCTGTGATTAAACATCGAATAGCGCTTCTGCCTGCAAATTTCAGATTACACAGTTTTACTTCTGTCTATTGTCTATCAACACTTGTTGCTAGTTACAATTTAAGCTCCTTTAAAAGATTTCGTTATTCAGCTGTACTTATCATTCGAGGTCACTTTTTCTTGCAACGCGCCATGGTAAGAAATGGCTTGTGGACTAAGCTTAGTTCTGGGAGCGCTTTTGTTATTAGCAGTTATCTATTGTAGTCAACCTCTATTTGGATAGAACTAGAACACACACTGACATGGCCCAGACAGATATGTTCCGTGTGGATCCAACCCCTTGGAGCTAAAAACAAATTTCAAATACCAAATTTAATATTAGGCCAGCGATCCTGTCCTTTAAGTTCTCCGCTACACTGACTTCTGAGCTGCTGGACAATATTTGGGCATCCGTCGATGATTCATCTGCGATGATAATTCGGTTTTCAAGACTGAAAGGTCTCGTGCGTTGAGCTCACCAGGTTCATAGAGCCGAAATATAATGGTCAAACAGTCGTCCGTTATACCGCGGGAAACTGGCAACCCCAAGGGAAATATCGAATTCGGTCATGTCTAAAGAGAAGCCAAAAGCTCACACGGTTTCGGCGCGAAGTGATCCATGCTCTAGAGCTCAAGTTCTTCCTGCAAGCCTGGTTCGCAACTTGTTAGGACAGTAATATTAAATAAGCCTAGGACTGGCCTTATCAAGAATTAAGCGTCGATCAATTACTTAGATGCCCACTGTTGGAAATAGTCAGCATATACTGAGGCTACGAGCACATCGACATGACGTTGTTGCTGTTTGCTTATCAGTGGTGACGAGTGGCAATGCACCTTGAATCCTTCTATATTTAGTGTATAGATGCTTAGCCTTAGAAGCGATGAAAGCTGTGAGGTTTTGGACGTATGACCTCATCTTGGATAATGTCAAGGCTAGATTGCCACGAGCCCTAGGTTGATTGGCAGTCAAAGATATTATGTTTCATCCGCTTACCCCTTGACGGAGCTCGAGAAATTTATAAAAATACCTCATCTAGTAAGCAAAGGCGATATTGGCGCGGACACCGAACCAGATCGATCAAAATTTAGGACATCAGCTTGTCTGAAATGGGCAGCAAGTGTATCGAGAATGATAGCCCACAACTTGATGTGTTACTTAGATCATTCAACGATAATTGTAGGGAGCAGCGTTCGCTGCATGCCGGTGATCGAAAGGTAAGCTGTAAGCCAAGGCAGTTTATCTCCCAGTAGTATATAACTCACTTAGGAGCGCTCGATATGGACAATTATCGAAGACGGTCCGAGGCCAAGGCTCCAACCAGCTGCTCTTCTTATGCATGAAAACTGACACATACCCGAGCCGCTGAGAGCTAGAATTAATTTGTTCTTCTATTCGCTGAATGTCAGAATCGACGCTGGGAGTCAATGCACGATCGTGTCTTTGCGCGTCGATCTCTTTAAAACGAAGCTGGCGATGCATGGCCTTCGTCATACAGCGCAGGGCATCTTGTGGAAAAGATCTTTGGTAAACATCAGTGATTGACAACAGCGCTCGGCCATTCTCTATAAAGATGGCTATCAGTGTGATCAAAGGCAAGTTTACCTGAAACCAATTTCTTCCGTGACTATTCTGCTTATCCGGATGGTAAGTCTGTGGTAGAGCTTGAGGAGATTTGTTATTCCGAACACATACACGAAGTGTAGTATATGGCCTCAAAAGACAGATATATATTAAAAAAATGAATCCTGGGAGACACAAAGAAAGCGTGTAGTGGATCGTAGTAATCTTTGATTCTGGAGGATCTATCGGGTCCATATTGGGAGGAGACGAGTAGGATGTGGCTTTACGAGACCCACCTTTGACACCTCCACCTGAAAGCGGTGTTAAGCGGTATGCGCTGCAAGATTTAATGTTTTGCATCAAGGATTTCAAAGGTGTTGCAACGTTTACAACTTTTGTCAGGACTCGCAGATCGTATGCAAAGACGCACTCTCGACGTTTTCATCAATGATTGGCCAGAAAGCGAAATGCTCAATGCATACGCTAATGTGGAAATGCTCGAAATAAAAGCTTACAGTAGTGGATAGTTCTTGACAAGTACAGTAAGAACTCGACAGATGTGGCTAGGCCACTATCTAGTCATCTTAAAAAGGACAATTATGGTGTAAAAACTCAACCCAAGAAAGCATTTTATTCTAGAAGAGCTATTTCTAGTCTTACCGGATATAGAACGACCGCTCAGTATCGTCTGTGAAGCGTCTGGTAATGCCAAAGACAGCGTACCGCTCAAGCAGACGCCTAGAGGCAAGATCAAGTGATCCCGCCTAACTTTTAGCAGCGGCAAGCTGCCAAGAAAGCTGTCCTGATTTTAACAGAGATTTATTTGCGATTATGTATGCTCTCGTTGGGCTCAACGCGTGCTTGCTATTCCCTATAACAAATGATAATTATTTGGATTAGTCGTCAATACGCACTTTAGTATAGCCACGTCACCTATTGCAGCGAACGGACACGTAAATCTTATTTTGTCAAAGTGCACCGACGAGGTGAAATACAAGCTAGAAATACAGCTGATGCATTCTCACGCATCTCATTCTACGAGCTAGACTATGTCACATCTGTTCTCTCGTTTGTGTTTTGTCGACGATGTGGTGCATACGCGTGCGATGACATTAGCAAAGTTCTGCCGAAGGCTTTGAAAAGTAAATGACTTTCAAGACTCGGACAGTAGATTGCAGGCGCAAACATGCGCAAATATGCATAAGTTCCAAAAAATGAGATCCTGAATATATTTCTGATAAAAGAAACCTACTACACTCATAATTAAGTTTATATTACTGTATCCTATATGAGGTTTTCTGCTTCTCCGCTCAGTGATAAGCTCGGTCCAGAGAAAATGTTTGGCTAGCTAAGCTCTCACTCGTGGTGGCCCATTCCGCAGAGGCAGCTCGGCTCATCAAGCAACTGTGCCTAATATTTGAAACAGCAGTGCTGTATCGCGACCATGTCTTTGAATAAGGTCGACTTCCAAAGACATTTATCTCGGATAAGACCCTCGATCACCGGGCTCATTTTGCAACAGTGCTCTTAAAATGTTTGATATCAGGTGGGACATGTCAACAGCAACTACGATAATGAGACGGTGCGAGTCGATTATTGTCGAAAAAACCGTGTACACTGCGTATGCCATAATAATGGAAGCCGCATATTCCCACTCGTTGAATCTTACTCGATGCCTTACAGACCTCAATAAGCTTAATAGCATACTTGAACCTCGCATTCCATGAATATTACCATACTGAGACCTGATGAGGCAGCATTTGCTAGTTGTCTTGCTAACAACAGCCGTGATACAATACATGAGCGACTTAGTGCCTTGTGACACATGCTTTATCAATATGGCGGAACTAAAGACAAATTCTAATTTAAAGCAGAGATATCAAAACAAAATGTTCATTAAAATTGGCAGTATAAAATGCTTAAAGCCTACCTACAAAAAGCGGTATCTACTACCCTCGAGCCTTAATTGCACCCGCACTTTATTGGACCACCGGGCTCATACTTAGCTTGTGTGTGACTTTATACAGAGATGTGAGTGCAAATAGTTTCTTAAATGGGATTACTCGATTATATCGTGACGCGGTCAAGGTAGACGTGAGAGCGGCGGCGCCAGGTCATTCGTTGTCACCGATAGCCGACCCATCATCTCGATCAGAATTCTCATATGCTACACCAATCTCAGATGCAACTTATCCCAAAACTACTATTCGACGTTAAAACCGCGACTTTCCACGCAACTTTGACGTATTCTTAGTTGCGTGGAAAGTCATGTATTTCCCTAGACGAAACACGCCTAAGATGTAACCGATGTATATGCGACGAACATGCTTATCAAGTGCTAACACACATTCGAGTCCTCAATGACTTGCTCGCAATTGTCGTCTCGCTTAGCGATCGAGCACCTGAAGTAGACCCTCGATGTATTGACACGCCTTTTCTTTCCAGAAGTAAAGGAAACTATCAACGCCTCGCGCTTTCGAGACGAACCCTTATGATACAATTATCATAGCTAAGCAACCGCTTCATTTTCCGTAAAATTTTTAATTCTTCTGTAGCCTAGAACTTATAATTAAATGCCAATCAATTTAATTCATATGAACATCACTGCCTGCCCGTTAGCGAAAAGTGCCTGCCCGGTATCATTTCCCTAAAAAATATTATTATTTTCCTCGCCTATCTGACTTCTACAAGTGAACTTTTTCAGCACTCTTGTTCAAAACGATACAACGCCACATCTAGAGAATAACAAAAAGACTGAGACTTTTTGTTTACAAATGGTGGATATAGCTGTATTGAAGTCCACCTTGACTGGACGAGCAGTGTAATAGTGATGATGAATTCGGCGTGCTCTGCTGCTGCTGATAAAGAGCAGTCTTTAAAAGATCTAGGTTCTGACTCCACGTGTGCTCTAAAGCTGTGTGCTTCGACCCTTCGGTGTCAGCTCGATGCGTTAAGTACAATGCTTGCTCGCTATCGTACCCTGACGTCGCAAATGCTACTTCCTTCGTGTCGCGCGAGTCATTTGTAAAGTGTGCGACGTGATCCAGCACAGGTTCAATTTCGGAGAGCAATTGCTCCAAGCAGCGATCGTCTTGAACATCCTCCACTAAGTCGTAACAGTCAAAGTGTTGCCACTCACCTTTGAAATCGGTTACGATATCCAACGGATTGCAGTCGAACATACCCTTATGCTTATTTCCAATGTAATCGAGCTTGCGCATCTTGCCATCTTCGACCGATGACTGCGATAGGTTTCTGCCGGCATATCCTTCGACTGGAGCCATAAGCGGGGCTACTTCACTGCAGTTGGAACCGATCGAGTCTCTGTGCACGCGTCGTTTCCAACGATTAAGCTTCTGTCGCAGCTTTTGTGCGTGGGTCATGGCTTGGCGAGTAGACTTAGAGCCCACGTAGGCGGCGATGGCCGTCCACGGTCCCTGTGGAAATCGCTGAATGGCTTTCCAAAAGCGACGCTGCTCAGTTGGGGACCACGCGTGTTCTCCCGGTTTGGGCACAGTAAACTGCGTAGGTACGAGTTTAGCTTGGTGCAGTTCGTTCATGACCTTGGGCGAAATCATACCGAGGGTATGACTCAGCCTGCTGTCAATGACAGACTGGCGGATAGATCTTGCTATGCTTTGTGGGGTGCAATTCGTGCAATGAAGGTAGAAACGCTAAGCATGTTCGCACTGATAGCTCATTTGTTTGCGTCGCAGCTTTCTACACATGCAGCTTTGCGCGTACGCGAGAGTTAGAGTAATACTCAAGAGACGGAGCGCTGATCTCGTCGGGGGCGGCATGCAAAATTTCTCAAAGATCGCGCGAAAAAGAGACATTATTATTGTTTAAAATATAATTGTGCGACGCGAATGAAGACGAAATTTTAAGATTAGAAACGAAAAACCGGCAATATTCAAACAAAGTGGGACGTTAGGCTGCCACTACACTGGCTCGTAGGGACACTGAAGACACTAGCGCTATTCGATACACCGGCGAGAGGAGCAAGGAAGCTTGCCACCATTACACGGTATCGGTACCTGCTTTTAAAATTCGAGTAGTACAGTTTACTAGAGTATTAGTAATACAGTATCTGTCGTAAAACTGATTCCGCAATGTCAGTTGCTCTCTCAATATTATCGGTTGACAACCGGAATTTGCCCAGCATATCTATACATATGTGAACATATGAATATTTATGTTTAAATTCAATAATCTGTACGACAGCTTTACTCTTACTACTTTGTTCGCATCAAAATTTTGCCTTCCATCATCTGACGTCCTTCTAGCAACGACAACATCTATAAAGATTACGACGCTGACACAATAATTATCAGAAATCGAATTCCTTTTACACAACAATCTTCTCACCCTCGTGTAACGGTATGTTCTATCAAGTCGAACTTTAGTGCCAAAAGCCGGATTTCCGATGAGAAGAGCCATAACAGAACGTTGGTCTACCTAATACATTTTCGAGCTTCATTGAGATACAGAAGGGGTTCTGCCTAATTTGCCGTGTGTAAATCCGTCGCTTTTTATGGAATTAGAAATAGAACCAAATCACAAAAATATTGTACCAATCGTTAAGTCAAAGTCTAGTGCTAACGTCGATCCGCTTGTATTTCACCGAAAATCGTATACCGTCCTGCACACTCCATCTGTGTGAGGCTTATTTGCCTTTGTTACATCTGATAGCTCTTGAATTCAATCCTAGGTAGATTGTTTGTCTTAACCTTCGCCAAGGTTCAAGAATTTTCGAACCAACTTTTTCCATCTTTCGGACGCGCAATTCGCGCTGCTCGAAAGAATTCTTGGCTTCAATAAGCCTAAGGTGTAACTTGAAGAACTCTCTGCTGCCAAGCAGTTGAAGTTTGTTTGAGCTCAACGAACAAAGTTTATGCATTCAGCACAGGCTGCGCGACCCAAGTAAGTGCAAATTGAGTCTACCAGCCTGCAAACGAGGAAGAAAGTCTTCTTTTCTGAGTCAAGGAGGTACTAGAGCGAACGTGATTACATGTGATAAGGTGCATGTGGCGTTCGCACTTGTTATCTAGAAGGCCGGCCTAGAATGTGAAAACTCACTCACGAATCCACTCTAGGTTGTATTTTTAAAACACATGAACGATCAGCTGATCATCACACTACTTTTGGTCAGCTTTGAGCATTGCCAACGCTCACGTTATCTCGTCTTCAAGTAAGATAGGGGAAAATTATCTATAAACCAAGTAGCTTTCATCACTGCCGCCGCATACCGATCCGGTCAAGGTGACTGAGTTTATGGATGGCCTAAGGGAAGGATTGTTTTGAACTTAGCTCTAAAAGGTGAAAAGCGGCGATAGAAAGAGCAATGTAAACTTCTTTATAAGAGGAACAACCATAGAGATGACTGCTCCAACAAAATAGGTATATTTCATAATACAAAACCCAAGTAGTGATTTTCATGGGCCCGCTGACTGAGACTAAGCGCTGTTTTACAACGAAACATCCCCTCCTTTGGCTGCGACAATCTAGAGTCCCCAGCTCAAACATTGAAACGAAGCGGACTTTTGTGTCGCTCAAGCCTTTGAAATGACACCCTCATATCCAATTCGCTTGTGGGAACTGTATATCTTAAAGAAAATAACCTCGTGATTGATGATGTGGCTTATAGACGCCGAAGAAGCTCGGGCCCTGAGAGGGCTCTCATTCAAGAGCTGTCAAGCGGGGGCCTGACAGCTCTCGGTTTACAACCTTGCAGCTGTGAACTGCTGGCTGCACTCGCAACGATATAATTTAACATTTCCAAAACCCGATTTGTTCTATTGCACCGATAACTATGCACGTTGACATCTACAACGGTCTACTAAGATTGATTTTCTGATGGTGTCCTGAGAGGGCAACTTAAAAAAATCCCCGGTTCATTTGGCTAGTGAGACGATCCTGTATTTAGGGTCAAAACCAATTTGCTCACAAAATATGAATATTTCGATTGAACGAAATTATTTTTTGCCGTACAAATGTTGCTTAGCATGCCGTGGCTGAAAAAAACGAGCTTTCAATTGATCATCAAAGTAAAGCCATATGTGCCAACTACCTAGTTCCACGCAACAGGTCTTGCTAATCGTGTTTCTACAATTATTGTGTCTACGGCTCTTTGAAATTATGGTTGAGCTATCACACGCCCGCAATAAATTTGGAAGGTTACAAATCGCTAATATTGACCCAAAGGTAGATGTGACGACATTTTTGAAATCATCCTATGCGGGCATTCAAATCATGCTGGCAAAATCGGCTATCGAAGACGGTAAAATTTGTGTTGTAGATATGTTTATCATAGCACCACCAGCTGGATTGACTAAATGTGCACTCACGGTATTGCAAATGAAGCAATAACGCACCCTGCGAGTTAATACGGTCTCCACTGGTGTTGACCACGACGTAAGGACCGAATTACATGGCAAATTAGGAACACAGTAGAAACGAACGTGCAAAAAAGCGACATAAATCTCAAGAACAAAGTTGGAATGCGATACTAATCCGACTTTTAGTAAACAAATACGGCTTCGTGACTGCCGATGTATACTTGTACTTGACAGGTCGCTTGGTCATTATGTCAAGTCACATGCGCTTTGACTTTAGGCACTGTCAGATGTGTCAGAATTGCTGAACCAAAGATCTGAACACGGCTAGGTAATATTCGCTTAGACACTGGCTATGGTGTAAAAATCTTTCGAATATAAATGAATAACCTGGTTTGTAACGTTGACCAGTCTGATTAAAAGAGTGCAATGCACTTGGTATAAGGTACCTAACGAACTTTGGTAGGGCAGTGTATCTTTTATAAGAGAAATAGTTAGATGGGGTCAATCATTCAAACTAATACCGAAGAGAGAGGTGCAGAAGGTTTTCTGAAGACAAATCATTTGTACTTGACCTCGTGCCAAGTACAAATGATGTGTCTTCAGAGAAGGGCTAGCTAAAAGCGGAGAATGACATGGTGTGATAGTCGAATCACCCGTACTTCTCATCAACTGTTTTTGTGCAATTCTCACAAAACATCAAGGCAAACACCAATTCTAAAACAGGATGCATTGCCAAACAACGTCTCCGGGCAACTTAGTGATTTTGGCATTTAATGTAATAAAAAGAGTCAAGTATACCCTCTATGGCAGTAAGTATGTCCACCATCATCATTTAGATTAAATTGCTGATGCCATGCGTGCTGATCCCATAAGGGATAGCAAACGCTTTATGTACGTTTGGCTATTTAGTCACAAACGACAAGACGATACTTTAGTGACGACTAATATTGCAGCGCATAAGGATCGGTCGGCGTTTTACAACACATTTAAGGCACCAATCTCAACTATTTCGAGTCCACAAGGCCAAATAAATAGGCTAACATCGACAAATTGTATTTTCGTGGCAATGAAATGGTTCCTCCGTAAGCAGCCATGGGATCCGCACAGAGTAGAAACCTTTTGGGTTTACGGACACGAAAGAATTTGTTTGAGTGGTCAGACCAGCGAACTATTTGCGCAGGTACATTGCTTACTATAGGTGCTTCTTAAGCGTCTGTTGTATTTTGCGAAGAACACCAAGTAGTTCTGGGAGAGCCTGCATTTGGTTGCTTCTTGAGCAGGAATCCATCCTGGCATTTAGGATCGTTTGCAAATCATCTCTTTGGGACCAGGCGTCTCAAGACTGCCAAGTTTAAATACTTACTGGTGAATTTCCAGTTCATTTTTTGGGCTAAGTGCCCTTTGAAGCCAATTCTGATCGGAACGGCGGAAAATTTATTTTAAAAATAGACAACCAAAGTAGAATAAATGTTGGCAAAGTGATTATGGCTGTCGAAGTGCTCTGAACCAACTTGTTCTGCATGTAAAACGAATATAATCTGCAACTCTTCATTGCAGGTGAAAAAGCCAAGGTCATTCCCGACAGCGACCGCACGGGTACGTGGGCAGAAAGTCTAGAGTAATATAATCTAAGTTCTTGCTCCAAACGATGAAGACCGTATTTTGAAGGCGCATGATGCTTCGTCATGAAAAGTTGTTAATAGTTTCACTACTTCGCATGTAAAGTGGGTAGCCAAGTATTAAGAACCCCTAAGACCCGACAAAGGGATAAATTTTGGCTCACATGTTCCTCCACAACCTATTGCTTTCGGTTAAATACTTGCATAAATGAGTCTATATTTTGTGTTCGACTTGTCGAAACTTAAAAAGCAGCATTAACATAGTGGTGTTCGTGCGCGAAACGGGTAGGATAATGCATTCGGCATCTATTTCCGTCACTATCACATTTCGGATAGAGAATTGTGGCGATTTGGTAAACACTACTAGGACTTGTTTGCAGATGTTCATAGCAGATCATCGTTAAATGACAAAAAGAATTAATGGGCGGTCGCGCAGAAAGTCTACTAACAAGTTATCAATAAGTAAATTTACGTGGTTCACACAATAACGATTTCAACACACTTCCATATAAATGATTTTCGACACCCAAAAATTCCGCTGAGTTCTGGAAGAATATGTGCTGTTATGATTGGCGAAGAAAAGGCTTAAGAAACCTTTTCTGTCCGGTCATCTATTTAAGCCCATTTTCTTTGCATGAATAGCTATCTGACTTTGCAAAAGTAGTCTGAATGTAATTAGCGAGACATGTGATGCGATTGCTTTTGATTCAAATAGAATATAAACACTTACACGAAGTGGTAAACTGTTAATATTAACGATTGAAGAAAAAGAGTTGTGTTCGATTCAGAAAACCTATGCCTTACTTAAAATTTCATGAGTAATTTTGTATCGGACCTATTACGGTCATGTATTGGCGCAAAACAGCAATTTTCAAAGGACGGAGACGATGATCTATGGGATGTCTTGAGACGTTATATACTCTCAGAATTCTTAACCATGTACGAGCCTTAAGGTGATCTTAGTGCTTTTCTCAAAGTGCCTTTGCGCTCGGTCTTTCTACCAGCGCGAGCACCTGTGACCATACGGCGCCTGATAGTGAGTATGAGACGAATAAAAAATGCGAGTCTTGCTTGCCTCGTAACCTTTTGCTGCGTGGCCGACGCAATCTATGCGCATCTAGAGGAAGTCATCTACAGATGGCTTAGTCGTATGCATCAATAATATGGGCACCTAAGGTGAAAATCTCACCCGAGTTCCAGCCGCTTACGGTGAGCATGAAGACCGCCAGCGAGAAGGAAAAAAAAGATTTTCTGTTTTGGGAAAAAGAAGTTAAAATACGCATAATTTCTGCCAAGTTGCAGACGGAGCAAAAGATAACGATTCTGGTCGTTCGAATCTCGAAAGGGTAATTTTTAAATGGGCACTAAAATGCAATATTCCAGTGTAGGCGATATTGACACCTAGGTTGAGCTAAAATGTCAGCTGATGCAAATTGTTATGACATCCAGCTAATCCACCAAGACAAAAATAATGTGGTGAATTGTGTTTAAAAGTTACGTGCCTTGCTGGCTGGAATGGTCATGAGTCTTCTTGTCAGTGTCTGGCAGACAAAGTGTGTACCGGTGCGATGTGGCCAGGTTCTTGTATAGTCCATAAAAACGACACTCGATGTCTTGTCTTATCTATAACAGGGACGGGTACGGAGAGGCTCGCATAGCCAGGGTCAATCGAGCGGTCCGACTTCTACCTGTGTACATTATCCAGAAATACATCTCCGAGCAAAAATTAAGCATATTGGCCGATCCTTCATCTATTGTGGTACCCATCATTTGTAGCAGGTATGTTTCCTGCGCCAAGCGCTCCAAGCCTAGAATTTGCGGTCAATCAGGTAATCCAGTATCCCGCGGGAATACGTTGACACCAAGCAGGCGTTGGGTGGTCTGCTGGAAGGAGATAAGTCATGTCGAGCTTTAGGGGATGAAAGGTCGATAGGTCTTAGCGTTGATGATCCTTGTGCTCTATAAAACGGATAGGGCTTGCAAGCCTGGTTGAGACATTGGCTAAGGCTTTGTCAGAACAGGAACTATCGTCGTTGACTTCAAGGCATATAACAATTACTCTCAAGGCTTTTTTGCTAAAATAAGTCAGCCACATGCTGAGGCTCTAAAGCACACTAACGAATGATTGTTGCTGTTTGCGTTGATCTACTTACTTTAACAGAATCGAAAGTGGTTTGATATTGAGCCTGAATGCGAGGTATAAGCTCATCCTGAGTAAGGCATGTTTGAAGTGCTGTAAATTATTGGTCGATTGAATAAAGCTTTGAAGACTATAACTGTCACCCGATTTGCTCAATTTGGTGAGTCATTTCGCATCTCTGTTTGAAAGCAGACACTGAATCAAGTCGGTTGCCGTGTTGAACATTACAATAAAATAGATGGACACTGACGGTGTTAGTAATGGAAGTCCACACTGTGGGTGGATCAATAAGCAATGCTCGTAGGAAAAAGCTTTCGCTGCATGCTGGTGATGGCATACTTTGTATTAACTCGAGTCTCGCCGCATAACTTACACGGTATGGCTGGCTGTAGGTCAAGAGACTACGGACGTAGGTCTGACGCTGCATGTGTAATTCACCAAGCAACCGTCGTGTTGACATCTGTACGGTATGGAAAGGTCGGTCAGAGGGCGAGATATCTAGAGGGCTGCCATTCAATGCATAGCAGTCCATATCCCGCTGAGCAGAGAAACCTCTTCGTTTGAGGACGGCGTAGGCATTGTTGCGTCAACGTAATGGCAAGGAGAAGATGGCAACGCATAGCGCACGTCAAGCAATGCATCTTGAGCAATAAAGACACATCGAAAACTGAACTTGGCTTTCGGTCATATACAAATTTACAAAAGCAAATATCGGTTTGGCCGAAAAAAAGATTATACTATTACTTGAGCTGGACGATATATCCATGGCAGAGCTTGGAGAGGCTTTTACAGCAGACATCGTAGCTGAGGAAGTGATCATACGACCAGAAGAGGTCGGCTTCTCATCACTATTGCAAGGCTGAAATTGCTTTTTGGACCCACGAGTACACACCGCCACGAAGAGCTTTCGCCTCTAGGATCTACCCGCTGCGTGGATTCCTGGATGCATCGTCGATCGATAACTCGGCGTCAGACAAGACTTTAACGCGGCAGCGACTCTTAAACGACATTCTCAGATTCCCCGACCAAAATTTTCTGTTTAAAGAAAGCGCTATGCCAGATGACGAAGAATTTTAAGCATGGCGACCATACATTGCTCGTCAGAATAGCTATGCGACTGCGAATACCGATTGGTATCCTCCATCCGCCCCCGGGACCAACATTGCGATCACTTCCATGTCTTTACTCGTGCGTGGACAAATGGTCGCGACCTGTCGATGATTGCGGCCGATCGCTTCTCAGGTGCGACTGTTCGTTGCAGGAGCCGTGCGATGAATGGTTCGTCAAGCGCGTAATTGTAAGTAAAATCGGTAGTCGATGATACCTTACAGCAACTAATTACTCAACTGTGTAAATATCCTCTTTCGCGCCATTGTAATATATATGAAGGGAGCGATCGTCTTTTCGCTAATTGGTTTTGGAAATACTCATTTTTAGAATATATCAATTTCGTATAATTCTCTAGTAAATGATTAACAGACTGTGGTCCCACTCTTCTTTGTGGAAACTCGAGTTGTCAAGCAGGTTACTATTGCTTGAGCTTCATACCGAGCTGATGACAACAGCAAAAGACCGGCTACTACGTATATGGAGATGGATAAGGCCAGCTGTGCTGGTGGCGAAAGCAGAAGGTGCTAGTCAAGCGGCCACGTAGGTTCTGCTACGATACAAATAGGTGACGACGCTAGCGTCACGGACATACAAACGACTATGCAGACTCTTGGACCTTCTAGGGAAAACCACCGGGAATCGAGTCACTTATGGATTAGAAATTTACGAAGCAGTCGTGAATCAACGATTGTGACTGTTTTATAAACTACACAGCATTTACAGTGCTCAAAAACTTTTCTTTTTTTTTTACACACGGGTATCTCGCGTAAATTACAACAAACAGCGAAATTTATTCAAAAGTGTACAGTCTTGTTGGTCGCTAGCTCTCTCTGTAGTAGGATGAAGCTTCAAAACGCGGTGTTACTGTAGCGTACAATCTCCCGAGCTCAGTTGCCGCGTTTGACTTGCCCATCCGTGTCGCTGTTGACACGAGGTTAGACCAATAAATAGAGTCAGCGCATTGACAGTCACTGCCTTTGTCGCAATTGCGCCCCGCTCGGATTGCGCGTCACGTGAGCGCTAAATCTGGGTGAGTTCAATTTTAAAAAGAGGCCCGGATATAAGGACAATTCGTTTCGCATCTTCTTGCAACTCGCTCTAATAAAGCGTGGCGTGCCTTTAATATAACGGAACTTCTTCCGATATAGCATTCCACGAAGATAAGCCTTTGGCATACTATAGTACCGTACGGTATTGATATTATTATCATTTTCCCGACGTCCCACATTAAAGGAAGACGCCGATGCTCAAGAAAAAAGAAAAGCTCGAGCAGATGCGCGAGCTCGGGCGTGGGGGTCTTTCCAAGGGATTGCACTTCCTTCGTACTGCGAAAACGAATGCATCACTTGATAATGGCGAAGCATCTTCTTCTCTCTCTCATACCGAGGAAGGGGGTATCAGTACTAGTCGTATGACGTACGAGGAGCTCCTGGCGCTCAGTATGAAGCTCACACGGCAGAATAAGCTCATGAAGTTACAATACCAGAAAAATCAGAGCAAAGTGGCAGCTGCGAATCGATACGAAGCGGATGTACAGGCTTTGCAAGGCTTTTTAGAGGTTGAGCTAGGGCTAGACGTTGCTGCGTGCGTCCGAACGGATAGTACCCTTGAGGGATCCATTGATGTGGATGCATTGAAAATGAAGTACCGCGCATCGGCTAATGCGCAATATGAAGACGAAAACAAGGTCCAGGCACCTGTTGAAAGCGTAAATTTGCTCAATTTGTCGCCTGTCCCCGTTAAGACTTACGAGGAGATTGATTTACTGGCGGTGGATCATCGAAATGTCCCGTACGAAGACGCACAGATGGATGAAGCCATGCAGCAGGTAGACAGGATGCGAGAACAATTGAGACAGAGTGTACAACAGACCCAGGAGTTGGAGCAGAAGCTTAAGGAAAGGAACGAGCAGCAAGAACAAGTGACACGAGATTTGGTTGACGAAAAGCAAAGATTGGAAGAGAAAGAGCGCGAGTGGAGATTAAAATGGGAGGAGCAGGTTGCCGATAATTGTGAAAAGACACAACGGCTCGAGGAGTTTGAGAGGAGGATGCAAGACATGTCGTTGGAAATGGAGGCGAGTTTAAAGCAGAGAGAAGATGAGCAGAAGCAAGCCGCGGTAGCGCTTGCGACTGTTGAGCGCGAGAAGATGGAGCTTGCAAAGTGTTTGCATCAAGAAGCTGCTACCGTGTCGATGGAGCAAGAGAGGCAAGAAATGAAAAGCTGTGAGGTGGACGTCAATTCGCAAGGGCTGGAGTTGGAAGCGGCGAAGACTCATAATGCACATCTTGAAGGACAACTGGAAGCGATGCAACCCTCGTCTACTGCGTTGGACGATCAAGTGAATGAGGAGATAAAAGTCGAGCAAACAAAGCACGAGGCGGACAGCACGCGGCTTGATAGTAACGTTCAAGCGTTGCACACAGGTCTTTCAACCATACCTAAAGCCGAAGTGGAAGCGATCATGGCTGCTGCTTTGGAGGAACAGCAGTCTGAGCTGGACGCTGCCAAAGCCGAGAATGGGCGTTTGCTAGACAAAATTGAAGCATTGCAGCAGACAGTAGTGGATTCAATGGCTGAACTTTTGGACGAGCGTCCGGAAGAGGAGGTCGAAGCAGCGATTGAGGCTGTCAAGGCAGAGCATTTTCGCCTTCATGATCGATTGGAAAATATGCAACAGACAGCAGCCATTGTGTCGTCAGAAGCAAAGATGGAAGCCACGGAGGGGGCAGTGACTAATTTACGCGCTGAGATGGACCACTTACAAGGCCTGCTTGCTGTCAAAAACAATAGTTGCGAAGCTCTACAAGCAGAAGTCGTGTCATTGCAAAATCTAGTAAAAGTTCAGGAGGATGCTTCACAAAAGATAATGAAACAAGATGAAGATCTATCCTTAATACAAGACTTAGAACGTGTAAAGTTCGAATCGGCAGAGCTTGCGCACGAGAACCAGTCGCTACAGAAGAAGTTGTGCGATGCTGAAGATAGTTTGTTGAAGGCAATCACCGAGCGTGAAGCCGCACAGGCGTTAGTGGAAGAGCTTAAGGAGGATTTAAGCCGTTTGGCTAAAGAAAAAGCTGAATGTAAGGAAAAGGAGATTGCTTCCGAGAATAAAGTGGCCGCTTTGACTGACTCCAAGCTTGAGCTTGAAAAGGAGCATGAACGAGCACACGAGGCCAAGGCAGCATTGGAGAAGCAGATGGAAGAAGAGCGCGCGTATTGGACATCCAAGCTCGAAAATCTTATTACAGCCAGTGATGCAGCAAAAAGCAAGATGGAGACACTAGAGGCAGAGCTGGAAGAGAAGAAAAAGCAAATTGTAAGGATGTCTACGTCTCAGACATCCATGACATCGGAGCTCATGGAGCTTCAGAAACAGGTGCCTAATTTGCGGAAAGATCTCGCGATGGCTGCTGATAGCCTTGAAGCGCACGCGACGAAGGTCGAAGAGTATGAGCGTCGATACTTTGAGAGTGAAAAGGAGGTGGCGAAGCTGAAGACCCAACTCGATGAGATGCACGACAAACATCACGAAAATTTCGAGATGCTGCGAAAAGAAAAAGAAGGCGAACTGGAGCGCGTACATGCTGAGCGGCGTACACTAATGACTGCAAAAACCGAGCTGTGTCAAGAAAAGGAAAAACTACAAGGGCGTTGCAAGACGCTGGAGCGTAAACTCGAGACTGCGCATGAGCATGAAGAAGGACTTGGCTTGTCTTTGAGGGAAATGACCCTTCAAGTAGACAATTTGAGTCTAGATTTAGCGGAAACTAAAAAATCTTTATCTGATCGCATGGCACTGGCCACAAGATTGCAAACGGAAAACATGAGCATGGCTGGCAAGCTGGCCGAGCAAGTTGCCCTCATTGAAAGTGCTTTGCGCGACGCTGCGAATAGTAAAATTGCTCAGCAGGAGATGGAGACGCAAGTTCAGGCTGCCAAAGCGGAAATGGAGCGCATAAAGAAGAGTGAATCTGCAGTGAAGCAGGATCTTGAGAATGTCCAGCGCGAAGTGCTTGAGCAAGAAGCGAACTTTCAACGGGAGCGCGAGAAGGCTCAGCTAGCGCTGCAAGCTGCAGTTGAGAATGAGAAGCATACGTTTCGACGCGAGCTTGATCGCCTGGAAGCAGAAAGTAAGCACAAGTCGAAGCTGGCACTTCAAGCCGTGCTGAAAAAGGAAAAAGAAATTGCGCGTTTGAGCGCGCGTCTCACCGAAGTAGAAGAAGATGTTCGCTCAGGTGGGGCGGATAATCGGAAAATCTTAGAATTGGCCCAATTACAAGCCAAGCGCGAAGCGGAACAACGAGAACAAGCCGCACAAATGCAGACGCTGTCTCAGCAACTTGAAATAGCCCAGCGCGAGATCCAGGAATTTCGTGAGGACAAGCAACGACTTGCCGAGGAATTAAAGGCAATGCTGCAAAACCAGCGACGGGATGGTGTCAATATGGAATACTTGAAAAATGTGGTTGTGCAGTACATGTCGTTTCGTCCCGGCACTTCCGAGCAGGCACGATTAGTGCCAGTTCTTACGACGTTGTTGCAATTTACGGCGGCTGACATCAAGGAAATCAAACGTGCTGCTCGTCGCGGCAATAGTTGGACTTCGTGGGGAAGTAGTGATACTGAATTAGATTACAAGCCCATCGTCGTGGGGGCTAAGCATCGCCACACGATGACGCCGCCCTCGTCAACAGCACAAGATAACGGCGAACAGTCCAAGGGCTCAGCATCCGTATCTCGCCTTGCACCACCTGCTGAGTCCATGTTGACACTGTCTCGACCTTCCAGCTTCGTCTTACTAAAGGGTGAGCCAGTCAATTCATCTGCAGTGAGTGCTGATTTCTAATCAATAAAGTGGGATAACAAATCACGTATGGGACGTCGAATGCGTGTATAATTAGAGTCAATGGAGAGCAGCATGAAAAACTGTCCTGTATATACTACTACATGATTTGCTGCTCCTCACGTTCCCATAATGCTTTTGCGGTTCATAATGAGCTCGGAAGTGCGCCTGGCAGTAAGCAATTTACCGTCAGCCATCATTCAAAAGACATAGCAGTAACCGTTGAACGTACTTTCGTGCCGCATCCTGGCGAGTCATTCTACGCGCATGGACTGATGTCCTTGAGGTTGGATTGGCATCGGCAATGGCTGCTGACAGGGGTGCCGAGGCCAGAAAGCTTTGGTGACGCGAAAGCGACGCAATGCGGTTTACACTGCCCCAGTAGCCCGTAGCCGCATTCTTCTTTAGCTCAAGCTTTCCATTGCTGCTGCACAGAAGACGCATCCACTTCAAGCAGTGATCTGGTATATAGACAACATATAAATTCAGCGTCTTGGCTTTGCTCTTACATCACTAATAGACGTACCAATAGAATCACATTTGATGACCATTTGATTAGAAATAGTAGCATTCGATTGTGGTCGCAGCATCACGACGCACGCTGACTTGCAATGGCCAGTTTCGGCTTCTTCGTTCTCATTACACGCCCGAACTTCGACGATATCCTTTGTCGCAAATGAACCAAGAATGTCGGGTTCTTCATCATAGAGGTGCAACGCGAGCGACATGATGAGGACGCGCGAGCTCGTCAGCACAAAATACTTTGGTATCCAGTTGCGACCATCCCAGTCCTGAAGATTTGACGAGTAAATTACCGTCGATTCAATCTGCGATCGCAACAAGTCTTCATTGTCCCTGTGCGCTGAAAAGGTACTGCCATGACTAATGAAGACGCCTGAGCCAAACGTGTCCTCCTTGTTCTTCCCGCACTCTAAAGTGCCATACGCACGCTTCACATCGAGTAGTGAGTTGCGCCACATGACAGCCTCTTGATCCGTACGTGGGATGATAATTACGCTCGTCTTGGACCCAAGAATGAGCTCTACCGCGTTTTCAGGCGAGTTAATGTACGCAAAACGCACGTCTACTAACGCACGGCAATCAATGACACCGTAGCGGATTGCAGTCACCTCATCTGCCAACACTTCATGCTTAAAAATCGACAATTCGTAGCCCCATTGCATAAAGTAGCGCAACCGAATGCGCTCTTCCTTCGAGGTGCGGTAATACAACCACCCACTTGAGCTAAACTCATTGGTTGGTGTTGTTGCCTTTGGGATAGACCGCGGAATTGTCGAATCGACTGGCAACCCCGTCGTTTGAAAGAAAGCATCATCGCTATGGTCGAAAGTCGAAGTCTTCAGCAACTCCTTTGGAAGCACTTGTATGTCACCGAGAGGCGACAGCGTCGCATTTCCCTTCAGCGACATGGAGTTCGTGCAGCAGTCATAGATTGCACTTGCCCATTCTTTCAGCTGCTTTTCTGTATCAAATGCTAAGAGAAAAGCGTAAAAGTCCCCAATTTGGTCCGTGCGTGAACTCTCCTCGGCGGCTGTTGGAACAGCAAAACTTACTTCAAGCTGGTAAAAATCTGCTTCGTCTTTACTGCGCGTCCACACCTTCGACATTTGAAGGTGAAAGATGCAAGGCAACGAGATCATACCAAGCATACGACCTCCCTGTCCTGTATAAAATACTAGTTGATGGTTGCGCAAAGAAAAATACCGACGTCGAAAGATCTGGTACAACCGATCGAGCTTCCAGATCCATGCCTCCTTTGGCTTTGTGCTGGCCCAGTAATCGGCGTGTGGCACCTTCTTTAGCACCAAGTCGCCGCAACAGCACATGACGAGCATCCAGCGCTTGGCCAATTTAACACTTTCTGCAACCATTCGCACCTCCTTTTCACCATTGACTTTAACCACAAAGCTGCCCAAATCCAAGCCGTCTGAATGCACTTCTTCAATATCTTTCAAAGATATAGCATCGATGGCGTCCCCCCATTCACTTTCGTAATCACTCTGTGATTCGTAGTAGCGAAAGACACCGCTGGAGATCGCGGCGAATACTCGTTTGCCAGCAATTTGTATGTCGCCACCGATTCCCGTAAAGTCATCTGTCAGCATGGCGCTAAAACTCGTGGCCGATATTCGCTCTTTTGTAATTCCCGCCGTCGCGAGTCGGTCCGCTTCCTTTGAATCCACGTCCTGGCTAGTAATGCTGTTAGGCCTCTCAAACTCTGAGATCGGCACCATAATCCCAGCAGTGTTGAGTGCAATTCGCTTGGCATCACTGATAGCCGTTGTGATGCCATCGTCGCTATCAACAGCTCGGTAGTAGTAATCAGACAGCCATATTAAAGCTGACAACCAAGCTTCTTTCTGCGCATAATTCTCGGCCACCAACTAAACAAGAAAACAACTGAATGTCAGTCACTAAGGGGCAATTTAAATACATGCGGCCTCGTACCATCCAGAGGATACCGTTCGCAGTGCTTAATTGAATTGTAAAGTCGAGATTTTCTTGAAAACCAGACTCAGCTTCTCTCACATCCTTAATATTGCGAAGATCCAACATGCTAGCATAAGAGTGTAAGCTTTCTTCCTCAAGCACCTCATACTTAAAAAACATGAGCTGATTGTCGATCAGAACGAGAAATCGCGGGTGGTACGCACTCAATCCTACACTGCGCGGCTTCTTGACAAAAAACCAACCACGTGTAGCTGCTCTAAGCGTGACATCCTTGAGACTACGATACAGACGCGATGACTCGAGTACATTTGGATCAACATACTTGGCCGGGTTTGATATCAGTCGCGATATTGTCGGCCGTGTCATTGGCATTTCGGATTGACGAGAAGTGTACATTAGGCTATTACTGCGTGAGGCACGGCGGCTGATCGATGACAGATCGTACTCTTGCCCGGTCAACCGCTTGGCCTCTTTGCCGATTGCAATTCCCCACTTCATCATCATTTCCTGTGTACTAAAACACATGATAAATGGACGACGATATTTTTGCGATGAGCCTTGGATTAAAATGCCCAACTCAAGACGCCACGGCATCATATTCTCGGTCAATCCATCACTAGATGATGCTGCTAACGTCGCATCATTATTTCGGAAGGAATCTTCAGTCACTTGACTTGGCACGATACTCACGATATTGTCGCACCGTATCGTACCAATTGGACGCGTGCGAATAGCAGCTGCACTTGCATTAACGTAGTACATCATCTTGCCATCTTCAAGCAGTAAAAAGTAATGACACGAGAACGTTTGCAGCAAATCACCCAGCTTTCCGACATCGTTCTGCAACACCACTTTAGGCTCAAATACAGGATCGAACTCCACTAAAGCCACGGGGTGCACTGGAATAGACAATCTCGTTGCCTTCGGTGAAAACAATGGCGAATTTTTGAGCAAATCGACCCACTGCACCATATCGTCACGGTTCTTGGTATAAAAAGTAAAAATGCTTTGGGATCCTTCGAGCGTGACACCCCACTGCTTCGGATGGCACTGCGTAAATGCCGATACGACTTCGCGCATATCGTTGGTCGGTCGAATATCCGTTACTTGTTCCATACGGATGACTAAACACGGTTCGTCGACCCGACCACCCTGCATGCTTGGTTTGTATAACTTGACCTTGTCATCCTGCAGTTGCAGCATGCGAATGCGGTATCGATGTGCCGATGACTCTTTTGAAAGCACCCAACCTTCTGCAACGCGACTGGTGTCTGCACTTGATGTCTTTTGAAAGTCAACTCGCGAGAACCGCAACGTGAGTGGCCGACCTGCACCTCGAATCAGATCAACAGCTTGCTGGAATTCAATGTTTGTAAAATAGTGATTATTGATTGAAATCAAGTGGTCGCCCACTCGAATGACATTGGAAGCTTCGGCTGGTCCGAGCTCACTGGAACCAGTGCCGTCTTGAAACCCGCACACCATCACTTCGTCGTCCACTGTGCCTCTTAGAATCAGATGCAAAGGCCCTGGCTGGTCAAAGGTGACTGTAATAATCTTTTCTTTTACATCGTCGTCTCCCTGGCTCTTCGCATCCCCATCGCCTGTTAACGTACCCGTCATGCGCATGCCATTGGCATCGGTAAATCGCGATGCCTGTGTCAAGGCCGTCTTTTTGGCCACTGCACTAGGTCGTGGAATCACTGAACTGCCTCGAATAATCGACGACTCTGGTCTCAGCATCAGCTTTGGCTTGTACTCTCCTCGCAAAACCAATGTCAAGACTGTTGCCCACCGTACCATGTCCTCCCGATCATTTCCCGCGACGGTATAAATTCGATCTGCACACACCTACGCAATATATATTACACGATATAAATGAGTATGCTAAAATACTATTTCTAAAGCACGAGCTAAATTTTAGAAAATCAAATCGACTAGAAAGAAACTTACGAGATCAAGAGCATGTTCTGGAGCGTCTGCCACACTGGAGGGTAAAACGGCATTTACGGATGTCAAGTGAATTGCGCCCAGCTCCTGCTCCTCTGTGCTAGTCTTGAAATATCGTAAAATCATTCCATCCAACACAAACCACCGCACCCTGTACGTATTTCCTGGTAAATGCAGCCTCAAGACCCGCGAACTATTGAGCTTCTTGCCACCAGCGCCAACGTGTTGCGCCTTCCGCTTGAAGTCAGGCTTGAGTAGAAAGCCCTTGGGATTTTCTAGCCAATCAGTGTGAATAGCACCTGTGATCTGCATCTGATGGACCTCCCGCGAAAGCTTTTCATACGCATTCTCGGGGCGACCAGACGCCCCCACTGTCGAGTCGCCCGTGCCTGCGCTCACGCCCCCGATGGCACTCGCACTCATGTCTGTCGCCATCGTACACTACAAAGAGGGGTTTTTAGGCCAATGAGAAGGACCGGTTTATAAGCATGAAAAGATGAGATTTTAGTCAATACACCCAACTTTGTTTCTTAGTGTGATGAAACAAATCGTAGCTTATTAGCTAAAACGTAAATTATCGAATGAAAAGTCATTTTTGATGCTTGAGCAAATCGTTTTGTAGTATGTAGGCGATTCATTGAAAGACGCAATGGACAATATATGCAATAACTCGCACTACCAACAAGTTGATTCCATTAATAACTTATGTAAAATAAAAAATAAACCGTGACGTCGAATTAGTAGCCATTGCTGTTATTGCTACACAACAGCTTCAAATATGTTTGCAAGCTAGAAGTTCCGTTGACCTCATCCATACTCTCTTCAACTTCTTTGGCTCAGTTTCGTTTTTTTTTCTTTTGATACCATTAATTCAGTGCGAAAGTTCTTTTGCAAGTAAACGCACAACAACATCAACTGTCGCCCAATTTCGTATATTTCTCGTTGGCGGGGGGCAGCTATAAATTCTTTAGGCGAACCAATGTTTTAGATCGCAACCACTTCAGTTTTATAGTCTCTTTCAAATCTGAACAGCTTCGATCTTCTCACCATGTTTACTAAGTTAGGTGAAAATAAAGCAGACGTTCTAAACAGTGCGTAACTTTCATTTTGTCATGCCATGCGCCACTACGCAAATCAATACTGCTTTGGCTATGTTTGATTACCCGTTTTCAGCATATACAATTGGATAGAGACACGAACTCACTCCTTTTTCTGGTGGCTGCGTCAAATACATCGCATTTGTCGGCAAGTATACCGAGCTATCCATCGTTTCTGTTTACAGCTTGATTGCTTCCAGAAGAATTTGCGATTTGGAAACAGGGAAGATCGCACACTGCATTTAAATATTCTAATCCACAATATCAATCCTACAGTTCTGATCGAAGTATGGGTGTCGTCTGGTTTTTTAATTTCGATGTCACCTTTTCGATGTTTGTTTACATACACCTTTAGTCTAGAATATGGTTATTTTTCAGCGCTTGAGACATCCACGATTTTCTCTCCTTCCATATATCGCTGTACTGCTACTAGCAAGTGGTCATCGTCGTACTTTTCATTCTCTCCCTCATTAATTGTTCTTTGTGATGGGTTTGGTAGTGACCACCAATTTGATGGTGGTAAAGCAGAATTGGCTACTAAAATCGATACTGACTATTTATTAAACAAGAGTGAGCAGCACTAAAGGTTGTACATGAAGCTGGGCATCCGATAGAGTACCAGATTTGAGCAATAAAATTCGACTACATGTAGATCGTACCCCACTTTGAATTAATTTCATTACAACACTATAACCGAAAGTTACCACCGTGCTAGGAAGGACAAATATAGCCCCATGACTCTGTTGAACGATTAGAGGTCTGATTTAAGGATAGCGGTTTTGCAAGCCCAAAAATACCCATTCAAGCGATAATCATTGTATGAAAATCTTCTTGGCCCCCATATCTGAATGTTTCCTTAATGTACGTCCGAAGTTTCGTTGGTTTAACCTGAAAGAGTGCAATCGCGTTCTTTCTTTGCTACTTTTGTTTGCCTTTTTTTAGGTCAGGTAGATTTTTGAATAAATATAATCCCAAACTAAAGTCTAGAAAGGAACTATATTCACGAAAGTCTCTTCCTTTAATTCTAAGAGCAAATATGCTTATCAGGGCTAACATATCGCTCAGGTGTCTTTTGAAAACTCCTTAAAGCATTTATGCTTCAAGCCAACGTGTAGTTGGCTGATGTTCCAGCTCAAAAGTCCGTTTCCATCTGACTAGAATGGTCTACTGTTGATTGCATCTACCGGTTTCCCGATAGTTGCAGCAGCATTTGCCAAAGCTCAGCAGTAAATCGCGGGTCTCTGTTTTGAGACTGTCGCGTCCGAAAGACCATATTATTAAAGAAAACTGCTCCCGTGAACAGTTTTGCTATTTGTTTTCTGGTTGTACTGGCCGAAGCAGATTCTAGATACACCGTCTACCAAAACGACACATATGCTCGTGCCGCCCTTAGCTTTCGTCAAGCTATAGCCAAACTAGTCTTCCTTCTATCTGGCAGTTTTGGCAGGCAATGTAAGATAACCGAGGTGTGAGCCGTATGTTCGCCAATTTGATAGACCTTACAGACAGTCGCGTACTTGGTCATCTACCAGTACATATGGGGATATCAGTATGCTAATATCTGGAAAGGAAACGTATTGGCCCAACCGATTAGTAGATGGATATTCAGCAGTACATTGCACATATGAGCTTCGTTTTGGTAATAAACCATAAACCGGACCCCTAAGAGAAAAGCAAATTGGATACTATTTAAAGCAATGCGAGTACTGTCGCTGTTGAGAGATTAACCACGCAAGTCTGGCATGTTTTTTTTACTTGCCATGCGAAATTGTACGGGCTAAAATTAATCTTTGCTTTGTAAATTAAGCTCTTAAATCCTGCTTATATGGGTCACTTCATAGTCTGGCCTGTATGAAAGTATGTCGGATAGCACGTTTGGCTTGCCAGGTTTGTACTAGAAGCGAAAATTGTATCTCGCAAAGAATAACAACCATCTTGCTATGTTTGGAAGTAGAGTTACGCTTGTTGTTTGCAAAATGCGTGAAAGACACAGACAGCAAAAGGCCAAGAGCACAAAGATGCACTTCGGACTTCCCCGGTTCATTTATCGTCCCTATATTATATAGCAGCTGTTCGGACTGGGGCTAGATGACTCGCTCTTGGCCGTTCTTGTCAAGCTGCAAAGAAGTACAGCGGTTCACGTAATACTTACCGCTGCAAAAGACGTTGAACAGCTTTGTTCTCGTCCGACAGACTTAGAGCAGAAGCCACCTGGAAGCCTTCTTATAAGTATTTCGGTGCTAGACCACCTAAACTATTTCTCGATAAAACAGACAGAGGCTTCGCAAGACCCATATAGCCAGCACTGTGCTTGTGTAGATATTTGGCTAGGCCAAACCACTACCAAGGACATTATAATCCACGGCCTTAAAGTCTCATTTGTCGAAAGGCATATTGGACCGCGCGACCTCAAAGCCTTGCCATATAAGCTTCTACAGCCTAAAGTTAAAGATTATCGGAGGGGTTGATAACTCTTGTGGCATCATTAGCCAATGTCATGATCGCCGAGAGGGTAGTGTGGCCCAACTTACAGATTTGGTGCACGTTACAAAGTGCACTCAGATATGTCGCTTATCAAAATGTCCTTTTTCGGGATAGAGTTTGTGCGAACACTGCTGCACTTTCAATCCACCTTAAGCTTGAAGTAGTCTTTACACTGCGTCGGTCTTTAGATACAGAAAATCGATGACGCGTATGAATAGTTTGACACACAGACCATGCCAATTTTTTGTCTCGGCGAATAAGACATAAAAGGGCTCACGTTGCTTACGTGACAGTGATCCTTATCCAGTGATACTATACTTCGTGAATCGACAAATTTTGCGCCTAGCTCATTCATGGGTGGGTGGAGCTCTGGGCACCGCATGCAACGAGAATACTAGAAGCCACACTAGTTGGGGGGGTGTCCCTTTTACAATTTGTATAACACATCAAATGATAATGAGCCAAGTATGCCGGAAGGGGAGTGAAATTGAATTTATTGGTCAGTATGTCAGAATGCTGCGTTGTCTCGATCCCGATCCAGTTTCCATCGTCGCTGTCGAAAAGTGGTCTCGGCGGTGCTAATATACGATCGCGATAGCACGCCACTAGTAGTATTTCCAGTCGTACGCTGATACCAAAAAATTCACACTGAAGTGCAATAGATTAGAAGTCTCGGCTCTTGTTCGAAAATAAGACGTCATCCGATTTGTCAGAATTATGATCCGTCACTCGACCCTAACCTTACCGATTCGATCGCCTGATCCGTATCCAGACATAAGCGTCGGGAAGATAATGTGCATTGAAGGCACTCTCTAATGATCGCGTTGGATACGTTTTCGACAGAATCCGGACTTAAATTTGGTGTCGATTTTCTTAAGCAAGAGAGCCCACCAATGCTTTTGATGTAACTTAGCTGCCGATTCACAGTAGAGGATTAGCTCGCACTAAACGCTGGAATAATATATGCAGTACAATCAAATAAAGCCTACCTGTACGAAGATTGTAAGTGTAGAGTCCTGTACAGAAGATTGTAAGAATAGAGTTCCTGCTTCCACCTGTTCTCACAATAAATGAGGCAGAATACACAGTCTGCTCTGAGGACACAGATTGTCGTCGAAAATGGACAAGGAGCTTTGGTCTTTTTTGGCGAGAAAACGGATCAAAAAGACTTGGTCGGATTAATAAATGGTGTAACTACTAAGCCCTCTAAGACCAGCCATTCTGAGACGCAGTCACAGCACCTAAATCAGCTAGATGATTAACATCAAGTTAGTGGAACACCATGGCAGGGTGCGTTGTCTTATATACTTACACAACCACGAATTTTTTAAGCACGGCGCATGGAATGACTCGATCGGAAATTCAGGTTATATCATGCTCGACGCATTAGACCAGCCTTGGACTTCTCTGATCGACCCTTAGGAGTGCAAGTTTCAATCAGGTGGGCATAGCAAACGAATTCTATTTACTTCATTAATCTTATTTTAGAAAACCCGATCAATATCCACGCCACTGGACGACCTACCGTAGCACAAATATTATAATGTATAAAGAATAGCAAATAAAAAAACAAAGACACTAATGGGGACAAGTCTGCTTTGTACTACACAAGTAGTCATGTACAAATGGTACATGGCACATAGTCGATCTGAACGATTACGCCATTTCAAAATTCCGACACAAAATTTGCCATCCATATAACATCCAATTATAGACCAATCTGCAAACAGTGACACCGTACCCGTAAAAACGGCTCCTACAAGCTCTTTGTACGCTATTCAGCCCCTAGTGCCCATGACATCGCATCTACATCACAACGCTCTTAACATGAAAGTGCTGTTGGCCTTGGCAGTCAAGGAGTGCCGAAGGAAAGCGCTCCAGCCTCAGTCTTGCTCTTTTTATGAGCAGCAGCTTCTACGTGACAAAAATTACGCGCACGAGGTTACTCTTGTGGTCGGCCTAAAAAAATTCCGCAGATTTTTGGCGCGACCCGGACGCTCGAGACCCTTGAGGAAGAAATCTAATCTTTTGACCATGTGACCCGTAATGTCCATAAATTTTGAATTTTCTTCGTTTATCTCGGACGCGATCGCATTTCTCGCCTTTCCAACCGTGTTTAGCAGGCTCTTTTGCAAAAGTCAGATACAGATTGCGCATGTACCTTTCTGATTATAGACCCAGAGAAAGATATTAATCGAGCCTTTCTTCCACTTATCGTGTAAGAATGTGTTTTGTGGGAAGTTAATAAAACTTCTAGGTGCCCTCGTCTGATTAAGTATAAGGGTGTCAAGCCAGTGAATGCGCGGACCGCTTAGTTGAGAGCCATATTTAGAAATCACCGGCTGGTACACGAATATGGCACCTCGGCTCACATACTCTCCAGTGTGTGAACTCCCACAAATGGCTCTTTCTGTCTAATGACTGATCTTTGAATGGCTTGCTAGCTAGAACAGCGTGAAGCGGCCAACCGCGTCGTTATTCAATGTCAAAATCTTCGAAGGGCCGATGGCCCACTGCCCTACAGCGAAACACTATGTTCATTAAAAAAGATAAACTGCTCTCATTGATAAAATGAACTAATCATTATTGGCTTAAATCAAGGGGTACCGGCAGTTGGCCGAAAGGGTACCGGCAGTTTAACGATTCCCTAAAATAATACCGTTTCAATACTTCGATAAAGAGAACTTAAATTTACAACTCATCGCCAATCATTTTCGGAAAAGGTTGGGGTGACGCCCTCCTTCCAAGCGCGGGGGCTAAATGCTCGCGCGCTTCGGGCAGGTGTTCTCGGGCATCTGCAGGTCTCTAACGACTCTCACCCTCGACGCGACGGTCTCCAGCACCAGGGCGCCACCTGGGCTCTTACCAAGTCAGAACTACACAAAATAATGGAAGACCCTCACGGCCTCGGTGCTGGCTGCACTGCCCGCCGAACGAGACTCGACGTATGCGGACACCACTCTATGCTGTGGACTAGCCATAGAGCCTAGCACGTGCATAACTTGGCAACGCGATAACGTAATACAATACAATACAATCGCCAATCAGTATTACTGAGTCGAATGGAATCGATGGTTTCGGCCGACGTTGCCTGGTTTGTCACGCGAGAAGATGGAGCAATTCCAAGGAAAGGCGGAGTACCGCGGTGTGGTCTATATCGCTCGAGTGCCACCTTCTATGAAGCCAGGCAAGCTACGTCATCTCTTGAGCAAGTTATCGCATCTACCTTGTGCCGGAAGACAAGGTGTTGCAAAAGAAACACGTAAGTGCGGGTGTGTCGACAGAAGTATACGGAGGGATGGATCGAGTTTGAAGATTAAAAGATTGCGAAGCGAGATGCTCACTACGACACAGATTGGTGGTCGAAAACGCGCCTACTATCACGACATGTGGAACCTCAAGTACCTTAAAGGCTTTAAAATGGGACCACTTGACAAAAATCGCTTATGAATACCGAATACGCGACCAAAAGTTACGTTTAGAGATTGCGCAAGCCAAGAAAGAAAACGAGGTACACCTAGAGTGTGTTGAGCAGAGTAAGCAATTCGAGAAGATGGAGGAGCGAAAGTCCGACAAAAATCGTAACGGAGACGTAATGCACGACGCAATGCAAGAGGTGCGCCGGACATTTCACGAGAAAGCCCCTACTTGCAGTAAACTGAAGCAGTCACTAGGTGATGGAGCGCTGGAGGAGGTTTTTGATGCTAGCAGGAAAAACAAGAGACGCCGTGTGGCATGAAGCAATTTCTTAGTCGATTAGGACAAAAAAGGGGTACAAATTATTACAGCTCATTTTTGATGTCTTTATCGCTAGTTCTCTCCTTCAACTCCTTCAACTCCTCTTTGGTGTCAGTGATAGGAGTTAAGGTTTGTGCAGCAATCTGCTCTTTGCCTGGCGGAACGGTTATCGTCTGTGTCTTGCCGCCTTCTGCATCAATCACGTACTCCAGTAGAATCTCGTCTCCGTCTTTGATCACCCACTTGTGATTCACAAACGAGTTGTACCTAGTGCTGCCACCGTTGGCTTCTAGCGTCGTCATAAGTGTGTCGGTCCAGTATAGTCCCACTTCACGTGGCGTCATATTCTTAACAATTAAGGTAATTGATAAATCTGAGGGGTCAAGACCATGCCTCTTTTTATTCCAGACCCAAAGGTTTGCCCCCCACTTGGTACCTTCAAGCACGGGGCACCCTCCGTGTTTCGACATAGGATCGAGCTCGCCATTCGGTTTCTGACTATAAAAGAGTATAGCGCCACCCTTTGAAGGATACGATGCCAGCTTCGTCGAACACTCTCGTACCATGTCGCTCTCCCAGCTGCCCGGTTCGAAAAGTTCAGCTCCAATGGTCTCAAACTCTTGTGCCAAATTCAAGGGATGTTGATATTCGATTGGTAACCCTTTTGGCATATCTGCCAGCGGAAAGACGGTTTGACCACCAAGTGTGACGTCCGATAGATACAAAAAGACGGTCGCAAAGCGATTGCAGCCACCCTTGTGCGGATCAAAGTTGAAATCGCCGGATGCATTGACTGGAAAGTAATCCTCGTGGGCAATATACGCCTGTTTTTGTTGGTACCGCAGCAGCTGAAGACCGTCACACATGTCATCCTGATATTCGCCTAGTGACAACACGTCAAAAACGCGCTTCCGAATACGAACTGCAGTGTCTGAGACTGTGTCAAAGGCGTTTTCACTCGTGCGATGTTTGGACGTTTGCTTCTTACTACCACTTGGACCGACAGTCGACTGTTGAAGCTTATTGCTTGGATCGTCGATCTCCAGAGTGCGCTTGATCAACATATCTGCTTCTTCTTCATCAAAGAAATTGTGCAAACGGAACATTCGTGGAGAATCGGAGACGGACTCGATGATCACGGGCTCTTTCGTGGGACTGGCATTCGATGCGACCACCACACGATGGCCGAGCTCGACAAAGGGCCACATAAAATGCAGCCCTGGCGCAACGAGGTATAGGCGGTCGCCCATTTGAACGTCAACATAGCTTTGCAAGAGTCCTCCTTGACCATTATACACGCGATTTGCCACAATGCCAGACATGGCAGGCTCCTTCACATCTAAGCTCGTGAAGTTTTGAGCCACGGACTCGTGGAGCCCTTCCACGGCCACAAATTGTGACAAGTAAGCAGCTAGCTCTCCCTCTCTTGTGCGAGAAGCTAAGAGCTCTGCACTGAGCTCTATCTGTACACCACCAGTCGAGTATCCGTTGCGATACACAGTTACATTCTTTAGAGGGGCATAACGGCCTGTACTCGGTGTTCGATGCTCGTACGTGAGCTGCAGCGTTTCACTAATGCCCTGAAGCTCATCCCAAAAGCTGTAGCTCAGTATTAGGACTGATACTAGCAAGAGTAAAGCGCCCATACGCGTGATTATCCCCATTGTCGTTTCTTTAGCAATGAGAAAAATACACGTCATCATTGAGAAAACAAAAATCATACTTTATTCGCTTTTTTCGAGGTTTTTTAGTGAGAAAGGTCTCCAGACCACATTTCCGGCTTTAAATTTGACAACATCTCAGTAGGTTAACTATAACGCCTTCAATAGCCTCCATTTGCAGTGCACCTGCCGTGACACAACGACCGATCGAGCTGTTAAAATGTCCAAGCAGATAAGGTCCTACGAAGTCGCTTATGGCCCCTGAAAACCAATTTACCCATGCCTAACTTTGTTACTCGTTGTTGTTGGTAATTCCTGCGTAATTCATCTGTACACATGCGTAAACGCTGTGTCGTGTAAAAGTATGTTTGCCCATTTGTAGTATTTGTTACTGGCGCTGTACCCACTTGCCGAACTCTGTTACCCACACTTCGGTAGCTGGGGCTGCTATAGAAGTCTATGTACCCGCTAAAAAGGTTTTTGAAGTCGTTATGACGTGGAGCTCGTGGATATTGTAGTGCCTACGATACCTTACATTTTTTATCTCGAACGTGTACCTGCCCAATGCTCCGTTAAAATAATGTACGCACACCAGAGCTGGGAATAGGAGTCTGTTGCGCGGGACTGGGCGGCTGCCACTGGTGGCCTTGCCCCGCCAATCATTATAAAGTCAGCACTCTCCTAGCGATTGCGGAGCAAAGGAATGCTTGCTTTATCAAGAACATGAATTGATCTCGGGCTGTCGCAATTCTCAAGTGGTCAATTTTGACTATATGGTACGACCAGCGGCATGTTATGGGAATTGTTTGTGGTATCATTAGGGCTTTCAAAAGCCTTAGAGACCTCCAAAAGTCTAGTCTCACATTTGGTCCGACCATTACACCAACCTAGGCATGCTTAGACGATATTTAGCTTATAGTAGTTCCAAAGAGAATTCGTTGGGAGTGGAGGTTCGTTCAGACCACGTCGGCAACTTTCTCGAGTGAAGAAGACCGATAATCTTACCGTTAATACCGACGAATTTTTTTGCGGTAGAAGGTCTTAGCACAGAGGGCTCTAAAAGTGAAAGCCGTCCCGGCTTGGCGTACGCCACATTCCCATTATAAAGAAGTTATACGATGTATTTAAAGAATGCACAAGATAAGTGCTGAATACGCGGTTGTCACAGACCTCTATTGTCAAAGGATGTTGAGTAATGTTGTGAGATGAAGCCTCAGGATGTTGATAGCAACAAGGAACGTCTTCTCTTTACATCTGCTCAAGACAAATGATTGAGTGTCATTTGCGACGCTTCTAAGAAAACCTTCGACTGAGAACTACGAGAAAATCAATTAGGACGATCACATTTCAGTCATTGATTCAACTGGTTTGTTGTTAATAGAAACGTGCGAGCTCACATCAAGGGGAAACTTGCAACGAAGTATGCACTGGTAAAGTTGTGGAAGCATTTTGTTGACTCTGAGCCCTTTGTGGTCTAAAAAGACCACGCATTGCTGAGAGCAGCGGTAAAATGATTCTTATGAAAAGAAGTGGTGAAATAGCTGCAATATGTGCGGAATAGTACCTTTGCGGTAAGTTCAAGCTCGGCAAACTTTATGTGTTTGCCAATGTTTTTTACGCGGGACCAAATGTGACTTAGCTCACATCAGCACGGCTATCGGCAAACGAATTCGTCAGGCCTATAACATTGATGCCAAACTAGAGACTTTGTTGCCATATCCTATCGCATACAAGAATGCCAAAGTCGTGCGACTTAGCCTCTACAGCGATGAAAGAGATTAATTTTATGAGTAAGTAGATAGTCTGTTCTGGATCCGACGGATCCAGCCCAAGTCGTTGTTTTGAGCGACGAATTCGTGAGCTTCAATATATTTCTGAAGGCACACAATGCTTCATTCAGCGTTAAACTAAGTCAAAAACCCATTCTCGTGGCTTTTGACAATTTCTGTTGAAAATCAAATAGGACGATCACATTTCAGTCATTGATTCAACTGGTTTGTTGTTAATAGAAACGTGCGAGCTCACATCGAGGGGAAACTTGCAACGAAGTATGCACTGGTAAAGTTGTGGAAGCATTTTGTTGACTCTGAGCCCTTTGTGGTCTAAAAAGACCACGCATTGCTGAGAGCAGCGGTAGAATGATTCTTATGAAAAGAAGTGGTGAAATAGCTGCAATATGTGCGGAATAGTACCTTTGCGGTAAGTTCAAGCTCGGCAAACTTTATGTGCTTGCCAATGTTTTTTACGCGGGACCAAATGTGACTTAGCTCACATCAGCACGGCTATCGGCAAACGAATTCGTCAGGCCTATAACATTGATGCCAAACTAGAGACTTTGTTGCCATATCCTATCGCATACAAGAATGCCAAAGTCGTGCGACTTAGCCTCTACAGCGATGAAAGAGATTAATTTTATGAGTAAGTAGATAGTCTGTTCTGGATCCGACGGATCCAGCCCAAGTCGTTGTTTTGAGCGACGAATTCGTGAGCTTCAATATATTTCTGAAGGCACACAATGCTTCATTCAGCGTTAAACTAAGTCAAAAACCCATTCTCGTGGCTTTTGACAATTTCTGTTGAAAATCAAATAGGACCATCACATTTCAGTCATTGATTCAACTGGTTTGTTGTTAATAGAAACGTGCGAGCTCACATCAAGGGGAAACTTGCAACGAAGTATGCACTGGTATAGTTGTGGAAGCATTTTGTTGACTCTGAGCCCTTTGTGGTCTAAAAAGACCACGCATTGCTGAGAGCAGCGGTAAAATGATTCTTATGAAAAGAAGTGGTGAAATAGCTGCAATATGTGCGGAATAGTACCTTTGCGGTAAGTTCAAGCTCGGCAAACTTTATGTGCTTGCCAATGTTTTTTACGCGGGACCAAATGTGACTTAGCTCACATCAGCACGGCTATCGGCAAACGAATTCGTCAGGCCTATAACATTGATGCCAAACTAGAGACTTTGTTGCCATATCCTATCGCATACAAGAATGCCAAAGTCGTGCGACTTAGCCTCTACAGCGATGAAAGAGATTAATTTTATGAGTAAGTAGATAGTCTGTTCTGGATCCGACGGATCCAGCCCAAGTCGTTGTTTTGAGCAACGAATTCGTGAGCTTCAATATATTTCTGAAGGCACACAATGCTTCATTCAGCGTTAAACTAAGTCAAAAACCCATTCTCGTGGCTTTTGACAATTTCTGTTGAAAATCAAATAGGACGATCACATTTCATTCATTGATTCAACTGGTTTGTTGTTATTAGAAACGTGCGAGCTCACATCAAGGGGAAACTTGCAACGAAGTATGCACTGGTAAAGTTGTGGAAGCATTTTGTTGACTCTGAGCCCTTTGTGGTCTAAAAAGACCACGCATTGCTGAGAGCAGCGGTAAAATGATTCTTATGAAAAGAAGTGGTGAAATAGCTGCAATATGTGCGGAATAGTATTTTTGCGGTAAATTCAAGCTCGGCAAACTTTATGTGCTTGCCAATGTTTTTTACGCGGGACCAAATGTGACTTAGCTCACATCAGCACGGCTATCAGCAAACGAATTCGTCAGGCATATAACATTGATGCCAAACTAGAGACTTTGTTGCCATATCTTATCGCATACAAGAATGCCAAAGTCGTGCGACTTAGCCTCTACAGCGATGAAAGAGATTAATTTTATGAGTAAGTAGATAGTCTAATCTGGATCCGACAGATCCAGCTCAAGTCGTTGTTTTGAGCGACGAATTCGTGAGCTTCAATATATTTCTGAAGGCACACAATGCTTCATTCAGCGTTTACCTAAGTCAAAAACCCATTCTCGTGGCTTTTGACAATTTCTGTTGAAAATCAAATAGGACCATCACATTTCAGTCATTGATTCAACGGGTTTGTTGTTAATAGAAACGTGCGAGCTCACATCGAGGGGAAACTTGCAACGAAGTATGCACTGGTAAAGTTGTGGAAGCATTTTGTTGACTCTGAGCCCTTTGTGGTCTAAAAAGACCACGCATTGCTGAGAGCAGCGGTAAAATGATTCTTATGAAAAGAAGTGGTGAAATAGCTGCAATATGTGCGGAATAGTTCCTTTGCGGTAAGTTCAAGCTCGGCAAACTTTATGTGCTTGCCAATGTTTTTTACGCGGGACCAAATGTGACTTAGCTCACATCAGCACGGCTATCGGCAAACGAATTCGTCAGGCCTATAACATTGATGCCAAACTAGAGACTTTGTTGCCATATCCTATCGCATACAAGAATGCCAAAGTCGTGCGACTTAGCCTCTACAGCGATGAAAGAGATTAATTTTATGAGTAAGTAGATAGTCTGTTCTGGATCCGACGGATCCAGCCTAAGTCGTTGTTTTGAGCGACGAATTCGTGAGCTTCAATATATTTCTGAAGGCACACAATGCTTCATTCAGCGTTAAACTAAGTCAAAAGCCCATTCTCGTGGCTTTTGACAATTTCTGTTGAAAATCAAATAGGACCATCACATTTCAGTCATTGATTCAACTGGTGTGTTGTTAATAAAAACGTGCGAGCTCACATCAAGGGGAAACCTGCAACGAAGTATGCACTGGTATAGTTGTGGAAGCATTTTGTTGACTCTGAGCCCTTTGTGGTCTAAAACGACCACGCATTGCTGAGAGCAGCGGTAAAATGATTCTTATAATAAGAAGTGGTGAAATAGCTGCAATATGTGCGGAATAGTATTTTTGCGGTAAGTTCAAGCTCGGCAAACTTTATGTGCTTGCCAATGTTTTTTACGCGGGACCAAATGTGACTTAGCTCGCATCAGCACGGCTATCGGCAAACGAATTCGTCAGGCATATAACATTGATGCCAAACTAGAGACTTTGTTGCCATATCTTATCGCATACAAGAATGCCAAAGTCGTGCGACTTAGCCTCTACAGCGATGAAAGAGATTAATTTTATGAGTAAGTAGATAGTCTAATCTGGATCCGACAGATCCAGCTCAAGTCGTTGTTTTGAGCGACGAATTCGTGAGCTTCAATATATTTCTGAAGGCACACAATGCTTCATTCAGCGTTTACCTAAGTCAAAAACCCATTCTCGTGGCTTTTGACAATTTCTGTTGAAAATCAAATAGGACGATCACATTTCAGTCATTGATTCAACTGGTTTGTTGTTAATAGAAACGTGCGAGCTCACATCGAGGGGAAACTTGCAACGAAGTATGCACTGGTAAAGTTGTGGAAGCATTTTGTTGACTCTGAGCCCTTTGTGGTCTAAAAAGACCACGCATTGCTGAGAGCAGCGGTAAAATGATTCTTATGAAAAGAAGTGGTGAAATAGCTGCAATATGTGCGGAATAGTACCTTTGCGGTAAGTTCAAGCTCGGCAAACTTTATGTGCTTGCCAATGTTTTTTACGCGGGACCAAATGTGACTTAGCTCACATCAGCACGGCTATCGGCAAACGAATTCGTCAGGCCTATAACATTGATGCCAAACTAGAGACTTTGTTGCCATATCCTATCGCATACAAGAATGCCAAAGTCGTGCGACTTAGCCTCTACAGCGATGAAAGCGATTAATTTTATGAGTAAGTAGATAGTCTGTTCTAAATCCGACGGATCCAGCCCAAGTCGTTGTTTTGAGCGACGAATTCGTGAGCTTCAATAAATTTCTGAAGGCACACAATGCTTCATTCAGCGTTAAACTAAGTCAAAAACCCATTCTCGTGGCTTTTGACAATTTCTGTTGGCTTCAAATGTACAAATGGATCGCCAGAAATTCAAACCCGTTACTCATACACAAGCTCTACTACAAAGACAGTCAGAACCGGCAGCTATTGGAATCCATAAGCATCGACTTTGGCTATAAATTTCTGGAGGTAAGTGGCAGCGCGGGCATAGTAGTGTTTGTAGCAATATGTTGTACAATAATGGAGGAATTAAAGGTACGGCAACGACACCTGATAATGTACACCATGGTGTCGTCCAAAAATTTGCGATATACCGCTGCGTAAAGGCAACTCTTCTTCAAGTATTGGAAATTCGCTTGTAAATTTGAATGCACCACATCCCAGGACAAATGATCAGAAAGATAAAGTCAGTCGTTGAATTCAAGTCAATACTCGATAAAGCTTCACATTTGTGGATTGACAAGCTATAAATGATTGCGTCTACACTAAGCGATGCAATCTGCACTTTACATCCGTCTATATCAACGGTCAAATGCTCCCTAGAATTTCGTTATCTATCACATATTCTAGTATTATTGATACGGGGTCTGTGAATTTCTATATCAAATTTCATTCATCGTTTCCATTTAAATTAGTAAGCCGGCATCGCAGAAAGGCAATTGAGCGTCCAGAAATGCGTTTGCATCCGTACGAGATGGACAAAATGAGTACTCAAAAACATATAAAAGTATATTTTCATTTCTTTTAAAGGTTGATGAAGGGTTGTTTAATTTTAAAAAAAAAGCTACCACATGAAAGTGTAAACTCGAGGATTACAAAACAATGAACATTTGCTTTATGGGCGTGGGTCGGCGGCGTACACCATCGACCTTGACTCATTTACAGCAAAGTCATATGCAAAGCTGAAAACGGAAGCGGATGTGTGATCTCAAAGGCATCTTTAAGATATATCTTAATACGCTTGACAAGTTCGGATTATGAGCAAATAAGTTGATTTCGACGAGCTTCGTTATTGAAAATGAAACAAAACTGTGTTGCTCAAGAGACAAAACAAATCAAAAGTAGGATTGCGCAATTTTAAAAGTACTTCGGTACAATTTTTGGGAAAAATCAATTTGCAAATAATCAAAATTTCGGGAAAAAACTACTTATATATTTAGATTTAACGATGTATCAATTTGGACTTATGCATTTACCAAAGCTCGCTTAAGATGGATGTTAAAATTAGGACCTCCTTATAATATGCACGCCTTTTTAAGGATTTTCACTGAAGTTTGTACCAAACCGGAGACAATATCTTCGATGCTGCGTTCTGGTCTGCTGTCTGTGTGATATGCCTGCTTCCGCGATGCCAAGATTACGCCTCCATTTTAAATTTTTGATAGAGAACTCGTGTGCTTCAAACAAGCAGGCTCTACTTATGTTAGTCTACAGTGTGGCAACCTTAATGTCAGCGATTTGATGACGCCTGAACTATATATTTCTCGAATGCGGTTTATGTTAAAAAAATATTACGAAAAAATGTATTTGTTTGATACTCAAAATTACTGCTTGAAAAGGTAAACTCTGCATTTCTAAGCATCATTTTGTCGGCCGTGATATGAGATGAGTCGGTGTACAACATTAATTTCTCATGATGATGTCGGTAGACCTAACATTTTGTGTAAATGCTTTTAATGATGCTGTGACCCATATAAATTTTGAATGACGTACGAGCCCTGAGGTCTCCTAACAATTTCGTCAAAAGCGCTGTTGCTGCGCTTAAATTTGCTAATGAAATGAGCACGGGTGGTCATACCTTGACTATTTGTTACGATTACCACCGCTTGATTAACATAAGGCCGGAAGGCGAACCGACAAACAATATATGGCTATGTATGGATGGACGATCCTGAAGCTTGATCGGAATCAAAATAATATCTCAACAAATTCTGTCTATTTGCGCTCAAACGCACGACGGGGTCGACCCGGCTACTTTTTTCTGGGCGTATCATAGCTACTGGTACCATCTCCTTCACAAAAATGTCAAGGGCCCGAGGTAGCCTAAAGCTGACCGATAAGATCAAATCTGAGAGCAATCTGAAGCGCGAAAATTTGGTTGTGCATGAGCGATCGATTCTCATAACGAAAACGTAAGACCGATTCAGAAGCTGCCTCTCTCGGCACTCTTTGATTTCCACGGCTAGCAATACTTTTGTGTGAAGTGAGCAGTGAAGCAGAGACGCTTTTACGGCCAAAATTTGTACAGCAGTGCAGCTAACTTACTTCATAGTGCTCGTGAAAGCTGTTTGAACAGATTTAGAGAGAACGGGGCAATCCACCCTTGTATTTTGGCTTTTTACGTCATCGAGTACTTGAGCGAGATTTGTTGTGGCACTTAATTACACAAGTAGCCATCGCAAGATTGGGCGGCGCAATAGCTCTTTCGAGTCAAATTCCCTTAGTACTAGTCATGCCCTTTAGAAAGCCCTCGTGCTACTTAAAGGTGATGAGCAAGCTGCTTGGGGTCTTAGCCCGTCCTTTTTTTTCTCCAAATCTGGTAGCCAGAAAGCTTGTGAGCTCCTCATAAGACAGCGACATGCGACGTCGATGGCAGCGATCAAGTCGTAGATCGGTTGGCTTGTAGCGCCAAACACCAAGTTAACTGTTCATGTGATACGAGCAGGGTGTGGCTTGCAGAGTCATGGTCCTGGTCAGCATAAGGGCAACCATCAATGCTTCACTTGTGGTAATATCCACCATTTGCGGATTAAGCGCGCCTGGGGTGCGCGCAATCAGATACGGGGAGCCAAGACCTCACGGTGAACATTGAGGTAGAGAAACGTCAGCATCTAAAGGCGCCAAGCTGCTTCTTAGAGAGGATTGAGTTATGCCAAGTCACAGAGAATATCAAAGCTTTTCCCAAGAAAGCTATATGTTTCTCTGAGCGGATGATGGTTGCAAGTTCGGCTTGCCAATTGATAGGGTAGCTGCGAAAGATTAACAAACGTAATTGACGATTCTTATCAGTTTCGATAAAAAATTCGAATGACACATTTAACCGCTGCTGTCTTCACTGATGTCGGGATGGACCTACCCTTGTGCCTTCCATGACAGCAATCGCGTCAAGTTGTTCAAGGTAATAATAATGAAAGCCACCAACTTCTTGATCACTATGTGCTCTTGAAGCTCGTAGCAAACAAGCAAAGAACTAGTGCTTGCTGGAAGGAGTTTGCTATATTTCATTCTTCATGTAATCCCCGGACACAATCACGCGGGTAAGCGATTTTATTGGTAAGCGTCCAGCTTTACTTTGGCTTTACAAAGAGAGGTCGGACGTCTTGCGCACCTGTTCATTCGTGCCCAAAAATTCAGTGTAACTTATAGCTCCATGATACAAAAGACTCGTTTTTATTCAGTTTAAAGGTAGACTCACCGCCTTGGACCAAACGTTGACGCCACCGCTGAGCTACTTGAGCCTATGCTGCTTGAGGTCTAGAACATAGATGTTCTCGTGGAGCCGAAATGCCGTGACGTTTTCTAGTTGCTTGGCAACAAGGAGAGCTGCAAATGGACTGCCTCTTCAAATCCATAAAAGCAAAAGTTTGACGAGTTATACAAACAGCGCACTCGACAGATGTGGAAAGGTGATTCTAAATATTTCATAAACTGTGCGAGGATTAAAGAAAATAATCTACCCGCGTGGGCGTAGGTATGGCTTCAAAGTGTTGCTGTACCAAAACCGAGGCCTTTCTGAAGTAAATTGTATCCGAGAGGAATATGCACTTTAAGTAAAGCATATCATTCAAGATGGTTTAAATTCACATTGTAATACCTCACAGGTCTGCCTTATTTTACAACAGATTCTTCGATTTGATGGGTTTACAGAGCTCCTTGAATATATACGAATTGAGTGAACGCCCGGTCAGTTGGTTTAGTTGTAAGAGACATCGACATGTGCAGTTTAGAGACTGGTATATGTAACGAGCGCAGACTCCAACTCTGAAATTTGGAAACTATGCAGTATTTAAACTAGCTTTTAACACAAAAGTGCAACGGCCCGTTACACATCGAGCCAATCATTTGGTCGCAATTTTCACAAGCACCAATCTCAGACAATGTCGCGATGACATTCTATTAGCGCTAACGGTTTCATTGTCTCGCTCCTTCCTTAAACCACGACTTCGTCGTGCCATAGCCATTTGCAGAGAGGCGAAGGCTTCACGTGGCTGCACATTATTGCGACGTCAAGTCGACACAAAGGCATCGTGCTTGCAAGCGTGGCGGCGGCCGCCATAGCGTCGTCTTGCATGAGCGTGAGAAATGGTCATTCGCCGTCTTCATCGCCATCGCTAAGAGGTCGCTCACCGCGCGTTCGGGGACTTGCTTCCGTTGTAGCTTCACGTAATTTCAGCATTTTAAGACTATCACAATTTGCCAAACCCGTTTCAGTCGTACCCTTTGCTCCTGAACGACTGAGTATCACTCAAACAGGGTTATCGCCTGAAACGATTAAGAACATTGCTGAGGTATGACTCTCATCTTTTGTTGGATGGCTACAAGATATATAAATGTCATGTTTGTATGAACTATTAGGTCCAACGCAAACCAGCAAGGAAAGAAGACTCGGTGATACCTTTGTTTGCAGCTCTTCGCATGCGACGAGCGTTGCACCGAGCCAAAGGTGAACACGAGCAGATAGGACCGCGCAATGTAGTGGATGATACCAATGCAAATCTTGAAAGACATTTAAAAGTGCTTTCACGATATAAACTTCGACACGTGGATACCGACGGCGATGATCGACAACTCCGTCGCCGTCTCCCACCGCTTATGGTGAACCCTCACAGCTTTGTATACAAGCTATGGCAGCTTGTCACATTGGTTCTTATCATCTACCAGAGTATCATGCTTCCGTTTGCTCTCGCATTCAAGTCCAACGACACAACTATCGTCGACAATTTTACGAGTAGTATTTTTGCACTGGATATTGTGGTGGCATTTAACACCCCTATTACCGAAGATGGTGACGAAACAGAGTACATTACTGATCGATTGTGTATAGCATCGGAATATTTACGTGGATGGTACGCTCATGCAAGAAATTTGTATCAAGTAAGCTGCTTAATATCCGTTTTTTTGTGATACAGGTTTTTTTTTGACTTGTTGGCATGTGTACCGTTCGATTACGTGCTGTTGCTCGTGAATCAATCCAAGAGTAATCTTAGCGTATTGGGATTGTTAAAAGTATTACGATTGCCGCGATTACTGCGATTTGTACGGCTCCTGCACGTGGTCAAGATTTTTAAACTACGACCAGAGTGCGCAGATGGTTTCAATATTCTCGACATGCCAATCTTTTGCGGCTAGTGCGCCTTGTGGTATCCTTTCTCGTTTTCAATCACTACGTCGCGTGTGTTTGGCACGGCCTCGTCATGTCAGAGCGAACTCAAGCCGGCGATACTAGCACTAATGCGCTGCACCCGTACATTATTGCGTTTTACCAGTCGTTACTTGTTGTCATGGGTCAAAATATCACAGTGTACGAAGATTCCGAGTACATATTTTGTATTTTGGTCATGGTCGTTGGAGCGGTACTGATGGCCGTTGTTTTCGGTAATGTGGCTATCCTGATTGCCAATTACTATGAGTCTCAAAGCTCTCATCAAAAAAAGATGGAGTGGCTTTTTGCGAGCATGAACCGGATGAAGTTGCCTTACGACTTACAGAATCGAATCAACGCGTACTATCAAGCCATGTGGGAACGTCACGGTACATTAGATGGCGCCGTGGCGGCCTTTATACCGGAATTGTCTCGAAATTTGGCGTGCGAGGTCGAGTTATTTCTTCGGATGGACATGATTAACCGAGCGCCAATTTTCCAAAATTGCAGTGCAAAAGTTGTCCAGGAGCTCGTCATGGAGCTCAAGCTACAGATTTTTATGCCTGGCGATTACATTGTTGTGCGAGGGGAAGTAGGCAACGACATGTACTTTGTTCAGAGCGGAGTCTGCAAGGTTACCAAGGAGGTTGTAATTCCACCCGTGCTGTTGCCACGTACACCTACTCAAAGTGCACACACCGGACCTCACAATAAAGTCGCTTCAAAAGAATGTAATGAATCTCATTCGGCGCAAGTGCCGACGGTAACTAAGGAAATTGTGCTTAAAGTACTGAGTCAAGGTGATTACTTTGGCGAGATTGCTCTTTTGATGAACTGCAAGCGAACTGCAAACGTTCGAGCTCAGGTCTTTTCAGAATTATGTTCTTTGACTCGTGAACATTTTGAGAGCATTTCGCAGCGATATCTTGAGGATCGTAGGATTATTGAGTCGTTTATCGTGGATAAGTACGATCCGAATACGTTGCAGGCCGCGATGAAACAGTCTCAAGAAGTTAGTATGCACAGCTCTGGTCCCGGGGAAGCTGCAACGGCTAAAAGCGTAGGTAACGATTTTTTAAAGGCGACGACCAAAAATGCTGTTGATGCTCGCGACGCGATGAGTCCTAAAGAGACGTCGACGCGCGAGAACGCGTCATCAGCCGAGATTACCGAACTGCTCACGAAAGTGCTTCAACGAATATCCCATCTTGAAGTGCAGCTGGAGAAAGAATCGAATGCTCGACGCGAAAGCGAAATGAATATGCGAAATACATTGAGCGATGCAACTCGACGGTTGTCTATTTCCTCCAGCACTAACCTACTGGAGCAAGTGGTGCCTAAGCATCCACACGCTCTCAAGCGACGGTTTGTCGCAGAAGAACCGGAACGCGTTTCGCAGCGCAATCTGGAAATTACAGAGGATTCATTTAAAGAAACGGCAAATCATTCTACCGAGGACCATCTTTTTACTTGCGAACAAGTAGCTACCAGTGAAGCCGTCCCTGTGCGATCAAAGCTGCTTAAACGTCGCCCGTCGCTTAAGGCGATGACGAACTGGGGCTTTGTGAAAGTCGAATCCTCGCATCTCGGCATGCGTTTGCGACAAAGATCTCGCATTGGTCTGAACATCAGTGCTGGGTCAGGACGCAGCCTTGATGTAGTGTCGAGTTCTCCTACAAATTCAAGAGACTCGAGCGCTCATAGCACAGCAGCCATGTTTACGGACACGACTATACTTACTCAAGAAGGTGAGCCAAGTTCCGAGCAGGAAAGTAACTTGGGGAACGAGGATTCGGATCACTTCGATAGTTCCGCCAGGTCATTTGATTTACCACAGTCAAGTATTAATAACGCGCAATAAACTAAAGCCAAGTCATTGTCAGTGATACTTTTTCATTACGCCCTCTTTGGGTATCAGTTTTACTCCTCTTAGCGTTCATTTATAACCAAAGTTCCTTCGAATTGGGTGAGTAGTTATCATTCTCAATTTGGACACAGAAGCAATAGTCGAGAATATGCGTCAAAAGGACGTGATGGTGCAACCGACACCTCCTGCTCCGCCCGAGATCAATGGCTACCTGAAAAAACTCAAGCGTAAAACGAGGAGTATTGGTGGTAATTGGAATACACGCTGGTTCTTTGTCGACTCGAGACGTCGAGAATTTGGCTACGCAGATAGTCAAAGTAGCGCACTACGGAGTATGTTTTGACAAATCCCTTTTTACTATCTACATCTGTTGATTAATTTTTTCTATTGTCTGTTTAGGTTCCATCTATCTCGACGATATTACTGCTGTCGTACAGTTTGACGACACGCACTTTCAGGTTGAGAGTCGAACGCGCAACTTCTTTTTATGGGGAGAGAGCAAAGCGAGTACTTCATGCTGGGTGACAAGTCTGGAAGGCTACCGCAAGAAGGTAATTGAGTATGAAAAAGATAAAATCGCTTATGCTGCAGCCACAGCAACAGGGGGTCCACAAGCCTTAGCTTTAACGGCTGGAAATGATAACTCAAAACCAGTGGTTCCGATATCAAGACAGACTCGAGAGTCTGTGAAGACGACAAGTTCGCTTACCATTCAATCGAAGCAAGAAAAGGGTAATTATCTACCAGCAAATCGGTCATCGTCTAAAAACGAACAGAGAAATGCATCTCCGCTGGCCAGAGACGACTTGGGTTCCAGCAATGGAAACCAAAGTCGAAAGCCCATGGCATCAGATCGAGAAAAGCGAAATCGAGATCACCGCCGTGACCGAGAGCGTAGTCGCGATCGTGACCGAGAATCCAAGCATGAGCGTAAGCACAAGCGCGAGGCTAGCGATGATCGCGACCGAAGTGGGGACAGAGCGAAAGCATCGAACGGTGATCCTGACCGACATCGCGACAGAAATGCCCGAGTGCTCAATAGTGGCAGGGCGGCGGTCATGCAAGCATGGGTGGATGACTTTTAAAAGAGTTTATTCTGATTGCAATTGCTAGTGTAGTATCTACAACTCGAAAATGGTAGCTTTCTTGTGCTTGCATTACCAATTAAGGTGGTAGGTTATTGCTTTACATGTTGAGCTAACTTCTAGCAGCGCAGGGCTGAGCTAATACAGAATGGTGACACTTGGAATAACAATGATACGATAAACATTTATACTAAGGCTGTGTATCGTTGCGCTGCACCCTATTTTCAGCAATCTTTCGATACAAATCTCTTCTTAAGACTTCGATTTATCCAACTCAATCCAAGCCACGAGTGTTTTCTACCGAAGTTCGAGCCGCTATCCATTGCTTTTAAATACCGGCACGAGCCGGATCTTGGAAACACAACTGCCAATCGCGTCGAGTGATTACACCACATGAGCGTAGGGCTCGCTTCTGTAGCAATGGAAATTGTGTGCAAACATCGTATAAGCTCGTCCATGGAGACGCTACCGGATGCGTCACTATTATAATAGCGACGACACCAGTGATCTCCTCCGCATTCAGCAAAACGTGCAAGTGTGTGATTGATGCTACTGTGCGTTACTTCGACAACTCGCCTTTTCCAGTACCGTCTAAGAGCTCAAACAGATCGACAACATCTTCTCGTAAACCTTCGTTACGAGAAAATCAAGCTCGTTCTTTCTCAAGTCCTGGACGATATTTC